>CM040760.1:8576101-9776101 GCA_022829145.1 Albula goreensis
AAAATCAAGAATTTATGTGGGTTAGATTTTTCTCACTTTTTTCAGGTCTGGAGCTTACGTTTTTTTCGGTTGTGGTCAGAACAGATTCCTCGCGTTTTCTGCCTTTTAATCCAGTTCTGATGATTAATTCTTTCGTATCCACTATCAGCAGGTTCTGTCGAATCATTTTAAGCAGAAAAATCAAGAATTCACGTGGGTCAGATTTTTCTCACATTTTTCATGTCCGGAGCTTACGTTTTTTTCGGTTGTGGTCAGAACAGATTCCTAGCGTTTTCTGCCCTTAAATCCATTTCTGATGATTAATTATTTCGTATCCACTATCAGCAGGTTCTGCTTCATCATTTTAAGCAGAAAAATAAAGAATTTATGTGGGTCAGATTTTTCTCACTTTTTTCATGTCCGGAGCTTACGTTTTTTTCGGTTGTGGTCAGAACAGATTCCTCACGTTTTCTGCCCTTTAATCCATTTCTGTTGATTTTTTTTTTCGTATCCACTATAAGCAGGTCCTGTCTTAACATTTTAAGCAGAAAAATAAAGAATTTATGTGGGTCAGATTTTTCTCACTTTTTTCATGTCCGGAGCTTACGTTTTTTTCGGTTGTGGTCAGAACAGATTCCTCGCGTTTTCTGCCTTTTAATCCATTTCTGGTGATTTTTTCTTTCGTATCCACTATGAGCAGGTCCTGTCTCATCATTTTAAGCAGAAAAATCAAGAATTTATGTGGGTCAGATTTTTCTCACTGTTTTCAGGTCCGGAGCTTACGTTTTTTTCGGTTGTGGTCAGAACAGATTCCTCGCGTTTTCTGCCCTTTAATCCATTTCTGATGATTAATTCTTTCGTATCCACTATCAGCATGTTCTGCTTCATCATTTTAAGGAGAAAAATCAAGAATTTATGTGGGTCAGATTTTTTTCACTTTTTTCATGTCCGGAGCTTACGTTTTTTTCGGTTGTGGTCAGAACAGATTCCTTGTGTTTTCTGCCTTTTAATCCATTTCTGATGATTAATTCTTTCGTATCCACTATCAGCAGGTTCTGCCTTATCATTTTAAGCAGAAAAATAAAGAATTTATGTGGGTCAGATTTTTCTCACTTTTTTCATGTCCGGAGGTGACGTTTTTTTCGGTTGTGGTCAGAACAGATTCCTAGCGTTTTGTGCCCTTTAATCCAATTCTGATGATTAATTCTTTCGTATCCACTATCAGCAGGTTCTGCCTTATCACTTTAAGCAGAAAAATCAAGAATTTATGTGGGTCAGATTTTTCTGACTTTTTTCAGGTCCGGAGCTTACGTTTTTTTCGATTGTGGTCAGAACAGATTCCTTGCGTTTTCTGCCCTTTAATCCATTTCTGTTGATTAATTCTTTCGTATCCACTATCAGCAGGTTCTGTCTTATCATTTTAAGCAGAAAAATCAAGAATTTATGTGGGTCAGATTTTTCTCACTTTTTTCATGTCCGGAGCTTACGTTTTTTTCGGTTGTGGTAAGAACAGATTCCTTGTGTTTTCTGCCTTTTAATCCAATTCTGATGATTAATTCTTTCGTATCCACTATCAGCAGGTTCTGCCCTATCATTTCAAGCAGAAAAATCAAGAATTTATGTGGGTCAGATTTTTCTCACTTTTTTCATGTCCGGAGCTTACATTTTTTCGGTTGTGGTCAGAACAGATTCCTCACGTTTTCTGCCTTTTAATCCATTTCTGATGATTAATTCTTTCGTATCCACTATCAGCAGGTTCTGCTTCATTATTTTAAGCAGAAAAATAAAGAATTTATGTGGGTCAGATTGTTCTGACTTTTTTCATGTCCGGAGCTTACGTTTTTTTCGGTTGTGGTCAGAACAGATTCCTCGCGTTTTCTGCCTTTTAATCCATTTCTGATGATTAATTCTTTCGTATCCACTATCAGCAGGTTCTGCCTTAATCATTTTAAGCAGAAAAATCAAGAATTTATGTGGGTCAGATTTTTCTCACTTTTTCATGTCCGGAGCTTACGTTTTTTTCGGTTGTGGTCAGAACAGATTCCTCGCGTTTTCTGCCTTTTAATCCATTTCTGATGATTAATTCTTTCGTATCCACTATCAGCAGGTTCTGCCTTATCATTTTAAGCAGAAAAATCAAGAATTTATGTGGGTCAGATTTTTCTGACTTTTTTCATGTCCGGAGCTTACGTTTTTTTCGGTTGTGGTCAGAACAGATTCCTCGCGTTTTCTGCCTTTTAATCCATTTCTGATGATTAATTCTTTCGTATCCACTATCAGCTGGTTCTGTCTCATCATTTTAAGCAGAATAATCAAGAATTTATGTGGGTTAGATTTTTCTCACTTTTTTCAGGTCTGGAGCTTACGTTTTTTTCGGTTGTGGTCAGAACAGATTCCTCGCGTTTTCTGCCTTTTAATCCATTTCTGATGATTAATTCTTTCGTATCCACTATCAGCAGGTTCTGCCTTAATCATTTTAAGCAGAAAAATAAAGAATTTATGTGGGTCAGATTTTTCTCACTTTTTTCATGTCCGGAGGTTACGTTTTTTCGGTTGTGGTCAGAACAGATTCCTTGCGTTTTCTGCCCTTTAATCCAATTCTGATGATTAATTCTTTCGTATCCACTATCAGCAGGTTCTGCCTTATCATTTTAAGCAGAAAAATCAAGAATTTATGTGGGTCAGATTTTTCTCACTTTTTTCATGTCCGGAGCTTACGTTTTTTTCGGTTGTGGTCAGAACACATTCCTTGCATTTTCTGCCTTTTTCATCAATTTCTGATGATTAATTCTTTCGTATCCACTATCAGCAGGTTCTGTCTTATCATGTTAAGCAGAAAAATCAAGAATTCATGTGGGTCAGATTTTTCTCACTTTTTTCATGTCCGGAGCTTACATTTTTTCGGTTGTGGTCAGAACAGATTCCTCGCGTTTTCTGCCCTTTAATCCATTTCTGATGATTAATTCTTTTGTATCCACTATCAGCAGGTTCTGCCTTATCATTTTAAGCAGAAAAATAAAGAATTTATGTGGGTCAGATTTTTCTCACTTTTTTCATGTCCGGAGCTTACGTTTTTTTCGGTTGTGGTCAGAACAGATTCCTCGCGTTTTCTGCCTTTTAATCCATTTCTGATGATTAATTCTTTCGTATCCACTATCAGCAGGTTCTGCCTTATCATGGCAAGCAGAAAACTCAAGAATTTATGTGGGTCAGATTTTTCTCACTTTTTTCATGTCCGGAGCTTACGTTTTTTTCGGTTGTGGTCAGAACAGATTCCTCCGTTTTCTGCCCTTTAATCCATTTCTGGTGATTTTTTCTTTCGTATCCACTATGAGCAGGTCCTGTCTTATCATTTTAAGCAGAAAAATCAAGAATTTATGTGGGTCAGATTTTTCTCACTTTTTTCATGTCCGGAGCTTACGTTTTTTCGGTTGTGGTCAGAACAGATTCCTCGTGTTTTCTGCCCTTTAATCCATTTCTGATGATTAATTCTTTCTTATCCACTATCAGCAGGTTCTGCTTCATCATTTTAAGCAGAAAAATAAAGAATTTATGTGGGTCAGATTTTTCTCACTTTTTTCATGTCCGGAGCTTACGTTTTTTTCGGTTGTGGTCAGAACAGATTCCTCACGTTTTCTGCCCTTTAATCCATTTCTGTTGATATTTTTCTTTCGTATCCACCATGAGCAGGTCCTGTCTTATCATTTCAAGCAGAAAAATAAAGAATTTATGTGGGTCAGATTTTTCTCACTTTTTTCATGTACAGAGCTTAGGTTTTTTTCGGTTGTGGTCAGAACAGATTCCTTGCGTTTTGTGCCCTTTAATCCAATTCTGATGATTAATTCTTTCGAATCTACTATCAGCAGGTTCTGTCTAATCGTTTTAAGCAGAAAAATGAAGAATTTATGTGGGTCAGATTTTTCTCACTTTTTTCATGTCCGGAGCTTACGTTTTTTTTGGTTGTGGTCAGAACAGATTCCTCGCGTTTTCTGCCTTTTAATCCATTTCTGATGATTAATTCTTTCGTATCCACAATCAGCAGGTTCTGCCTTATCATTTCAAGCAGAAAAACAAAGAATTTATGTGGGTTAGATTTTTCTCACTTTTTTCATGTCCCGAGCTTACGTTTTTTTCGGTTGTGGTCAGAACAGATTCCTCGCGTTTTCTGCCCTTTAATCCATTTCTGATGATTAATTCTTTCGTATCCACTATCAGCAGGTTCTGCCTTATCATTTTAAGCAGAAAAATCAAGAATTTATGTGGGTCAGATTTTTGTCACTTTTTTCAGGTCCGGAGCTTACGTTTTTTTCAGTTGTGGTCAGAACAGATTCCTCGCGTTTTCTGCCTTTTAATCCATTTCTGATGATTAATTTTTTCGTATCCACTATCAGCAGGTTCTGCCTTATCATTTTAAGCAGAAAAATCAAGAATTTATGTGGGTTAGATTTTTCCCACTTTTTTCATGTCCGGAGCTTACGTTTTTTTCGGTTGTGGTCAGAACAGATTCCTCGCGTTTTCTGCCCTTTAAAGGTCCGTGGCTCACGTTTTTTTCAGATTTCGGCTCAACTGACTCCTTGCGTTTTGTGCCATTTAATCCATTTCTTTTGACTTTTTCTTTTGTACCTACTGTGTGTAGGGTATGTCCAACCATTTTAAGCAGAAAAATCCACAATTTTTGAATGTCCGATTTTTTTTTTCTCACTTTTTTTTAAGTCCGCGGCTTACGTTTTTTTCAGATTTGGGCTCCACTGACTCCTTATGTTTTGTACCATTGAATCCATTCCTTTTGACTTTTTCTTTTGTACCTACTATCTGCCGGTGATGTCCAACCATTTTAAGTAGAAAAATCCACAATTTTTGTGGTCTGATTTTGTTCACTTTTGATTCTCCTTTGAAAATCATCAGTAGCTGCTTCGTTCCACTCCGTGGTCCACCTGCTGAGTTCACAGAGACAGGACACCTCATCCCCCCAAAATCAAGCCAATTATATGTCTCCCCCATGGAGCCGTTGATCATTGTCTAGATTGGATACCAGGCCATGAGGTCAATCCACTGAGTCTGGCCCAGTCACATGCACAGTCACCACTTCCTCTGAAATGGGATTGAGATCCATGCTGAAGATATGGGAAATGTAGGAATGTGCCGTGATCACAGATCTGTGACTGTACTTCATTCCTTTGATTCTCACTCCAGGGTTTTCCTTTTTTAATAGATCCAGTTACAGAATCACCTTTACATGCTAACAGTTCTGAAGTCAGTGAGTACATTTTCAAAAGTTCCATAAGTAGCTATGTTTATGTGTGATAAAGACACTGAAATATTCAAAATAAGCTCTAGCTTTATTAAAATTAAGGGTAGCATTAATATCATCTGTACTTTTGCCTGTCTTTTAATTTCCTCTAGGGTGTGATCCTGTCATATTATATGCGGACATTGATTTCAGCAACATCTCAGATTGTAAGTGCTTTGAGTGATCAGTAATAATTGCATCATTTTCTCATGATATTGCAAAAATACTTTGAGACAGTCCGATAATGTGTCATCATCAAATTTTAACAATGAGTATCAGCTATGTCATTTGCCATGGGTGTTAAATACAACCCAATTAATTATAAAGAGTCTCTGAACAGCAGTTACATAAATTGTTTATGTTGTGCAGATCAGGCCCAGGTGTCTGTGATGAGTCAGGACCAAGGTAAGCAACCAGCTTGTTTCTTTTGTCTATTCTCAGTGTTTAAGAAAATAAGGGTGCAAGGAATAAAAGCAAACACTTTTCCCTAAGGAAATGAGCATTGTAATATCAGTTCACAATAAGATTTACACTGTCACATGGTGAATGCATTCAGCTTTTCTGATTAACTGATTAGTGATTTATAAGACTAAGGCAAACTATCGACTGTGTTGAGGAAAAAAATGACATTTCATCAAATTGATCCACCATTGGTCATTCCAGATGTGTGCTACACGGAGGTGACATTTCGTTGAAATGCTGCTTCTTTGGAGGAGAGATGCATCGTTGGATTTGACTCTACATTGCTGTGTCAGTTTGATACCAGAGTGGAATTTTACGTGGGTAGGAATGTGCTGAAGCGGTTAAATTAATAGATGTACAGAGCCCTATTTTGAGGACACAAATGAGATTGGCAGATTCCAGTGCACACATTAACTCATTTGAAAATGATCCGTTTCTAACTCAGGTTTGATATTTTAATGATTCAATGCAAAGGCAAAGAATGTGGTTATGTGGGCTATCAGTGAACTGTATAATGATTTGAAGGTATGGCCAATATATGTCAGTGCACTGGCCAATCAGAATGCTTGTTGTAGTAATATCTAGGTAGATTCCTCTGCAACATGTTCAATGAACATTAATTCTTTTATAGTCATGCTCTGTCATGTTCTATGGGGTTGTCAACATGTGATTGCATACAGCTAAGACCAGTGTACATTGGCGGGTAATGAAAAAAGAAAAAATAAATACTAAAACTTGCCAGTAATGATGCAAGTTGGGTTGTTTTGGTTGCTGTTCATAATGAATTAACTTCAGCATAGTCCAATGTGAGTGAGTGAGTGAGTGAGAGTGACTGATAGTGAGTGAATGAATGATATGTAAGGTACGTGAGAAAGACTCTACAAAGAAAATAATAACATTTCATGAGGATGAAATCAATTTGAGAACGCACAGCACTACCTTGGCCAGTCTATTTTATTTATGATTTAGTCAGTCAGAACATGAGGCAGTCGCTAAAGGGCAGATATTGCTTTAAATGCCAAATTCTATGATATTACCATTTCTTTGATAATCATTTTAAATTCGATCGGTTACTCTGTTTCAAGAAACTACGCTTGATTGCGCTTTTTTGATCTCTTTTTTTGCCCTTGGTCTGGCATTTTAACTGTAAAATACAGCTTGCCTCTTCTCATCACCACCCTCTCCACCAGGGAAGGACTCAGTTGTCCTCGGGGAGATTTTGCTGCAGTGCCATGCACTTCCACCTCACACAGAGTCAGGCGTTTCTCTGTGCCTGGGAGAAAAATGTTGACATAGCGTCCCTCCATTTCCTCACACTGGAAGGTGATGGTTCCCCCTGCTGGTATGGAGGAGATCTGAGCACAGCTGTTGGAGAGAAACATGTTTTTAAATCACAGCATTGTGAGCTTCATTATAGAGGAATTACTCTAAACCGAGGTATCCTATAGAGACCAGCAAATTAGCCCAAATGACTCACACAGGATTGCTGTTGCCGTTGTTTTTCAGAGAGTTCCCAATGCGGATCTCAGCTCCATTGATTCTCTCTGCACAACAGTCCTCTCTGTTCGTAACAGTTACTGACGTCACTTTGTACCTCCTCAGTAGGTCCACTCTCCACCAGGGGTCAGCCTGTGCATTTGTGTGAGTGCACGACCCAGACAAGTAATGACCCTTGCGGTTTCCATCAATGGCATTGAGAGCAAATCCAGTGCCGTGTACAGACGATTGAGTTGCTTTGCCTCTCAATGCCACATTTTCTATGAAGAGGAAGGTGAGAGGAATTAGTGAGGTGTGTCCAAAATTACAAGTGCTAAAGAAAACAAAACGAAGTTAGAATACAGGTTAAACCTAACATTCCTGGGATTATTTTTTAATATAATGAGACGAAGGAAAATATGATATGCAATACAACAGGGTATATAGTTTTCCAAGTCAATTATTTGTTTAAGACATGACCTCACACTATTTTATTACTCTGTTTTTATTATTTTGTGTTTCCTGAGTTTTTTTTTTTTTTTTTTTTTGCATTTATTGGAAAAACTGAATGCAACACACTTCTGTCAAAAGTAAGGGCCTGGAGTGAAAAAACGTGAAAAAATACTCACTCAGCTTGAGATTCGGTTTTTTGACAGCAGTGGATGGAGAAGTGGACTGACTTTCTGAAGTGAGGGATTTCAATTTACCTTGAAATAAGTAGAAACAACTAAATTTCAGAGACAGATCAGTGACACGACACCCATGATAAAAGATGCAAAAAAGTGAATATTTAAACAAACATTTACCCTTTTTACATATTCCTGTCTATAAATTAAAAAGCAATGCCTTTCCATACAGCTGCTCACTAAAAAAAAGTCTTGCATAAAAATAACTGCTGATTCCTACCTCAGAATGTTTTATCAAGAGGTACAATTTTCTTCAACAGAAAACTTTGCTTTTTTAATCTCATCAAAATGTTTAGATTTAGAGTTCTTTCACTGTTGAGTCACCTTACTCTTAAATTAAACTAAATGTGTTGAATATGAAGAGTTAAATGAGACAGAATGACAGCAAACCAAAACTACATTGTGTTACACATGAAACAAACAAAGATGACACATCTTAAACCCAAGTTTTCACAAACCTTATTTGATCAAACAGCAGTAAAAAAACTGAAATACACTGGGTGTCCTCAGGGCTGAATAATACAGCCATTTAGCATCATGTACAACGCATTTGTAAATAAATTATGCTTTGTTACGTGTTGTATGTGATTACATACCATCAGAGACAGCAGTTCCGTTTACTTCCACCTCACACAGAGTCAAGTACTTATATTTCCCAGGAAGGAACACATTGATGTAGCGTCCCTCCATGTCATGGCACTCAAAGGTGATGGTGTCTGCTTTTTGCATGTGTGAAATCACAGTACAGCTGCAGAAATGAAGAGGAGTGGATTGAAAGATGAGATAATATGTAGCTCTCAGTGTCAGTATTTCTCAGTGTTTCTAAGCCTGAAGGAGGCAGGCCTTGATGTCTTACACTGGGTTTTCATTGCCATTGTTTCTCAGAGAGTTTCCAATACGGATCTCGGCTCCATCAAGCCTGTCTTCACAGCAGTCCCCTCTGTTTGTGATGGTCACTGAGGTCACTCTGTGCGTCTTATGGAGATCCACTCTCCACCAGGGGTCATTTTCACCAGGTTTGTGTGTGAGTGCAGGATCCTTCATAGTACTCTGGGTTGCGGTTATTGTCGATGGCCTTCCCAGCATCACCATCGTAACTAGTCGAAGATTGAGTTGCGTTCCCATGCAAAGCTACATTATTTTCTGGAAAGACAGAATTACATGTGTGCATTATTCAGATTTTATGCCATTCTTCAGGTCCTGAGGGTTTCATACAAAAGCTTCTGAAGTCAGGTTTGCCCAAAACCATCCATGTGACACATGAGAGCAACAGGCTCAACAGCACATTAAGCATGAAAACTGGCCTTGCAATTGGAGCGATACTGTACCTGGTGCCCGAACAGAGCACTGAGATCCCCTGAATTTATCACTGTCAAGGATCACTGGATCCATCATTAGGTGGTCTGTGTGGAGGAAGACAAATAAAATAAGAACATTAAGCACTTACCAGTAGCCTGAGGCCTTGACAATGGGGTAAGGATATTAGAGAAGGGATTGTTTTGGGGAAAAAATGATAAATTAGGATAAACTGGGAAAAGGGGAATATTGTCAGGTCAGGGAGGAGGGAAAAATGCACATGATCCATTGTAGCAGGTGGATCCCCTGGAGAGCTATGATAATTTGACTAATTTTAACACAGGGAAGGGAAAAACCTTCTATCACAAATCTGTTTCCTTAATTATTTTTACATTTTCTGATTGACAGGTTATTCTGAATTTGAACAAGGAGGGTATGAAATGTCTACCTTTATTTTTGCTCTCATACAATGTATGCAAGGAATTATGCACAATATCTTATATTCTTTTTTATCTGTACTCCTGAGCCTTTTATTTTTGCCTGATGTTAACCTATGTTTTTACAATCAACCTCCATGTAATTTATAACCATTATTTTTTGCAAGCAAAGGAATGTTTTTTGTGGAAGCTGCTTGTGTTTGTGTGTCGTTTAGTGACTGATGGTCCACAGTACCAACCAGGAACATGGGTTGCATCGACTTCCACCTCACACAGAGTCAGGAACTTAAAGCAGCCTGGCCGGATGATATTGATGTAGCGCCCCACCATTCCATTACACTGATAGGTGATGGTCTGTCCTGCTGGGATGGTGGACACCACAGCACACCTGAGAACAGTTACAGGACCAGTTTAATATCTGAGTACAAAGTGATACGTTTCCTATTGCTGTTGCTAAAGCCTTGGTATCCTACACTGGGTTGTTGTTGCCATTGTTTTCCATGGAGTTCCCAATACGGATCTCAGCTCCATTGATCCTCTCAGGACAGCAATCGCCTCTGTTAGTGATGGTCACTGAGGTCACTCTGTGAATAGACTGCAGGTCCAGTCTCCACCATGGGTCAGCCTGGAGTTTGGTGTGTGCGCAGGACCCAGCACTGTACATTGGGTTGCGGTTATTGTCGATGGCCTTCCCAGCATCACCATCATAACCAGTAGAAGACTGAGTTGCGTTCCCATGTGAAGCTGCATAATAGACAGGAAAGATAGAATTATATGTACATGTGTGTATTTTTCAGATGTTTATGCCAGGAGAGGTGTTGAGTCAAGTCTTTGGTAATTAGAATTTAATGCACAAATGCTTGTCAGAAAGCAGCACATTTAAAACCTACATAATAATACCTGATTGTTTAACTATGGTGTACATCTTCCTCAATACATTTATTCATGATGTTTAAATCCTCCTCATTGCATCTACTTATCATGATTCTAGGTGGGGGGGAGGTGGTGTAATGGCATTATGTAAGCTGTAAAGGAGTTTTGAAGCATAACGTCTTTTTTCTGTTTGGCATAAGCCAGCATTCACCAATAAAGTTCAGTCAAGTTGACAGCTGACAGCATCTAAAGCTACGAAGGGCAGCTCATTGGATGTCAGATTTTATTAAATTAATGATCGTTTCATCTGATAATGGAAAGGAAATACACACAGCGATGACAATGATCCCATTGCCATTTTTAAAGTTGTTCCTTTTGCATATGACTCTTAGGTATATGATATGTATATCAACACATACCATCAGAGACCGCAGTTCCATTTACTTCCACCTCACACAGAGTCAAGTACTTATATTTCCCAGGAAGGAACACATTGATGTAGCGTCCCTCCATGTCATGGCACTCAAAGGTGATGGTGTCTGCTTCTCGTATGCGCGAAATCACTGCACAGCTGCAAAAATGAAGAGGAGTGGATTGAAAGATGAGGTGATATGTAGCTCTCAGTGTCAGTATTTCTCAGTGTTTCTAAGCCTGAAGGAGGCAGGCCTTGATGTCTTACATTGGGTTTTCATTGCCATTGTTTCTCAGAGAGTTTCCAATGCGGATCTCGGCTCCATTGAGCCTGTTTTCACAGCAGTCCCCTCTATTAGTGATGGTCACTGAGGTCACTCTGTGTGTCTTAAGCAGATCCACTCTCCACCAGGGGTCATTTTCACCTTGTGTGTGAGTGCAGGATCCTTTATTGTACACTGGGTTACGGTTTTTGTCAATGGCCCTCTGTGCACCACCACCATAACCAGTCGAAGATTGAGTTGCCTTCCCATGTGAAGCTGCATTATCTACAGGAAAGATATAATTACATACATTTATGAAATCATCCAATTTCTGTGTTATTTTTTCAGCTTGTGAAGTTTCCAGTTAAAACAAAGCTCCTGAAGTCAGGTTTGCCCAAAACTGTCCATATGACACATGAGAGCAACAGGCTCAACAGCACATGAAGCATGAAAACTGGCCTTGCAGTGGGAGAGATACTGTACCTGGTGCCCGAACAGAGCACTGAGACCCCCTGAATTTGTCTCCATCAAAGCTCCCTGGATTCATGAGAATTTGACCTGTGGAGATATACAAATAAAATAAGGATCATGAACATGAAGCGCATGCCAGAAGCCTGAAACCAGGAACAAGGGGTAATGGTAAAATGACTTCCAGCAAAGGAATATTTTGAAAGAAAAGGAACTTCTTGTGTTTGTATGTATTTTAGTGACTGATGGTCCACAGTACCAACCAGGAACATGGGTTGCATCGACTTCCACCTCACACAGAGTCAGGAACTTAAAGCAGCCTGGCCGGATGATATTGATGTAGCGCCCCACCATTCCATTACACTGATAGGTGATGGTCTGTCCTGCTGGGATGGTGGACACCACAGCACACCTGAGAACAGTTACAGGACCAGTTTAATATCTGAGTACAAGGTGATACGTTTCCTATTGCTGTTGCTAAAGCCTTGGTATCCTACACTGGGTTGTTGTTGCCGTTGTTTTCCATGGAGTTCCCAATACGGATCTCAGCTCCATTGATCCTCTCAGGACAGCAATCGCCTCTGTTAGTGATGGTCACTGAGGTCACTCTGTGAATAGACTGCAGGTCCAGTCTCCACCATGGGTCAGCCTGGAGTTTGGTGTGCGTGCAGGATCCGGAGTCATATGATGGATCACGGTTGCCATCGATGGCGTTTCTGGCATAGGTTAACCCGTCAAACTGTGATGACTGTGACGCCTCTCCTTGCAAAGCAACATTCTCTGAAAGACCAGCAGAGAGGGGAGGACTTCTGTCAGGTCTTCAGTAATTAGAATTTAAATGTAAGTGCTTGTCAGAAAATGTATAAAAATGAATTTAAATGTATAAAAGTGCTTGTCAGAAAGCGGTAAGTACTGAACTTGCTTTATAATACTTGTTAACAACGTTGTTTGTTAACTGTGCTTTAAATATTTCTCAGTACATTTATTCATGATGATTCTAGAAAGAGCTAGCATAAAGTCACATGGATAAGATGCTGGTTGTATACCAATTTATTTATACTAAAAAGATATGTGCAGAAGGTGGATGTCGGTGTATTCTATACACGATTGGGAATAATAGACCAGCATAAGTCATAATTTATACTGTACTTCGCATTTTGTTATTCAGAAACCACACCAAACACCAGTAACTCCAATCTTAAATTTTCAAGTGACAAGACCTAAGAGCCAAGTCCAAGTCAAGAGTGATTACCTTCTGTCTCAAGCACCTCAAGTATTATTCAATTATTGAATGGACTTTATTTCCGGATTGCGTAAATTACAGCTATCAGTTTCCACTTACAGAGTTCGTTTACAGAGGTCAGGTTAAGATGCTTCAGATCCTGTGTTTCAAAGTTTTGATAACATTATGAACAAAAAATTAACACAATACAATAATATCCCTTACATTAAGCATTTTTACCTGAGTAAGTAATTGTTTCATTGTAAGCACTTTCTTTGTATGACTCAGTCTGGGGTATTCTGCCCTTCACCTCCACCTCACACAGAGTCAGGTACTTCTCTCTCCCAGGGAGTAGAATGTTGACATAGCGGCCTTCCATCTCATGACACTGATAGGTTCTGGTTTGCCCCGCTGGGATGTAAGGAATAACAGCACACCTATGAAATAAGGAATTTGGGGATTAAAAGCTAATTATGTACTGGCATGTGACTCAGTGTAACTGCATGTAATGAGTTATTGTGCATATCATTGTGAGAGAAAAGGGGTGTGGTCATATGGCAAATGATTATGTCGGTTTGCCTTACACTGGGTTGTCATTGCCATTGTTTTCAAGGGAGTTTCCGATATGAATCTCAGCTCCATTGATCCGGTCAGAACAGCAGTCTGCTCTGTTTGTAACAGCCACAGAGGTGACGTTGAAAGACTGGAGCAGGTCCACTCTCCACCAGGGGTCTGTCTCAGCTTTTGTGTGACTGCAGGATCCATGTAAATACTTTACTTGGCGCTTCCTGTCAATGGCATTGTCTGCGTCACCAAATTTGTCCCACTGAGATGACTGGGTAGCCCTCCCAAAAGAAGCAGCATTCTCTTCAAAAAAGGGCAGGAATACATTTTGTCAATGAAATGAAAACGAATGTAACTGTGACCAAAGTGCATGTGGCCAGCATACAATCCTGAAACAGAACTGGAGGACTCACGCCGCTGGGACATGCAGACTACAGGTACTGCATGAAGCAGAGGAATCAGAGGATTCTATCATAACTGAAAATCCCCCCTTGCACTGAGCAGCATTAGGGTCAATTATGTGTCGCTTTCCCGTGTGGGACACTGTCTGCATTAGGCATTTTCACGATCAGGTTTAAACTGTCTGTCATTTTTTTGAAATAGTGGATGTTCTGAAAACATTGGTGGAATTTTACCCCACATTGAGGTGTCATGTCATCTTGTATATTTTCTGATGTTTTGACTATAATTATCACTATGTTTTTTTTTTTTTTTTAATTTTTACCCTGATTTTTTTCCCCCTTTTTCCCCCCACCCGAATGTTCAACCAAACTTGATGACCTCACTGCATTACCCGCCCCGACAGCTGTGGGAGTAGAGCTCCTCCACGTGACTCCTCCGATTCATGTGACGAGACTCAACGGCCACAACCATTTTGCATAAAATTACTCATACATGTTTGACTGCTACTAAAACCATCACACTTGCTTATATATCCTAATAATTCAATAGTTGAACTTAATAATGCATTGTGATACACTGGACCTGAATTCAGGCATTAGTCTTGAGGTGAGTTTAGCCTACCATCAACACTCTCTTTGTCAGAGCACTGTTTGACCCTTTGTACATCTCTGTGTTGTGGGATTGGCTCCTCCTTTGTCTTCTCTGGAGGCAAATAGAGAAACATAGATATGTGTGACTTCATGAGGGCAGACACAATGAAGATCAGTTCATGTCCTACTCTAAAGGTTCAGTATTAATACTCTTGAATCCTTTTGGCTGAGTATGAAAACCTGCATAAACTATACACATCATTGTGACTGTGAGGTACAGTGGATTATTCTGTCCTGAATCAGTTTCCTTGAGTCTGTCTGTCTATCCTGATACAATATGTTTATATAAAAAAGCTTATTTGTACTCTGAGTAAATCATGACTACCTGAAAGTGAATTATTAAGTGATTAAACAGTGATTAAATAGTTGTTACCTGATTTCAAAGAACTGGACATCATGTTCCAAAATCGTACAAAAGAATCAATGCCTAAAGAGAATAAATATATAATTATACACTGATGTTGACACGAATCCAAAAGAACCTCAGTAATCTGGAACTCAGCCACACTGGTAGTCAACTTTAAAAATGAAAAGTAAATTAAAATTAAGTTTTAAATGTTATCACACTGCATAGAATAAATGATACATATAATTAGACATATGTTGGTGTTTCTGCTAAAGTACATAAAAGAAATACAAAAGGAAGTTCGGTAAAATATTTAACCAAAAAGTACTTCAGCATCTACACTCCATTCTGTACAATAGAATTAACTATCAGCAGTCCTATATCGCCAAATGATTTGTTAATGGTTCTATCCATATAGTACCAAAATTGTTATAAAGGAGTTCTTTGTTCATGGTCATAGGAGAACCTTTTTGGTGCAATATGGAACCATAAACAACCCCTGTCCTGCCACTAATGAAACATCAGAAGGTTGAGCTGTCTTAGTCATAACAGAACCCTACAATCACTTCCCACCAAGCATGAAAGGTTATTCCTTATTTGTCATGTCCATGCAATATATTTTGCAAAGTAATTCTTCGAATTCATCCAAGTGTTTCAAGATTATTGGTGGGATGTGAGAGTAGCCTTTGTTATAATGGACATGTTTTACATTTGAAAAGGAAAATCACTGCAGTCTTACCAGAGGGTGACTCAATGCCTGTGAAAAAAAACATATGTGAGGATTATTCACTTGAATTTCAGCAAAGATTATTTAGTTGCTAAGTAGGCAAATCATATTCAGAAAATAGCACAGTTGCATTGTCTATATAATAAGCCATGTTTTACAAAAGTGGTTCATCGCCTCTAGACTACCAATGTTTGAGACAAGCAGCCATGAAAATGCAAGTGTAAGTTAAGCAAGCAGAGACAGAGATACTGGGAATAATAAAAGTTTAGTTTAAAAGCAGAAGCAATTTTCCTCTCCTTTTAAAACCTTTATGAAGGTGTTTTCTTTATACCAACCAGGAACAGGCATTCCATTGACCTCCACCTCACACAGGCTCAGGGATTTATGGCATCCTGGGAGATAGATGCTGACATAACGTCCCTCCATCCCATGGCACTGAAAGGTGAGGGTTTCCCACGCTGGGTGAGAGGAAATCACTGTGCATCTGAGGGAGGCATATGACACAAGAATGACAGATTACGAGGAAACAGAAGACCTGCCAGCATATGTGGTTAAAACATTAATATCCAGCACTTTTATTAATATGCAGTTTCTAAAAATATATTTCTGGAAGATGGAATGGAAACCATCATGATGGGAGCACTTTTGCTGTTTCGAATCAGTAACATGCCCTTGTCAAAATAATATGACACCAGTGAAAGCATCTAGCTTTGGAGTGAAGGGGAGTCAAAGTCTCTTCTCAGAGCTATAGGTATCCCATGAAGCAGTGGTGTTTCTATTCTCAGCAGTAATTTTGACAATTCAATTTTTTTTTACCAATCCATTTCATGAGATGCAAGTCAGTAAGACGGTGATTTGCTGAGTTACAGTGGATTGTTGTTGCCGTTGTTCTCCAGGGAATTTCCAATGTGGATCTCAGCTCCATCGATCATCTCTGCGATTAAGTCATCTCTGTTGGTGATGGTTATGGCGGTGATGTTATGGGGTCTGAGTAGGTCCACTCTCCACCAGGGATCAGCTTCGTCACGGGTCCGAATGCAAGTACCGTGCGCTCCATCAACAGCGTTGTCAGCCCGACCCCGGTAGAATGTTGATGATTGACTTGTCGTTTTGCCCAAGGAAATATTCTCTTAAAGAAGAGGGAAGTTTCATATCACAACTGTTTATGTCACAGAGTCACACGGTTTATATTTTGACTCTCTACATGATCAGATCAAGTTTTGTCATATGCATTTGGTGTCAGGTATAATTCACACATTGAATGAGGCTGCACATGTACATACATTCGACTGGATCCAGAGATGTGTTTGTTGAACACAACTTTTCACAAGCTTAAGAGACCCAGATTTAGTCAACAAAAGGTATGAAACCCCCCCAATACCCATGGCTTTATAAATTTTTCATGCAAAAAAAGTTTTTAAAAGTTCTTTGTTTGACTAACACTCGCTTTAACTCTTGTGTTTGTAGTGTTTGTTCACAAGAGTCGGTGAATATAAAAATCATAATGTGACAAAGCATTTCACAAATTAAATAGATGAAGCACCATTGAAAAGAACCTGTAGCCACACAGATAGTGCCATCATGACCTGGCATTGAACAGGCACATTACTTGTGTGATGTGTTAAGTGCTAACAAAAACTGAACCTTGAAAAGGATTTACCTCTGACCTGTTGACTGGCACAATTATGATATAGTGTGACAGAACAGGCAAAACTATGACTTTTATTCAACAATGTTTTCTTTTTAAGCCTTGCTAAAATGTGAGATGGATCGATTAATCAAATTCATGAACTTGTAAGGCAGGCATGAGTGCTTTGTGTACACCAGTAGCCACATAATTATTTACCGTCAAATTCAAACTTTATTCCCTCTTCAGCCATGCAAACCAAAAGTTGTGAGTGATTCATTTTTTTCATAGTTACGGTTTGTCACTGACTGGTTTTCATTGTCCACAACATAAAAAAGACAAAAACTAAATAAAAACGCACCCTTCAGAATAAAAACTGATAAAATTTATTACCATTACAAGATGATAATGTGAGAGACAGACAAATGGACAAGCAATTTAGCCACCATCAGCCTGTATTTTTTCATCCAATTCATGCATGCACTCAATTTGCAAGATATGCACAGCCATGTATGCACAGATAGGCTGTGCACAGATATGCACAGCCTACGACCAAATATGATCGCATATCCACAGTGATAAACACTCCTATAGCATTAGTTATTGCTTTGGCACAGTCTGAATCTGCAGTGAGAAACTGCTTGAATGCTGTGAAGAGAAGGACTCGCCTGTCTATCTGTTTTTGTCTCGTTCTGCTTATCGACAAATTCAGGTGATGCCGTCGTAAATTACGTGTTTGAAGTGTATCCACAGGCATACCTGACTTCAGCTGAACAATGTCCGCATATAGTTTGACATTAATTGCTGTCCATCTGTAACTAACTGGGAAACCGTACTGCTCCCATACAGTGGATCTAAATGTCATTGGATGATCCTCCAGCTCTGGTCTCTTGCCCTTGCCATTCGGTATTAACAATTTACAACGCTCATAACTAAGGTATGCAATGAAATCACTAGATAATGCTTTCATTAAAAATGCAAATTGACTAAAATGTGTGTGACTAAAATTTGACTAAAACTTGTGTAGTTTTCATTAAAATTAATGACCAAAATTTGACAAAAATAAATACAGTGGCACCTCGGCCCACAAACTTCATTTGTTCGTTGACTCCGTTCGCGAACCGAAATGTTCATGAACCAAAATAATTTTTCCTATTGAAATTAATGTAAATCCAATTAATCCATTCTCCAGCCCCAGAAACACTTTTTAAAACTTTTTTATGGGTTTATGTGTGGCAAAATATAGAAGGGAATTAAAGATAACCTTAATAATAAAAAATACATTAATACTAAAATAAAAAAAAATAATTGTACACTTTGTGGCACACTTTCGTTTCCACTGTAATACACTTAGGCTTCTTAACACCACTATCAGTTGCACTTTTCACTTTCTTGGGAGCCATAATGAGGGCAAATTTAATGGAAATAGCACAAAAAGAGTGTGTATCAAAGGAGAACACAATGACAAACAATGTAAACAATGCTGAGACCGAAGCACAACTGATGCTATCCACACAGGAAGTCCACGAGTTTGTGTGTTTGTGCCTTTGTGCACTGAGAGTTGTTCGCAGGCTGAGTGAAAATTTGTTCGGAAAGTGTGTTCGTGGGCCAATTTGTTTGTGAGTAGGGGCATTCGCGGGCCGAGGTTCCACTGTATGTATTTTGGTCAAAGAGAAAGACTAAATAGGAGACTCTTAAACTACAGAAGAAGAAATGGAACATGTTTGTGCTTGCTATCAAGCCTGAAATCAAAGAAAAACAGGTTTTGAGACCAAAATCAGCTCTGTAAACTGGTGGAGATTTCTGAGCACATGAACTTTACTTCAAACATGAGGAAACGTGGAGGTAAATCACACTTCAAAGAAATGTATCATTCATATCAAGGGAAGTCATTACTGTTAGCTTTAATAGCAATGGGTTTGACGATTACCTCTTACTTATGTGATTACATCAGTCTCCACTGTGTTAATTATCATTAACTACAGTACGTAATGTCAGCTGGCTAGTTAAATGAACTGCACATTGCAGCGTAGGTAACAAGTAATGTTATTGATTGCTTGGCTGTGAATTTATTTTGAAGGCATGAACTAATTGCCTCTCACACTACTTCTGTCTAAGGATTTAGCCAGCATTGCCACCCTTTACATTCCTTTTTATCATTTGTTTCCATTTACTTGTGGCCACTTGTTTGTCGGTTTCACAAATTGTCTGTCATTAAATGCTGAAGGTAGAACCTTTAGAGATTTAAATTTCAAATTTATGTGGAGCAGCATTTCAACAAAGGGATTTTAGATATTAAGTAATCCCAGATTCTTTTCAGAATAAAATCAGTTTACCTGTGAGAGGAATAGTTGTAGTGGGTGCCAAGGAAGCGAAGTTTATGTCTTCTACAAAGTCAATAAAAAAAAATAGTTTGTAATGTTTCAGAACATTTTTTTAAGTTGCACTGGAAATGTAGAAACTGAAAACTTTGCCCATTCATAACTCTGTTTCTCTGTTATGATCTTGTCCCTTATATGAATGTTATATCTACAATATTACAAAAAAACCCCACATATCTCTACAAGCACATTGCAGCAACCAACTACATGGCTAAATATGGAAAACCAATACCCAAATGTAATGGCAAATGCAATACAGAACTATCTGTATAGTTTACTGCATAATTAATTTTTATGACCATAATTAAACAATTTAAAATTTGACTTTGATAGAGGTTAATTTAAATTTTGAGGTGATTTAAATAGGGTATGACCTTGGGCTTTGTAATCCCACAACCACCTTAAATCTTTCTCATCTCACAGCAACTCTCCTGGACCCTTTGAGAATGAAGAGGATACAATGCATTCTTTATGTTCTCTATCATAAAAAGTACCTCCCTACCAACAGACATAGTAATACATGGGACAACAATATAAATTATTATTGAGGTTATAGTCCATACCAACAGGGACAGGGTTTGCATAGACCTCCACCTCACACAGAGTCAGGATTCGGCTGTATCCTGGCAGAAAAACATTGACGTAGCGACCCACCATCCCATTACAATTAAAACTGATAGACTCCCACGGTGGGATGGTTGAGATCACAGTACATCTGAAATGGGGGACAGAGACAGAGCATTTATTTGGCATATTAAGTTATACATGCAAATATCTCTATATTCATCATTGTAAGTGGTGGTATAAAAAAGAATGACCTACTTAGGGTTGTCATTTCCATTGTTCTTCAGAGAATTCCCAATGTGAATTTGAGCTCCATTGATCCTCTCAGAAAGGCTATCTCCTCTGTTTGTGATGACTATTGAGGACACTCTGTACACACCCAGCAGGTCCACTCTCCACCAGGGGTTAGTTTCCATCTCAGTGTGGCTGCATGATCCTTCATCATAATTTCCTTCACGATTTCCGTCAATTGCTGCTTGAGCAAGACCACCGTAATCCAGAGATGATTGAGAAGCACTTCCTCTCAAAGCCACATTCTCTACAGAAAAGAACAGGAAGTTGGTGACGGCTGGTCCAAACTAAATTTTGTTTTAAACATTTTGTTTGAAGGTACTCAGGTGGATTACCATCCTCCACAGAGCTCTGTGTAATGCTGAATTCTCTGGTTGACATTATTCTTTGTTACATTTGTTCTTCAGGCTCTTTGTCGTATGAATTTCATGGACATGTCCACATCGAGCAGGCCTCAGTGGGCCATACTCGCAGGTAGAGCTACCCCCGCCCAAAGATTTTCCTGACCGCACCCGTAAATGACAATTCTAATATTTTTTCACCCATTTTGGATGATTTCCTGCCTAACATAGTCTAAATTTTTAACGACAAGGTGCAACTCCCGAATGGAGTTTGAGGGTTTTTTCCTTTTCTGTGACTAACCAACCAATGAAAACTTGGTTGACTGATTGGGGGAAGCCCTACTAGCAGGTGAGCATAACCTTCTAGCTGGAGAAAATAAACCAGTAAATGTGCTGCCAACCTTGCCTGTAATGTCTTGTGTCACCAAGAATAAAGCCTATCAATTAGCTGTTAAGTACTGTTTTTTTAAAGGCTGGTTTGCATCATTCATTTAAAGAAATGATAACCTAAAGAGTTTAGTTAATAATTAATAATAAACAATCATTAATAAACATTTCCAAGCAACCCAGCAAAGGCTCCTTATATTTGGAAATCATTTTTGAGTTATTGACACAAGAAAATCTGATTAACGATTGCCTGTTTGACATATTCTTGTTGTTGACCGAAGCAAAGTGTAATCTTGCCCTAATCCCTGTTAACAGGTTACCTGCTGTGGGATCATTGCTAGTACACTGCCCCAATGCCAGGACTCCCCCCAGGAGGATTATTATGACCTTCTTCATCCTAAAAAAGAGCAGAGGGCTTCACTGTCATAACCAAGGAATGCCATCATTTATCCCTTGTCTATATCATTGGAACATTAATCTGTGTCCGTCATCTCATCTGAGTCTTTTCATTTATCTTTTGACTTCAGGAATTGTAGAGCTTCAGTTCTTACCTCTCTGGTTCTATGCATGGCAAATGAACTCTCCATCACATACCAATTTCATATGTGTAGAACTATGACACCTCCCACAGCATGACATGCAAGTACTTTGTGGTACCTTGTGGTTATTATAATGTGGGTATTATTCTTGTTACATGTTTCATCATATCAAGAGTATCACTTTACTCAGACACATATTACATTTGTATGGGACAATAGCCTACTAAAAGATGGATTGCATATAGAAGCTAGGGTTGCACGATATATTGCATTTTGAAAAAGTATCACATGTGAATTTATCGCGGTAAGCATATAATGCATTGCAAAAATGTAATTTCCAACAACACGCCGGCAATTGGATAGAAACTTAGAGGGCAGAGGACAGTTGCGCTCTTGATGCACTTGTGTGCACACCAATGACTTCATGCGCAAGAAGAGCAGGGGGCAGTGAATTCAGGGTGCATTCCAAAACTCAAAACTCATCTCCTCATCTCCTCCATGCCCCGGAAACTTATCTATGTGTCCTCCCTCCCTCCACTGTTCCAAAAAGGTAAGAGATGAACTTTTGCCTCCTCCACTCACCTCCTGCTGTCCTCCAAATGAAGGATACATCGATGTATCCTACCGTGTAGATCTTTTCACATTTCTGGGTGACATCATTGTGCTCACGACCAGTCAGAACAAAAGACCATCCCGCAGAATATTTTGATTGGTTTAGGTATCCGCGGAATCCATCGGTGTTATATGACTTCATTAATAGGTGAGGTCTATTTTTATGACGGGCTAATCGGATTACCTGTTCCAAGTTTTGTTTCATCTCCTCATCTCCTCATCTCCTCACTTGTTTCCTCCCCTCTTTCTTCTACATACGTCTGGGGTAGGAGATGAGGAGAAAAGAGTGAGGAGAGATGAGAAAATGTATTGGAGCACACCACCAGTGTGAAGCAAAGAACCTTCTTAGCATGCTAGTTAGCTTGTCAGAATGACTCAGCGTGAGGGTCATGGCGAGGCAGCTGCTGCAGCTGTAGAAGGTGATCTGATTCATGAAGGAAGAACCAACTCAGTTGTGTGGCAGTATTTCAGTTTTACATGCGAAAACCACATGCAGTAAAGATTCACTGGTCACTGCGAAGTTGGGAGTGACGTTTCTTTACCCAGGAAGAACAGGAAACATGCATATTGGAAATGTCATTATTTCAGGTTTTAAATATACTTAAAAATAATTGAAACCGATTAAATACATAAATCTTTGGTTCATCGCATCGCATATTGCCATCGCAATAATTCATAAATTAATTGCATATCAGATTTACAGGGTAGTACAGGTACTCAGAGCCTTGCTGCACAAGTAATGGGCACCGAGGCATACAAGTGAGCTAATTGAAAACAACCAAAGTCAACATATATCACTGAACAGCATAAATTGCAAGCTGATATATTGAAATATGTGAATATCAGCTGTTCAAGTTGAACAGTCATTATTTGTGTATTTTTGAATAAGTGAGATTTTAAAGAAGTGATTGTAAATGAAGGATAAAGCAGTTTTCCGTCTTAATTCAGCCCATATTGCAGTTTTTAGTCTGTTAAAGCTTCATATTGGCCTTTAAGTTCTTCTTGCTTTTCCTCTCTCTTAAGAAATGAAAATAAATGTTTTTTGAAATATGTATTTTAACAAGCAAAGCAAAACAATAAACTTTGGAAAGTTAAGTACCTCAACATATGTTAATAGTGAACTGAGCAATGAATGAGAAACTTTATTTTTTTTAAATTTGTTGTAAGAAGTTCTTTAAGACTTCGGAAGTTGAAAACCACTGTGCTGTTTAATACATGACAATACCTTGACTGAGAGCTTTTTTAGACCATATGGACACAAATAATTTAGTCAAGATAGTATATAAATTTAAGAAAATGATATTCGACAAATATGAAGCACAATGTTCTTACCGTACCTCTATGAAGAGCAGTGTCCATTTGCTTGCAGATGCTATCCTTAAAATATCTTAGTCTTAGGTAGAATTAAATATGGACATGAACCCTGAACTTTGCAGAATAAATAGTTTCCCAATCTACTATTTACCAACTGTTAATTGTTAATAGCTCATTACTAGATGTGGCTGGTAAATACACAAAAACAAAAAGGATGTGTCACACAAACATACACATATATAGGACGTGCGGTGGAGGGGCTTATTACGTTGGGAAATTGAACTTCAATAAAGCACATTATTGATATGGAAATATGTGAGAAAAAGGAGTTGTGGTGTTACAGAGTGAGATCTGGGTCATTTCCATTTATCTCACACTGAGTGTGGCGGGTTGCCAGCCTTGTAGGGGAAAGCGGTAAATTGTGCTAGTGGGTAAAATGAGCCAACCCCTGTATTTAGGCATCCATAAACAAAATGAACTGTGTGATCACGGATTAAGGAAGAGCATTTAATTCCACCCAGGCTGTGATGGAGATGAACATGTGGAAAGGGTGGTAAGCAAACCAGGACAAAAAAATATGATTTTTGTCATTCAAAGTCAATTAATCATGATTAAAATATTATGAATCTTGTATCTTAACAGAAATAAATATGTTTGGGACATTATTGCATATTTGTTCCTCACTGTATAAAATTGCCGTCATAAATTTGAGTTAGTTGGCATATTTGTATCAAGCATTTTTGTCAAAATGGAGGTTGTGGGGGTAGAATGTGCCACCAACCTTGGCAAATCGATCCAATGACTCATTCCAAATTCCACTTTTTGAGACTGCATGTGAAAATAAACTGATTTCCTCTTCTTGCTGTTCCACCACCTGTGAGGGGATTTGGCAGTTTTTTTCAGAGCATATTTTCTTGGGAGAAATCCTTCATCCATTGGTTTGAATGTGAAAGTTGCCTTACCAAGCATAGGGCACACTTGAACAGTGGAATGTGGAGCCAGCCATAGTGCCAAAACATGAAGATAAAAACAATCATATTACTTCCACCTGAGTTACTTCTGTCTTATAGCCACACACAAGCACAGCACACATTTACACTCTTTCCTGGACACACACACCTACCAACTAACACTCTCACACACATATTCACACACAACGGCAGCATACAGAGAATTTGCCTGATGTGATATAATATGAAAATGTGACAGCTCCATTGTTGGTGGATTATTTGTGTATTATTTCTCAATAATGGTGTGACGTTTTGTCATTCAATATGTAGTTAATTTGGTATGACACTTTTTACCCCACAGTGATAAACTTACTCCATCCCCATGCTCAATTTACCCCTGCCTGGGAGCAAGTTATACCAAAGGACCAACTTTTTTTGATGGCTCATTTCTCTAAAACTGCGTAAGTTAGAAGCCCTAGTCTCCCCTACCATTAAAATCAGCTATAATGGTTGGGGGGAAAGGCTTAGCTCTCAGATGCATAATATAGCTGCTTGAAAGGGGACTTCATATCTTAGAGACAATTGAATTTGGCTGAATGTCCAATGGAGCAAAAATTGTTTTTGATTTGAATTTTGAGCTGTAAATAAAACTGCCCCTGTTTGCAGATCAAAGGTCATTTTAAAGTTCTAAACAGATATTTGGATTGCTCTAATTTCTGGTCAATGGTAAGTGTACATCCTCCTGTTATTGAGATAAATTACGAGTCAAAGCATCTGAATTAGTTCCACAGCTTAGTTGCAACCCATGAGGCACTTTGAACCAGTTTGAACCAGAATTGTTTAAAAATTATTTTAAATTGTTGTTTGCCTAACCTTATATTCATAATGGCAGTCTGAAGTTACATTTCTGATTCGTTATTAAAATAATCACTTCCCTTAGTGATTGTCTGTCTTTGTCCATTATCTGCTATGACAGGCAATACCAGGTTGAAAGCTACCATGAATGAGTCAACAGTTAATATTCCTAATATTTTTCCCATATTGTGTATGAAAAATAGGAAATAGAAAAGGGAAGCTGTTCAAATCTCATATTTAATTTTTTTCCCAAACAGAAAAAAGGGACAATTTCAATGTCAATTTAAAAAATGTCTGTGGCCCATACTAAAATGAACATGGAAGGTAAAGTGTAAAGATTAAACATAACCTTATGAAATAAATTCTGTGTAGATTTACTACAATTAAATACTCCACTGACCATACTGAAATGTCAAAATCAGCTAGATTGTAAGGTAGGTTTTTTTATTTTTAGAGACAGCAGTTTGCTTTACATCTACTGCTCATTCCACTATTGATTGTTGCTATCAGTTTGGATTGATGATTGCCAATTTGCTTGGCTTCGCTTGCTAAAGAATGCAGTTTTGCAAAAGCATTAGAATTTGGCGCTCTTATGGTTCTTGTCCAACCAGATTGTTAGAAATAAAAGGGTGTTCACAGCTGTCAAATTGTGGTAACGCCCATCCATGCGGGAGGTCTGTTGTTTTCACAACAGTTCTTATCCGAACCATTACTTAAAATGTCACCCTCTCTTTCTTTTGGAGAACTCATTAAAGATTAAGGGAAATAAAACTGTAAATTAAAATAGCCTATATAGATCACTAAATAATGAATTCCTCCACCATACCACCATACAGACACATACACCCACAGTGGTTAGCATACTGTGATAGGTCTGCAGGAGCAGCCCAGAAGGCCAGTAGTTAATTATAGAAAAAATCAAACAAAAGACCACACAGGACAACTATATTCACACCGAAAGTCTTCAAAAATCCAAATTGCAGGGAGTCAAAAATGACAATGGACTCTCTTGCCTGGGGAGAAGCAGTTGGCTCTTTCATGCCGCAGGGTCGGACTCTGTGGAACCAGGAAACACACAGTGGTTCGTAAGTGACCCAGAAATTATGTTTCTCCCAAAAAAGACAAAGACAAGTGGACATGAAATATGAATTTTCTGTCTCTGCACCTATGTCTTTAGTGCTGGAAGGCTAGCTGCCCTCAAGCGCAACACCAGCCTCAAGACAACAGCTGCCATTTCTCCTTAACATCCACTTCTGTTGACCTCTAGTACGAACACTTTTCATGAGAGGAACAACTGTCACAGCAGCAGAGTGCCAATCAGGGAGGTGCAGCACCCGTGTGTGTGTGTGTGTGTGTGTGTGTGTGTGTGTGTATGTGTAGGTGCTGCACTTCCCTGATATATATATGCACCAAAACTAGTTCTACTAATACGCCCCCCCCCTACCCCATCCATTGTCCAGTTGCTTGTGTTTGGGAACATTTTTTATGCTTAGACACATAACACACATTTCTATATGTTCTGTTTTATACGACATAAATGAAACAACTGAACACAGTTTTGTATTGTGTCGTACAATTGCTTTGTTTCCTTTTGTTAACACATACCATCAGAGACAGCAGTTCCGTTTACTTCCACCTCACACAGAGTCAAGTACTTATATCTCCCAGGAAGGAACACGTTGATGTAGCGTCCCTCCATGTCATGGCACTCAAAGGTGATGGTGTCTGCTTTTTGCATGCGTGAAATCACAGTACAGCTGCAGAAATGAAGAGGAGTGGATTGAAAGATGAGGTGATATGTAGCTCTCAGTGTCAGTATTTCTCAGTATTTCTAAGCCTGAAGGTGGCAGGCCTTGATGTCTTACACTGGGTTTTCATTGCCATTGTTTCTCAGAGAGTTTCCAATACGGATCTCGGCTCCATCAAGCCTATCTTCACAGCAGTCCCCTCTGTTAGTGATGGTCACTGAGGTCACTCTGTGTGTCTTAAGGAGATCCACTCTCCACCAGGGGTCATTTTCAGGTTTTGTGTGAGTGCAGGATCCTTCATAGTACTCTGGGTTGCGGTTATTGTCGATGGCCTTCCCAGCATCACCATCATAACTTGTAGAAGATTGAGTTGCGTTCCCATGCAAAGCTACATTATTTTCTGGAAAGACAGAATTACACGTGTGCATTATTCAGATTTTATGCCATTCTTCAGGTCCTGAGGGTTTCATACAAAAGCTTCTGAAGTCAGGTTTGCCCAAAACCATCCATGTGACACATGAGAGCAACAGGCTCAACAGCACATTAAGCATGAAAACTGGCCTTGCAATGGGAGCGATACTGTACCTGGTGCCTGAACAGAGCACTGAGATCCCCTGAATTTATCACTGTCAAGGATCACTGGATCCATCATTAGGTGGTCTGTGTGGAGGAAGACAAATAAAATAAGAACATTAAGCACTTACCAGTAGCCTGAGGCCTTGACAATGGGAAAGGGATATTAGAGAAGGGATTGTTTTGGAAAGTTCAGTTTTAGTAGTGTAAAACTTGTTTGTGAAGGTAAAACAGAAGAAAAGGGCTGAATATTGTCAGATCAGATGACAAGGTACATGGATTATTGCACTGGATACCCTCAAGAATGCTGAAAAAATCTATGATAAAAAATTTGATTTTTTAAATTTTATAACAAGGAAGGGACAATCATCTATAACATCATCTATTTCCTTATTTACCTTTATATTTTTTACTTGATAGGTTAATCTGAATTTAATTAGGACTGTGTAAAGTGACAATATTTTCTCTTGCTCTCGTACAATGTATGTAAGGAATTATGCACAATATCTTATATTCTTTTTTTATCTGTACTCCTGAGCCTTTTGTTTTTGCCTGATGTTAATCTTTGTTTGTTACAATCAACTGCCATCTTATTTATCATGATTATTTTTTGCAAGCAAAGGAATGTTTTTTGTGGAAGCTGCTTGTGTTTGTGTGTAGTTTAGTGACTGATGGTCCACAGTACCAACCAGGAACATGTGTTGCATCGACTTCCACCTCACACAGAGTCAGGAACTTAAAGCAGCCTGGCCGGATGATATTGATGTAGCGCCCCACCATTCCATTACACTGATAGGTGATGGTCTGTCCTGCTGGGATGGTGGACACCACAGCACACCTGAAAACAGTTACAGGACCAGTTTAATATCTGAGTACAAGGTGATACGTTTCCTATTGCTGTTGCTAAAGCCTTGGTATCCTACACTGGGTTGTTGTTGCCGTTGTTTTCCATGGAGTTCCCAATACGGATCTCAGCTCCATTGATCCTCTCAGGACAGCAATCGCCTCTGTTAGTGATGGTCACTGAGGTCACTCTGTGAATAGACTGCAGGTCCAGTCTCCACCATGGGTCAGCCTGGAGTTTGGTGTGTGCGCAGGACCCAGCACTGAACATTGGGTTGCGGTTATTGTCGATGGCCTTCCCAGCATCACCATCATAACCAGTAGAAGACTGAGTTGCGTTCCCATGTGAAGCTGCATAATCTACAGGAAAGATAGAATTATATGTACATGTGTGTATTTTTCAGATGTTTATGCCATTTTTTCAGTCTGCAAAGTTTCCAGTCAAAACAAAGCTACTGAAGTCAGGTTTGACTTCTGCAGAGAGGAGAGGTGTAGAGTCAGGTCTTTGGTAATTAGAATTTAATGCACAAATGCTTGTCAGAAAGCAGCACATTTAAAACCTACATAATAATACCTGGTTGTTTGTTTAACTATGTTGTACATCTTCCTCAATACATTTATTCATAATGCTCTTCCCTAGCACTCTCTAATTAAAGGGTGTTTCACCAAGTCACCAAATAACATATTTTGTAATATTGAAAATTTATATAAAAAAATATAAATGATACTTTATCGTCTTATTGATATTGATTTATTGTTGTCCACCCCTACTGCAGGTGCTGCAAAGAAATTGAAAACCGCAGAGGAGGAGATGGCAAGATACAAGGAGGAAGCTCCTCTGACACTTGGTGTCAATCCACTGGTCTGGTGGAAGGGGCATTAGAGCGAGTATCCTCTCTTGTCACACATTGCAAAGAGATACCCGTGCATTCCTGAGACTAGTGTCTCCTCGGAGAGAGTATTCTCTACCGCGGGGGATATTATTACAGCACAGAGGAGTCCACTGGCCCCAGACCATCTTGATCAAATTCTGTTCCTGAACAAAATCTGAAGTCAAAGTAGGCCTGCTATTGTGGTCATGTGTTGGAGAATCTGTTTAGTGTTCATTTCAGAGAGGCCATAAGATTCTCAGCTAAAGACAGACCATTTACAAAGGGTTCATATCAAAGTATAGTGTACACTTGCAAACAAGATTTGAGTTAGACTATAGTATGTTTACAGTTTATTTACATCATACTGTTTTAGATTTATTAATTTTGTTCATAAGAATACTAAATATGCACTGTTTTCCTTATACATTTCAGTTCATTTTGTCCAGTGACATGAAAAATAAGAAGTACTTATGCATATGCACTTTATTTTCATAGGACGACATTTCAGCTCACAGTCCTCTATGAGCCCGACGCTATCCAGTGACTTCACTGTGTTCATTGTTCAGTCAGTTACACAAGAAATAAATATAAGCACTTTATATGATGTTTACAATGTGTTCAGGGACACAAAAGAATATTTGTGCAATTTATAATGTGCAAAAGCACACATACACATTTTGCAAAATGCAAGACAGCATTTAAATTACATTTTTCATTTTGATTGTATGGTTATGGCAGTGTTTGGTAATTTGCCAATACCAAAATAAATCGGAAAGGACATTTTGAATTAAATTGTTTTGACTCAATTAGTTCGCAGAATTATCAATATCATGTGATGTTTTAAGATTACACAGATCCTACACGGCAACTTGTATTTCAGTTCTGTTTTGCATTTTCAGTGAACTATGTGGAATATCGCAATCCATCACAATATGCATCGTATCTCAATATATCGTGACATCCTTGCCAAAAGCCTGCCCTATTTCAGACAGACCTAACTGCAAACTGACACCCTATTACATTAAATTCTCCACAACTTCATTTTGGCCACAACTGAAATGAATTATTATTTATCTTAATAATTCAAAAACAATGGACACGCTGCAATACAGACAGAAGTGAATCCAGGAATCACTCTTAATCTGAGTTCATCTTACCGGGAGCTCTCGTCTGATCCGGGAATTTTTTGTGAGTGTCTTTATCTCTGTGTCCCAGGTTCTCCTCCTCCTCCTCCCCAATCACCTCTGGGGAAAAAAGAGACAAACATGAAACATTTTGGTACCAGAAGGACAGGTGCAGTCCAATGAAGACCAATATATCCTTCTCCATAGACCTCCATCAGGTTAATGTTCCTGGCATATTGCAGTGATCTCTTTACCAAGCTGAACATGCCCCTCCCCACACCAAAAGCTAACATTTTTAAAACTAAATGATGTGATTTCCTACATTCAGCCTTGTTATTTGAGATTATTGAAATCTGTTTACAGCACCTCTCACATAAACTGAAGGAAAATGGTAATTATAAAACGTCTTATGATGCTTTTTTCTACAGATGATGAAACAGGCATAAAATGTTTTCTGTTGAGATAAAGATTCTCCACTTGACCATTCAAAGGATAAGTGAAACAGAACAGTGAAGCAACTGAGAACAAGGCAAACACACACAACAATTGGGGAAAATGAATGGTACTCATATTAACAACTAGTAAAATGGGAGAGGGTCAAACATGGATATTCTAATCAATCCACTTGCGTTAAAGGACACAGGAAGTTAAGAACCACATTGTGGTCACACTGTGTACTATTCATTTGAAGATTCTAAGAATATGCAGTTGTTACCTTTCATTGTTTCAAACATCTTCTCAAAAATGTGTAGAACATGATCCAACCCTGAAATGAAGAAAGGTAATGCATTGAAATGTATCAATAAATACCTGAATCTGCCCTGCACTAGGACCACAGTTATAACTTGGTTAATTAAACATTTTATTTGTCTAGATTCTTCTCAGAAGAAAAATAAGCTTACTTGGAACAGTTTCTGGTTTCAAGATGGATGTTGCTTCAAAATCCCCTAAAATAAATAAAGTCCACATAAGGAAAAGACTGCTTTAAAGAACAATATCTTCCATCACTGAAAATATACCAAGACAGAATTATACACATTTTTGTGGCTGGCAGTGTTTGTCATGATTCATTGTCATTATGGCATGAGTTTTAAGACTCAGTAGTTCACATTATCAGATGTACTGAAGACAAAATTCTAGCCACAGACAATACACTGATGTCACACTTCCTGCTTACTTAGCCTGTAATATCATGGAACATCAAGAATTCAGTCTATAGATTTGAGCTGAAAAGAACATTTTTTTAAAGGCTGATGTTCATTTTGTTTTGAACTCTTAATGAAGGTATGGAGGAAATCTCTTAACACTGGCCATTTCCTAACCAACATAGCAAAGACGCCTAAAATTTGGGATATATTTTAGCCAGTTTTCAATGTCACTCAAATGGCATAAAAAATGAGGTTGAAATAGCATTAAAGTGGGCCATATTATTTCATCTTGGAGTTGATCAAAACCAGAAGATCACATAAGCTTGATCCTCCTCCCTGATTCCAGGTTACCTAAGTTGGGGTCCTCGTTAATACATTGTCCCAGTGCCAGGACTCCAGCCAGGAGGATTGCTATGACCTCCTTCATCCTAGAAAAAAAGAGAGTTTAACTGTCACACCCAGGTAATACCATGAAATATCACCTGCATTATAATAGCTACAGTTTGAAATATCTGTTCTTTATTCTCTGTCAGTTCTTCACACTAAGTCTGAACCTTCTCAGATCAGGATTTTTCCATCAAAATAAAGAGGAAACAGAAATTCCTTCTGTACAACCACAAGGGTGGATTTTAATGTGATTAAACTCCCTTTACAGTGCAGCACAAACAACAGTTTAAAATGTCAAGGTGAAATTAGGAGAAGAAAAATTAATATATGACATCCCTACAACTTGAGCCAAACTGCCAGACACAGAGGAGAGAAAGCCAATGTGAACAAAGAAAACAGGGGAAACTAACAAAATAAAAGACAGGAAAGGAAAAGGCCCAGAAATGACAACATTATTAGCCAAACTGAAACAAACACTATTGTCTATTAATCATATTTGAAAGAAAAAGATAATGTATCTTCATTTAAAAAAAATCTGTCCTGTGTCAGAACCCAAATTTTCAAAGACACCACAGATCTATCAAGTGTAATTTTAAGACACTGATATCAACAATTTTCAAAGACACCACAAATCTATCAATTGTAATTTTAAGACATTGATGTCAACAAATATAATGCAGGTTTGTGATACAGTACAATACCTTTATGAAGAGTAGATTTACTATGAGAGGAGTTTGATCTCAGCAGAGTGACTGCTGTTTTAAATTGAACTCCAACCCTGACCTACGCAGTGTAAATATGTCCTCCCAGTCCTGTTCCTGGACCATCCTATTTTTTTGCTGGTTATTATTTGCCATCTCTATTTGGCATAGTGCATATACATATTGGTATATCTGGTCACTTCAATCTCATCAGAAACTCTATCTTTGCTCTTGGGGGCTCTCTGGTGGCCATGGGGGCCCTAAGCAGGCACGAATGCGTCGGGCCGGCCCTGCAAGAGAGACATAAATTTTTGAAGGTCAGCAGGACAAGGGGGCATTAACTGAAATTGATTCAGGGTATCTCCTGATGTTTACAAACCATTTTTAACACATTTATTTTCTGTCTCTTCGTAACCTTGAAAACTGTGTACTGTGCATATTTGTGAAGCTCTAAGGGAGGTAACATTCACAGCTTAACACAACCAATAGAAGCACAGATACTCTTGTTTGTTCAATGGTACATTTCTATGCTGTTCAAAGATCGCTAGCTTGGTCACATTAGACCATTGTGTAAGCAGAGTTTCAGCATAGTTAGCCATAGTAAACTATTGAACACCTGACACTTGTGGAGCTGCAGGATTTGTTTTATGTTCGATTAGTTTTCGGATGTAGCAATACATCTCACCATTGTTCTCCCTTTGTTTGCAAGATTTTGTCTCAGTTCGTTCATACATTTGGCACTTTTTTACACCCAGTACAGTACCAGAGACTGACCTCTTGAATTCAAGATCAGCCTTGCCCCTTTTCTTGTATGTGTCTATCTTTTGACCACACATCTGCAATAGTGGGCAGAAACATAGACAGTCCTAAGAGTTGATAAATAGTGGATTGGGAAACTATAGTTACGCTGCAAAGTTCAGGGTTAATTTTCATATGTAATTGCACAGAATGCCTTCTGCTGAGACAAATTCATGTTAAGAGTACCATCTACACACAAGAACACACCATTCTTCTTAAAGCTACTGTATGAATAATTTGCTTTGTATTCACTGAAGATCCTTACATTTATGCGCTATGTATTACATTTTATATACGAATATTGTCCTGGGATAAATCTATTGGGTCAAACTCAGAATCAAAGATAAAGTTTTGTTTATGTGCACGGCTCTTTGAAGTTGAACATTCTTAGCTCTGATGTAAAAGCACAGCAATGGAATGTTCATTTCTGCAGTTGTCATTATGATGTTCTCTTTTGTGAGAAATGAGTCATTATGTCTCCTCATCCTGCACATTTTGACTTGCAGTGATGTGACCCTGGTGTGTTTCTCAGTGCGAAGCCCTTGTCCTGGCAGTGGAACAAATGAAGTGTCCCTCCAGTTTTTCCCTCAGAAAAAGTTCTGTTTTGTCATGAGAACTTTTCCCCCACTCATATTTTGTTATTATATGATATGATATGATGTTATATTACATTATATTCAAGTAGATTGTATTAAATTATGACGTAATAATATTAATGATATAACATGTCTGTACAAATGTAAAAAATACTGGTTTCTCATTTATTCTTCAGTCCATCATAAATGTACACTTGGCAATTTAACTATCTAAAATTACAATCTGAAGTATACGTTTGTTGAAATACAGCATCTTTTAAAAATACATTTGTACAAGGGCTTCACACAGAGAAATACACCAGGCTCTCATCATTGCAAGTAAAAAATGTGCAGGATAAGGAGATATAATGACCCATGAAGACTAACCCTGAACTTTGCAGCATAAATATAGTTTCCCAATCCACTATTTATCAACTCTTTGGACTGTCTATGTTTCTGCCCACTATTGCAGATGTGTGGTCAAAAGACAGACACATACAAGAAAAGGGGCAAGGCTGATCTTGAATTCCAGAAGTCAGTCTCTGGTGACATGAACAAACAGAATATCTGTGCTTGTATTGGTTGTGTTAAGCTGTGAATGTTACCTCCCTTAAAGCTTCACAAATATGCACAGTAGGCAGTTTTCAAGATTACAAAAAGACAGAACACACACACACATGCATATATGTATATTGCCATTGACTTGCCATATACCTAGTCTAATCTAGAGAGTATTCATTCCTGAGCCAATCCAATCCTTGATGATCTCAACTTCAACCTCAACAATCAAAGCATGTGTTAAAAATAGTTTTTTAAATATCAGTAGGTATCCTGAATCAATTTCAGTTAATGCCCCCTTGTTCTGCTGACCTTCAAAAATGTATGTCTGTTTTGTCTTTCCTCATAGCCTTTAAATTTCATCTGTCAATTTCTTTGTCCTTCATTGTGCTTTTTCTTTGCTAAAATAGAGTTTTTACCTTTGAGATTGTAGTGACCAGATATATCAACATGTATATGCACTACGTCAAATAGAGATGGCAAATAATAACCAGCACAAAAACAAGGACGGCCCAGGAACAGGACTGGGAGGACATATTTACACTGCGTAGGTCAGGGTTGGAGTTCAATTTAAAACAGCAGTCACTCTGCTGAGATCAAACTCCTCTCATAGTAAATCTACTCTTCATAAAGGTATTGTACTGTATCACAAACCTGCATTATATTTGTTGACATCGATGTCTTAAAATTACACTTGATAGATTTGTGGTGTCTTTGAAAATTATTGATATCAATGTCTTAAAATTACACTTGATAGATCTGTGGTGTCTTTGAAAATTTGGGTTCTGACACAGGACAGATTTTTTTTAAATGAAGGTACATTATCTTTTTCTTTCAAATATGATTAATAGACAATAGTGTTTGTTTCAGTTTGGCTAATAATGTTGTCATTTCTGGGCCTTTTCCTTTCCTGCCTTTTATTTTGTTAGTTTCCCCTGTTTTCTTTGTTCACATTGGCTTTCTCTCCTCTGTGTCTGGCAGTTTGGCTCATGTTGTAGGGATGTCATATATTAATTTTCTTCTCCTAATTTCACCTTGACATTTTAAACTGTTGTCTGTGCTGCACTGTAAAGGGAGTTTAATCACATTAAAATCCACCCTTGTGGTTGTATGGAAATTTCTGTTTCTTCTTTAATTTGATGGAAAAATCCTGATCTGAGAAGGTTCAGACTTAGTGTGAAGAACTGACAGAGAATAAAGAACAGATATTTCAAACTGTAGCTATTATAATGCAGGTGATATTTCATGGTATTCCCTGGGTGTGACAGTTAAACTCTCTTTTTTTCTAGGATGAAGGAGGTCATAGCAATCCTCCTGGCTGGAGTCCTGGCACTGGGACAATGTATTAACGAGGACCCCAACTTAGGTAACCTGGAATCAGGGAGGAGGATCAAGCTTATGTGATCTTCTGGTTTTGATCAACTCCAAGATGAAATAATATGGCCCACTTTAATGCTATTTCAACCTCATTTTTTATGCCATTTGAGTGACATTGAAAACTGGCTAAAATATATCCCAAATTTTAGGCGTCTTTGCTGTGTTGGTTAGGAAATGGCCAGTGTTAAGAGATTTCCTCCATACCTTCATTAAGAGTTCAAAACAAAATGGACATCAGCCTTTAAAAAAATGTTCTTTTCAGCTCAAATCTATAGACTGCATTCTTGATGGTCCATGATATTACAGGCTAGGTAAGCAGGAAGTGTGACATCAGTGTATTGTCTGTGGCTAGAATTTTGTCTTCAGTACATCTGGTAATGTGAACTACTGAGTCTTAAAACCCATGCCATAATGACAATGAATCATGACAAACACTGCCAGCCACAAAAATGTATATAATTCTATCTTGGTGTGGAGAAATATTTTAATGTACTGCATTTCAGGATTACACCAGCCTTATATAAGGCTGATATATAAATACTGATGGCCTTATGTTTGAAACTGGTTGTCTCAAACTTCCTGATCTTCCCTTTAGAGAATGTGGCTTTGAAAGGAAGCGCTTCTCAATCATCTCTGGATTATGGTGGTCTTGCTCAAGCAGCAATTGATGGAAATCGTGAAGGAAATTACGGTGAAGGATCATGCAGCCACACTGAGATGGAAACTAACCCCTGGTGGAGAGTGGACCTGCTGGGTGTGTACAGAGTGTCCTCAATAGTCATCACTAACAGAGGAGATAGCCTTTCTGAGAGGATCAATGGAGCTCAAATTCACATTGGGAATTCTCTGAAGAACAATGGAAATGACAACCCTAAGTAGGTCATTCTTTTTTATACCACCATTTACAATGATGAATATAGAGATATTTGCATGTATAACTTAATATGCCAAATAAATGCTCTGTCTCTGTCCCCCATTTCAGATGTACTGTGATCTCAACCATCCCACCGTGGGAGTCTATCAGTTTTAATTGTAATGGGATGGTGGGTCGCTACGTCAATGTTTTTCTGCCAGGATACAGCCGAATCCTGACTCTGTGTGAGGTGGAGGTCTATGCAGACCCTGTTCCTGTTGGTATGGACTTTACATATAACTTTAAATGGGCATAACACATGTTAATAACTGTTATAAAGTGTTAATTCAGTAAGGTTAAAAATAGTCTTGAGTAATAATTAAAATATAACATTTTAATTTTTCCATATGTAACCATGGAGACAGCTGCAGCAATATGTTTATGCACATGTTTCTGGTTTTTAATTATTAGTATATTATTAGAAGGTAATTTAAAATTCAAATAAGGGACAAGATGAAAACAATTAGAAGAATTATGGAGATATTGTTCTTTAAAGCGGTCTTTTTCGTATGTGGACATTATTTATTTTAGAGGATTTAGAAGCAACACCCACTTTGGAACCAGAAACTGTTCCAGGTAAGCTTATTTTTCTTCTGAGAAGAATCTAGACAAATAAAATGTTTAATTAAACATGTTATAACTGTGGTCCTCACTCCTTGTCCTGGAGAGCTGCAGTATCTGCTTGTTTCTGTTTTTACTCAGTGCTTATGTACCAACGAAAACAACTGATCACACAACTAACTCACCACACCTGGCTCTGGCTATGAGCTTGCTGCGGAATTTCAGGTGAAAACAAATACACTGCGGCTCTCCAGGGCCTGAATTTAGGAACACAGCGTTATAGCAAGGGACATTTGGTGCAACAGCAAAAATGAAATGATGTATGGTATCTGATAATTCCCATGCTTCATAGCCTCTGGACTTTTGGTTTAATTAATTTTCAGATAATGTATGAAAAACTAATTCACTAAATAGTAAATGCCTTTAATATTTGATCATAATGTTTTTGTGTATCTTTTGTAAATAAAAAAATTACATATTGGAACTTTAAAAATTTCATTTGAATTAGTAAGTATTTTCTAAATGTTTGGAGCATAGAATTGAGTGCATTACTAGTCTCATGTTTATCTTGCATAGGCTATTAATTTATCAAGAGTACCATTAATTCTGGGCATGACTGTTGGTTTGACACACAAAATGTACATCTCTTTTACAAGCAGTGAATTTTCCTAAACCTGGGTTTAAGCAATACCAAAATTATTTCTCATGCCTTAATAAGAATTGGAGTTGTTTTTTAACTGTTTTAAGCAAACATCCAAACTCCCTAAAGATTCATATCAACAGCTGTGACATCGAACTTTCTCCTTCTTTAAGAGAATATTGCTTTGGGCAAGAAGACAAGTCAATCATCAAAGTCCTTCCGGCGAAAGAGTGACAACGCTGTTGATGGAGAGCGCAGAACTTGCTGCCAGACCCGAACTGAAGCTGACCCCTGGTGGAGAGTGGACTTACTCAAACCCCATAACATCACCTCCGTAACCATCACCAACAGAGATGACATCACTGCGGAGATGATCGATGGAGCTGAGATCCACATTGGAAATTCCTTGGAGAACAACGGCAACAACAATCCACTGTAACTCAGAAATCACTATTTTACTCTACAGTTTTGGCTTAAAAGCCCTGTTGCTTTGCTTAGCTAAATGTTACATGCATTCCCACTCATACCCCAACATAATTTGGGAAATAGGAAAAATTTTGCTTATATATTTTTCCTTCAAATGTGAGGAAAATAAAAAAAACTCTTTAATTGTAAAACAACAGTTTAAACTATGTCATGAAATGTTTTGCCATTAGGTCATAGCTATGGTATCATTAAAAAAAACTAAGGGCAGTATATTTCTGCCAATAGATGTTCAGGTATAACAATGCTATCCTTGCCGTAGCAGAGATAGGTAACTTTATTAACTCATGGGACACCTGTGGCTCTCCGTATGAATATTTTGGGGCCTTTGACTCCTTTGACTCTTTGACTTTCATTCCAGTTTTTAGCTAAGTGTCTTTGTGGGTGTTATGTTAACCCCATGCCCCTTTCATTCTTTTTATCTCAGAGCAGAATGACAACAAAAGCAGTTCCATCACATCAGTTTCCATTGCATCTTCAGAAATATCAGTAATACCATGTATTTTTGAAAATTGCATATTAATAAAAGGGCTAGATATTAATGCTTTATCCTCATATGCTGGCAGGTCTTCTGTTTCCTCACAATCTGTCATTTCTTGTGTCATATCCCTCCCTCAGATGCACAGTGATTTCCTCTCACCCAGCGTGGGAAACCCTCACCTTTCAGTGCCATGGGATGGAGGGACGTTATGTCAGCATCTATCTCCCAGGATGCCATAAATCCCTGAGCCTGTGTGAGGTGGAGGTTAATGGAATGCCTGTTCCTGGTTGGTATAAAGAAGGGCCAAAATCTACGCATGGTTTTAAAAGACGAGGCAAACTGGATAAAACAAATATTTATTATTATAACCCCACAACAGAAATTCTGCATACTTCTTTCAGTCTGTGCTTGTTTTGACCTATAGGAACAATTTTATTGTCCCTTGTCTCCTCAGACATTGGTAGTCTAGAGGTTATTTGGAGGAAGGTGCTGGAAATGGGTTGTCATCAGCTCAGATGGGTCCTATATTGTTAATCTAGAGAAAAGTATGCAGGCTGAATTGCTTTAGAGGGATGTATTATAAAAATGTTGTTGCTCAAGACTTTTTTTCCATTTGTTTTTCCTGCTGAGCAGATGAACAGTCTGTGCTGAAAAAACTGTGAAAAATCTTGACTGAAATCTACATTCTCCTCACAGATATTGAGTCAACCGACACATCTGATACCGAGACAGAAAATCCACTTTTGGGTAAGAATCATTCTTTCAGTATACTAAATATCCATGCACACTATGAAATATGTCTAATAGACATTTCATGACAACTGAATATGTGCTTTGTATTCAATGCAATATCATCTGCATGTATTGGTTTTAAACACATTCAATAGTGTGCAACGCTGCTCATGTTTAGACTGCTGTGTATTCCCAAATGGATATCACTGAAAATCAAGCAAAGGACCACCACCATATTAAGGTCTCCCCCCATGGTAGCAGCAGAGTGTTATGTTTATACAAAGAAAAATTATTTATTACTTCATATGATGGATGTTATATGTTTGCCTCTGTTAAGTTCATTCCACTGAATTCTTGCCTAGTGGGATGTTTCCTCTTAAGACACTTGCAGGGTCTCCATCCTAAGCATGTTTCTGGCCAGAACTACCTTAATAGCAACTGCCGCACACATCCTCAGCATGACTATTATGAACACAGCAGTGTCAAACTGGAACAGTGTACTGGCTGTGAACTGTGAACTGTGTTACTCAGGTTCCAACTTAAACAGTGAAGCTCAGATGTTGAAGTAGTTCTGAGTTTCGGGTATAGCCACTTTGATTTGGAATGTTTCTCTATATGTAGTTGCATGTTTTTCTAAATAGGAATGCATTTCATTTGTCAAATATTTAATGTTTAATGCATTTTATGTATGGTGTTTTTATCTGTACAGGGCATATTTAATCTTTAACTGAGTGTAGGGTGCATTGTGAATATGCTGTCTACCTTGCACTTCATGTCTTACCTGAATAAGACCACAATAGAATTTCATGTTATGATATCCAGTGCCATATTTTTATGATTAGCCAACAAGCAACCTTTGTTGCAGCAAAGGGTTCTGGCTGTTGCAGGCTAATGCTTTATCTTAGTAGTAAAAATCATGAACCTGAAAAATCATGAAACCAGAAAACATTCACATTCATTGGCATCATTTATGTCCCACCACTTTTTGTTGTGTCACCACTTTTTGAAAGCCTTTACACATCAAACCCAGTACTTTTCAAAACAAACTAATGCCCACGTTCACATTCATGTCAAAAATTTTCTGTGCCTAATTTCATATTTTCTAAATGTCCTTTAAATGTTGTGGGGGGGCACATTCAGCTATTTATTGATATACTTCAATGCTTAACCAAATGTTTTTCATTTCAGACTTGGATTATATTCTACACATTTTTGACGGGCTCTTTGAAATAGCAAAAGGTAACAACTGCATATTCTTAGAGTCTTCAAATGAACATAGTGCACAGTGTAACCACAATGTGGTTCTTAACTTCCTGTGCCCATTAATGCAAATGGATTGATTAGAATATCCATGTTTGACTCCCTCCCATTTTACTTATAAACATTAGTACCATTCATTTTCCCCAATTGTTGTGTGTGTTTGCCTTATTCTCAGTTGGTTCACTGTTCACTATTGGTCTTCATTGGACCGTACCTGTCCTTCTGGTACCAGAATGTTTTATGTTTGTCTCTTTTTCCCCCAGAGGTAATTGAGGAGGAGGAGGAAGAGGAGTTGGGACACAGAGATAAAGGCACGCACAAAAAATGCCCTTACCGGACGAGAGTTCCCGGTAAGATGAGCTGAGATTAAAAGTGATGCCTGGATGGCTGAAGCTCAGCTGAGCCAGTTTCAAACCACTCATAAAACAAAAATTTCAAAAGTTTACCCTTGTAAAACAGCACAGATTTAAGATGCCAAATTCCAGATGTGTTTATCTGAGATCTCAATTTGCAAATTCCGTAAAAAATACAGGAAAATGTGGTTCTGAAGAGTGCAGGGGTTGGTTTGATTGTATAGGATATAGCCTTATAGAAATTTTGATTGTATTTGACTGAATGCCAGCCTAAGTGTATTTAATTGAATACTCACCATACATTTTTCCCATGCCTTCATGAAGAGAATGCTGCTTCTTCTGGGAGGGCTACCCAGTCATCTCAGTGGGACAAGTTTGGTGACGCAGACAATGCCATCGACAGGAAGCGCCAAGTAAAGTATTTACAGGGATCCTGCAGTCACACAAATGCTGAGAAAGACCCCTGGTGGAGAGTGGACCTGCTCCAGTCTTTCAACGTCACCTCTGTGGCTGTTACTAACAGAGCAGACTGCTGTTCTGACCGGATCAATGGAGCTGAGATTCATATCGGAAACTCCCTTGAAAACAATGGCAATGACAACCCAGTGTAAGGCAACAGGATTGAACTGCCTCGTCCATCACACACAGATTTCATACACTCTCAGGTACAGCTACACACACACTCACACACACACACAAATGTGCATATGACCACCTAAAAGTTATGCACATACCAGTTGTGGCAGTGGCCCTGGCCAGTGGAGTACAGAAGAGCAATACCTAGGACACAAATGCCCTCCCTCCATGTTTTTGATGTTAAAATGAAGGCATGTGATATTGAATAGTATTTGCTCCCCCTGCCCACTGGGCACACACAAGGATACTGAACATATGTTGACATACTGTATGTTGATATCCTCTGATAGTGTAGGTGATATGTAATTGGTGACGAATCTGCAGAGCAGAATGAAGTGAAGGCTGTGCATCGATGTGAATCAGAGGAGTCATATCCACATAACCTCCTCTTCCTCGAGGTAGTGGGAGAAGCTCACTGTGGTGGAAATTATCTATTTCAAAATAACTTAAGAGCTTTCTTCACTTTGAGAAGCTTTGGTTGTAAGGAACCCCAGCATATACAGGAATACCATTGGACCAAGCTGGAACTGCTGGCTTAAAGGAATCACAGTCAAAACCATTTTTGGTGAAGAACTGATTAATGTAATAACAAGGGTAGGATTTACAGGATTATGAAACAAAAATATGTAAAACAATGTAAAAAAGTGGAAAAAGTTTATTCCAGTTCTGGTGTAAAATAGTCTTAACTTTAGAGTGGATTAGTTCATTTAATGACTTCATTACAGTTAATACACTTTTAAAAATGTGGCAGAAAACTATACTTCTGCACAGATAACACACATGTGTGTACACTCATGCATGTTACACACAATTCAAGGTAGTTTGACAGCATCCCTCTGCATGTAACACAAATAATTCAGTGTATGAATAATATGTCTTTGGATGAGTTGCTTTTAATCCCTAATTTTTTTTTATTTTGCAGGTGCGCTGTGATTCCCTACATCCCAGCGGGGCAAACCAGAACCTATCAGTGTCAAGGGATGGAAGGCCGCTATGTCAACATTCTACTCCCTGGGAGTTTAAGACCCCTGACTCTGTGTGAGGTGGAGGTGAACACCACACCGCTTTGAAAAGGTAAAGGTTTGGAATAATTTTTGTTCAATGGTGTCATAATGCTGTCTTGCAATAAATTAAAATAAATGATTAAATGGGAAAGAGTTATATTAGAGCTATGAGCTATATAAGTTATATAAATATATATCTTATAAGAGCTTCACATGTCATAAGATACTAAAATACTGGCTTATCATGCCACTAATATACGAAAATATTATGTTCACATCATACTATTGTTAGGACTACTGTCAAAATGCATTATGACTGTTTTTTACATGGAATGGCATCATTACTTTTTATGACAATGTCATGTTTTCATAACTGTAGCTTTCTGTTGGTTTCTTTCTTTTCAGTTTAAGCATCTTTGACTCACAAATGCCCATGTGAGAAAGCTATACGGTCTGCAGCAGTCAGCTCTCTGGAGAGTTACGAAGTTGATGATAAGTCAGAGATAAACTGACTTACGAAAATGAAAAACGCTGCGGCTACTAATAAAACACTGCAACAAATGACCGAATCATTTATTTAATATTTAAACACTAAATAATAAAAAGTACCTTTATTTTTTTGTGATCTAGAAAGATACATTACGACTGAAGCCTCATAGCGATAGCATCACTATCATTTCGTGTTAAACCGTACAGTACATGCATCATCTAAAAATAAAGACTACAACATACTTACCACATGATTTCGTGTTAAACAGTACAGTACATGCATCATCTAAAAATAAAGACTACAACATACTTACCACATGATTTTCCAGACTTAATTTCCTATCAAACACATATCTATCCCAGTCCCAGAATGAGTGATTTGGGAGTAAGATTACAAAAAGAAAAAATGTTCCATAAACACTGACAGCAATGCTGCTGTCAAAGAATCATTGCAGTTCTTGAAACAATATCAGATTTTTTTTTTAAGAAGTGTACCAGTGGCAAACATGATGCAATTCAACAAGGGAAGTCAGGCACAGGCCAACGACATGTGCAGACATGTCACAGACTCCTGTCACATATGTCATCACATCACAATACACCACAGATATAAGATATATATGTATATTTATCCAAAGAAATCCCTTTGTCCTGGATCTGACATCTGGCCAGGCATGCACGTGCACATATTCTGTGTAAGCTTTTGAGATATCCATCCACACTCTTCTACCATGCCCGCAGGTTGTGAATTGTTGGGATCATATCTTTAATCATGTCAAATAGACAGGCAGGGGAAATAGAAATAAAAGCCACATGTACCAAGACCACATCCAGGAGACCTACAACCCAAATAGAATAACCAACTTTATGTTTGAGAGTTTTAATAATTTGTTTCCCCTTTTTCACATACAAGTTTTTTTTTAATTGAAATTCAGTCTAGACAGTCTGGGAGATGTTTATGCATGCTGTAAGATGTTTCTTGTCAATGGGCTAAGACAGAAGAAGAACAAAAAATGACTTTTGTTTGGCATGGAACACTGTTAGCCCCCAATGAGTCAAGACAAAGACTGAGAACTGAAAACCAAGGATAAAAACAGGAATAAGTGGAAAATACATCTTGAAGAACACAATAAAGTTTATGTTGTAAACATGTAATAATCCTTAAGTATTGAATTAAGGTGCAAAGTGAGACTGAACAGTGACATCTGTTGGTGATGAAACAACATAACGAGCATAACTTTTTTTCCCTGGAGGTGACAATTAAGTGGGTCTTTGGGCATAAGAATATTAGCATTATATGTAAAAACAATACTGGTATAATTTGATGAGTTAGTGAGTTTAGGTAATGCTTTTGTTCTTTGTTCAGCTTTTTATATAGCTTTTAAACAAATACATGATATAGTAAATCAGAAATTTAAAGCATTTGGTAGTTGTTATTAACAGTTAAACTGTGCAATCTCCAAATCTTGATATCAGTACATTTAATTTTTTTCCAAACTTGAAAATCACCTAATTTACCATATTAGACCATATCATTCCACATACAACAGGAAATAACACCAAACCATACGACTTAGCTTTAAAACTAGTCATTTACAGATTCAGACCATGAATAGTTTTTTTTTTTTTTTTTAAACAGGGCTGGGATCGCTATTCACAGGTAGATTTGAGCAGACAATTATATTCAGGTTATACATTAAAATACAGCAATACAGAGTCTATCACGTCTAATGAGATACTTCTATCACAAGAGTTACGCAGCTGTTGTTGACTGTGGTGGCTGTGTTAGTGATATTTAGATATTTTGTTACCACATTCTTTCTAACAGCTTTTTGTTCTGTGTTTATTTAATATTTCTATTGCAGATTGTTTCATACATTTGAATAACAAACTACTGTTCCCAGAAACACGCTTAATATCGCGAGACCTTTCGTTGTCCTATTCTAAACCGCGCGGCTGCGCAATACTACTTTTGGCCTTAGATGTGAAGCGTCGCGGTTGGAGAGGTGAATAACAGCGGATAACTAACAATGGCGACATCGGCAACTGTAACAGGGGGAACGGGTTCAAGCGGGCCCGCCACCGGTCAGGCGGGCAGCGGTCCCTCGGTGGGTCGAAAGAAAGATGGTGGTCCGTCCTCGAAATACTGGGAAAGTGCGGAGACAGTCTCCCAACTGGAGTCGGTTCGTCTGTGGATCGGAAAACACTACAAAAAGGTTAGCGCTTGCTAGCTACCCTCCATTGATTCCATGGCCTCTCACCGCGCCACTCTCGGCAATGCACATCACACTGTACATTCAGTATGCATGTGTAGTGTTCCTCGTATATCAAATATCCATCGGACAGTTTTACCCAAGTCACTAAATCACTCCCTTAAACTTAGTGTTTGCAGGGGTAAAGTCAACTCTGAAGTGAGGTCGCTTGTTATTTAGAGGTTGAGAGAGATTTTGCTAGCTAACGGGAGGGGCTGGGAGCGATAAATGGCTAGGCTAGCTAAGAGAACCTAGGTGGTCACGGTTGCAATCAGTATCATGAACTAGTGGAAACTTTCCCACACCCGAACTGCAAAATCAACTAACACGCTGATTTTTCTTTGAGGCAAACATCCGAGTCATGGTTGAAGTACTGTGACGCTTACATGCAACTTTGATAGGAAGTAAAGCTAGCTAGCTTGCTAACACAACAGAAGGAGGGCTTCATTGTTTGCCTATATGGGCTACTGGTAGAATTGGTTATATGGGATGTAGATCACAGGAGTTGAAACTAGCTTCTGGTAGTTTTTCAAATTGATCTAAGAACTTGTGGTACATAGTGGTGGACAAGAGCTTCGCTAACTTTGCCAACATTATTAGCTTGCTAGCTATTCCATAATAAATGCTGCTGATCTTTTCCGCTAGGTAACGTAAGCTAACTTCTGTGACTCTGAAAATACGAAACCGCGCAGGCCGTCCATTTGACAGTGGGTTGTTTGTAGTGATCCACACGAATGTTTACAGTGCTGTTTGCCTTTTTGTTCGAATCAGAGTGTAGTTAATCGACATGCATGGTTTTGGAGTTCGACTGTGCTTGTTCCTTAACGTTAGCTGATCAGCTAAGTTGCATGCTTGCTAAAAATACGCATTGCCCATGAACTACAGACAAAGGCTTCCGTAGAATAGGTTCTGTCAGCACTGCGATAGAGGTGATGAAAACTGATTTAGACAGATCATCAGGGAAAATATCAACGGCTGCGTTAATTTTTGGCACTGTGTAAATGTATAATCTGAACTGCGGATGGAAAACCTGCAATTATATTCATGTCACTTGACAGGAATCTCTGTATGGACGCCATCAATTCGTCTTGTTGTTGTATCAAGCTGACGGCGTGCTTCTGGTGGGGGGTGGGGTTGAAACAGGAAGAGGAGGAGATGATAGTTTCAGTGCAGTTGGAATTCCTGAAAAGTGGTTTTAAAATGCAGACAAATTTCTGGTTGTTACGTGTATAGAAACGTGTGTCTTTTCAGGCACACATAATATGTTGCTCTATTTACCCAATGTCAAGTGCTGAGCTGTGTTGCCTGGCTATGTAAAACCATGTCTTGGTTGCTATGCTCAGATATGCTGGATTGGGAGACCTACTTTTGGGATTCTGAGTGAGCTATAACATTAATTATAAGTCACCAATATTTCTCAGTGTTTTTTTAAATAATTGATTTGTTGCTTCTAGTTACCCTTTGATATGATCACAATGTGTAGATTGTGAAATCCATAGGGTTCTTATGATTTTGTTCAAGGTATTGCATTCTAATTGCTTTAAATCCAGCTTTACCAAATGATTAATTCTTACATGTCCTTCCTTGCAATTGATTGTGCAGTTCTTGTTTCCCTGCAGTATGTCCAGGCCGACTCTCCCTCCAACAAGTTTTTGGCAGGCCTGGTTATCCAGCTGCTTCAATTCCAGGAAGATGCTTTCGGCAGGAGAGTCAACAACCCAGCTCTCACCAAACTGCCTGTGAGTATTCACATACATGCTAAACTTTATGTGATTGCCCCTCATATCTTTCTGAAGCCCCCTGAGAGTGGCCATAACATTTTTACTAAGTGGACTTTGAGCGAGTGCCATATCCTAATCAAACCTCCTGTGCATCTCTGTTCCATTTTCTGCAAAGTGGCCATTTTTGTCGCAGGTGTGGCCCATAACCATTTGTTATGTAAGGTCTTATTTCTTTTCAAATTTATAACAAGGTGTCTACGAGCTGCTTGTAACATAACCAGACTCGATGAGCACTAGTATCTCCCAGTTGTAAACATCCTGTCTCTGTTGTATTCCTTTGATTATTAGGCAAAGAGTTTCCTGGACTTCAAAGCAGCGGGTGCTCTGTGTCACATACTGGGATCTGCATACAAGTTCAAGAGCGAGCAAGGCTGGTGAGTGCCTGTCACGGGGGTTTTTGCTGATTGGTGAATCATGGGAAGAGGGTAGCGTTAGCAGCGGTCTTGGCCTTGTGACTAACTGTGCTCAATCCTTGTCCTCCCCCCTCTGTGCAGGCGCCGCTTTGACCTGCAGAACCCCTCCAGGATGGACAGGAACGTGGAGATGTTTATGAACGTGGAGAAGACCCTTGTGCAGGTAAAGAGTCCCCGGTTCCTGGTAAAGAGTACACAGAATGTACCCCTTTTACTGTTTCGTGGGGTTATTGAGACTATGTACTTGCCTGTGAACCTAGAGTTTCCAGTGCACATGCAAAGGTGCAGTCACAAAACAGTCGCAGCAAAGTCTTTCACAGCAAAATGGCTATGTTGTTTGCACTATGTTTGCATGAGCCCAGTGAGCTGCCCAGCTCTTGTGCCATTCATATTGAACAGTTTGTCAGTTTGTCCTGCTTGGTGGGTGGATTGATTAGCTGTCCTCTTTTCTTTTAGAATAACTGCCTGACTCGACCAATCGTGTTTCTGGTGCCCGAAATGGAACAGAAACAGGCCAATAAGCTGAAGGACATCATCAAGAGACATCAGGTAAGAAATCTCCATGTATAGCTTAGGGAAATGGGAGGATTGTTGTCTCCATGGAAACGCTTGCTCGAGTAGCACTGGGAATATGGTGTTTTGTCTCCATGGGAACACTGATTGGTGCATAGGGATGGGAGATGTGCAGCCTTCTCACAGGTGTCTTCATAGAGGCAGTAGTTGACAATGCAATTTACATTGAGATAGGCAGAATTTCTTTGTCAACGCCATCAACACACAACCATCTGAATACCCTTGTGTTCCATACGTTATAGTCTTGCCAAGGTGTAGCTGACTAAACAGCTCTGTCAGAGATGGTATAAACTGTGTCATGTATTGATGGATGCAAGCATTGTGAGAAGTCCAGGATTAAAATGATGTAACTGTATTTGTCCACCAGTCAGAGCATGTAAAAACGTAGCATGTACAGACTTAGTGTTGTGTAATGGAGAGACCATTATGGGCTGGCTAGGTTCTATAAATATGAATTTGTGAGAGTATTCTACACCCATGATTGAAAAATTTAAATGATCTATCTCCCCCCGAGCACAGTATGCAAATGACTCACTGCAAGTGATTTGCATTAACTCTCACTGGGTATGAAAATTAATCATATATCAATTATGTGATTTTATCGTGTGTTCTTCTGCTGTCCTTTCTGAATTTTAATGATACAGTAAAAACTGTGTCTGAATATGTTTGTCAGCTGAGAAACGTTCAATGCTAATCCAAGTAATCTATTAGCAATTCCATGGTTTAATTTTCAAATATATGCCTCACCTCTGGCTGCTCCACTGTCTCTTTCTCTGTCCCTCCTTTCTTCCTGTCAATTAATTTCTTGCCATTCCTAGGGCTCCATCACCGAGGACAAGTCCAAGGCCACGCACCACATCTACCCCTCCCCAGCCCAGGTAGAGGAAGGTAAGGAGGAAATGGAATGCATGCACCAAACACAGGGAACCGTATCATGTCGTGGGTGTGACACTCGGGTTTTGTTTGGCAGTACAAAATTGGTTATGGATCCCCGTAAAGCAGTTTTTTCATCTGTGTTAAAAATGAAAGTCTCCAGCTTGCCACTGTATTAAGTGTATTTAATTAACCTCAGAGATGCCAAGTACAACACTAGAACTGCTGCTTCAAAATTGAACAGAAAAGCATAGCTGTCTTTAGGGTATGCAGTATGTCTTTGATTAAAGACGAGTGTTACAAGCGCATACATGTGTGTGGGTTGGGTAATTGTATCAGCCTGTGTGGGTTCTTTTCCAGAGGAGTGGCTTCGTCCCGTCATGAGGAAAGACAAACAGGTGCTGGTGCACTGGGGCATGTATCCTGACAGGTGAGATGTCAGTAGGGCACGTGGTCTACATCCCAGTTATATGTGGGTCAGTCGACAACTACTTGCAGTAAAGCCCCGTGTTTTATCATAAGGGCCAATACTGTACCATTATCTCTTGTGAATCACTGGGACAAGCGCATTGACAGAGAGGAGAGGAGCCATGTTGAAAAATTATGTTGTTGTAAGTCTCTGTTGTTGTAACTGTTATAAATGTATTATGGACAGTTATTGACTGTCCCTGTGTATGTATGAGATATAAGAATAAACATATTTTTAAAATGTTAAATTCAGTTATGTATGTGTATGTCACATGACAAAGTGTGTTTGAGGAAGTTGTTGCTCTTGCATCAGTTTCTGATTGGCTCTTGTGAACCTGGACTCGCTAGTTTGTTGTTTTGATCCTATCAATGAAAACCACTCCACTTTTGATTATAATTTTTCCTGTGTTCTATATCTTGGGTATGCATTGATCATCTTAATTTTCATTGGCTCGCAGACATGAAAACTTCCAACTGTTGTTGTTTCCACTTTGGTCCCTCCTGAACCTTTCTTCTTCTTGTACCGTAGTTATGATACATGGGTGTCTGCCAGTGACGTAGAAGGGGATGTGGAGGAGCCGCCCAATCAGGAGAAACCGTGGAAGGTGAGGCTGGAGCTCCTTGCTCCTTGTGAACTCCAGCTTTGATTATTGGTCTTGCTCAGTTGTATTCTTTACTTCCTCACACTTCGAATCTGCTCCACAGGTTCATAAAATCTATACAGGATCACCACAGTAGTAACATTATTTCTGAGGCCCTTTGTTTCTAAGCCCCACTCAAACTCTCTTTTCCCTCTTGCAGGTTCATGCCAAGTGGGTCCTGGACACTGATGCCTTCAATGAATGGATGAACGAGGAGGACTATGAAGTGGATGAGAACAAGAAGCCAGTGAGTTTCCGTCAGCGCATCTTCCCGCGGGAGGAAGAGGTAGGCAGCCCTTGCTGTGTGCCTGGTCTAGGGGAACAGAGGGTGGTGGTGTTTGGGTGGGGGATTTTTACCTGTGATGAGTCACTGCAGTTGTGCCTGCAGCTTGCTGGGCCAAATTTGTTCTTCTGCTCTGCATATGTGTCTATGTTTGTGAACGAGAGGCATGTAGCTGGAGAAAAGAGTTTCCCGTGCCTTGTCAGTCGTGGGGTGCACTTTCGATTGCATGCAGCCGAAGACGTAGAGCTTTGTTTGCCGAGCCCATCCTGCGACGTCTGTCCTTTCCGCCACCCATCCTGTCACACGATTTCCTCGCTGTCCCTCGTCACCCTCACCACCTCCTGCCACCCTCTCCCACCCCCTTCTCCCCCTGACCCCACTCCCCCACCCCTCCAACCCTGTGTGAGACCGTCTCATCACTCATCCTCTCGCTCTCTCTCTCATCCTCCATCGCAACATCTGATCAGTCTTCCCGTACACCTGATCGCAAGGACCGCAAGGCGGCCGCGTCGGGGAAGAAGAGGAGGCGCTCGCCGTCCCCCCCAGCAACCCCTGCAGAATCCCGCAAGAAGGGGGGCAAAAAGGGGTAAGGGTCATTCTTTAGTTCACATGCTCTCCCCATGTAAAAAAGAAGGCTGAAGAAAAAAGCTAGTCTGATTTATATTTTCATTAAGTATCTCTTACTGAGGGGTAATTCATCCGCCTCCTTGTGAAGAAAAGTTTTGGTGCTCCTGCATTGCCATGTAGGAACAGATACAGTAGAATTTTCTTATCATGCTAACAATGTTATAACAATGTTGCTTTTGCTCCATTACAAAGTATTGTAGTTCCAAAGTATTTCCTGTTTTATTTGGTAGTTGGAGGGTTCCCTTCCTCCTTTTAGCATCTCGCTCACCTTTCCTCTGACTCTCTAGGAACCCAGGGCCATACTGGAAGCGCCGAGGCCACCGTGAGGAGGAGGAGCCAGAGGAAGACCTGACCAAGGAAATGGAGGACCCCACCCCTGTCCCCAACATGGAGGAAGTTACCCTGCCCAAAAACGGTGTGCTTACCCAGCGCCGACCCAGCCTCATAGAGACCCCAGCATAGAGACCTGTTTAACATGAAATTCAGTGCCAGAGTTAGTGACTAGAAAAAGACCTGAGAGCACCGTGTTAAGGAAATGAGTTATTGTGAGCTAACCACGATGAGTTCTGTGGTTTGATGAGTTGTATCACTGTTTGTTCACTACTATGCTGTTAAGTATGCCTTTGATGGCAGACCAAAACATTGATTATTGAATGAACACTGTTGTCTCTCCTTCCTGATCTGGTGTCTGCAGTGAACCCCAAGAAGGACAGTGAAAACACTCCAGTTAAGGGTGGGACAGTGGCTGATTTGGGTGAGTTGTGCATTGTGTGTCTGTTTGCGTGAGTGATTGTGCGTGTGTGTGTGAGTGAGAGTTGATGAAATTATAGTTGTGGGATGTAGTTTAGCCTCTGTACCTTAGTGGCAGTATTTGCTGATTGCCTCTTCTCATTGGTTTTTCAGATGAGCAGGAGGACGACTCTTTGCTGTCTGGAGGAAAGGTAAGACCAGCCTTTTTGCAGCTTGCAGCCTCTCAACCAACTCAATGTCACATTTAAACTGACCAAAGGTCAGAATCAGAGTAGTAATACTCATCATGATGCATTGTGGTAATTTAATTGTTTAAATTTAATAAGCCGACAACTGTAGGGAAGCGTGGAGAATAGTTGCATGCGCACAACTGGCTCTTGCTGCAGATGCGTGCACACTGATGACGTCATGCGTAAAACAAGCAGGGAATGGTGAATCCAGTGTGAAGTGAGAACATCATAGTGCGCTAGTTGGCTTGTCATTGAAATGAATCACTGAGAAGTTGGGAGTGATGTTAATTTACCCAGGAAGAACAGGAAACATACATATTGGAAATGTCATTATTGCAGGTCTTAAATATACTTTAAAATAAATAGATTAAATGCATTAAACTTTGGTTCATCATATTGCATATTAATCACATATCACATTTTTTTCTCCATATCATGCAGCCCTACTCAGAAAGAGCACTGCTGTTGTAATCTGAAATGCTTTAGTAAATATCCAGTTGTATAAATGGTTGTTGTGTAAAAGTGTAAGGCTAAATTAAGTACTTAATTTATTAATAAATGAAATGTAAATCAGCAGTTAACTGCCTCGTTGACTCTTGACCCCTGTGTCAGTATCCTGGCTGGGCATTGGTGCGTTTGGTCCAGTTGTGTAAGCCACACCTTTTTGGCTGGCGTAATGATTTAGTTCCGTTTCATGCAGGAAGAGGAGGAGCAGGGGAAGGCAGAGGTGAACCGCCTGATGGACTCCAGTGAGGACAATGTGACGGAGCAGACCCACCACATCATCATCCCCAGCTACGCTGCCTGGTTCGACTACAACTGGTGAGCGTCCCGGCTCATAGCTCTGAAACGGCTTTCGTTTTATAGTGATTCCCAAAAAAAATCACAATTTTGCTCAATGAATGCATCTAGCAAAGTGAAGCCTGGAAGACAGGTTAGCTGGTCACATCCTAGCCATATTTCAGTGGCAAAAGAGACCAAACACATGATCACTTGTTTTTTCTTATGGCTCTGCAGTATCCACGAGATCGAGAGACGAGCGTTGCCGGAGTTCTTCAATGGAAAGAACAAATCCAAGACTCCAGAGATGTAAGCACACAGATGCAGATGCTCAAATACATTTATTACACACCAGTGTGCACACCCTTGTCTTAAAAAACCTTAAAACGATTACACTATTTTTTTGGTGTTGGATCAGTGACTGCTTTAACTTTGGTAAGTGTTTTATTTTTGAAATTTATTATTGTTCTGAATCTGCATTATAAATCCACCCTCACCCTGCAGATAATAAATAATTTGAGCAAAACTAAAGGTAATAATTAGTGTGAAGTAGTTTGACACTATATATGAGGTGGTCTGTGTGGTTGAATGTATTACAAATATAGGCACGCACATAGCTTGTAAACAGTTAATTTGGGCACAGATAAAAAGTCTTGCTTGTATCCTTCTATAATGAATTATACTTGAAATGAGACACTAATGGAAGATGTCTGACTGGTAAGGCTATTCAACTGTAGTGTTGAACAGTGTGCCACAATGTACTGTTGCTCCCACTTTTTTGAGAAGATGTCTGAAAAGAAACTGAAGATGCATTCTATTATCTTTGTATCATTTTTATTGTCCTTAGATACCTGGCTTACCGGAACTTCATGATTGACACATACCGGCTGAACCCTCAGGAGTATTTGACCTCCACATCCTGCCGCAGGAACCTGACCGGGGACGTCTGCGCTGTGATGAGGTGAGTAACAGGGCAGGCTTCCGCAGGACTTTCCTGAGCTCTGGTCCTGACAGGCTACAGTGCTGCTGGTTATCTTGCTCTCTGTAAGGCCACTGAATCACATAGAAGAGCAGAGAGGAGCCAAAATGGCTGAGTAAAAGTGGCTTCCTTTCGCATTGGCAATGAAGTGCCTCGGAACGAAAGCTAGCAGAAGCTGCCACACCCCTGGACTCGGGCTAAGTTTGTCCTGTGTGCACTGCAGCGGTCCAGGGGCAGGGCTTTAACTTCTTGTGCTGAGTACCAAGTCGCTGAAAAATTCTGCTTGGTGATTGAAGCACCGTTCCTGTCACGTACTGCTGCACCCAGATTGGGAATGTCGTGATCGGGCTGCTTGTCGTGCTTTCGCTCATACGTGTCTGTCACTCTCCCTGTCTCAGAGTCCATGCCTTCCTGGAGCAGTGGGGGCTGGTCAACTACCAGGTGGATGCAGAAAGCCGGCCCCTCCCCATGGGACCCCCACCCACCCCTCACTTCAATGTTCTGGCTGACACCCCCTCTGGTCTGGTGCCTCTTCACCACCGGCCTCCTCAGGTACAACTGCACCCTCTCTTGTCTGCATGTAGCTGCACAGTCATTAATCTCTGTAAACCCGAGGCTGCAGCGCTTGGCTGTGAACATGTGTGCAGATGCCAGTTTTAATCCAGGTGAGGGACTTTCCATGCCCTTTGTCACAGTGTTGTCCCTTTTTCCACATCCCAGGTTCCGGCCTCCCAGCAAATGCTCAGCTTCCCAGAGAAAGGAAAAGACAAGCCCACAGACCTGCAAAACTTTGGCCTTCGCACTGACATCTACTCCAAGAAGAACCCCAAGGTCAGGGCCAATGCTCTCCCTCCAGACTGGGTAAAACCCAGCTGCTTCCCTGTCAGAGGTTCCCCCTTAGCCATGCTAGCAGCTGTATGAGCCTTTATCCTTATGGCAAACTGTTGAAGCTAATCTGATGTTTGCTTGGTTAGTATTTTGCTGCTGCCTCCTGGGAAAGTTAATGTGCTACTGGAAGAACCATTGGTGGGCCAGTAGGGGAAACTCCTCCCTCATTACAGATAAAAATAGAATGCTGGTCATTATAATAGAAATCACAAGGCTGCCACCCTTTGGATGAGACATTTAACTGAGGCCCCAAGGGACTGTGATGTCGAATTGCCACAAATTATTTCTCTACATCTGGTCGTCTAGTCACTCTCTATATTTGGCTACACAGTCCTTTGCAGTCTCTTGCCGCATTGATTCCCAGAGTCACAAATTAGAACTGAGTTCACTGTTGACCTCCCTAGATAAAAGTACACAAAATTAATGTCTTTTGCAAAAGCTTAACACTTAAATTCTCCTTTCTTTGTGCAATGTAAGCAAGTCCTAAAAGGAGCTATAACAAAAGAAATGGTCATTGTGGTTGGGTATTGGAATGAGAGAGTTAAATGTGAGGTCTTGCGTCTCTCCACAGAGTAAAGGTGCAAGTGCTGGCAGGGAGTGGACTGAGCAGGAGACTCTGTTGCTATTGGAGGTAAGCGCACCTCCAAGGACCAATCATAGACATCCTCAGTTTTACACCCACAAATAATTTCTTGAGGGAATTTCATTTTGAATTTTCCCCCTTCTTTCAGGCTCTGGAGATGTATAAGGACGACTGGAACAAGGTTTCGGAGCACGTGGGCAGCCGCACGCAGGACGAGTGCATTCTGCACTTCCTACGCCTGCCCATCGAGGACCCCTACCTGGAGAACTCAGACGCCTCTCTGGGGCCCCTGGCTTACCAGCCCGTCCCCTTCAGCCAGTCAGGAAACCCCGTCATGAGCACCGTCGCCTTCCTGGCGTCCGTGGTTGACCCACGCGTGGCCGCAGCAGCCGCCAGGGCAGCTCTCGGTGAGTGTGAAAGTGCATGCGTGTGCTGGGCTGAAACTGAAAGACTGAAACGCTAAGTAAGGCATATCAGTAGAGTGAGGAGCTATACATTTTGTATGTCTACAGCTGTTGTGTGTCTGGCTGGAGGGGAACATGGGCCTGCCCAAGCTTGGTCCTGGAGAGCTACTCTCCAAGATTTTTCACCTTTTTTTTAAACTCTCTGCCATCGACCAAAAGTTGTGCTGGAAGGGAGCTAGAAGATCTCCTTGAAAATAGATCTCCAGGACTGAACTCGGGCAGCCCTGGTATAATGGATTGTGAACCTGCTCAGGTTTTGTGTGTTTTTGTGTGTGTGATCTCTGATCAAGCGTGTGTTTGCCTTGCCAGAGGAGTTCTCGAGGGTGCGCGAGGAGGTCCCGGCAGAGCTGGTGGAGGCGCATGTGAAGAAGGTGCAGGAGGCGGCACGCAGCACAGGCAAAGTGGACCCCGCTTTTGGTCTGGAGAGCAGCGGCATCGCTGGAACTGCCCCCGAGGAGCCTGAGAAGACCGGTACACACACACGTTTTCACTCGCTGTTACTAATGCGTGGTGTTTGTGTCCCATGTGTGCATGATACTGAAAGCATAGATACGTTTTCTGATTCTCTAGTAATTAGATTAACATATGAATTAGCAAGGATTGTGCTCTGTATTTTTACTGGTTTACAGAACCATACAACATCCTTTCTGTGACCATTTGTCTTTTGCGAACTGTTTGATTTAATTCTGATTGCTCCTCCTATTAAATATGTAATATTTACCACCTTTCTTCTCTAGCAATAATGTGAACACATGCCCATTTTTCTAGTTTGTTCATATTTTGCTATTTCTATCAGTGGAAAGCATGATTCGTCCATTTTAATGCGCCCTGTTTGTAAGCCAGGATAACGAACATAATTTTGACAAGGCATAATTGCATGGGTTACGTCTGGGTGCATAGTACCACACGCCCACAGTGTTAAGTACTGTAAGTGCCTAAGTACATGTGCTTGTTGTACCCCAACAGTCTCTACGTGCAACTGACTGATGGTGACAGTTTTAACCAGCACACTTTTTCAGCGGGGGGCTCCTTTTCAATATATCAATTGGATTGTAGCTTCTCGGATCAGAACCTGCACTAGTAGTTTTCTGTGCATATGCTCTCCAGCTGTGGCGATTTGTGTGTGAGCGCACGTGTGTGTTCGCTGTTGTGTGTGTTTTTGGTCTGCAGAGGGCAGCAGAGCAGTAGTTTGAGCAGGCCGGGGTTAGAGCTGTCGTCAGCAGTACATTTGCGGGTCAGTAGGCCTCGCAGCTGATTGGATCCCGGTCTCCTCCTCCTGTCTTTGTGCCACGGGCCATCTCTGTGCCCACACCGTCCCAATCCCTGTGCCTACGGACAAAAGTGTAACATTCTGCTCTGCTGAGCATGGTTCCCTCTCTCAGACCTACCAAAGCACAAATCAGAAACCCAGAAACATAAGTCCTCTGAGGATCTGAGTGTCACCTCAGAGCCCCAGAGACTGCACTGCTAAGATGCCCCCAGGGTGCAGACTATAGCACAGATGAAGCAGCAGGGGGCAGTGCAGAGCAAGTGGCAGGGGTTGTTGTCGAGATTGGGGGGATGGGTTGGGGTGGGGGTGGGGGGCAACGTCGATGCGTTAAGTGGATTACAGCGGCCAGAGCAGATGGAACCGTGTGACGGGACGGGGGAGGGGCAGAAAGTGGGTCAGTGTGTGCTGTGTGCATGGCCCAGCCTGCCACACTAACAGACACCCCCTGCCCCACAAAAAAAAAAAAAAAAAAAACACTCCTGTCAAAATCTGCTGAGGGCTCAGTCAAAACCCGAATAGATAACGCTCTGGCTTTGCTATTCTCCTTATCTCTGGCAAAGCATAGGAGGACATGCATCAAGAGTTTTGCATCCTGCTCTTGGCAGTGTAGATCTCAACATTAGTTTGAGACCATTATTTCTGTTACATTAGTGAAGTGAGGTTGCTAAATGCATCTTCTAAAAGCGACAGTGTTACTCTTCCATCTGTCACAGTGGCAGAGTAATTAAAATTTTAAAATGGAGTGCTTTCAAGTTAAATCGAAGGTCTGGGCGGTTACAGGGTGAAAGGGAGTTTCTAAGTATATGTTAGGAGAGAGTCACAGATACCATGAGGGTTAAATTTATCATAATACAATGTGTAGCATCATGGTCCTGATGCTGCCTGATCCACACGTCTCCCAGGCAACGCTCTGTAGCAGCGGGCTGGCAGCCTGACTTCAGACTGTGAAAGGCTGTTTAAGTCCCAGATGTGCTGCGGCCGGAGTTTGAGCCTCAGATCTTAACCTGACATCATCACACATCCAGCCGAATAAACGGGCGAGTTATCAGCATGGGAGCTGCGTAAGCCGCCCTAGATAAAAGCATCTGTCATGCCAGAAAATAACGCGCCGTAATAAACTGCTGCCGAATCCAGGCCACCGCCCGTCATTTCACTTCTGTTTCCCTCCGTCAGCCCTTCCCCCTTAAATTCCAGGCTTGCCTGTGCAGACTAACCAGAGGTAATGACCACTGGTTAGTGAAGCCAGGCAGATACTCGTTCAGATGTGTGGGCGGAGAAGAAATGGCGCTGACAGGGCAAGAAAGGCCAGGCATCATTCTGTGTTCACAGAAACAAGAACCGCTTACTCTGATTCAAACGTCATGCCTGTATTAGACTGGGACAGAGGGTGTCTGTCTGTCTGTCTGTCTGCGTCCGCATCTTCCTGCAACTGGTGTGACATGGAAGTGCTGCAGCACTGTTGTTCTACAATGCTGAAAAGGGCATAAGTCTTTCATTTAGTCGAATAGCTAAATTATGTACTCCTCCTCCATAATGAATGTTCATTATTTTGGCTTCCTGCTCTCTGTGAAATGTTTAATTACCAGTGAGTTACTATTCAGAAATGGAAGCAATAACTCCAAGAAATAATTGATCTTCTAACAAGGGCTTTTGTCATACCCCCTTCATTGATGTCATTTCCGCTGTTTTGCTGGTGAACGTTTAAAATGAGTACTGATTTTTAATATCTGATTGGCCAACCTGTTGAATGATCATTTCTGACTGATTCATTGGGAACTCATTGGCCACATGGAGATTACTTGTATCCCTGAGATAATCTCCTCTCGTGTTGGGCATAGAAAGCATGAGAAAAACAGAAATAAGGTGAGAGTAAGTTAGACAGCAGTAGTTGGGGGGGATGGTGGGTTCTTCTTTGTGACACCCAAACATTCCGTTGTTAGATTAAAGGTAACTTCTGTAACTCTTCGGCTTCTGCAGTTTTTTGTGAATGGATGCTGGTGTCTCTTCGGTCTGACCATTGAATGTAATTGTGGATGCAAATCATTATGTGATGGTGCCATAATATGAGATCCATATTTCCTGGTTATTTCACCTCTTCTGGTGGCACCTTCCCAGGAACCATGATTTGAAACACAACACCCCACGCTTTGCTAACCATCTGTCCCTCCTTTGTGTAACTCTGAGCCTGAGAATCAGGCCAGCTGCAATAAAAGAGAAATCTAGCTGCCATTCTGCATCCTTCTGTTGGCTCTAGATGGGTCAAGGGTAGTTAAACAAATTATTGGAATGGTTAGTCTGTAGTGAAGTATGAAGACAGGAATTTCACTGTTCTGGACTTAAAATGGTTTTTTAGTATCCATCTTTGTATTATTGCTCTCACATACCCCTCTCTCACCAGCAGAGTCATCGGAGGGGGACAAGATGGAGACTGATGGGGAGTCCCAGCAAGCTGACAAAGTGAGTTATTCGTCATAGGGTTTTGGTTTTGAGAGCAGTCTTGTGATTGGTTCCCCAAGTAAGTGATGAACAGCTGTCATTGGGGGCTAATAAATGCTTGTGTGCAGCGTGTCACCCTCTGTGCTCATGCTTTACTGTGTCTCCTGCGTGTATCAGGCGGAGTCCAAAGACGAGGCAGAGAAGCCCAGTGAGTCTGCGGAGAGGCCGGCCGAGGGAGAGAGGCTGAAGAACGAGACGACCGAGCAGGCTGAAAGGGATGAGGCGGAGAGCGACGGAGGAGAAGAGGCAAAGGCGGGAGGTAGGCACCATGCAGAGCCTCGTGTTACAGGGTTAAACTCCAGAGAAATGGCTTTGGCTAACATGTGCTTCTGTGTGTCTCAGATAAGGACCGAGAAGAGGCCATGGACACAGCCGAAGCCCCCAAGGAGGCGGAGGGGGAAGAGGGCCGGAAGAAGCTGGAGCCCGAAGTTGGCGAGGGGAACATCGCCACAGCTGCAGCCGCTGCCCTGGCATCCGCAGCCACCAAGGCTAAGGTGAGCGGGTGTGCGTGCTGGCACTGTCCTGGCATGGCAGTAAAACCATCCCACAGAACCTCCATTGTCACAGAACAGCCTCAAAGACGTTGGTCATGTAGCCCTCAACAGGCTTTCTCCTCACTTCAGGCTTTGAGTATCTCTCTAGTGGAGGAGCTTGTTTTGAGATGTCATAGTGTTCGATACGTTTTTCAACCAGACTGTCATTTTGCCTGATCTGAGTGTACCGGTGTCTTGCTGTGTTCCTGCTCTGAGCTTCCTCTCGCCCTTCTCTCCATCAGCACCTGGCAGCGGTAGAGGAGAGGAAGATCAAGTCTTTGGTAGCCCTGCTGGTGGAGACTCAGATGAAGAAGCTGGAGATCAAACTGAGGCACTTCGAGGAGCTGGAGACCATCATGGACCGGGAGAAGGAAGCAGTGAGTGTGGCCTTCACATGACTAAAATGTTTTTATCTTGAATGATTTTTTTTTTTACTGAAATGCAGGGATACATTTGGATTTTCTGCTTTACTGTGTTGTTGGTCGATTCCTATAGGAGCTGGGTGTATCTGGAGGAAGCTGAGTTGAGGAGGGCTCACGGCCCTAATATGTGTTCTCATGTCTCCAAACTAAGAGCAGTTGTGACATTACAATAACTCTAGTGATATTCTTCCTGGTAGCCAGAAGAAACCTTTTAGCTTCGTATCTTGCCATTGCATAAAAAACTGGGTGGTGGCTGGTTTTTCATGTTGCTCCACAGCTGAAGTCGTAGGCTTGCACTTCCAAGTTGTTTCCTTAATTTTACTCCGAGCAGTGGAGGATGAGAAGCTTCATCCGTATCCTGTCACGTTGTCGTATCTTGTCTCACTGTAGTATAATCGCGGCTCCCTTTCACGCGGGCTCCTCCAGGCTGTTTCTTCGGCTGCGCAGAAAAGAGCACACAGTGTTGGGGCGGGTGGGCCGGATCTGAAGGTGTAAGGTAGTCTCTAATTAGGATGCCATTACCAAATCCAGCTGTATCGGATGCACCTCCAGGCCCCTGTCACTCAAACCCTGTTACGTTATTCACTTGATTGGCAGAACTGAGGAAGTGAACCGTGTCCTGCTCTGACTCCTGACTCCCCCATCGACCCTGTCTCTACCTTGCACAAGCCTGTCTGGAGCTGCAGACGAACCTCTGTGCTCTTATCTAGCAGAGTCAATATTAAGAGCAGGAATGCTTTTCCGCACGTCAGAATAATAGAGTTAAAGACACATTCTTTTTAAGACAGTAAATGCAAATAGAAGTACATGGGTAATAATAAAATGTAGAATTGGATAAATACTTAATGATGTTGTTTTATGGGTGGTTTGTGCCAAAGCAGATGGTCATGCCACAGCTTTGCTCTGGGACCTGAGTCTGCATCCTTTCTTTGACGATCTTCCTGACAACTCCAGCTGGCTTTACGCTCTCAAATTCTAAAGCTTTCTGAATCGTGAGCGGGAACATCCACGGGAGCACAGTGCAGTTGGCTGGAGCTCACGGAGGTGGAATAATGACCGTCGCGAGTGAGGAACAGACCGCAGACCCCTCTGCCCCCCTGGTCCTGTCAGCTGCAGCCCCCCCCCCCAAAGAGAGAAATACTGTCAGGGTCAGAGGGGGGTGTGGCAAGGAACGATTACCTCGCACTTGCATCTTTCACCCTGTCCGTCCATACCGCTCAAACCACATGACCTGAGAAGAAGAACCCTTAAAACCTGTATGGAATTAGGGTGGAGCAAGGTGTGAGAGGGTTGTCAGGGTGGGGCGGGGCCCTCAGGGACAATATTCTCTTTAGCAAGGGTGGAAGGGGGTGATTCTAGGTGACTAGAATATGCTTGAAAAGCTTCACAAAACAGTTCGTAACCCAGTTTACCAGCTGTAAATGGGGCATGAAGAATACATTCTTATATAATCGGGTAAAGTTTCACTCCATTTGCCGTGAAGTTGATTTTTTTTTCTCCCCCTTCGCAGCATGTTTGCTTCCAAACATGATTTCTGAAGTTGAAGGAGCAAAAGCCAAAAATGTTGTTCCGCTGTTCCCTGTCTGCACTTGATATCCAGCTTCATTTTGCAATCTGAATCACTGAGCAGAACTGTGTTCTGACCATGAAGATGTAGATGAAGAAACAATGTGGTCTTTCAGGCAAATTTGGGATGAGGCAGCAACTGAGGACTCAGAAGATTCAGCCAAAATTCACAATTCAACAAAGAGTTGATGGTCGATATGAAGCTTGGTTATTTTTGACATTCTCACACATGGGCAGGAAGGGCTGGTCTCTACTTCCCTCTTGGTTCTGTTGTCCACTGATGCAGGAGGTTAGGGGAATGGTGTGGCTGACTGATGCCTCCATCCCTCATTTCAGTTTTGTAATGAAATTCACAGCTTGATGAGGTACAAGCAGAACCGACGGTATTCCTGTCATGCTCATGTTTGAATCCAATGTTCTGTATCGATACCCAAAGGTCTCAATTCAGTCTCTCTCTCTCTCTCTCACACACACATACAGCTGGAGCTCCAAAGGCAGCAGCTGCTGACAGAGAGGCAGGCGTTCCACATGGAGCAGCTCAAGTACGCAGAGATGAAGGCCCGCCAGCAGATGGAGCAGCAGCAACAGGCCGCCGCCGCCGCCCAGAACTCCGGGGGTCACCACGGACCCCCGCCAGGCATGCACGGCCACCCAGCCCCTGGATACCCTCCTATGCACCACCCCATGGGCCCACACCACCCCCCACAGACAGGTGAGCACCACGGCCCCCCCACATCCACGTAAAATCACATGCACCAAAGCGCCGTCACACTGGCCTTGGACAGTCATGGACATTTCCCATTTTTCTTTATTTTTGGGCTGTTTCTTGTACCATCATCCAGAGTGAAAAACCACCTGTGCAGTCTAAAAAAAAATGGCTCTGCTGTTTTTAGCAGAATGATTTGGATAGGGAGATCATCATCCAATTGGTTTTAACAATGAACTTTGTACACCCCATCCTGTGCATTGCCATCGCGGTGTGGTTTGCCCTTTAGCCTAGATGAGCGCACGCGTGTGTGCGTGTGTGAGCGCGAGGGTGCACAGTAGCTCAGTATCTGTGAGACGTGTGTTCCAATAAGCTGCTGCTGTATAATGTATGGCAGCAGTATCCCCAGGCCCTGGTGTATAATTCAGCAGCACCGAGGTTAGTCTGCCATGCTGCTTTGTGCCCATATTAGGAAATTTTCACTCTGATCCCAAGTCCCCCTTTCTCTGAGCTTAGAGAAGCTTGTCATTCACCCACACGCCTTCTCCGTTGTCTGGGTAACCGCCACAAGTTTTGGGAATACGGAATTCTGTTTCTACCAAAGCTCCACCCGTTGTACTTGTATGGTAAGTGGTGCATTTTGTTGTATTTCCCTTTGCTGCAGGACCCATGGGAGGCCCCGGTCAGCCCATGGGAGGCCCCGGTCAGCCAATGGGAGGCCCCGGTCAGCCAATGGGAGGCCCTGGTCAGCCAATGGGAGGGCCCGGTCAGCCAATGGGAGGGCCCGGTCAGCCAATGGCGGGCCCCGGTCAGCCAATGGCGGGCCCCGGTCAGCCAATGGCAGGGCCCGGTCAGCCAATGGCAGGGCCCGGTCAGCCAATGGCAGGGCCCGGTCAGCCAATGGGGGGCCCTGGTCAGCCAATGGGGGGCCCTGGTCAGCCAATGGGCGTGCCGGGTCAGTCTATGCCAGGCCGCATGATGCCTGGTCCCCTGCCCGGTGGGCAGCCTCAACCCAACATGCCCCCGATGATGGGACCCAGGCACCCTGGAGCCCCCAACGGCATGTGTGAGTAGCAGAAGTCTCTGTCTCTGACCGCAGAGGTCGGCCTGTGTTTCTGTGTCTCTGTCTGTGTCTCTTTGTGTCTGTCTCTTTGCATTTCTGTGCTCTGAAACGAATCATGTCACTTCAACTCCAGATATTTTTTAGGACAGTGTATGTCTGGTGAGAAACTAAAATGAGGGGAAAATAAGCAGTTTAAATCTAATTTAAAACCAGTTTTCTGAATAAGATTATAGGACCCAGTAAAAATTTTGATGGAATTTCAGTAAGGTTGCTGTTCCAAGTGGCTTATTGTCCACATTGTATCTAAAGGGCATCAACTTTGCTGTGGATGAAGATGTGTACTATTTTCTTCTGATAAAAACAGTGAAGAAGCTAGAGTGCCATATATTGAAATGTTGTGTACAGAATTAATCTAGTAATGTAGTTTTTTCTCCATCCTATTTTGAACATCATGGAGATCTCTGTATCAAGAGTGTCTCGGGTCACAGTTAACCTTTGACCTTTGTTTTTTTTTTTTTTTTTCCCCCCATCACAGACCCCACTCCTCCTCCTTCACACCCTGATGGGATGCCACCTGCCCCCATAGGACCTCCACCCACCCGCGCAGCCGAGAACTAAAACCCCTTCCCCACAACACAAACATACATACATACATACACACACATACACACATACATCTGGGACCTCCTGAAAGGGTAAACCAAACACTGTTGCCACCCATACCCATGTGAACATCACACACACACACCCTTCTGATGAACCGCAGTATACCCTGTGCTCCTCTCCCCGCTCCTGTCCCTGCATCTCCTCTTCGAGTGCAGGAGGTGGGCAGGATGTTACCTCACCCAAACCCTCTCCCCACTCTCACACCCAAACACACCAGTGCCCATAGGGGAAAAACCTGATTCTCATGCACGCAAATACACGGCTCCACAGGGAATCACCCTGATACATACTCTCTCTCTCTCTCACACACACACGCACGCACACATACACACCCAAGCACCCATCTTTTCAGGGACAACCATACACAACAACACACAAAGTATAGACAGGGCGGTCATACAGGAAATGAGATCCTGACAAGCATTAGCAGGGCAGCTGGGAGAACGCCACTCTTTGGCCATCTCTTATCTAGTACCGACACTGGTTATATGTTAGTCTCTCAAGAGGAAGGTAGGGGGTGCTAGAGAGTGAAACCGAGAGAGCTGAGTGCAGCATTGAAACCCCCCTCCCCATAGGGACAGACAGCCAGAGGAGTTTGTTTTCCCTGAAATGTGATACATATATGTATATTGTTTCATGACCGATGTGAACAGGATTGTCAGAGAGCACATACGCTGTATATTCAGCAATAGCAGTTAATGGAGCTGAAGGTTGAGGCACCAAACCGACTGTGAGAACTTGCCTTTGTACCTTTCACTGACCTCCCCCGAGCACCAACGCCAGTAGAGCACGCCACAACTTGAAACCCCACCCCCACGCCTCAAGCTCTTTGAAACGTCAGCCGAGTGCCTGTCTACCCTCAGCCGTGGCCGACACTGAGCAGCGCTTGACAGGAAAGCAGCCGCTGCTTTTGATGCTTCCCATCCCCTTTCACCACTCTACTCATCTTCTCACCAAGAATCTACCTCTTGCTTGAACCCCTTCTGCCTCAGCGCCCCCTCTTGACCTCCACTGGCACCTCCTGTCAGCGGTGCTGCAAGTGTGCGGTTGCAGACACACTGGACCAGTGCTCGCCTTTCTCAAGGTCGTCTCTTGTTCTCACTTCATATACAGGGTGTTGCTAACGCCAGGGTTGCTTTCGTTCCATTGGGCCCACTACACCCACAACCCGCCCCCACCCCCACCCTCTTAATGCCCACTGGCAAGCTCCTGTTCCTCAGACTTGTCAGCGGAGCTGCAGGAGAGTAGCTTTGGAGTAAATCACCCAGAGTAGCCTATTATGGTGGGGCCACACAAGGGAGCCTTACCCTTGGTGAACTGTGTGCAAATGTGAGTGTGTGGCTGTGCATCTATGCGTGTGTTTGTGTGTGCATGCATGTATGTTTGTCTCCAAAGCACAGGGCAGTTGTAGCTTAGAGATTTGTATTTTCCAGATCTTAGCTGTAGCCTTTCTTCTTCCTGTTCTCAGTGTGCGTGTGCCACGGATGTCCAAATATACCTCTTCCAAAGGACTGTGAGTTTAGCTCCACTCTGGTGATGCTAGCTATCTGAATTTAGGCAGTGCTGGGGATAGTTACTGCCCACACACATACCAGAACGTACACACACACTCGCGCACACACACTCACAAGCACACACATACACACACACACACACACACATACACACACAGCTTATGAGCTTGTACAGGAGGCAGGTGATGTAGTTACCCACTCCCCTACACCCTCAGACTGTAGTAAAGGAGAATCTCCGCTCCGCTCCACCGGTGCCGGTTAGGTGTCTTTCTTTTTGCCGTGTGTGTAAGGAACACCTCGCTGGTGTCGATCTTGTAGCTGGCAATGCCTCTCTCCTTTCCTGCTCTGCACATTATTCGTTGGCTTGCAGTCTCTTGCTCTCTTACTGATCTTCCTTTATGTATCCCCCCTCTCTCTCTCTCCTGTCTATGACTGCTGTGTAGAGGCTGCCTGTCCTCCCTCTCCTCAGGTGATTCACCCATGCCCCCCATCCCCACCCCCAACACAGTGAGCACCCGACTCCCCACTCAGCCCTTCCCAAGACATTTTATCACAGGTGATGGGAACCAAAACTGCGTTGCCCTATATATCTTTTATTGCTTTTTATTTTATGGTAATGTATTTTTTAAAAAAATAAACTTTGCGTAGGCTCACTTTTTTTCTCTGTTCTTGAAGTTTGTAGCTTTTTTTATTGTTAAATTGGTACTGAGACCTAAACACTGTCGAATAAAAGTGGTTTTGTATGAACTAACATTATTGTAAGACTCATTCTGCTCCAGTTTGTACTGTTAAAGGACCAAAAACTATTTTGCTTTCCTCATCACACTGGAAAATGGATTCTGTGTAGTCACCCACGTGGGTTTTCTTTCCTGTTAACATATAGGTCTGCCTCTAAGCATGCTGGGAAGTAAAGTATTGGCTATGATCTGATGCACATGTCAAGTTACTCTCCCTTGGGAGGGAAGGATTGAGATAACACTTGAGCCCACACTCCACATTTTCGTGTGTGTGTGTGTGTGTGTGTGTGTGTGTGAAGGAGCAGCAGTGGTGTTCGTGTGAGGCTGAGTTTATAGCGGCACCCTGTGCGATTGTATTTCCCCTCTCTTCATAAGAGGAAAAAAATCCCAGCACCCTGGTGTAATCTAAAGCACTAATCCCTCATTTAATCTTTGATGTTGGGATTTCTCTGGGTGGAGAGCATATCCAGTGTGTTTGTGTGTTTCCGCAGCACATTGTGCAGTAGTTGATTGGTCCCTGACAGCAGCTTTAAAATGCCATGCTGAGTCTGGACCATACCGCCTAATATTTTTAATCTTCGAGCCAAAACCATAATCAGCTGGTCTTTTGACCTTATCGTGCAACCAGGACTACACCAGCTCAAGGTCTAACTGCATCATGGAGGCAAATTATAATGCCATTTATGTTCCTAATCCATTTAAATTTCCTCTGTCTTTGTTCATTAATACTATTCCCTTCTAAAATTGTAGTTTGTGTTTTGCTGAAGAGTGGAGTCAACTGTGTTACTTTATTCTGCAAGGAGATGTATATAGTGTTCAGAACCAGGGTCTTAATGCAGATTATTTATGAATGCTCTTATATGCAATTGCAGTAAAATCACATAAACACATAATCCACACAGGTCTCAGGACAGGACCACATACATTAATGGGCAGATTTACTAGGGTTTATCAAATCGGTATAAAAACAGCACACTATGTGGGGTTTGTATATTTCGTATTTAGTTTTTTGGATAGTTGTCCTGACAGGATTTCATAGAAAACTGCTTATGGTATGGCCATGTGAGTTTTTGTTTCAAAATGATCATTAAATGTCAGTATGGCATGGGAAAGTGTATGTTATTAGTCATGTAATGAAACTAGTAAAAATGTCATCACATTTTACTTACAAAATTCAGAGTTGCTTTAATATTGAACATTTTATTATGTTTTTACTACTCAAAAGGCTTTCCTCTCCATATCCAAGTATGCAATTTAATAATTCAACAACTCATGCAGTGCATAAGACGCATTATTTTGGGGTTCATGAAGTCCATCATCTCAATTTTTCTGCTCCTGATTAAACGAATAGGGAGGTTTACCACAGTTTATCTGCTCTCAACCTTTGTCTGACAAAACCTAGAAATGCAAAAGAAAAACAAAATCAATCTTGCACCCTTAAGTTTCTCCATTTGTTCTAGTTGGGGGAACCCTTTAAGGTTTTTCTGAGTTTCTCATATCTGGCGGGTCAGAACATTTTGTGGTTCCCCCAGAGGAACAAACAAACCCTTTTTTTTCAACTGTTTTTTCCTCAGAGAGATCCTGAGGTCTCATTTATTGGTATCAACCTATGGACAAACTCAGTGCTATTTCCCAAGTTTGATTAAAAGAGGCCAGCATTCAATCAACATCTCCCTTAACTTTTCCTCACCGTTAAATGTAAGTGTCCTTTTTTGTCATTTTTCATCTTCCCCAGCACAGTTCATCACGTTTTGCATGAAATTTAACTGCCTGTAGAGTAAAAGCAGAACACTCATTTAACTATGTAAAAGTTAAGGACAACCATTGATTGAATGTTATAGCTCCTTAGTTGTTCAGCTGTTACCATAATTACATATACTCAGTGCTGCAAGTGGGCTTTATGAGTTGTGAGGGTGAAATAATGATTTAGGCATGCATTTAACTGAGACTTTCCTTTGAGGGCAACTAACCCTTTCTAGATATATTGAATGCTACTACAGTGCAGATTTAGCACCAAGACCCTGACTCTCTGCCGGTGCCCCCTCCATAATCATTTCAGACCATCCTCTAAATGGGATAAGGAAAATGGCTCCCCTCTCTCTTTCCCATACCCCTTAGCTGTGCCATGTGGCTCCGTTTATCATCGAAAGAGACATGCTGTATGTTTTAATGGGAGCCGAGAGCCTGCTCTTGAATTGGTTCAGATCTTTCATAATTAACCCCCTGCTCTTCCCTCCCCTCCTCCTCGTCTCCTCTGGCCTCCCCGGACTGCGCTGATTCTGCCACGATGAATGAGCTCACGCCACTGTAATTCAAGCATACCTCTCCCCTCCCGCCGCTCTGTTATCTCCTCTCCCAGTCTTCCCTCTCTCCCTGGTCTGTGCGCTCTGGCTCGTGTTCTGCTTCCATCTTCCCTTGTGCCCGATCTAGCGCAGACCGAGCTCTCAGCATGCAGTATGGAGGGTATCATTCACACTAAATGTGCTTCATTGTCCTCGTGTCACCACAGATGTATGAAATGTGCACTGATGTAATGTGGCTGGATTTTTTTTTTTTTGGTGGTCAAGGGAAGAGACGCTCTGTATGTAAAATACCAACAAGTAGGAATCTGATGCCCATTCTCTCTGTGCCACATTTTTACACTCATTCACGTGGTGTAATATGAAATCAGTCCTGATTGTAAAGCCAACCCAGTGTGTCCCCACTGCAACATGTAAAAATAAATTAGAAAGGGGAGGAACACACCAGTCCATTGAGAGATGCAGATATTTGCAGCTCACATCCTGCCATGACTGCATGTATACTGAGTGTATAGGGATGCCAGATGTACAGCCCACATGTATATTCTCTTGAATATGTGCTCATGGATTTTATTACTTCATTATGAGATGTAATGTCATGATTTTTTTTTGCACACATGTTCTAAACCAGTATACATTTTTCCAGTATGATTTTCAGTGTTTTCACTTGAAGTAGCTCCAGGAAATCCTGACTTCATTATGTAAGTCTTTCCATCACGGTGGCCCTGGATCCCAGGCCAGGCACTGGGGTAGGCTGGTTCACAGAGTCATATGAGTTCAAGCCCCACCTCCCGTGATAGGATGACTGCCTCCATCATGAGGATAAGAGAGCGGGGTCTGTATGCTGGATGGGGCTGGCAGGAGGGACACACACAGGGCAGCAGGCAGACAGGGTGGGCTGAGACAGGCCTTGTATCAATGCAGTGCTGTTCTGGTGTCAGCCATGAGTGCTCATTTCCCTAGCCATCGGCACTGTCGTTTTTTCTGATTGGTGTTCCCCTCCCAGTCAAACTCAGGAGCAGCCAAACACTGGGAGCTGTCTTTCTGTCTGCCAGCTCCCAATTAAGCTCCTGAGAGCTGGTCTCTTCCCAGACGGTCAGGCCATGTCTGCCAGTCCTCCCAGAGGCAAGAGGGAGTGATGGGGTCAGCCCCAGCACAAAGCCCTCAGGCCTCTCATGTCCTCAGTGGTGCTGTCAGCTCTGCCGAACCCTCCCCATCCAGGAGGAGTGGCCTTGTTTGTTAATGGGAACAGAACTGGGAAGCAGATCAATGGCCTCCATGTTCCAGGTCCATTCTTTATGCATGTTACTGCACCAAACTGCAAGGGTAATGTATTCATTTCTTAAATTTTGATGGTGTATCTTGAACTGGCTTCTTGATTGCACATGGCAACAGTGTGCTCCAAAGAAAAACAAACACTGTCTCTTTGTGCCCTCATAGCCCACAGGTGGTTTCTGGTGTGATGCCATCGGTTGCAAAGGAGTGTTTTGGTTGTAGGAGGTGGATAGCAGATGGTGAATGACCATGGCGAGATGCCACAGCTCCTTCTGACCTGCAGAGTGGAGCAGGGACATTAGCCTGCTCAGAGCCACCATCAGGTCTCTCTTTCCAAGGTCTCGCACTTCATGTTGTAGTCTGTTCAAAACCTGCAATGTTTTGAACAAACAAATTCAAGCCCTGAATCTCAAATCTTTATCAATAACCCTTCTTCCTCCATTCTGAATCTGTCCAAATGTACCAGATGGAGAATCACACACTCCAAATTATGGTCTGTTTACTACCATGAAAAACTAAAGTCTGAACTTGCCGAAAATAGAAAATTAAAACCTAAGAATTTTAACAAGTACATTTTTGAACTCCTTAACTTTCTTTTGACTGTTTTCAATGTTCTGGACATTTGAGGCTCCATTTCTGTGTGATTTATATTGGAATTCTTAGTGTGTGGTGCAGGCTTTGATGATGAGAATGTTTTATAAATAGGCACCCCTTTCTCTGTGGGACCTGGACGATCCAGACGAGAGATCTGAACACAAACGGAAAATGAATCTGTGGGAGTCCCTGGCAGGATGGGAGAGAATGGAACAGACTGTCCACTACCTCCCACCACCCCCCAATCACAGACAGAGAACAGACACTTCAGGACTCTTTATTTAGAGTGAAAGATGAACAAGGCAAATACGTCCACTGGGAGTATAGCCCTGTCTCAACTCGGCCTCATCCTCACCACTACACACCTGTGCATTAGAGCCGAGATACCCATACTTCCCAACGATAGGTAATGTGGAAAACTCCTCAGGGAAGTAATTGTAGTTTGATTCCAAGGAGAATGTATACCATTGGTACATATGAGTCCGTGTGTGAGAAATTTTGTGGTCAGTGCACTCTGTCCTCAGGTGATCAGCAAAATCCTTTGAAGACTGTGCTTGAGTTCCCCTGCAGACCACCTCTTCTTGACCCCATGCAGCTTTCCTCCCATCCCCCAGAGGGCCCTGTCTCCCCCGATCAGCTGCAACCAGGCCGTCACACCCACCCTCCTGCACCTCTGCGGTAGAGAACTCCTAAAGGTAGGACTCACGCCAAACTGTTTGTAATTATTTTCTCTCAATTCAAGGTCTGTAGTTTTGTATGGTTCAGTTCAGTCTGCTGGTATTGTAGTGGAAAGTGAACTTGAAATTCATGTAAAGGTTGTTGATTTTAATTCCTGATGTTACTGGTTGAGACCTCAGCTCAGCTCTCAGTTGTGGATTAGATAATTGTTGATTAGGTAGCCGTTATTGTCAGTTTTTAATCTACTGCTCTTTACCTACTTTGTCTTAGGTAGTGTTTCTCAGAAGTGATGTCATCTAGTATAAGGCATCTCTAACCACTTTCCCTACGACTGTGAGCCTGTAAACATGACTTCATTTCATTCGTTGTCGTGAAAATACTTTCCCTACTGCTCCTCATAATCTTGTTCATACCCTTGGTGTAATCCAGGATATGGTTACGAGTGTGAGCGTTTTATTGACCAGTTCTCAAGAGCAATTTCAAAATGGATTTTCAAAATGTGAAGCCATTCTAATGCCACAGGAAGCCACAAGTCACTTTCCAATATTGAGCTCCCTTTGTGACTTACCACATCAATGCTATCCCATGATCCATCAGTCCACATCAGGTACATTTGTAGCACAGGTATACCACTTGCAGTATGTAAAGATGTGTGGTTGTATTTCAGAAAATGTAATGTGTGTGTGTGTGTCAGTGCTTTCCCCACCCTCCTGCTTCCTTAATGTGACAAGTTGTCATGGGGGAGTGCTAAGGGGATGTGAGTGGCTAATTAAAAATTCAGAAAGTGAGGGAGCAGGGTAAAGAAAGTAGGCCAGCGGTTCAAACTGTCTGCGAAGCTGCAAGGGAGGGAACAGTGGGCCAAGATTGGAGCACCCCCAAACTCCTCCTTTCTGCCTCTGCTGCTTTCCTTCCCTTCCACTCACCCCCTCAGACAGACCTTCTGCACACTCCTCCATTGCTCCCTCTCCACTATCACTCTTTCCTAAAGTAATCCCTAATCCTCAAACATCCAGAGCATGTGTGAGCATCAGGATTCAACGTTTTTGTTTGTACATTCTCCATCGTCTCAGACCCTAGAGCTTGATTTTATGACTTGAGGTCATGTGGTTAAATTTAAATGGTTCATATAAATCACAGAATCTGCAGTTTACAATTTGCTTACGGAGGGCCAGTGTGTTTCAAAGCACCCACATGTTATCATCGATATTTCCTGAATGGTTGCACAACACTATATTCAAAGTGTTGACAGCTCTTGACAGTTGTATTCCATTAAGGTTAGAGGCAGATCTGGCAATTCTTAGAATAGGCCATACATTTACACTTTGAACTCTTATCAAGTTCTTATTGGCTCTTCCTGACCTCTTTGGATACACATGACTTGCCCTTGACCCTTTCCTGATAATAAGACAGATGTGATGGAATGCTGACCAAGCACTACAGTTAGAGAAAATACTGCCAGCCAATTAACGGAAATAACCCAGAGAGGACAAGGCTATATGAAAGATTGCTGATTTGCAGCCGGAGTTGCAAATCTGTACAAATTGAACTCTGGCTCTCTTTCATACTTGGCTCTCTCTTTGGGGATGCACAAGTGTAATTGTAAAATAAAATAAATAACGAAGCACTTAGCTAATTACCACAACCAATAATGGTAAAATGAAGGGCATTAGAGAAGAATGCTGACAGTTTAAAAAATAATAATAATAACAGAAAACAGCTAATGACAGATATGATTCAGCTCTCTCTATTGTGGATCATCAAAGATTTTCTGTTTGTCTGCTGGTTGTTAATTTGTGAGACAGCATTAGCTGTGAGCACGAGGAGGCAATGACAATGGGGCCACTGTTTAGCTTAGTCTCTTTCCCTTTCTCTCGCTGTCGCTCTGTCCCTCTATTTATACCTGCATTTAATATGCCTCAGTGCTCCCCAAAAATCGTCTCCGTAATCTAACATTCCATTTTGCCTCATCAACCACATTACCTGTCCCCCTTGTTTGTCGCCCTTTGAGACGGGCTGTTACGTAAGCGCTGTGGCTAGCGGGAGAATGGACCTCTTTGTTTTCCGAATTGGTTTGTAATTACGGCTGGATTGAAAGCAGGGTGAGAAAGTGGAGAAAACGCGTATGTCTGTTTACATCATATCTGGCAGACACCAGCCTGGCCATCTCTTTTGTTGGGATGTGTGAGAGCACTTTTGTTCATTGTTAGTATTATGTGTGTACCTGTCTGGGAAGGTTCAAATATGTTTTGGAGATGGTATTAAAAAGGTAGTGAGGGTTGGCATGGCAGTGTGTGCGCACCTGTGTGAGTGTATTGGGGTGAAAGGCAGTGCAGACTTTTGGGACATGTAACACCACAGTGACTGTTGAGGTGAGTCCCTCTGCTCCTGTCGCTATGAAGTGCTGTAGTGAAAAGTGGTACATGAAAGCAATTACGATGTGTTAGAGCCCATAAATGCTCAGTCCATGTCTGGTTTAAAGTGGAATCTGCTGTTCATGTCTTCACGGTGTCTTATAGTTAACGAGTGTGTGCATGTGATGTCATTATTGCAATATGTTTTTGGCGGTTGGTCTACGTTGGACTGGACTTTTATTCTGGTCACCTTGTTAACATGTTCATCGGAAGGAAAAAATCAAAATAATCACTTGAATCTTTGTCAATCAGTTGAGGTTGGAAACAAAACATAATTAGTACAAGTGATTACAGAGAGTCTTCTGTAAGTACTGTGCGCTATGCAATAGGCAGTAGGGGAGCTATATTTTCCACTGAATCCTAAGCCATACTCTGATTCATGATAACCATACTGAGGTGATTTTCCCAGAATGCCCCACTGCAGAGCAGCCCTATTGTCTCTCATGGCAGATCTTTGAATAAAAATATAACTCTGGATCTGATTCATGGGCTTGTGGAAAAGTGCCCGCTGAGGACACACTAACAGCCACTAAACTCTGAGATATCTCCTGCCAGCTCTGCAGCCCATCCTAATTAGGAAGACAGCCAGGGGCCCATGCCAATTCTCAATTCATCCCTTTATGGATGATCAGTGAACACTTGTAATTATTTCAAACTATAACAGCAAATGTTGAAAGCTATAGTTCTCCTCATCTTTATCGCTACCTCTTTCGTTTTTTTTTGTGGACATTGTTATTCAGGGAAAAATGTATCCCATACAAGGCAATAAACAAAAGGGGAGAAGCATGATGAATTAGTAAAGATGGATATCTCATGGTTTAAGCTTGGGCTGACTATGGAGGGGAGTCTGCAGCAATGGGACCCAGCTGCTAGTGTCTGTTCAGGGCTAAGGCCAGTTTCCCTGAGTCATCCCTGCATTGGCTCCCATAATGCACCAGGCATCAGCCATCCACAGGCTACCAGTTGCCTCCAATGGAAGGCTTAATTTTCCCTGTATGGTGCTGGCGCTTGTGTAGGACTGTGTGGCCTGTAGAAAAAAAGTCACTGTCTCGCAGTCAAACAGAGCATCAGTAGAGTACATACACTTCAGCCGTACAGTTCATCTGACAGGTCCAGGGGTCCAGGTGGCATAGAACTGACCGTAAATTTTGGAGATTCCGGAATGTGGAGAGAAAAAGGGGGTTAAAATTGTGAACAAAAGCATCCAGCTGGGCTATGCATTTTGCTTAGGTGCCTTATGCATCCATCTCCTCCAGAACTTTTTATTATTGAACATTACATTAAATGACAATATTCTTGTAATATTATCTCTGTATTGTACAAACTGTTATAAATGTTCTCCTGCCCACACACATCTACAAACCCTTGAAAATACACTATATTGAGACATTCACATGCTGCACAATATCAAAACACACAGAGCAGCTATAAGCACTTGTCCATTGTAAATCTATTCATGAAAGGAACCCCCATTCAAACGCAAGAGATGTGGTTTCATCAGAGAACCAGGCTATGACCCAATGAAATGTAATTCAATCAGAGCAGACCTTATCTTACATAAATACAATATCAGCTGTTGACTTTAAGTGATAGGTTGAAATAAGACAAAGTGAACCCACTTCAGGTGGAGAACTTTTTCAACACTGAAATGTTTTTTATTGAAAGCACAAAATGTTCTGTAACCTGTGAATGCGGTTGACATTTTGGAGAATGTCAGAACCTGACTGCTCCCTGTTAACAAGGGTGGCCTGAGGCTCATATCAACAAACGCTGACAGGCAATAAAACCGTCACATCGGCCCGGTGCACACATTGTGCGGTTTTGTTTTACTACTCAGGTGGGGGGCATGCAAATTGAATGAGGGACCGCATGTGCTAAACAAAGCATACAATTTTATTTACTATGTCAGAGCCATACTGAATGGGGAATAATACGATTATGTTCATAGATTCAAATGTAGATATTCATCTATTCAGAACGTATTAGGGGTTATAAATAAAAATTACTGTCATCATCTCCGCTGCTTTATAGGAAACTGAAATGGTCCTGTCACAGGATTGGGTGATTCATAATGCTTCGTCGCAGGAGCTGCAGCTACCTCACGGTTACATTCAGACTCTTTATTAATAAAAGTGAGACCCTGCATCTATCTCTGCATTTTTGGAGAATTAGAGATTTTTGTATTCTGAACTTTCCTAGGTGTAATTCATAAATGCATTCATGCCAGTTCCGCCTTTCTCTTGTCCTTTTTCATTTTTCATGGTGTTGGTGGAGATCATTATTTATTTATTTATTTTTTTAAATGTGCAGCTAAATAAAATGAGTACAGTATTCAGTTTTACATCTACTCATTATGAAAGTCATTCAGTGGTAAAAACATTTGCTTCTCTGGGTCCAAGGCAGTTAGGATGTCATCGCTCATCCATTGTACTTCTGCACAACATGTATAAAATTTGTTTATGCAGTGTGTTTTATAATTTAGAATCATTTGGTCAACAATTCCCTTTTAACAGAAGGCATCTACATATTATAGTCTAGTCACAACCCCTTGTACCTGGAATGTCCATGGCAGCTAGCACACCATAATGACATGTGCAAATGCGGCCCATATGTATCGTCAATCTGTGCAGACAAGTTAATTCTTGTTCTTGTTCTAATTCTTATTAATCCTTCCAGGAGCAATAGAAAACATTGATTGTGTTTGTTTGTGAGTTGAAGTTTGGATGCATGGTTGTGCAGATGTGGAGTTGTGTGTATATTTAGGTACTGGTGTACTTGTAACCCAGAATTTCTGAGGGTCTTGCTGCTATTTCTGGTTTTACACTCAAAGAGAGAGAGAGGAAGAGAGAAACAGAGAGAGAGAATGAAATACCGAGAGAAAGGGTATGTAGGGAGAATGTATGCGGGGGATGGGGGGTGCTGCGCAAACAGCTTAGTTCTGCTCTGGTTAGCAGCACACCATCCTGTGTTCTCCAAGCTACAGCCCACAGCCAGGAATAGCAACATGCACTAATGGCACTTAAATAAAGGAAGTGAAAATGATGGAAGGGAGGAGGAGGAGGAGGAGGAGAGCTGGATGAGCAGGGTACAGGCTGGGAAGAGGAAGGGAGCAGTAAAATGGATCTGGAACAGCTTCCAGTGTTTCCACTGGATTCTTGCTTTTCATCCTGAAAGATGAGAGTGCTTTGGTTTTAGGAATCTGAAACACAAAGGGCTCACTGTACTTGATGAAAATGACTATTTTGAGTGTGTGCATGTTTTGTGTGTATGGCTGTGCCTGTGTTCATGTGTGTACATGACTTCATGTGTGTGTGAAAAAGAGAGTATGGTAGCTTCTTGCTGTTGGTCAGTATCAAAACCAGCTCTCCACCTGAACAGGCACCATCCTCTGAACACATGTGAACACATTTGATGCTTTAAATGTAAAATGTTCAGTATTGCTGATAGTGTTTGCATAATTTAAATCTCTCCCTGTTGGACTTATACACTAACAGATTAACAGTGGGCATTTTAACTCTGTATGTATTTTCTTTTCCATTTATGCTAATATACAGTGGGGCAAAAAAGTATTTAGTCAGCTACCAATTGTGCACGTTCTCCCACTTAAAAAGATGAGAGAGGCCTGGTACACTTCATAGGTACACTTCAACTATGAGAGACAGAATGGGGGGGAAAGAATCCAGGAAATCACATTGTAGGATTTTTAATGAATTAATTGGTAAATTCCTCGGTAAAATGAGTATTTGGTCACCTACAAACAAGCAAGATTTCTGGCTTTCACAGACCTGTAACTTCTTCTTTAAGAGGCTCCTCTGTCCTCCACTCGTTACTTGGATTAATGGCACCTGTTTGAACTCGTTATCAGTATAAAAGACACCTGTCCACAATCTCAAACAGTCACACTCCAAACTCCACTATGGCCAAGACCAAAGAGCTGTCAAAGGACACCAGAAACATAGTCTCCAGATCCTAGATGCCTGTCCCTGCCACCTCGCCAACAAAGACACTATGTTATGTCTATTGGGGGTCATGGACGAGACTGGCTTGTGTGAGCTGCAGGGGGTGCCATCGGGTCTACCACAGCCTCCCATACTGCACTCACACACCAGACAGCACGTGGGCGTGAATCTGCTGTTGGGTGACGTCTGTAATGTAACACACTCCCTCCGTGTCTGCTCGTTCACTCTGCGGAGCCAGACCTAGGTGCACAGTGCCAGGCAGACTCAAGGTTTCATATTTAGTTATGAAATGGATCAGTGAGGTTGTTGCCAAGTAACCAAAACCGTAAGCTCATCTTTACTTTTTTTACTTGTATCGCAAAAGCTGGACTTTAAAAATGCACTCTGCAGTTGCACTCTGAGGTAACATTACTCCTTTTCCTGTAAACAGTGATCACAATATCACTCTGTGATGTTTGGTACTGGTGCAAATTGTAAATGGTTTTGCTTCCAGCTGTCAGGGAAACTGATTCAGCTCATCACATTTCCATCAAGCAATAAGCACCGAAGAGAGCTGTTGACCAGTCTAGAAAATTATTGCTAATGGTAAAAGCCTGTGCACAACACACAAATGTTATTGTTACCTATGAAAAATACACATATAAAGTATCCCATTTTCCACTTTTTAAAATATATTTTTACCTTAGGCTCGCAGGAAATAATGTACAAACATGTCTTCTACTTAATACATTATTTATGGTAAAATTACGTTTAAGTTATTTCATATGGTAAACAATTATTTTACTATTGGTGAAATCGTTCATGTTCTTCTCCCTGCAGTCACTTATTTCAAAACCGTTTTGCTTTTTACACAGCTTAATCTATTAAACATATGTTCTTGGTATGATTTTCACATCTACTTCCTCTCCAGTGAGTTGCCCTGGGAGATATTTTTATTTGAAAGTGAATAGTCCAATATAGTGTCTAATTGGGATTATATTTCTCTAAAATGTCTGACAATTTTTGTTGCTGCTTTCCTGTACAATATTGTTATTGTTATCCCCAATATTTAACTAACCCCCTTAGTCATATGCAGTATAATCAACATTGTTGTTTTTGTCTCTGTGATGTTATTGTCTTTATTAACCGGGTTGCAGTTTTGGACAGGCCAATGAGGGACATGGGTCAAGCAGTGATTATCTCCATGTTTTCATGTAGAAATTTCAATTTGGCGTCTTTGCACAACTAATCACAGTCTGTTGACCATGCTTTGTCCATAGGATCACTGTTTTATGTGGGCTTCTATACCGTTGGATTAATTACTAATCCTTGTGTTGTTGACACATCTCTTTTTCACTGAATTAAACTGATCGGATGCTTTATCCAGACAATGCTCAGGGGAGCTACAGATGTGAGGGTTCACCCCACATCCACCAGACACATGGCTTCACCTGCAGTTATGCTGGGTGCTTTAGTCAGATGTATAAAGCAATATATCCATACCAATACCCATTGAACAGTCTCATGCAGCATAGGCTCAGTAAGACAGCACGTACAAACCACCTGGTTTCAGATGCAGATTCTGTCTAGTTGTCATTGAAAAAGCTATAAAGAGAGATTGTAAAATGGGAAGCATGAAGGGTATTCAGACAGTTAAAAGGCAGTGATGTGAGGGAAAGTTAAGGCCATGTCATTTGGGTTTTTTCTTTTGTTTGTGAGTCAGAGGAGAGCAGCTTTAGGGCTGTATGGACTGACTGCCTGAGGGCTCTCCTGAGGTACTCTGCCAAACTCGGAGAGCAGACAGCATCCCAAGCCTGCAGGCGACCTAGCGTGAGAGGGGACATTGCTAACAGCCACCACCAGGGGGCTCTGTTCTCCACCACTCTCCTCCACATCCCTCCCCCCTCTTAGATTTGTGTCAGACTGAGCTTCATATGCACGGTCAGACAAGGATATGCATTTTTCATTATCGTGATGCGAATTATGTGGCTTGCATATTTCAGGGATCTATTACCCTATTGTTGGGCTGTTCTCATCACAGTATGCCCAGTGAACTAAAACATTCAGTCCTCAGAAAAAGCCCAGTGCTTGTTTGCACCGCTCCTCCTTACTGACAAATGCACTTCAGTGAGATATGTATGGAAGGAATAAAAATGCATGTAAATTCAGTTTGACTGCTCCAATATCAACACAGCCCACTGCCAGATGCTCTCTCTCACTAATGTGGAAAGCTCAGCTGAGCGTAAACCTTGGGTTTGAATAAGTGTGTCGGTATGTAACCAATATCTTTCTGTCTGATGGAACACTGTCACACCACCCCCTTAATGCAATTAAACACTCTTAAACAAAGCATGCAGACACAGGGAAAAACAGATCTGAACACAATTATTTTAGCATCTAAATGGAATATTTGGCAAGAGCCTGTATAAAATTGCTCAGAGGCTCACTGGGCTGCTGTACATTCCAAAATGCCATTTTAATGTTTGATCAAGATCTATTAGGCTTTATATTATTTATTCCCACAGCAGGGCCAACCGTGCCTGCAGCCTTCTCTTGCTCACATTCACAGTGTTCAGACTAACACAGCTCAAAAATATGGGGTTTGCATTTGAAAATGCCTGTATGATCGTATCTCCATCTCATATTCATGACTTGTTTATTTTGTGGAGGATCTGTGTTTTCGTCCCCAAATTTGTATTCTGTGGTTCAGATCCAAGCGACAAATTGCCAAGCAATGTAACAAAAATACAACCGTGCTTGGCAGCCATGTGGCTAAAGGATGAAATAGTACCCACCATATCTGTTTGCCACATAAAAAAATGATTTGGTAGAGCATTCCTCTGATAGCACTGCCAAGTGAAGCTGTTTAACACCACAGAACGGAACATAAACTCCACCCCTACAGGTACTATATTCTCAAATTCAATTCATACAGCTGCCTCAGAAATGAGTCACAGTAAGTACTATACTAACAGTATATGAAGCAGTGTTCAGTGGGGTGGCTAGTCTGATATTATAGCTCATATCAGGGGAGAGAGGCAGTGCTGACTGCATTGCGGTGAGCCTCCTCACTCTAACCCTGTAAGTAAGAGCCAGTTAATGAACCCATGATTCCGTAGGGGCATGTGCCAGTCAGCAGTTGCTACAGTCATAATGCCCGTGAGTGATTTTTTCACAGCTCAGACTTCATTTGCTTATTTTGTGTCTCAGCAAGGGATTTGTGTCACAGTAGACATATTGGGTCAGAGTGTTCACCCTAGATGTTTGACGACTGCCAAAAAAATTGGACCATCCAGCACTGGACCATACTCAACCTCTTTGGCCATTCTGCCAGGATTTATTATCATAATTTTCCTTTAATTATCTGTACCTGCAAATCTCTTTTTTCCACGTCAGCCTAGTTTTTATATTTATTTTAGAACATGTTTACTTGGAACATTATTATTATTAAATCCATGAATTGCGGAAGGATCTTGTGTAAAGGCCTTGCTGCTTGCTGTCTCAACACGCACGCACACACACACACACACACACACACACACACACACAGAAGAAACAGCAGAGTATGGCTGCATGGGCCACTCCCTCAATCCACAGCTGGTCACAGAGGCAGTGTGCTGGGGTGGGAAGTGTCTTGGGACAGACAGGTGTTCCAGTGGGTTTTTGTGTTTATTAACCATGCCACTGCAAGGACTCAAAGTGTACATCCATCATGACCCATCAAAGGGGAGCCCCACCCCCCATTGTGATCAAGACAGCTGATGAATAGGTGGGGCAGAGATCAGGGTGCTGACCAATCAGTTGAGACCACCACTGCCTGTTGATCTCTATGAATGGAGCAATGTGATGGAATGTGCAAGACTACAGTGCTATGCGCAAGCCTAGCTCACCATCAAAAAAAAAAAAAACTTAATATTTAATATAATTATGCTACTGATGTATAGATTTTGTCTAAATTGGTGGGTGGGTTTTTCCACAGACAGGATAATGGACCTGTGCACACTTAATGGAAGATTTTAACAAATCTGCTGTGATCGTAAATCTCAAGATAAGTGAAGGCTTTGGTAATTGTGAACCCTAAAATCCATGCACATTCCAATCAGCTTGACAAGGGAAAAACACCATTAACATTACAAATGGGAGTGATGGGCTCAAGGCTCTGATTAAATTCCATACATCATATGTGAAGACTTCTCAGACTCAGTTTTGTTTTCACATTCCTTCACTCTGAGTGTATGTGTCTGAGTGTGTGTTTGTGTGTGTGCGCGTGAGAGAAAAGCATGTGTGTATTTAGCCAGCTCTTTTTTCTGTGCCACCCCCCTCCACACTGCATTCTGAATAGCGATGAGAACGCCCCATTCAAGGCGATGGAGGTGTCAGCGCTAGCCTCTCCCAGCCCCCCAACTCCCCCGCATTTTGGCTGTGTGTTCCTTTCTCGATAGTATGGGTGAGGGAGGGGGGGGTGTGGAGGGGGTGAACAATGAGCCCCCTTTCCTTGTCCTTGTAGGTTCCATTGATGCTGAGAACGCTGGCACTCCAGTCAGTCTCTCACAGTGCGGTGTGGGAACTGCACTTCACTCGGGTTCAGTACACAGAGCTGAGGGGGAGGAGGGGCACAGTGAGGTGGAATGGAAATTCAGATGTGAGGAGGGACCCAGGGGCTTAAAATCACTATACATTAGCACTCTGTGTTCAGTTGACAAGTTCATTGGTTGTACACCAGGGAGTTGAGAATGTATATGTTTGTGAATAGCTATATATGCTTTTTTTTCCATGGGTTCTCCTTTCATTTAAATGTGTTCTTATTTAGTTATGAAGAATAATTTATAAGGCTTGTTTGGTAAAAATGTGTGCAAAGTCTCATGCCACTGAGGATTTTTGGGTGATCCAGAATCCTCGTGGCCGTTAGCTGTGGATGAGACCCAGGCCTCTCTCTATCCCCAGTGTGGCAGATAACACCTAATAGGAAATGCAGAATATTTAAGCCTTCCCGTCATGCTCTGTTTATATTGTATATTCTCATCTAATGCCATGTGAATCCTCCAGGATGGCAGTGTAAAACCAACTGATCTGTCTTTAAGATGATGGTGGAGGTAATTAAAAAGGCATGCTAAGTGCTTCTGTCAACCTCCATCCATGATAGCCTTCCCCACATCACCTGCCCTGTGTCATCCTCTGACAGATCCATCGCTTCCGTAGACATCTGGTGTTTGCCATCTCAGATGCAAAAAGGTCAGTTATAAATTATTGCACTTAAGAAAGGTTTATTCTTGTATGAGGATGAAATCTTGGGGGCTTCAGCTTATATGATTATCATCTATGACTTATTTTTGAAGATTATCCAAGGGTTTGGTATTCAGACAAAATCAATCATAACGTTAGATGGTGTGCCTTTTGGGCAATTGGGGGAGAACAGGGGGGTGGAGTAGCTGTGGGGTGCTGCACGCTCGAAACCTGTACCACAAAAGGGAGGCGCTGTGATGATGAATTGCCATGCCGACAGTACCTACCCCCCCTCAAGTTCCCCCTTTTTTTTCAATGGAGACATTCAAAAGAGCTGTGACCCCCAGACCCACTCCTTTACTCTTTCTTCTCTAATGTTTAGAAAAACAGAATCAGGGGGAAGTGGATCACACCCTTATACACACGCACACACACACACACACACACACATTTATACTCACATTGATGCTCACAGGAATGCATTCTCACACATCACATCCTCATAAATATACAAATAAAATATAATTAAACAATGTGTCAGGGTGAAATACATACAAAACAATGGAAATGTAGACCTGTCCCCATCTTATCTCAGTCATGGCCGATGTAGGACTGGGACTGCACTGAGCAAGCACTTACAGCCTTACTCCACTTTCTCTGAGATAAGAAAAGAAAAGACACAAGCTGTACCCTGTAAGATGTACGCACTAGGTTCAGGTGAACACATTTAAATGGAAGTAATAGAGTTTAATTCACCAGAAAATATAATTGAATCTAACAATGTACCACATTTTCCATGAACCACATTTTATTTTCCTGTCCTGCGCTGGTAAAATATACCTCTCAGCTCCAGAGAAGGGCAGCCACAGGAGGGACGGTTTTTATAACACTTTGGCCTTGCCTGTGTTTTGGGGTGGCAATGCAGAAAGACAGTAAGACCGCATAGCTATGGGAGACAGGGATAATGTGGCCACCTGCCCTGTGTCTAGGTGCTGCGACCCAATCTGTTGCCCACAAAGAAGATTAGAACCCCCCAATCCCAGCATTCATACAGACCTCTAACTCCCCCATCAAACTGCTTACCATTTACAGTAAGGAACTGAGGCAGAATTCGTTATGGCAGATGGCACAAATGTCTGCAGAGGATACAATGAGACAAAGGAAATGGAGGCCTTCGTATGAATGTAATTTTCATTTTTGACCAAGACAAATTGTATTAAGCCATAACATGTAAATGCTCAAAGTACCACTTGACCAAGAGTCACAGTTGTAGGAAAAAGTTTTCCAAACAGATCTATATTGCAGCTATTGTGTCACCTGGAGTGCATCATGCCTACAGAATCCCTCTCCCTGGGTGATACTCTGACCGGCTGAGTGGAACTCCTGGTTACAGTTTGCACTGGCATGGTCAGAGTTTGATTCCAGTCTGTGCTGAGTGTCATTTTTACCATAGACTAATTCCTCAGCCGAACCACATACTTAACAAAAAATTATTGTCTCATTTCTCTTCATTAAGGTGATAGATAATTAAAGACATCATGAATTTTCCTGCCTGAAGGTATGAGTGGATGCAAGTCTTTTAGCAATGTTTCATACTGCGCTTGGGTGTAGAGCATGGGCTTAAATAGCCATCACATTTTGGCAGAATATTCACCAATCATAGTAATGGTTGTACTGTACTGAATAGATGGTGAGAGGAAGGTCCGGATGGACACTTGTAATCTTATGCATTATGTGAATTCATACAGCATCTTTCATAGAGCTAAACTGGATTTCCAAAAGGCACAAAGCATCCTGAGCAATATCCAACACAAATATCGCAAAAGGCAGAAAAGTCAAAACCAAACAGCATTCTTATTTGGTTGGTTTTTAATACACAGAGCACAAAATTGTGCTGCATTTACGCAAACAAAGTTATATGACCTACTTCTTACACTACATTATGTTGATTATTCTGAACGAATTACTCCCTGCTTCACTGCATTCATGTGACATGCACTATTTTAAGTTTCCTGGTTACTTTTTGTCAGTTCCGTTTATGGCAGAAGCAGGATGCAGAATCTCTACAACTGATTTGTCAGTCTTTGCACATTCATTGAGTTTAAATCCCAACGAGATCCAACAACTGGAATGAAATCAAGGTTTGCTAAGGTTGATGTTTAGAAAGCTTTGGTTAAAATGATTTATGGAAGCCAAAAAGCTATTTCACGTTTCACCATTTACAATTGCAACTAATTTCACATGTTATTCACGCACACACGCACACACCAGATAAACGGATTTTTGCAATACGGTCTCCGCTCAGAACATGTCAAAAAAGCACTGGAGTGCTGAACGGAGCGTGCGCACAGCAGAGCTCCAATAGACTCAGTTGAGTAGCAATTTATTGAAAGAAAAAAAATCCTGGGAGGGGATAGTGAGGCTGGGGGTGAGAGAGACAGTGGGAGTACAATTTTATTTCCCTACACAGACTGTGAGAACAGGGAAGATCGCATCACAGGCGCGGAGGAAATTTCCTTTCCCTTGGTAAACGTGCAATTGCAAAAGCGTCTGCCCGCGCACAGTCAGCTGGGCAGTGGAGCTGCGAGTCCGCGGGTACGCGTGTTTGTTTGACTGTTATTTGGCGGCAATGGGACCGTAGCGGATCGAGTTCTGGTGAACACTGAGGAGTAACTAATCTCACAAACAAGACAAGAACACACCTCACAACAAGGAGCGATTATGGAGGAGCGCCGAGAACAAAATTTGTAACGTGGTGGACACCACTAAAAAAAAGGGATTTACCTCTTGGAATATTTATAACCCGCTCGCCTTGTATTCACACCTTTATTGTTTTTGAAGAGGGATTTTTTTTCTTTTTTGTATTTTCCTATACCGGCAGTGGCAAGTATGGACAGCTGGGAGACACAGTTTTGGTCGGGGTGCTGGAGATGGGTGATGCTGTCGAGTTTTCTCGTTCTGCATATGATTCCTTTGAGTGCTCATGGTAAGAGAACGTGGTTTAATTCTAAACTCAAAGTTCCCAGGTGGGATGCATCAGCAGCTACAGACGAACACAACGTCGGGGGGCAAAGATAGTTTGCATAGGCTAGTATAAACAAATCCGATTTCTGCAGTCAGTCCACCAGTGTAGTGACACAGAGCTCCGTACTATTGATAGAGCGCTGCCCTGGACGCACGCCGTCAGATGTAGGTTAAACGCCGTGTGGGGATTTTCAGATTATCGTGGGGATGTGGTTCTTTGTTTTCCTTTTCAGTTTTAGCTGAAATGTCACTGTGTCACACTGTAACTGACACAAATGTGAGTATTCATGCTCACGAATTTTGTTCAGGTACAATAATGATGGAATTAAATATGTTTTAAATAACACTGCCAGTTAGTTAAACCTTTTAGATATATTTAACCGTAGATTGACACAGTAAAATTTTAAATCGTGGTATCCAGCTGCCCACAGATAAATGATCCGGCTAAAATTGTCAATAGGTAACGGTGGGGGAAAGAGGAAAGAGCTGCGAGTTGATGCAGTGATTGGTGTCCCCTGGAACAGCTGCGGTCTCTATAGCAATGATGAGGCGACACAAAAGCGGGATTAGGGCCGCGGTGCTGTGTTGAATTATTCATGCCCATGTCTACCCTGACATTCTCATACAGCAGCTTTCACACGAGCTCTGAACGAAGCTTTTCACTGGGGTTGTTAGAACCGCAAAATTGTCCCTTTCCTTTCACCGTTTTGCGCGTGGCTGAACGGACGTCGTTCATCGCAGCCACAGAAAATGTTCTGCAGTAAATTATATAGACGTGCCACCTTATCGATAGAACAGGTACCTTTTGGCGACACCAACTGACAACAGTGTGTTTGTATTTGTCAGTTCTTATTTTTACATGTCACAAAATTATTCGGTGATCAAACCCATCAAATTCAGTTGAACTGGTTATGCCTTTGTCAAAACATGTAATTCATGACCTGGCAGACTGGACAATTTATGATTCTTATCTCATGCCAGTTTTTGTATATGGAAGCGTGCAGCTAGGCAACCAGGGTCAAATTGTTATGGGAAAGTATTACTATATCACAAGAGCTGAGTCCAGGCTGCATTCCGACGGTGTGGGTCTCCTGGTTTTAGCAGCGGCTACACTCTACACACTGACAAAGCAGAGGCTGGAGAATCTAACGCGATGACATCTCTTCAATGAGCAGCTGCTCCTTGAAGCTCTTAAGTTGAGAATCCTGTCGAATTGCCCACTAGGCTGAAGCCTCGCCTGTGCGGGTTGGTGCGTTCTGATCCAACCGGCTCCAAGCTCCATTTCTGCACACCGCCGCCCAGCAACAGGATGGCGGGGCGTGTTTGAGTGAAGGAAAGAGAGCGCGAACGCAGGGTTCATGGTCGTGCGCGCACACACGACCACGACTGCATCACGAAGACTATGCGCTGTGTATGAAGCACAATTTGCCATGCATATATAGTGCGTGAGTATAGAAAAAGACAGACTAACCCTTGCGCCATCCAGCAATAAAAGAGTTAATAAGGTACTAGCCAGGTGTACATCAACCAATACGCTGCATGGTCGAAGACTCGAAGCATACCGGTGACTATAGTTCAAAATGTGCCTTTTTTCCTTTTATGATGCCTTACATCTTCACTAGGATAACAGTGACAACATTCCCCAGCTGATATATCCTTTAATGTCTTGCTGATGTTTCTTTAGGGTGTGTTGTCCCTCAGTGTTGCTTCCGAGTCATGGCAATGAGATGGTGCTTGTACTTCATCCTAATTTGTAGAATTTCTGATGGAACAGTGATGTCCATCAGTCAACTGCATATCTCAGCACACTGGCTGCTAGCTGTCAAAGACCACACCTCAGGAGCCATACCAAACCTTCACATGGAAACAGATTATGTTTGATGAGTCACATTAATCTGTCGTAAAATCTCTATTTCCAGCATTTTACATAGCAGTACTCATGATGGTTGATATAACCGCTGGATTAACTGTGCAGGCAATCAATATCAGTGTAGACCATCTGTTCCTGCACCAGCTGGGAGCAGATAGTGGAATCTGTTGTTATGCAGTGGTTTATATGCATAGGTGATGGTGGTGGATCACTCCCCTGTGCTTGTGTAATGGTGAATGCCGGTATGAGCGGTAGCCATGGCGCCCTGGATGATGTGTGAGTCTGGCTGCTGATCGTTTGTGCTGTAGGTGACACCGCTGTAGCTGTAGCATCTTCTCAGTCCCCTTCAGCGCACAGTCCCTATACTGTTTAAGTAACATCAGCAGGAGCAAAATGCGACGGACCCTGCCACCCTGTACCGTTGCTGTTATGACATTACCTACATGCAGTTCTGTCCAGTGTATGAATTTTAAATAACACATTTTCACCACGACTATGAAGGAAATGGTTTTCCCATACACACAACAATTTGAAATGTTTATAATAATTGTTGTCTTAATAAATTAGAAAGAGATTCACAGCCAATGTATATGGATAGGGACACGTTCCAGACCATGGGGCACGTAGCACATCAATGACAAACACTGCAGCAGTATGTGCTGCTAGGGAGGTCTGGCAACACCTATATAAAATATAACGATAGGAAATAAAATAAACACCTTTCATATAGCCATTTAATTTTCTTTTGTAATCAGGTTTTAAATGCACACAAGCACATATAGAGATGGCAGGGTGTAAAAATGCAGTTCCAAATCCAGCGATCCTCTGTGCCTTCACCCTCTGCTTAGCCACACTGACAGCTGATCCTGGTTAGATCCCTGGATTCACTTAGCTGATGATACTGTTACCACTGAAATGTATTTGTATGTTTCAGCTGATCAGGCAATGGGCTTATCCTATTAAAGGCCAGATTCTAGGGTCATGAATCTCCTGAAGGTATCTCAGACAAAGGCACAAATCCGTTGCACTGTATAAGTGAGCCTACTGTACCAGTGTCAATGTAACTTTACACAGTAATTGAATCCATGTTACCTCATTGTGTGGCTAGTAATTGTGTGGAATTAAAGGCAATCTTTCCTAAACACGTTTTTTTAATTCAGATATTGTGTAGCTGCACAAATTGTCTGCATAGGTTTCATCACTAAGGCTGCAGTCTCTCTTGAAAATACTGTTTCAAGTTAGTGGTTGGCTTTATCTGTTCTATATTTCTTATGTTGATGCAGCTTTTATGTGGATAAAGTAAATTGAGTCATTATTTTATTCTAATTAAGAGCATTTCCCTATGATGCCATTTGTATTCCACCTGGGATTTGAACTTGCAACCTCTAGCCCTGAGAATCGTTCCTTTTCTGTGGTGCTGTCCTGTCCTCCCTCTCTGTTGTGTCCACTCTTTCCCAAATGGTTACATCATAGCAACTGACTCATCAGTTTTCATTGAGCCTCGTTCTTATTAAAACTCATTAATTACCTCCATCTGCCAAAGAAAATGACCACTGTTAGCTGCATGTTTCAAAGGAAAAACAAAAGACAGATAAAACGATTATGGATGACTGAATTATTTTGGCTCGCATCTCCAGTCTTCCACACAGATGCCTTTTTATGAGCTTTGTAGAGTTTATCTAAATCCGAAAACACTAATTTTCCATTAGACCAATCAGTTAGATAATCAGATGAGAGCTGGCAGGTAAACACGCCAGTGGACTTGTAGATATTGAATAGTGCTCCATCTTTGAGCATCACCCCTCTCTATGCCTGTGGCCTCTGAATCAGAACTCCTCAGAGGTATAATGAAGTAGGAGCGGGTGAAGTGGAGTGAGTGAATAGCAGTAATCAAGAGAGCCGAGCACAATGGCTGCAAGAGTCATTACTCACCTACATACAGGGCTCTGGAGACCAAAGTGCCCACACAGGTTAGCCATGATTTTCTTCCTCCAACCAGTACTGCAACAAAACCGGCCGACTTAGAAGGCATTTTAATTCACATGTCTTCACTCACTCTGTCTGTGCATGCTTTCGTTAGAGCAAATTGAGAGCCTGCATAGTCTTAAGGATGCAACATGTGGTGGATGAAAAGGAGGAAACTTTTGGTGTTGTATGGGAATGACCCACTGACCCCCACTATGTTCCTGCCATTCCATAGGTTAGCCGTGGACACAGTTCCCCATTCTCTATCCCCCTCCCATCCTTTAGAAATTTAACATGTGAGTGTGAAGCAATTTCAAGTGCAATCCTGCTACCCCTATTCTGTTCTATAGTCTATGCTGGCCCAACCCAGCCCATTCTTCCTATGAACTATAGGAGAGCATGTGAGAGGCAAGCAGCATGGCGGTTTTGGGTAGCAGTGCTACGCTGATGCCTACACAGCGAGAGCTGGCCGGTTCCCATGGCAACCCCTCCCACCTCCATCCCACCACCTGTTGAGCTGCAAAATGGGAGGATTTGTGCCAGGGAAAGGAACATGGTGGGCGGAAATCAATGCGGAAGAATAAATGTGAAAAGCGATATATGAATCTCCATTTTAACTTGAATTTAAATCGCGCCATATGGAAAGTACATTTGCACTGCTCTGTGTGCGCATGCATAAATGAGTGTGTGTAATGCACATTAGTATGGACATAAGAGGGAAGGCTTGTTAAGGGCCTTTATGTGTGGTTGATGACAAGTGTGATCTCTCTTTTTGTAGGATAGAGGCAAGGGTTCTCTCTTTTCTCAATCTCAATTTTGCCTGGAGGCTTGCTAATTGCTCATTCCTTTAGCCTGAAGCATTAAAACAACGGGCTTCTTTCCAAGACTGTTGCCAATGAGTGTCTCATCCAATATAATGCCTGTTTTGGCATATCAGCTCAGTGTGTGACGATGTAAGCATTGGCGCCTTGTTCTTGGTTTTGAAACTGCTCAAGTAGAAAGTAGTGTAGTACATATGGGCCAATGAGGCTCAACCAAATTCCAGACCTCGGGAACTTCTGTGTCTTTGTGTTCCCTATCCATGAGTAAAATGTGTGCATTTCCACTGGCCCAGAATCCTGAAATCTCCCAACAATTATAAATAAGTCACACTGCCTCAATAACTGCCCCTCCTTTTTTTGGCAGTAAAATTTCTGAAAAGGAAAGAGCAATGGAAAAACTGATGGCTTCCTTGGTCTTTCTTTCGTGGACAGACTGACACAAAAATATGATGGTAAAATAAAAAGGCTTTATGACCTCGTGCGGCGGAGTCCCCGGAGCTAGTGGCTTAAACGTTGAGATTTAAAACGCACACAAACACTCAGACTCTGGTCATGATCCCAAACCCAGAGCACCGCCACAGACCCCAGATTTACTCTGGTGCCCATCCTACCATGGGCATCTGCCATTGATGCCTAAAATAGGCCTGTCCAAACGCATAATCATCTTTGCCTCAGCCTAAGAACAATTTACAGCAGATCTGCGGCAGACAAAGAGCCCAGAGGAGGGTGTGAATATCTCTCTGGATCTGGGTAAAAAAAAAAAAATCCTGGTCAAGTGCAACAATGTTTAGAAATGGCAGATCTTTCTTTTCATGGGCACTCAAACTCACCAACATCGGTACCTCTATGTGCGTCCTTCAGTGCCCTCTCGGATTGGCCCCAGTTCCACCTGGCAAGGGAGGACCGTGGTGTTTCCTCAAACGCCTCGCTCATAATGAGGTGTTCCTGCCTGATTAGAGGACAAAGCTCCTTTCTTCTCTGTGTCCACCGTCTCATCTGTGAGAGATCCGTCCCCAACGTCGCAATGCCAGGCCCATTATTTCAGGCCCGGCCGAGAATGACCCTTGCAGCCTGGAGTCCAGTGATGCATTATGGGATATTGTAACTCAAGGCAGGTTTTGCCTGTCAGAGCACACACAGGGGGCTTAACTGACTAAATGATTGACAGATCTTTGCAAATGGTGAAATAGTGAAGGTCCTGTAATGGCCCTGCAGTGGAATAATGGGGTTGTCCCTATGGTGTATTTGTCCCCGTTAACCATAATTCATTGGGTCCCACTGCTCTGGATGATGCAGAATTAAATATTTGGGTTTCCATGACAACAGACATCTCCAAATTGCTCTGTGGTACAACCCAAGCGAGTTTAATAGATAATAACTTCAGATTATTTCATAACATTTTTTAATTTAAAGGTTTAATTGTCTTTTTAATAGGTACTGTAATGAGAATGTTTATTGCAGACTTCGATGAAAAATGGAATGGAGCCCTTCCATCAGAAATCAGCAAATATTCTCACTCAACCTCCTCTGATTTTCTCATTTTTTTGTGCATGGTAACTATTACTTAAACAATGAAGCCATGCAAAATGTAATGGTCCTAGCATGAAGATGTTTTTAATCCCTCAAATCCCTCTGAACCCATGAGGGTGCCTTTGATTTTTATGCTTTTTTGGGGGATTCAGTTTATAGCCATTTTGGAGTCCTGCTTACTCCATTGCTGAGAGAAGCTATGACATTTGAAGCACTAAAACCACTGTTTTATTTTTACCATTTCAATATTTGAAACCAGCCATGAGTTCCAAAAGCAGCCTACACCTTTTTACACTGCAAAGTTTGCTTATCAATATTTATCGATATTTCATAGATTTGTTATAGTTGTGGTAACCACATCAACTTACATTCACTCTGTAATTGAAACTACACCTAAAATAACATACATAGACACTATACACAAGCAAACTATGCAGTTTTTTCTCTGACAATTCGCATCTGACATCAGATTTTGAGTTGTGTTTGGAGGTTCATATTGGTGTGTGGGTAACGGACCAATACAGTTTTATCCATTAAGTTGCATATTTAGTTTCTTTATTTACATTATGCATCATTGTCTCAGTGCAAAGGAGTAATCAGGGTCCAGAAATGGCTTTACACATGTGACCCGACCAGGTTAACATGAAATGCTTTCGCAAGCATGTTTTTATATGGTTTAATCCGATATGTAGAAGGTGCTGCACCCATAAAAATCTAGAAAAGGGGTGAGGTGGGGATGTTGGTTATTTCTTTTTAAGAATTACCCATTTATCATGTTAAAGATTGAAAATCAAAGATAATGTTCTTAAATTTTATCCTGTTACATTTATCCTAAATGTCAAAACATTTCAAATAAGTCTGGAATGATGTTATTCTTTGATGTACTACAGTGCCATCTTTATTTTTATCTGGTCACAGTTCTTTAATCGAACTTGGCTGTGTTTTTACAGTTCATTCAAGTCCAAGAGGACCGTGTCGATAAAAATTAATCCTAGAGTAAAAATGTGAGCTGTAACCATTTATAAAATCAATCCTTTTAAATTCTCTCCGATTTTTAATTTGGAGGAAAATTTAATTTGCTTTTATGCCTGGGTCTATTGTATTGTTGTTTTTTGCAGACAGGACACTTTTACAATCCTTTTCAATCTACACCAGTCCCAAAGATAGCATGGTTTATTTTCCCAGAAGGTAAAAGCAAAACTCCAGAATTCAGCTGATGGCAAATAGTTACTTTATGTGATTTCATTCTACATGAGCAAAATTACAGCATTTTCTACCGATACCCCCCACCCCTTCCCAATGCATTTCAATACTGAGACTAATGTCTTTTGGTAATTTTGGTCTTTGTATGTCCATGTCCTTTCTGAAAGAGTTCACCGGTCCTCACAAAGCTCTGAATTTCTGTGTTTTGCTGCCAATTGCCTATTTATCCTTTCATTTCTCCAGCTAGCCAAAATACATTCCATTTCTCTTTCACTGCATGTCACTGTTCTGCTTTTGGTGCCAGTTTGTCCTGCACAAACAAACAAGATAACAAATCTTACCTCTTGTACTTGGGAACTGAAATATTGCTTTCTGTACTCAGTTGCTGTGTTCCAAGTGTAATGACAGGTGGAACGTTTAGTTTCCTGTGTGAAGACCTATGGGGATATTACCCATTCATACCTCTTACAAAAAAACAAAACTTACCCTAAATCTTAATAAACTGTTTAAAACAGCTACATCAGTTTGTATAGTCTTCAAAAGGAATCTGACCAATAAACAGTGCAGAGTCTGCTGTGCTTTAGTTTTCAGACCTGATATTTCCTCTGTTGTGGAAGAAGAAAAGACAGCCTACCGGAAAGAAGGAAATAAAATAGCTATCTTTAGCTCCACAAATATATCAAGCATTGTAAGTGTCAAATCTGCAGACTTTCAGAATTCAGCTTGTGGGGAGGGATCAGTTCTTGCCCAGTATCAAATTATACAAGCCCCCCTGGGCCCATTCTATGAACTTTTAATTTCCCAGACAAAAATAACACGTACAGTCTCCTAATTAAATTAAAACTTTTTTTTAAAGGGTTATGAGAAGAAACTCATATCTAATTAAGACAATCAGTACAATATGTTCTATGATACTGATAGCGTGTTCGTTCATCTCCTGTTTCCAATTTCTTGGCAACATACAATGTCTCCCACAATTGAAATGTTTTATTAATCTTGTTTGGGCAGCCTTTGCAAGTCACTTTTTGCTTTCAAATCGATGTCTCCTGTGTTGTAAAGCAGTAAGTAGCAAGGTTATACATATATTTTGTCAGTTCTTTTTTGCACTCTCATGAAAAGCCATAAAGAAAAATGAATGCGGAGGTTTCTGTAGAAAATGTTGGAATGGCTGTGTCTAAATTAGAGAGGATCACTTATTAAACATAAGTCAGGTGATGCAAAGTAATTGGCTAGTCAAGGGTGGGGGGGAAACTGCTTCACTGATTTGAGAAGTAGTCTGGACCGAAACATCAAAAAGGTTGCAAGACTGAGAGAAAGAGAGAGAGAGGAACTATTTTGTCAGACTATTTCGTAGCAGGAAATGGAAATCCACTCATGCTAACTGCTGTAGGCTCGATCCACACGGACAGTGAAGAACGGGCACAGGTCTGGGAACTTATTCTACTATGGTGCCATGCAAGGCGATATTTGGATATTTGTTTTGTTCATGATTGAAATAAATACACTTCATAGATTAAATGACGAGTGCCTAAAGGCTCAGTTTCCCTTATAAGGTGTCAATTAGTTCAGGCTTAGTTGATCAAAGCCTATGATTTTAACCAAGAGTCATATACTGATTTGGTGTTTTTCATGAGAGGAAATAAGTTAGATTGGTATTATTTTATCTGATATAATATATATGTCTATATATATGGCTGGGCAAACATTGGAATATAAACATATAAACACATACCCATATCACTAGTCTTTAAAATACCATTGAATGACATTGAATTGCACTGCAGAAAAACCTTCTGAGTTCCAACCTGTTCCCCTGCCTCCCCCTCTGAGTGTTGGTTAATGAATAAACATATTAATAAACAAGATCATATGTTTTCTAATGGCATTCTGGCTTCCATTCCAGTCTAGAAGCTGCATTAAATCAATGTATCAGCTGCTAAATAATTCATTAGAGACAAACCCCAGACACATTTATTTCAACCACAGACATAAAAGACATTTAACTAGCATTTTTAGGAACGTAAGATGTCAGATAACTGCTCATCATAAGAGGTCAAACTGCTCTAGGTACTCTAATGAAGGAGGGACATGTCATGCCTCCTGGGAACAGCCAGCAGAAACCAAAGGAAAAGCAACACACTTGGAATTCCGGGCACCCTCTCTTTGTTTATTGTCTTTGAAAGGACAAAGCAACAGCCTGAATTTTCTACATGAGCTAATACAGGCACAGTTTAACTAGTAACACTCATTACAGCTGTGTTTCTCTTAGCACATCCCTACAGACTGGAGAGCTTCCTTCATAAAAGATGAGTAGGAATTTTTCAGCGAGGAGCTGGGTCTGCTAGCCAGCATGTCTGATTGTTAGATAATGAAAAGCATGACTGTGTATTTCAGGCCATCTCCAGTTTTGGCAGGAGCAGAGCAGTAAAATTGATGTCTTTTGCAGCCTCAGTATATGGCTGGAGGATAGATTAACCAAAATATGACCCATTTCTTTCCCCTCCAGATTGAAACAGAAACGTCTCCCAAGCACTGACGTTCACACATATTTACCGAGCACATGTCGCTAGCCTAGCCACGTCACAGGGCATTGTTCAGGTCCTGCCTGTGATTTCTGTTTATCTCAGCTCACACTGGTTTTACAGAACAACATGATATCACAGAAAAACATCATTACATAGAGCTGATTGATTAGTCCACTATTAAGTCACACATTCTATGATTGTTTCATGCTGTTTGTATGTTTATATAAATAATAATTCTGCTTCCCACCTTTTTATCAACCATACATACGCTATTCTAACGACAAAAGCATAGCTGTGTTAAACTGCTGTCAAATTTCAGTAAATTTTTTTTTGGAACATTTCAGAAATTTGAAAAGCAGATAAAACATGAATGTGTTAAGTCATCTTTATGCAGTACAGGCGTGCTATTCCTGTTTAGCTTTGTTTATAAAGGTGCCATCAGAGTGCCCATGCCATGCCAGGCTCATGGTAGCGGGCCTGTCTGAATGCCCTGTATGGGACTGTGGTTCAGGCGGCCGTGGATGGCAGAAACACTTGCACAGCTGTTCACCTGGCTGCATGCTGTAAAAGATTGTTCTGATTCTCCACAGATCACTGCGGTGCCTGTGGTGATCCCCGGGACCTTATCCCTAAATCCTAATCCTAATCCCAGCTCCTTGCCTGTGGAGTACATTAGTAAATTGTCACACGTAATCCCAGGCTAGCGGAGGGGGCTTTGGAAAGAAATCGGGAGCCACACAGGGGTGCAGATAATTAACCTGAGACAAAATGAGATCGGATTGCTTTCTTTGTTTCCCCTCTTTTTATTCAAACTTTGTTGAGTTTTTTTCTTTCTCTTGCTCTCATATTCAAAGAATTGATACAGAGATTTTCTTAGACCCACTATACAGTTCACAAGAGTGTAAGATTATTGTGTGCCTGGTAAAATGCATCCCTAGCCAAAGGAAAAACTGGTGGCAGATCAGAAAATGTATTTTGCTGTTATTAATGCATTACAACATATTAATAACTGTAATATGCTTGTATTCAGCATTAATAAGTATTAGTAAACGTGGCAAGAACTAGAAGGCCAGGTACTGCTGCTACTTTAGGCTCAATATACTCCCATCTGTGCAATGCATTTTGTATCCAAAATTGCTAGCATGTATTAAAGTCAATTAAACATCAATAAGGTATTTTTGTGATAGAGCAATGTGTTATTAATGACTTAATATGCATTTATAACTGATTTATAAATAATTGCCTGAATGCAAAGTCATATTCTAGTCTGTGTAATTCTTAAACTGTGTGGATATGGCAAATATGAGATGTGTGGATTTTTTACAGAGGGAAACTATCAAATGTAAAAAGAGAGTCAAGTAGAGTTTTAGGTACATTAGCATTAGACGCAGTGTCTGTATGTCCTCAGCTATTCTGAGAACAAAAGGCATTGCAGTTGTTCTCCCACTGTGCCTCAGGACATGCAGTGTGTAGTGAGGGAAATGATGGGATTTGAGACCCCATGCTGACTGGAATTTGTTTGTTTTGCAGGGAACTCCATTGGGGCCAATGTCACAGACAACAATGTGAACGCCTCCTCGCTGTCCAGCAGGGTGGATGAGCAGACGGTGGGGGTCACGGGATCTGCCAGCCCAGTTTTCCTGTCGCTGAGAGCAGAGCGTAAGCCCAGGGGCAGTGACGAGCTGGGCAGCGGCATGCTGGGAGAAGGCATCCCCCGGCCCCCTGGGAGCGGCGGCCCGGAGATCAGCTTAGATTCAGCGGAGAAGGACCACCTGCTGAACGTGGGGTCCGAGGGCACGTTTCCCAGCCTGCCCACCCTGCCAGCGCCCCACGGACCATCCGACGTACATCTGGATTTCAAGGACGAGAAAGACCAGCTGTCCCATACCGACCCTCCCTGGCAGAGGCCCAAAGTACGCCCGGAGGTTCCAGTGTTCGACCTGGACCGCCAGCCGCCCGGCCCCACACCCGCCCTACCCCCCTACCACCCCGACTCCTTCACTGTGGACTTCTTCGACCCTGCCTCACGTCGCCGGAACCTAGACCTGCCTTCCCCTGACCCCGCTGGCCACGAGCTGCAAGGAGGCAACCCCAAATCCTGGGATCTGGCCAACGACTACGAGTACACCACCGGCTATGAGGACAGCTACTCCATCTCTGCGAGCCAGTACACCACCGACGAGACCATCATGCGTTTCGCGACTGCACCACCCTCGATGCCCTTCGATCCCCGCGCCCCCGACGACACGCTGCTGAGTGGTGCTGTTGACGAGGAACCCCCTGCTCCCCCCGGGGTTGTGGACGCCAACAATGGGTCCGCCTGTCGCCAGGGCTACGTTCGCCACAATGCCAGCTGCCGCTCTCTCTGTGATTTCTACCCAAGTTACTGCTTCAATGGGGGACAGTGCTACCTGGTGGAGGGAACAGGAGTCTTCTGCAGGTAAGAGCTAACAGAATGAATCACCCATCAATACATTGTCCATCACAAATCCACTTTATTTTGTGAAAAAATGCACCGTCATTTAAATGACTCCAAGATAAATTCATTAATTTATTTGGGAGAGGGAAGAATAAACAATGTTTTTGAAAAATGCACAAAGTTTTCTATCCTGTTCCACCAGGACAAGTAGAGGGAAAATATGACAGTGGGTGGAGCCTGATATCAGCACACGTTCAGTGTGCTCTGGTTTCTTGGCTCGCTTTTGTGTTTTGTAGATTTTATGAGGAAAACTGTTCTGCCAAGACAGCTTGGGCAGTTCATGTCCCTTCTAAGACCTGATTGGGCTTCTAGGATGACTGACAGCACTTGAGGACCGGCCTCACCTCTGAAAGGATCCGGTTTCCTGCGTTTTAAGTGCAGCTTGTTTTGGATTAATTGCGCTTTCACGTCTTTAAGCTTTGGATGAGCTCATCGCTTACTTGTGAAGGTTTCATGGCAAGGAATTGAGGTCAGAATCCCTGCCATCACGGCCTAGTCAGAGCAGACATTGTGGTCTTAACTCCTCAGCCAAAACAAAGACAGCACCAACAGCTGCAGAGCAGAAGAGTTACTGCGGCAGATAAAGCCTTCGTGGTAGTGAATCTTTAAACAGAAGAACTATAAAGAGGTCATGGTAGAAAAAGGCCAGGCCAGGCTTGATATGAGTGACTGAATAATTTCAGCATGGTGGACTACGGATTAGGAAGAACAGTGGGGAGGTGGGGAAAAGAGGAGGGGCCATGAAGGGTTGTGATATGGTCTATGTGATCATAAGCCAAAGATATCAGTCATGCTTTATGCTCTTCAGAGAATATATACCCCTTTCGATAAGGAGTCAAGAATGGCTTGCTGAATATGTAGAAGTTGGCAAGCCTATATCTAGATGTTTACTGCTCTAAATTCACTAATTTGGATGTAGGCCTATGCGGGCTTACCCTGTGAATTTTGTACAGTAGCATGTGACTAGTAAATGCAGTGAAAAACCTAAATCTATTGAGATATTCACCTTTATAGCTGGATAGTTATGTGTTTTGAATAATATGCAGTTGTGCCAGTCGGTATGCCACTAAAATAAGGCATATGGACCAAGATCAAGGCTGCTTCTCATGTTTTGAAGTGGCAAAACACTTTTAAAGTTTTATAGTCACCCTGTAAAATGAAAAAAATCAATTGGTTTTGTATAACTGAATATTGCTAACATTATGCACAATCTATGATTAATGTGCATGTTCCTTTTGTTCGTGGACCAAATTGAAGTCAAAACTGAAGTGTATCATGGCATGTTTCCATTGAAGGCCATTCGCCTCTGGCAATCAAAAGTCCATCATCACGAGGGTCCCTAATGTGTGCATTTGTCGAGAGGATCAATGAATTTGACAATGTCAGCTGCAGGGTGTATGAAGAACAGTGTGTTGCAGTCACATGATAAGTTCTAAATGCAGGAAAGGCAGTAAGTACTGACCAATATGATATCTTGACCTTGGACAGACATGAATATAATCAATTTCTGTAGTTGGTCAGTAATGCTGCAAAGGGAGGTCTTATTTGAAGTCAGTACTACACATTAGATATGGTAACATTCTGCCTCCTTGGTCAGTATAACACACTACAGGGTCTTTTCTCTTTGGCTAGTACTAGATACAGGAGAATTATGACTCTATGGTAACCACTGCATTTGACAAAGTTCTGTCAATATGGCCGTTGTTGGGTAAGGGAAGGTTCTGTCTCTGCAGTATGTACTGCAAATGGAAAGATTGCATCTTCATCATCAGTACTGCCAGTTTAAAGAAAGGCCGTCAGCTGTTTTTTGAGCAAGATGTCCTGTCTCACAATTGGGCACTTCGCCAAAAAGAAAGGAAGAGCTAACAATGGGAGTTAAGACAGTGATGTTGAAATGTAGTAAGATGTTTATATCATCTTTAAAAATAAATACATGGAAGCACTAGTTGACTAGCGAGGAAACACCTCATGTGCCAGTTAGCTGACCATTTTAATGGAAATTGCTTTTTAGCCAAAGTTTAGCAGTCGGAGCGATGTCTGCTGTTGGCCTGGTCTGTCTGCTGCAAAGTGTTCCATATCACATTGGAATATGGACCTGAACATTCGTTGCTCCTTCACATAAAACACCTGTCTGGAAAAGCACCCCATGGAAAAATTAATAATCTGTATTTTTTATCATTAACATTGCTTCTCTACAGTGAAAAGTTACTTTGAAATATCTCTGAATTCCCTCTTTGTCTCCCAGCATGGGATGCCCAAGGTATGCCAGTTATGTGCCACTTGTGTACCATAAACCACTGTAGAAACAGTGAGACGGGTTTGGGCAGGAAGTGGAATCTGTCCACACAAGAGAGTTTTTGGTACTGTGCATGGCAGGGTTCTGTCTGCTGGGTTCTGTCTGCTTAATGCGGGGTCAGGCAAGGTTCTGTTCCAATGTTCACCATTGGATACAAATAGGCTATGTTTGTGTGGGCAGCAAGGAATACAGCAAGGTTCTCTTCCTGTATTCTGTACTGCACATGGAAAGGTCCTGTCTCTGTGGTCAGTAGGATCCATTGTTTGGCGCTGTTTCTGATGAGGTTCTGTGTGTGAGGTTCTGGTCAGTGGTGGGAGCTCATGTGTGGTGTCTTGTCGTGGCCCCCTGTCTGAAAATAGCTCTGAGTTGTGCTGGTCAGCAGTATTCCAGGATGGCTTGTTTACTCATGGCCCTTGTGAATAGCTGGATTCATTCACAACTGAAATTTGATTATGGAATGATGAATGTATGAGCTGTAGTCTTTTCATAGCTCTTTCTCTCTCACACATTCTGTGTCACCGTCTTTCTCCAAATGTCTCCTTAATACACTCTTTTCTTTCCTGGCTATGCTTTTCTTTTCCTCTCTTTCTGGCAGTGTCTGTAGCTATCTTCTCTCTCTCTCTCTCTCTCTCACAGTCTTTGTCTTTATGTCTGTTCCTCTGTTTCTTTCTTCTCATCCCTTCCTCTTTCCTCTTTGTGTTTGTCACAAAACAAAACACATCTCTCTCTGACGATGCGGTGCTTACAGAAACACAACCCTTGCGGCGGTGCTCAGTTGGTCATTAAAATGGCGCATTTTCACACGCCGCGGGAGCAGGACGATGCAAAAAAACAGCATCTGCGGCAGGATGTAAAAACGCACCACACAGCTAACGTACATGTATGGTCATCTGCACCCCAGATGTGTGTGTATGTGTTCGGTGTTTGTGTGCATATGAATGCATCCGTGTGTGTCGGTATGTGTGAATGATATTCCATTAATGATTTTACACTCTGTGCCAACACAGATGAAATGACCTTGAACATTAACAAAGAAACAGTCCTTGCTGACTCTCTTGCATGACATTCACAAACTCATGCAGTGGAATCGATGTTTTCCTCCTCTCAGAAACCCTCCTTTCTGTAATTGGAAACATTTTAAGGGGAGGGATGTGAAAAACAAACGCTCCAAGATGTTTTTTGGAAATAAAAGTAATGAAGAGTGAACAAAGCAAGGAGACTGCAGAGCAGAATGAGAGTGACTCAGACCTTCCTAGATCTGTCAGCATGGAAACACATCAGTGTCAGACTGTGTGTGTGAGCGTGAGTGTGTGTGTGTGTGTGTGTGAGAGAGAGAGAGAGAGAGTGAGAGAGAGGAAATGTATGTGTAGGTGTTTTCATATATACAGTATACATGTATGTGTGGGATTGTTGGTTACAAAAATGAAAGTGTGTGAATTAACAAATGCAGAAGTGGCATATGTCTAAACAAATATCATGGTTTATTTAAAAAGAGTGTGAGACGGCCCCTGCCTGGGAATCAGCATGCTCCATCCCAGTCTGTTCCAGTCACACTGACAGCTCCTCAAAGTGCCGCTCCACATCTCATACATTTAAAGCTTCTGGTTTTTGGGCTTCATGGTTTTCAGTTCTATCCGGGCTTTCAGTCTGAACAAAACCAGGTGTTCTTTCTGTTTCAAAAGCAGAGGTTCCCTCAGCGTGCATTTCTGTGAGTCGACACATTGTCATTTTTAATTATTTTTTCAATTACCTACAGGTTATTATATCGACGTTGAATTTTTCATTCCTGCAAATTGATTTAGAGTGAAAACTCTATAGCGGAAATTTAACAAGCACATTTAAATAAGCAGCACATAGGCTTTGGGAAACAGTAAAAAATTGTAGTGGCCCCTTGTTCAACTTGCTATCAGTCACCAGCTGAACTCTGGAGAAATGTGAAACCATATTAACCTAGTTTATGTCAGCATTTATTCTAACAGATACACAGAGTTCAGTGAACAGTACACATACATCCTACAGGGTTGTTTAAATGTGAAACCAAGTAATTTTCCAGCTTGTCAATTACCCTGCTCTACCATTGTACAAATCCCAAAAGGCTACAAGCAGTCCATCTAGCTTACATTAAACTGTATGTTGCAAAATGTTGATGTTTATTGTAGCTTCTGAAGTACATATGAGGAGATGTGGCTGTTTTAGTTAACTGTGCTTAAAAGTAAAGCCCATATTCATTTGATGGCTATATACAATTGCTTCACTGACTTTGATAAAGGATAATATGTTGATATAGTTTTACTGATGCTGTAGTGATATACACTTGCAATTATATTTTTTACACCCATGGCTGGGATGCTGTGTCCTCCAGTCGGCAAGCAGGACTGGAACTACGTGTTCCATAAGTCTCAGCATATCGCTTTTTGTAAATGAGGAAAAATTGGTAAATAAAATGTGACTGCATTAAAGATGAATTGCATTTGCTTAGTAAGTGGGTCATTGGATCAGAAATTTTGTGTATTCTTTCTTTGCTGTGCACCTCTCCAGGCCTCTGCTTGTGGAGTATGTTTCCCTCGCTCTGCTTGAGCAATCGTGTGAGAGAGCAGAGCAGGATGGGCTCTCTTTAAATATTTCTCTTAATCAATTAAATTAAGCCCTTAATCAAACCCTTATCCAGCCATGCTCTTACCCCTCCTAGCTTAGCATCCCCTCCCCAAATTAACGCAGTGGGGTGTCCCAGAGAGGAGGTACCCCCCCCATCCCCCCCTCACCCATGTATCAGCCTCAGGGTCTCCAAGGGCTTAATCATGATTACTACTGCAGAGAGCCAAAGTCTGAAAATAATACCAGGATTGTGCCTCTCTCTGTAATGTGACAATACCATGGTAATTAGTTCTGCCATGTAGTTTGAGGAGAAATTATATCATTTTACCTGTTTGTCAGTCCGCGTGTCTGTCTGTGTACCAAGCAACTAGAACGACGATGGATGGTTTTGATTAAGCCTGTTGAACCGCTTGCGTGTGGAACAAGTAAGACCTTATTTTATTTTAATATGGTTATGACAGCTATCAAAGGGTGATGGAAATATGTATTGGACCATTCATCGCACACTGGAGTTCATTTCAGGCTAATTTATGATGGTACCCAGGCTAAACACAAACAATGGCATGCCTCTTGGTTTTTAAACAGTGAATGTTTACACTGCCCCCTTCAGCCTCACAGTGGTATTAGAGCTATATTTCCCAAACTCCCCTCTTAAATTTAAATGTTACACTTAATGTTATGGCACAAGTGTAATGACATGTACTATCAGCTGCGACACTAATAACACAGTATTGTTATTGCTTTTTGCCTAACCTTTTTGTGTGGCCTATTTGCTCTGGATAACAACATCTGCTGAATGACTAAACGTAAATAATGTTGTGGACATAAATCAAAAGAGAGAGCCGGGCTGGGCTGGGGAGTGGAACAGTTATGCATCAAGTGTCTCCAGTGCAAGGTGACAGTGTAAAACCCTAAAATGACGCCATGTCTCATGGGCGTTCCATTGAAATTAGGACAAAGCGCAGAGCTTCTGTGACCGTGCCCAGAAGAGGAGGCCACCTGTATTTTCCTTTCCTCCTGTGGGCGTTTTATCTGACAGACTTCATCCCAAACTCATGCAGTGTCATTTATAAGCCTGTGGTCCATTAGCTGTCTGACTCTTGGGCTGATATTGGAAGTTGGCGTCTAGACCCATTGCTTATAATGATCTTTTGGATGTAAAGGAAAAGGGAGAGAGAGGGAAAGAGAGAGAACTTTGGCTTCAAACAACAAACACAGAGAGGAAAAGACAATATGGGCATATTCTCATTTGGAGAAATATTGCAATGGAACATGTGTTGGTGTGCTGTAGTTTCAGAGACAGGCACACCAGTCAGTATATAAATGTGTCCATGTTTTGTAATTGTTTGTATTGCCAATGTAATCTGATTGTTCCATGATTTTTAAAATTTTCCTCCATGACTTAATGTTTCAGTTCTGTAGCAAGTGTATGCGCTTTGGCAATTTGAAACATTTGAGTAATGCCGATGAAGGCATTTTTTATTTGCATAAATAATGTTGGAAGGAACGGAAGAGTTGGCCCTTACAAGAGCGGTATGTGTTAGAATGACATAGCAATGCTAGTTAGGTGCTAACTCTGTTGTCCTGCTATCCACAGCACACACAGACACACACTCAGCATTGAAGGGACCATCTGTCCTGCCTGCTGCTCTGGCCAGTACATGGCCGTTATCTCATGGTGGGTTAACTGCACCGACACGCTTTATCGCTGTCAAATTGCACCCTTAGCTCCACCCCTGTCTGGCAGCTGTCAATCACAGTGCAGAGACCTGAGTGGAGTATGGACTGACAAGGTGCACTGCTGGTGTTGAAGGGGGAAGGGGTTCAGAAACCTAAACTCATGCCAACATGGTCCAGATGGAGGAGGTCCTGTTGTCCTGCTATACACAGCACACACACACACACACATACACACAGGCAGTATGCGCCTCTGCTGAACACAGTCCTCAGCAGGCAGCTCACATGCTTAGGAAGGCTTTGAACCTGGTGACAGGAGTCTTCACTGTGGGAAAATAGTCCCGGTCTCCCCTGAGACAGATGGCTACATACGCCTCCCTGCCAGACCTGCGGAGCCCGGTCCTGCCAAAAGCCCGCTGTTTCCGGCACAGCAGAGAGACACAGAAAGAACGAGGCTCCGCATTTTAAACACGTCTGGGAGAGTGACCCCTCTGCCTCCATCACTGCGCCTGTCAGCTCAGTCTGCTGAGAGTTTAGGCTGCCTCTGACCGCATGCCAAACCTGGTCTCCCCCTCCCTGGCACCAAGGTTCAGAAGCCTGCTGTATGTGTGGTATATTTATGTGTGTGTGTGTGTGTGTGTGTGTGTGTGTTCAGAGGCTGGGGGGTCCAATAGGCCGTGCCCTATTGAGATCGCTATACAAATTCTAATTACGACACATTATTTTGGGAAATGGCTGAGGGGGCAGTGGGGTCCGTTTGGGGGAATTCTGGGCTCAGTTGCCCCCTAGCTGCCAACAGAGATGTACTGATTAAAACATATGGCACAAAGCTCTGCCACTGCGAGGGGCTTTGCAGCATTCACTCAGCCCACACAGTGTGCGTGTGTGTGTGTGTGTGTGTTTCTGTTTGTGTATGCGTGTGCGTGTGTGTGAGAGAGTGAGTCCTGGCACTGGATTTTGGAAACGGACATCCCCATGCCGTGCTCATCCCCAGGCATGGACGGTTCCTGTCAGCCCCACGCCTCTTCCGGCACCTTCCGCCCACGCAAGTCCCCTCTGCTCTCAGCCCCAGGGCCCATCATACTGCAGACAAATAATGCAGGTCCTCACATGCTCCTTATTTTAGCCACACGGAGCCACAGTATCTGGCATAGGATTTAAAAATTGCCTTGAGCTCATTTTTTTCACCGACTTTTGTTTTATCAAAACAGAAACTCAACATTAACTGCCAAAAAGCTGAAGGACTGTTGTTCAGGACCATGTATTTCCCAGCTGTTAACATTGAGAGACTGTGGTCTTCCAGGAACAGGACAGTGAGGCCTTCTGTCTTTAAGAGACTCCAGAATTGACTAACCATCTAAAATGGCCTTGCAGGTTTGAGACATAGCTGTAGCATGTATTCTTTGTGGGGCATTTTGAGTGCCTTTGGAGTACAGAGAAACTTGTACTCCTGGTCACCTGAGCAAGATTCAAACCTGCAAACCACAGGTAATAGATCAGTTTCTCTTACCACTGCACCACATTGCCATTCTCACAGGATAGGCAGTAAGGGTGGTATAAAGACAGTACATGTGGGGACTCGTGGGATTGCATCTTTGTGTTAGAGGGCTTGAATGCTTAATTGTAGTGCGGTCACAGTGACCTGTAGGACACCTGCGAAAGGACAGACCTCATAGTGTGCCTGAGTTGACAATTAAAATTCTTTCTCCTTTCTCTTACCTCCCACCACCTCCATTTCCCCTATTTCATTGCCACCCTTTCATATGCTCTCACTTTTTCTTTCCTTTATCTGCTGTTGTCGTCTCTTTCACTCCTCATCCTAATTTCCTTCTCCTTTTCTCGTTCTCTTTATCTCAATCCCTCTTTCTCATGGCTCTTCCATGCTCTCTTTTGTTCCATGTCTCAATCCATCTTCTCCTCTCATCCCCTCCCCCCCTCTCCTTTTCCTCCCCTCCCATCCCACAGGTGTAACGTGCAGGACTACATCTGGCATAAGGGCACCAGGTGTGAGTCGGTGATCACTGAGTTCCAGGTGATGTGCATCGCCATAGGAGCGACCGCCTTCATGGTCCTGCTGCTCTTCATGATCACAGTCTGCTTCGCCAAGAAGCTGCACCTGCTCAAGACCGAGAACAGCAAGCTGCGCAAGCGCAGGTGAGAGACAGCAGGGGGCGGCGGAGAGCACAGGACAGATAATAATACAGCAACAGGTAGAGGGAGGAAGAAACCACAGTGGATGTACACTGAGAGGCAGGAGGTGAAAGAGTGGAAGAAAGAGCAAAGGAAAGTAAGCAAGAGAGAAGAGGTTGATGAAGCTTGACATTAGCAAAAACACAGCAAACAGAAAAAATAAAATACAACTTGAGGGATCCACAAATGTTGAGTAGAAACAGAGAAATGCAGAGGTGGAAGTAGTGGCTTATGAGAGACAGAAATTGAAAATAACATCAATGCTTTCACAAACTAAAACTGGGAATAATTAGATATGCCTGCAGTTGTTGTATTGGTGTTTCATCTCATACTTGCTGAATTGTCAAGGAAAGTAAATAGAAGCAGGTTGAGACCAGCAATCAGTTAAAAATTGCTGCTCCATTTCAAGCTCACAAGCCACTACTGGGAAGAGGGTGAATAACTGGGATAGAGGAAGGTAGGAAAGATATGTGGAGGAAACAGGAAGAGGAACAAAGAAAGTGTAACAATGAGGGGAAAGAGACAAAACCTCAACAGAGAGCCTCAGAATAAAGGAGAAAGACAGTGAAGTGACAGATGCTTTAGTGAGAACCATCTTATATGCATTTGTTGGGCTCCCAAACACATGTGTGTAAGCTTGGCCAGAGATGATTATGATAATGATGGTGATGACACAACTATGCAAAATGTGCAGGAGGGACATGCAATCCCATGATGCAATGCATCTCTCAAAACTGATGTCAACAACAGCATCTGAAAATAGGGCAGTCTGACAGGTTGACCTACATACAGCTGTGCGGTCCTGGGGGGGGGGTATTGGGGGGGGGCTTTCCAGGCGGGATTTAAAGGGACACTGCAGAGCATGGCCAGACACAGGTCATGGGACAGAGGTGGTAGTTATGAAATGGGGTAGGAAAGAAAGTGAAAGGGTGGAATGTGAGGGTGTTACTACGATGTTCTGCCCAGCTCAATGCAGGCTGATAGCACACACTGCATAATACACCGGACATTAGTCTGTCCTGATTGCGACCCGAGGTCCTGTATTCATGGTTGTGCCGGCTGATGGAGAGCTGGCATTCTTTGGCAGAATGAGAGCCCTATGGAGGACCGCCATCAGACTCTACTGACAGAATTGAGAAGCAATACATCAGCATTAAAAAGGCAGGAAGAGGAGGAGGAGGGGAGGGTGGGGGAAGAGCAGAGGAGGAACAGGGAAAATCAGGAGAGAGCTTCAGCAGAGTGAAAAACTCAGCATGACACCGAGGGAGGGCCCGTGTGTGTGTGTGTGTGTGTGTGCTTGTGTGTGACTGTGTATGTGAGCATGCGTGTGTGTATGTGTGTGTGTGTGTGTGTGTGTGTGTGTGTGTGTGTGTGTGTGTGTGTGTGTGTGTGTGTGCGCGTGTGCTTGTGTGTGACTGTGTATGTGAGCATGCGTGTGTGTATGTGTGTGTGAGTGTGTGTGTGCGTGTGTGCTCTGAATGAGCCCAGGCCCTGCTGACGGGGCTGTTGAATACATTGGCCGCCCACTGCTCCATCTGCTGTGGATAATTGCAGCCGGCTGCGCAGTCCGGGCGCATGAACGGCTGTTTCAGAGAGCTGAAAGGAGCACAATTACGACCCCTCACACCAGGGAAGAGCAGAGAGAGGGAGAGAGAAAGAGAGGGAGAGAGACAGAGAGATGGGGGAGAGGGGGAGAAAGGAGAAAGGAGAAACAACAACAGGAGGTAGGAACAGAGCAGTGACAAGAAAAGAAGAGAGGTAGCGTAAGAGAAGGAAGCGTGAGAGAAAAAGCCATGCTTTTGTAGCTTTTTCAAATTTGAAAGCTGTAGTAAAAGAGCTCCTCTCTCCACACACTCCCAGCAGTGCACTGCACACATGTGAGCGTGTACGAGAGCATGTTGGGGGAGGGGCGGCGCTTATTGGTGCAGGCAGTAGATTCGAATGCGGCAGCGGGCTCTGCGCTGTCCCAGAGGTTGCCATAGAGAACAAAAAGAACAGCTGAGAATACACGCTGCACTGAGGTCGCTCGGTGTGCTAAGAGTTTATGGCACGGGGGCGGCAAATACAGCTCGTCGCATTGTCAGAGCCCTGCTAAAGTGTCATTTAACTAGGCTGCGCTGATGTAGCTGCACCAATGTCCTCCGTTAGCATTCTGCACCATTTCAATGCACACACAAGGAGAATAGAAGGAGGTGTGTCCATTTTACCTGCAGTTGCTCTCTAATGAGCTACAGACCTCAGTCACATACAAGAACCACCTATTGGCGTTAATGGTTACAGTCTGCTCTGCAGTCACTGGTTCTCAAACTGTGTTGGGAGCCGCATGTTAGTTAGCTTTTAGTTTTGTTGACATGCCCATGTGCTGGAGTGTACTCTATAACCAAACACATCTGTAACATACTAAAATTAATGGCAATAGCTTTGAACTGCAATGATATTAAAGTATTGTTTGCCAGTGATTATGTTAGAGCTTATTTATTCCTTGAAAACTCTTGTCCACATCAATTCTTTGTAATTCTGGATAAAGAGATTACTCTGAAAGTGAGGTCAAGGATAGTTTTTCCTCTACTGTTCTCCTGTTCTACTGTTCCCTTACTGTGTGAATGGGGCTTCAGCAATGCACTGTGAATATCATGCCATTGGCATGTGCAGTCCAACTGCTTTTAAATTCATTAGAAGTGCAAGCAGCCTTCCCCTCTTGGCCCCTTTGGGATGATCAGGTTGGTCTTTTCAAGTGTCCCCGCCCCCCCGCTGCCCCCTCCCCCACTCCCGCACACACCGCCATGGGAGATGGAGAGGGAGGCCAGGCTCACAGCTCGCTTTTGGGGGCTGGGGCTAATTGGCATCCACTCTCTCTGCTTGTTAGTAGTCAAAAGCTCGTTAGCAGCTTTGATTAGCCAATCGCGCCCATGATTAAATATTTATCTTTGAGCCAGACTGATTTTATCAGTGTTGAGTGATTGCACTGCAGCAGGGGGGTTGGGGGGCTGGGGGCTGTGGAGGGGAAGGGAGGGGAAGGGAGGGGCTGATGGGTTTTGGGTTGGGAGGGGGTAGAGAGGGGATAGACACACTGCACAGTGATCAACCAACAGCTACATTCCTCAAATCTATTTTTAATGAGGGCAGACAGTGGGGAAAGACGCGGGCGAGTGCTCTCATCTCTCGGCCCCTGGTCCAGCTCCAGATCTCAATGAGCAGATCTGGCACCCTCACAAATCTGTCCTTCAGGATTAGTCCTAACTACAGAGCTGGGATCGCTCACTATAGAGCGGGGCCGTTTAGCACGTTTTGCCAGACGTTTTTGTAAGGGTGGAGATGGGGCTGGATTCTGCGGTTGGGAGGAAAAGGGCTTAGAGGCCTACACACACCTGAGTCTGTTGTCTGTCCTTTAGACTGATGTCCTACCAACCATGTTGCATCACAGAGGGGCTCTGTGTATCTGTCTGTGTGTCTGTGTGTAAATTAAAGTCCCGGATTCGCACTAACGCTTCTCTCTCTTGCTTTTTCTTCTCTCTCTTTTTTTCCTTTCCCTGTTTTTGTCTTCCTATGTCTTCCCACATCTCTCTCCTCATCCTTGTCTCCTCTACCACACTCTACTGATTTTGTCTATTGTAACTTACCTCTTTTCCCTGCTTTATCTCTGTTCGCCTCCTCTTTCCTTCTTCCTCCTCCCTACCCTGCCACTTGTCCTCCTCTCCTCTCTCATTCCTCTCTCTACCACTCCTACCTCTTGATCACTCTCTGTCTTTGACTCCTCCACCACCTCCTCTCTCCTCTCTCCCCATTCCCATCCCTCTAACTACCACTCCTTCCTGTTCCTCTCCTCTCTTATCCCCCCCCAACCCCCACAGCAGTAAGTACCGCCCTGCCTCGGAGCAGCACAATGATAATTTCTCTCTGTCCACCATCGCTGAGGGCTCCCACCCAAATGTAAGGAAACTTTGTGACACCCCGCCTACCCTTCCTCATGCGCGTGCTTTGGCTTACTATGATAACATTATCTGTCAGGTAACGTTCCTCTCGTCTCTCTCTCTCTCCCCCTCCCTGCATGGGTCTGACTGTCACCTCGGTGGGGTGGAGTGGGGGTTCTCTCTGCGGGACGGGCCATTCTTGTGCAACAAAAACAAGGCTATGGGAGCGAGCCGCACCACTCTCTGGAAGAAACTGTTAAAACACAGCCTCTACATACTCAGTTATGCATGTACACAGAATGCCAGCTTTATTGCACAGTTCAGCCTAATTCCTGGCTGCTTTTTGACATTGCCCTGTTTTTACAGGCTTGCATGCTCTCAGATTTCAAATGGCTAGAATGTCAAGAACATGGTGCCACTGCAAAAAAGAGGACTGAGGTCACCCAGAAAAAAGTCCCAGAGTGCTCCAGCAGCCCTATGATACCTTATCAAAAATCCTGCTCTGACACTCAGCAGCTACAGCTCCTGACTATCGTATTACTGACCTGTATCATTGCGGTATGTTCATGGCAGAAGATTTTTCAAGTTCATCCCCTAAGTGAATCATAGTGCAGGAGCCCAGTCATACACACCCTCCATGGAGAGACACCCAGCCTCTATGGCACACTGCCTGGGTACTGGGGACTCAAGCTAGAGGTTTATTTCACCAATGGTGTGACATGCAAGCTCATGTCTGTGAGAAGCAATTGTTTCAGCTCTGTTTTTTCTTGCATAATTTACAATACCCCTCCACCAACGTAACTGGGTGCGCAGGGCTTTTGAGAAAAATCTTTGAGAAAATTTTGAGAGAACATTGACTGTCATTTTAACCCTACTGTCTTTGGATCAATGGCAGCACATTGGCCTGTGCAGAATGAAAAACACATTCATTCACCTGAAACAGGCACCAGTAAGTGAGCAAAACGTGTTATTTTATAACAGCCCTTTATAGACATAGGCTATAAGTCTGTGTTCTTAGTGAGAATGTGCTTGAATGAAAGAATGTATATGTGGGTGGCGGATTATAGTAGACTAAATATTGAACATTGAAGAAAAACATCACACTTGCATGGAGGGACGTATATATTTTTTTACATTGATATTAATGCCATAGTGTGCAGACAGAAAGTGGCATAGAAAGAAAACATTTCAGGCAGGCAATACCTGACCATTCAATTGCTCTGCTACTCCAAACAAGTTACATGAATAACAGTTGCGAGGAGACAGTGAGTTTGTGATACTGCTGAAGTGAGAGCTAAATTATTTTCAAACTGCAAGCAACACTTAAGGAAAATGTTTTGACAGTTATTTGTGATCTGAGAGTGCTAATCGTTACATATTATGTTCATGAAACAAGCCTCTGATTAGAGGAAACAGTGGTAATCTGGGTGGAAAAGTCCAGACTGGCCTCTGAACGGATATTTGGATGAGCAAAATATTGACTCTGGCTGAGAAGATCAATACAATGGCAGACAATCTCACACTTCAGTCCATACTATCTGTAACAGGAGAGGGCTCTAGACTGAAGACTGGGCCATGGAAATGATCTGACCTCCCGCTGCTTCTGTTAAAAGCTGCAACTTCATCAGACAGCAAGCCTGACCCAGAGAGAACCCTCCCCCTCTTCCACTCTCCCTTTTTTAATCACCTTTGCATTGTTCTGTCACTGCATGCTTGACTGCTCGCATGTGCCCCTGGTGGCCATGCGAGGCACAGCAGCTTGTCCGTCGCACTGCCGCTATATCTGTCTGTTTCACGCGTTTATCCTGATTCACGGTCTTTTGGTGGGGAATTGGGGCTGGGGATGGGGGGTGGTGTGGTTTATTTGGGTGGAGTGTTTGGGTGTGGTGGTGGATCACCATATGAAAAAGGTAACGCATGACAGAAGCCAGCCAGCCATGAACCCATGGCAGCCAGCCAGTCAGGATAAACATCTGAGATGCAACACCTCACCGCTCCCTGGAGGGGGCGCAAGAGAGCAGACAGTCTAACAAAGCCTGCAGCATGAGCCGCCGTAGAGCAGTCTCTGTAGCGCTAATGTGGATGTCATCTCTCCTGGTAGGATACACCTGCCAGGTCTGGTACCTTCGCCTCAGAACTCAGCCATGTTCGACTGTGGTCAATAAAGAAATGGGAGTGATGGAGAGAGATTCACTCACCTCCACATCTCTGTTCTGCTCAGTATAGATCACAATTTTTTATATTCCAGGTTATTTTGTTCCCTGCCTGTTGCCCAAGTGGTGCATTTTATCCTTCTCAACAGAAAGCAATAATGAAACCATCTCTTTGTTTTGACATCTAATTCTAAGGACAGTGGACACAGCCACTCAACGCTGACACTAACACCAGTGAAAACACCATCACCAACCTCATGCCACTTTAACCCCCTGGTAGAACAAAAGAAAAAGGTAGCACCACTCATTTGTCGCGTTAGGCCATTACATTTTGAAGCAGACAGTGGCTGTGTTCACTATAGCAGGATTGCAAATAGCCCTGGTTCCCAGCACTGAGAATTACTGCCCAGGCAGAGGTCTGGTCTTGGCCAATGTGTTTAAACATTGCCAGACCCAGATCAAGCATGAAAAGCTTTTTGTCCCTCCACCACAATAAAGACCAAAAAAAAAAGAAAAGAAATAATAAAGAACACCAAGATGGCTCAAAAGCAAACACAGTGTACACAGCCAGATTCCATTTTATGCAGATGGTTTGTGAATTCATAGTGTACTGAAAAACAGGAACACCATTAACTAAGTAACCTGTGGTGACCAGTGCACTGCCCACTGTCTACAAAGGAGGAAGGGTACAGGTGGGTTACTGTAGTGGGAGGGGAGGCCAGCCCACATTCCTTTGTGGTTTGGCCAGCGAGTTGTGCCTCGGGGTCTCTTCTTCCTTTCCTGCAGCACTCCGGCCTCCATCTCTCTCTCTGCCGCTCTGTCTGTATAAAAAAATGTTTTTATCTCTGAGGACTGTAACCCTCTCCCACCCCCCCCAGAAAACCATGAGCAGATACACGTGGGAGTGTAAGACCAAAGAGGAGCCCGAGTGTGAGGTAAGCAGTCCTGCAGCTGGCCAGCCGCTCCCTTCCCCCTCGCACCACCATGGCGGCTGGGTCCTCTCATCGTACTGTAACCTTGTCAATCAATTCTGACCCCACACACCGACACACAACCCCCCAGCAACACCACCCAGCCTTGTCCCCACCCCCCCCCAACTTATTTAAAGCACAAACAGTACTCCCCTGTGTCTATGCAGTGGTACGGTCCAGTTATTGTTTATTGGCTAGAATAAGGTGGAATCCAATTCAGGTTTGTCCACAAATGTAACGATTCGCTTTCAGTTCAGTAAATCTGAGGTGTGAAGTTGCAGCAATAAAAACTCAAGCTCTAATCAATGGTCTCACACTTAAAAACTCAAATACTTCTCCACTGAGAGCCAGAATACATACAAGCATTTTTAATCCTTCTCTTTTGAGTTATTACTGATGCCCAATAGCACTGTGGAAAAAGAGATAGAAGAATCAGATTATAAGAAATGATACAAGATAACAAGACACATAATGCATGGGGGAAAACTGATAACTCATAACTGATTCTCACGATCATTGGCTGTAATTAAAGAAGGCAAGTGTTTTCAGCAGATGCTACACTTCCCTCAAGAAAGAACCCAAACACACTGCAGGACCCTCCGGGTTTCACACCCTTCTGCTTATTCACTTGAGTAATTTTACTGCTTAAACCCCTGAACAAAGCAGGACGGATCTGAGTGCTCAGAGCAGCGATATTGATTATCCTGTCAGCTCCAGCAAGCGTAGGAGGCTGGGCACTTGAAAGGTGCTCATACAAATGAAGTGAAGGTCCTGGAAACTGGAGACGGTTATCTTTTAAAATAACTGGCTGCTTTGTGTCCATCAGCATCCGGCTCCCTGTAGGAGTGCAGTTTATGCTGATTGTCGCGGGTCGATACGGTGCTGGCAGCATAATGAAACTCACCAGAATCCTTCAGCCGTTCATAGAGGCATCGGTCAGGATTAAAACTCAGAGCTGAAACTGCACACTGCACACTTTCAACCTGAGATCTGATCATTGCAGTCATGTGAGTAGATGTGGAATCAATACTTGCCTTTGGGAATGGAAGTGGTGCATGCTGGGACCCTGCCATTTTGCCGGATAGCAACTCTACCAGTCCCCTACCATCTACATTTAATGGTTAAAATCTTGTGTTGCAGTTAATATACTACCATCCCCACCCCAACGTCCCACTTCCTTTTCTGGTTGACCCCTTGAGAGGAGCTGGAGCCCAGTGAGAGCTATAGGAACTTCCTGCGGCTCAACCAGATTTATGGAAGAAGTGTGGACACAATCAGCAGAGCCAGACATAAGCCGTTAACGTGGTCGACCAAGCCGTCAAACATGTCCGCGCTTAATCTCCTGGGCCCATGCCTCTTCCTATCAGGAGGAAGTTGATGGAGAGGTCGGGGGAAACATGGGATCATAAATTTTCAGCACCTAGTCCAGTCTGTCGCTGGTGTTTAAACCACCTCACGGGAAGGAGATCCCATTTTCTCCTCATAGAAGTCTAAGCCAGTTAGGCCTTGTCATGTTTATTACATAAATACTGCTTTCAGCTGACAAATCTAATACTGCAGTGAAAAACAATGAATGGACCGCATCACTGTGCACGGGGCCACTGTCTTGATTTCCTTAAATCTACTTTATGTCTACATATCTCTGTAATATTGGTATAACCATGAACCAATAGCTACCCATAAATGTATGTTGAAGATAATGTGTTTTTGATGGATAAGAGGAGCCCTCCTTTTGGAGGAAATTGACATGTCCCGTGTCTTATTCTGTTCAGTCCTGTTTTGTGGGCTGTTCTGTTCCGTGCCGAGCCATACTGTGCTGTGCCAGTGAAGCCCTTATCTATTCTCACTCTGTCCACACCGTCCAACTCTGCCCCCCACCGTGCCTCCGCCCTGCCCCTCACTCACTATTCACCTGTCCGAAATCATCTTCCAGCACACATGCACACACACACACACATTGTAAAAAATGCTGTCTCGTTGTATGGCCAATGTGAGTCCCTGGCATTTTTTGTTGTTTTTGTTTAAAGCGTGTCAGAATATGCGATGTGCAATATTATTAACCTGTAGGTGTTGAGTGTGATGAACAGCGCATCACCCATTTAGCAGAAATGTTACAGCCCATTATTTCCAAGCAGCTCTTGTTGCCTCCAGCAGTTCCAGCAGTTCTTGGAAATTACATCGACAGCCAATCAATATGAGAAAATTAAATTTGATTGCATTGGTCTTGGCCAGTTACATCAACAATCTAATTTTCGGTATCTCTCATGTAGCTGACACCGTATCTAATTTAGCTTGAAATAAGTGATAGCTAAAAAAGCTTTCACAAACAGCAACTGAAAATGGAGCAACCGATTTCAGCTTGACGTCTTGCGGACTCCTTGTGTCAATTTGTTTTCAAGTGGATATTGTTGAGAAGATTTGAAAAATTACGTTTTCAAAGTCACCATCCTTTGTCTGGCCCCAAGTATGCACAATGCCAAACTGCTATATAAAATGCACTACTTAATAACTATAAATGTGTCAGTAATAGATCAGTTACTAATTAGATTTAATATACCCAGCCATGAGAGCATGTATCATGCATTTCTTATTAACAGACACCAAGCTGTTTTCATAAAATGGATAGATATATAACTATCTAAATGACCAGCAATCATTCAAAACATATAAATCACTGTGATATCAGACACGTTGAGCGAAGAACACATTTATCAGCCCTTTCACAGCAAAAGAGTGAGGGGACAAAGATGTACGGCCTACACATTGCCATCTTCCTCTTTGTACCCCTTGACATGACCGCGCCATTTGAAAAACAAACATAAACCCCCTTCCCTCCCCCACCACCCTCCCCCTACCCAAAAAAAAAAAACCCACACGCTGAAACGCACGTTTTCCAGTTTCACGCCGACGGAGGAAAAGAAGCTCCCTATCCTGTAAGCAAGGAGGTCGCTTACACCCACGTCCTGCCCGAAGTCACAATCTAGCCGACGCCAAATGGGGTAAATCCATTCACGTTGACTACCATTATTCAAAATGAAAGAAATAGCCCATTAATTCAGCCGCATCAAGCCTACAGGGCTCCCGTCCTGCTGTGCGCGTTTCTGCGGCGCTCTCCATCTGAACGAGAGCAATTTGCATGTGATGAGAGCGCTGCGTCTTGCTGCAGTGGGAATGGATGACAGATGGATGCACTTGAGATGTCAGCCATGCATCTTGGCTCCTTGGCAGTACATGGAAATGCTGTTTTATTCCTTTATTTATTAAGTGTGTAAGGTGTATGAACTTTAACAAGGGTGCCCCGGAGAGCTGCAAAACAGGCACACTGAATTCTGGATATCAGTCCGACAGTCAGACTTGAAAACCTGTCAAATGATTTGAAATGTTTGTTTAATGTGATATGTGTTTTATCAATGTGATATATGTGTTTGATCATGTATTACATTACTATAACAAGGGTATCTGCCGTTTGAATTGCAGGTGATACTGTGGTATCAACAGTGTTCTGCAGCATTGTGAGGTTTCTCTCTCTGTCATCTCCATGGTGACATTGACCAGGGCGATTGGGACAGGCCTGAGGGATGGGGCTGTGTTCGGGGGCTCCTGGGGGCTGTTTGCTGCTGGGGGGGGAGCTGCATGTGTGCATGTGTCTGAGGGCTGGGTGGGGGGTCTCCCGATGCAGCCCCATGACCTCTGTCTGTCTGTCTGTCTGTCGCCTCCACTGGCTCTGTCAGTGGTTACAAGGACCAAGATAACAATAGCAGAATCATGTGCAGTTGAATTCTTGAATGATCTGATAAATCTCATCTATTACTAAAAGTTGAATGAACTGATCAATCTTGTCAATGCATATAACTCCACATGTTTGGTACTTTAATGAGATGTTTTGTTTATGTGTCGATGAACTGTAGTCAGCACAGTATAAAATGGGAATATATGGACACATAATAATCTGAAAGCTATATGCCTCACGTGTTCACATCATCACATCTCTGACATCTTATTCATAACCTTGACACTGATCAAATGGGTTCATGCACTCCTTACAAGTTCACTGTAAGTGGGAATGTGAACCCATAGAAATGCATTGCCCATTAGAATAAGAAGTTGCTTAGAAGTACCTCAGGGTTTTTGGTCTTTAAGGCTAGCTAGACTGCCCTGTGCCTCATGTCACCTTATCTTCCCTAAAATTAAAAAGCTGTAGGTTTGGAAACTGTCCATTATAATAGATCAATTTTCATTGCTAGTTGTTTAAAATTTGTATACTTGATGGAAAATGGGTATTTATTGTTTGGTATGAACATACAGTGTTACAGTTTATAGCAATAGCCTGAATCGTTTGTGAGATTGTGAGAAGACAGATTTTAGTTTTGGTGACTACCAGAGTGGACAGAGTGCTCCAGATCCTATGATCAGGGTTGGTGTGTTTTAGCGTGGGGCTAACAGGGTTGGTGTGTTTTAGCGTGGGGCTAACAGGGTTGGTGTGTTTTAGCGTGGGGCTAACAGGGTTGGTGTTGCTCCACAGGATGATCCTAATGCCCAGAACAAGCTGGAGGACCCCGTGAAATCCCCCCCGCCAAAGGAGGATGAGCCACTGAACATCCAGAACTCGCTCACCCCCAAACACGAGAACAACAAGGCGGCTTGCGAGGAGAACTCCTCGGAGGTAAACTCCCTGCAGAACAACATGATGTAATACCACAGCCCACCACAGACCGGCGCCCCCGCGCCTGGCCAAGCCCTGACCCCCCCGCCCCTTCGCTGCCGCCACCGCCACCGCCACCAACACCGTCACCGTCACCGTCACAGCAGAAACTCTTGACAGTTGCCCCTCCCTCTTCTCATCCACACATGTCCTACCCCACTCTGCCCGCCTACCCGCCCCATAGCCCCTCCTCGCTGCTGTTCCACCACACTCCCAAGCCCCATCCCGATACCCTACCCTGCCTTACTGAATAACGGCATGCGTTGGTGTATTTTGTACAAAAGAAAAAGATTTAAGAGAAAAAAATGTTACAAAACAGAAGCTACTGAAAGGTTTTGATGTTTGTTTGACTAATTCAGTGAGTATGTATAAATATATGAAAAAATGCTCGGATTGATATAAAAAAAACACAATGTGTCTTCGTTTTCATTGATGTGATTTCTAATCCTTTGATGTATTTGTTTTTTTTTGTACTTTTTGGGAATACGGAATACAAACAGAAAAAAAAACAATCTGACAGTTGTCGAAATAAACCTTTTTAACATTAAATATGTAGTCCCCGTGTGTTCCTGGTCAATACTGTCCCTCCTGTCCTTCTTGCTTGGTCTCTCTCTCTCTCTCTCTCTCTCTCTCTCTCTCTCTCTCTCTCTCTTCTCTTTCTCTTTCGTAGACCCTCTGGTTTTGTGCTTATTGATCCGCATGGCTTTGAAACAAATTCTGCTTGCTGCGACGCATGCTCACAAACACACATCAGGTTTTAATGCCAGTGCACATGTGTAATTAAGTAAAGCTTAAGTATAGGAGTTATGGGTGCAGGAGCGCTGACGCCAGACACCACTGCAGCATTAATGATCATGCATCTTATATCAATGACATGCTGACTGGAAGATTCTCTGGAGCTCACTCACCATGGCAGCTTTTCAAGTGGCGTGAGCATATGTGTGTTTGTGTATGTGTGTACACGCTGTTCCCGTAGATGAGGTTCCCCTGTCGATGACACATCTAATCAGGGCTGCTGGGTAGTGTAGTAGGCTTCCTGTTTTCTTACAGACCTATATATACATGGTGTGACTCTTTCTTACACCAGCTTATCTGATATGCACAGTCCATGTCATTCCTGCTTTTTGTCCCTTGAGGGTTGCCATCCCATGTTCTCCCCAAGCCTTGCAAACACACAAAGCTCTCATGGCGTCAGGCTGCACAGCTCTTGCCACGGGCTCCTCTTTAAGGAAGTGACTGGTTAGACCTACTCAACTCTTAATGACCATTTCACTCAAATCATTTCTAATCAGCGAGCAGGCACTGTCTTATCAAAAGCAAAATTACCAAGGGCTCTTTTTCTTATCAATCCTAATTTTCCATCAACACTCTACGTATTAGATTTTATTTTCTAATTGTGCTACCTTGTTAATTATAATTGTAGTTTTAGGTGAAACCCATGTTCATAGACCCTCCACTTACCTGTTATGAGATAGACATAAAGTTAAAATGCTGTGCGCATATGGCTGGAGTTGGAAGGCCATCATACATTTTCTTCAGCACCCTGGACAGCAGAAAACTGACTGGCCAGCAGAGTGCTGGATACTGCCACATAATTGTCTGTGGTCAGTAATAAAAGTGTTATCTCTCCTACGTCATCAAAAGACATTTAATTTCAAAAGATTTAACGACTGTTGTATGCCATATTAGTTTAATAAATCAGAAATATTCAAATTCATCAACAAATAGTGTTTTCCCTTTTTGCTTTTTGGAGATTTTGAACCCCTGGTGTTAAAAGCTCTGTAATTCGTATGAGGATACTGTTACAGCCAGAAGCTGCAGAAGAGAGTGTTTGATCTCAGTTAAACTGAGACTCGTTAAAACCATTGAGTAATGTGCTTGTGAGTCCAGACCCTGCGAGTGGTTTTCTATGCTCAATATCACCTGCTGCTTCCTGCCTCTCTGTCTCCTGATGTTCCAGACACAAACTCCAAAAGCAAACTCACTCGCACTAACTGAACTCTTACTCCACAGATACAACACGAGTTTGCTCACTCATCCTCCCTCTCACTCTTGCACATGCCCAGTCTTTCCCCTCCCCTCCCCTCCCGTGCCAACCCCCCCCCACCCCCACCACCATCCCTTTCACAAATGCCCAGACTTGTTTTTCTTCCCTTCCCCTTTCACACCCACTCTCAGCCGTGCCTGGTAGCCCCCTCGCTCATACGTCGTTCATAGAATGTTCTGTCATGTTCACACACACCTGGTCGCTCTCCCCACCATTCCTGTTCACGCACATCCGATCGCTTTTGTGTCTCATGCTCACACACACGTTGATGCACACCTGGCCACTGTTCCTGTCTTACATGCTCAGATACGCCCATCCACTAGCAACCCTCCCTCTCCATGCACACCGTCTCTCACGCTCCACTAAAAGTCAATGGCTGCATCTCCGTCACTCGCACAGACTTCCTCACCTGTGCACTCTAACCCATTGATCTGCCCCTCCCAGGGTAAAGCTCAGCAGCTTGTGCATTCTGTCTACACCTGCTGTCTCAGCATAGGCACAAAATGGACCATGCTTCCTTCATCTCTAATTTAAATCAAGAGGGCACATCGTACATTTGACTTCTGCATGAAAGAGTTCTGGATTTTGATCCTATTTGAAACCCACTAAATGTTGGATTGATTTTATAATGTGTCTGTGGGAGGTAAATGAAAACAAATGGCCAGCACTCAGCTTCCTTATGATTTTACTCTGAAACACTCCTCAGCTGTGCAACTGCACTCATTTGTAAAAAAGGCCGTTGGTGGAAATTTCTGTGGGTAATTTATGAGGAATTGTACAGCAGATTTATCATTTGTCATGAGTGCTGGACATTATTTTTCAGTTATAATTTTGTTTGCATGTCCTTTAAAGCTTTTTCAATTTGTTTCTGTGAGGTTTTCAAGTGCTCGCCAATCTCACGTTGATATGTTGAAGGGGCTGCATTCAGACAGGGTTATGCCATTGTTTTGTTTCTCTTCTTTGGTCCCTTTGACAGTTGAACAGAGAACCCTGGGGCTCTGAACATGCCTCCCACACAGAGAGTGTGTGTACCAGCAAACCTCCCCTCTCCACACACTAATGAACACACACACCACACACACACACACACACACACACACCACCACCACCACCAAACAACACCACCGCCCACCCCTCTCTGCCCAGTTCAGCCTGAGAGGAAGGTGCTAATTAATGCTAGAAAGAGGAGATTACTGGACAGAAGCGATGAAAAGTTGGCTCTGTCTCTTTCCCTTGCTTTCTGCCTGTATCACTCATTTTCTGTTTATGTCTGTATTCCTCTCTCTGTGCCTACATCGCTCTTTCTGTCTCATCTCTTTGCCCCCCTCAGCTGTGTACCTCCATTTCTCCATGTCTGCCCATGAGCCTCTGTCTGTCTCTCTCTCTCACTGGCTCTGTGTTGCCAGTGTACCAGGAGCACAGGGCTGGTATGTTGCTTATTGTGTCTCTCTGTGCTTTCCGCATGCCGCCCCCAAACACCCTCACAGCGCCCTGAAAGAGGGGCTCTGTTTGCCCCTGGGTTTGTCTGTGGAATGAGAATAGGGGCTAGGGGCAGCTCAAGGCCAACGCCACACAGTTCCCATTGTTTGCCTTTATAAACATTTTTCTAAATTGAATCTCTGAAGCCCTGTTGGGTGTCATGGTAACAATGTTTGCGGAAATGCCGGCACCCAACAAGATCAGATGAACCACAGCCTGGGAGAAATGATTCTGGAGTAAACACACTGGCTGCAGCGGGGCACACTTGTACTTAAATTATACACAGCAGGAGGTATTCGCTATTAAATTAGCCACAGCAGTATGTTTTGTGGTAAATACAAGCAACAAAAGCCATATATATCCATTGCAATGCATCTAGCAATGGTAAGTCGTTGATGTAGCTTGACAACTGCATGTATTAGTGGAAAATATTTCTATTGAAGCATGTACACTGTATGTGTACCTATCTCTTTGCCAAGGTCATTCTTCATGTTTAGGTGAAGTAGTAAAAATTGTACTTTTAAAGAAGGGAGGATTTTGTGTGACCAGCTTTCAAGCACGATATTGGACATTGTAATCTGGAAAACTAAGCAATGCTCTGAGCTCGCAGGAACAAGTATAAACACATGAGGAAATGCCTTTTGATTCTAAAAAATGAACAAAATGAGAGCTACTAACAAAGCATTTGTGCAAAAATGAAAGCTTCATAATTATGGATTCAATGATTATGACTATGCAATTCTCACTTGTGATTGGACAGGAAATATCTGCAAATATCAACAGACTATCTCTGCTCAGATCAGGTGACTTTAACAAAGACATTCTGTTTTAGAGAGGGGTGACCGTGTTCTCTATGCCCTGTGGAGAGGACAAACAGTGCTCACACCCCGTCCTGTCATTCATGCCCAGCTGCTTCCCTGAGATAATCCACTCATGTCCAACAGGGGGCCCTGTTCCTCCCCATACGTTGCAAAGCCCTGAGAAATGACCCTGTTCTTGTCTATGGGACAGTGTCATAAGTGCAGTGGGGCAGCCAGCCATCACGGTTTAAAAATGGTTAATATGTGCTGGAGCAGCACACTCGGGCCGGTGAAGCTGTGTGAGGGGCAGTGTCTTTGAATGGGCTCTGTAGCTGCCCCTGTGGCCTGCTGTGTGAGGGCAGGCAGCCTTTCTCTTGTCCTCTCCCTCTCCTTTTTGTGCCATCTTTCTGAAAGCATACCTGGAGAGCCTACAGTCCTTCTCACTGTGACCTGCGCTTCTATGCTCCCCTCATCCCTCTGTCTCAAACCCTCATCTCGCTTCACTAGTCCACATCACCCGATTTCTGCCTCTCTCCTCACTCTTCTCTTTCCTTCTGCTTCTCTGTCTGTCCATCTCTGAGTTTATCTAATTCTCTCTGTCTCTGTGTCTCTGTCTCTATCTCTTTCTATCACACATACTCCCAAACACACATACACACACACACAAACATGCAAACATACATACAAGCATACACTGCACACCTACTGCAGTAGGGCTGTCGTCATAGCAACCCTACCTGATGCTGCTGGCCACAGCCATCATGAAGAAGAGCATTCCCACCCTTCCTCTGTGACTGAATGCAGAGTTGTGTTCCCTACCTCCCTCCCACCTGGCACACATGAAAATATATGTGCAAGCGTGGCATATTGGTTTGAAAATCATCAGAGCAGAGTAACAGCAATCTCATAATAGTATCTGGTAAACAGTAATATCTAAAAAAACTTGTACACAGTATATTCATAATTATAAAATATGTATTTTTTGTAAGTCATTTTACCATTATATATGATGAATATACTGTGTAATTATGAAAGAATATGATCTTGTATCTTAAGGACTATGCCTTATTCACTCCATGGGGCTTTTTGTCCAAAATGTCTTCCCACTGAGTAGCATTCATATTTATTAAGTAATATATACTGGTGACTGACAGATCACCAGTGTGGCTATCATATAAATTCTGCTTGCATCCATATCTCCACTGAAATGCCTTAGCTCCTGTTCATCCTTAGTGTGGCAGCAGTGACCATGGGCACATTGCTGTCCTCTCCCATGAGGGAGGGGGAGGGAGGGGCGGTGAGAAATGGCATGACCACTCTTTGCCACATGAAGCTTTCCGCACAGAGATTTTTGTCTCTCTGTTGCCATTGGCTGGGAATGTGGTGGAACGATAGCATTTGGATTCCACAGAAAGCCTCATGATTGGCTTAGAGGGGCTGCTCGCTCACGCATGCACGCACACACACACACACACACACACACACAGCCTCACTGTCACACAGTCACGCTAGTAGCCTGGGAAACCATGACTATGGCTGGGGACAGCATTGTGAGGGAGAAAATAAATTTGTATAATTGAGCAGACCACTGCTAGCAAATCTGTTGTCAGGAATGCTGACAATTATTAATGAATCGGCTCTGATTTAAATTTGGGAAACAACTGCTTCACCCAAGTAAAAGATTCACCTTTCCCATGGGAACGTTCTGTACCAGTGTCTGCCGTTCCCCTTTGATGTTTCTAAAGCTGCATGAAAGCTAAACCATTGGCATTTTGAGGGGGAACAGAACAGATACACACATGTAGCAGCAGAGTGGAGGTCACTCTCTGTAAGGACAGCGCAGAAGTGTGTGTAATTGTCCAAGAATGCACCAGAACAAGCCTGCATGCCTGTGTGTGTGTGTGTTGTGTGTGTGTGTGTGTGTGTGTGTGTGTGTGCTTTTTTTCAGGGTGGAGCAACCATCGATGTGGAGCTGCACCCCCCAAAAGACAGCAGGAAAACGCCCTCTGCTAGTTTTCCCGCACCACAACATGGAGGACCTCCACAGGTTACCTCAGTCACCAGAGCTGGGGAGGAAGGGTGAACAGGCACAGCGCCATGAGAGGCAGCCCGCAGTCCCCCCACAGCTGGGACAAAGCTCCATCAGCCCCTCCCTGCCGCTCCTCCCCACCGGTACCCCTCAGCCAGAAGGGGACAAAGCACTCACCCTCTGACCTGTACACACCCTCCGATGTACCTCCCTGGCTGGAATACTCCCAATACTGTTTTCTACCATCCTGACAGATCATACACTGTAACACACCCATGTAGCATACAGATGCATTGAGCATACTGACTCATGCATTGTAATATATTGATTGAAATATCACATACTTAACGGTAAAGAGTAACTTACTGACTAAATGCAATACACTGATGTCTGTGTCTGTACGATACTGATCTGTACCATACTTAATGAGGCATAGTAATGAATGCTAATTGTCAAATATTGACTGATACATTGATTGCCCTTTAATAGTTCCATAATGGCTGAATCATTGTGGTGTATTGACTGATATATTGATACGCACTACCATAATGTTGCTTATCACCAAGGCTAACCCCATGACCCTTATCTTCTGAATTTGTACTAATGGATACATGATAACATAATGACAGGCAAACAGTGACGAACTGCAGCCTAATTAAAAAAAACTGTAATATAACATCTGATATACTATAATATAATGACGAACAAACTGTAACATTGTGAGGGATCCATTAGTATAATGGTATTTAAAACCAAAATATACTGACTAATACACTTATAATACACTTTAATTGCAGACACATATAATATACTGTCACTGTAACATAATGATGTGTGGGAGGACTGTAATATACTGACTTAATCACTGAAACATAATGGCAGACAAACTCATATATTTTGACACACTATAACATACCGATGCATACCTTTATATATTTTTGATACCGCAGTTTTTTCGTACAGATTGTTGCGTTCTTGTTGAGTCATTTTAACCCAATTACTATAATTCTGATACATTTTAAGATTCCATTAAGACTCTAATAGATATGGCATCAACATAGTCCACTTTAAGAAATTCCAGACAATTTCACTAAATGGCACAATATAGGTTGTAAATGTGGCTGTCTGAGTGATTTAATCTGCATAGGTGCTCACCCCTAATATACAGTACTGCTCTGTTATGCTGCCATTGAGGGATACTGTGACTGCAGAGGTTGTGTTGGCTCTGACCTGAGAAACTGTGATCTGTGAAACTGGACTATAATATATTGGGGAGAGCGGCAGCTGTCCTGCATTCCAGTGGTGCTATGAGATATATGGCATTGTTTTTTGACCTGACTGAGAAACAGTAATACGCAATCATAAATGCCACTGTGCAATTTTTTGTTCTGTCTGATATTAATAATTGTAATCTTTTTTACTTGAAATAAAAAAATAATTTAGCTCCTCTGTACTGTTTACTAATGTATCTGCCCTTCATCAGGTCTAGAACAAAGGAGTCAAAGAAAATCTGTGAGAAAACAAGTGAATTCATAAACAGAAGAGTGCATTGGTGTCAAGACAGGGACAGACTGATGGAGAAAGAGAAAAGAAATGGTAAGAGAGAGAAGGAAATCAACTAACAGAGGAAACTGAGAAATAAATGTGTAGTCTTTATTTTCAAGCAGCTCTATAAGGATACTGAACAAAAGTACAGTCTGGTTCCTGCATTTCTCAGTAATTCATGTCTCTACCATATCATTAGCTAAATATGACCAGGATTCTGCTGTGTCAGGACAATTTAGGCCTCACACCAGCCATAGATTTGGAGTTCTAGTGAAGATGCTGCTGCATCAGGTTTTTACTAGCTTCACACCTGGCACCCACAAGCAAGCTGTCATCATCAGAAATTCCCAGGAGCCCCTGCATTCTGTGCTGAACGAACCAAACAACAAAAAACTATTTTGCTTACTTAGAAACTGTAAAGAAATAAAGAAAATGAAGATGAAGAGAGACAGTAATTGCTGCTCTGTATTTTAAGTGAGTGATAATGGGGCAAGAAGGATCAAGTGAAGCAGCACAACAAAACTGGGCTCTGACAGGAATGGTATAAAATTATCAAAATTTAAAATGTAAGTTAAACAGATAAGAACACCCCAACAATTTAACAAAATAGGAACTGATCTGAGATTACATTAATGTAGCTGAGAGGACTGATAAGAGAAGGTGTCGAAAGTAAGAGCTGTGTCCTCTACATGTAAACCACTAAGGAATTGAAGCAGAAAAGTTGCATGGAAGAAGAAGGAGAATAACAGTAGATGAGTAGGAGAAGAAACTAGGTAGCATTAAATCTTAGATCTTGGTATGCATTAGGTGATTGTGTCTAGTTCAAGCCAGTCTTTTTCTTTTGAGCTGTAATTCCTTTTTGTTTTAATGAAGTGTATTTACAGAAAGGGGGCAGAAACGCATGTCATGCCATTGTTATCATGCATACATAATCCCTAGCACATAAACTCTTTTAGGTCAATGAGTTTCACTTGCTCGGTCAATAAACCTACAATGCTTGTACGGGGAAAGTTTATGTGGGTGTATGTGTGTGTGAATATGCATTTGGCTTGTTGTTTTACCACATAACAGTTTTTGAAAAAAACTCATGCATTTTTTATTTATTCGTGTGAGGAATGGCAGACCTTGATTGACTTTCATATTTTAATATCTGAAATTGAAACACCATGGTGCTTTGGTAAAAGAGTCAGACTCTAAATGTGTGTATTGAAGCTTGTGCATCATTGAAAATAATTGATGAAATGTAATCATGAAAGATTCAGCACTCTGCAGCTCCCAGCAGATGAAGGAGCAGTGAGGTTCAGTGGAACAGTGGTGGAAAGTGGAGGTCATGTTCATCGCACCAGTTCAGCTCTGTGACCCAGATTCTCTGAGTAGACAAGACCGATGCATGCATTTTGAATGTGTGTGTGGTTGTGCGTGCGTGCGTGTGTGTGCATCTGTGTATGTGTTTACTCTGACAGTAAAATCTTTCTGTGTCGGGTTACACTGCTGATTATAACAGTATAAAAGGCCTGTGTGAAAATAACTGTTAGCATCGCACATTTTAAGGAAACCAGGTCAATGGAATGATTTGCATTGTAAATGTTTGAAATGGCTGTTTACGAGCAAGAGGTTTGTAAGAAGCTAAAGGATGTCTTACACAAGTCATTTCCTCTCTTATTCACAAAATAGTCCAGTAGACCTTGATTTAATTAACTCAGTATTTAATTAAATTGGAATTTAACTAAATCTGGATACCACTTACCCTCTTAATTTTCTCTGAGGTTTACATTATGCTATTCTCTCTGGAAATGTTTTTTTTTTTTTTTTAAAAATAATTCCAAAATTCTTTGTGCATACATTTTCTGTATAATGCATACCAGACAGGACCTTGACACCTGTAGAAAACACATAAGCACCTGTGTCCACCACATACATTGACTTCTGCATTCATGGGGGTCAAATGCAAAGCAAATATATGAGAGGGCTATGTGACTCCTCTCCCTCTCCCTGTCCCCCTAGAGTCACCCCAAACCCTGTACCCACTGCCCCGGCCCCCCTCTGTGTGTGTGAAAGGTGGCGTGGGGCCACGGGTTGAGGAAGGCCCGGGCGGTCTCCCAGGCTGCGGAGCACTGGGCCCTTTTGTGACATGGGGATTTAATTACCATGCTCCATTAGGCATTTTAAGACACAAAGACGCAGGGCCGGGCTGGGGAGACACGCACACCGTCGGCAGAGATGGGAGGCAAGGAGCGCGGATCGCCGCTGAGAGAAACCCCGCCCGCCGCTCCGGTGCTCACAAACCCAGAAACGTCCCCGCTAACTCAACCTGCTATTGTCAAGGCCTGAAAGCCAGCCAAACGCTGCAAGCGAATGGAAAAAAAGAGACTGTATTTCAGAATGAAGCATTCTTCACACAGCGCTTCTGTGTCTGGAACAGTCCTCAAGTTAAAACGAACCATGCTATCTGAGACAGCTTCATTTGAGGAAACCAGGCCTGAACGCTGAAAAACACAGCCTCTTGTTCATCGAGAACTGAGAGCGGGAGTACCTCTTCGTGTTTACCCTTCTTGTCTTAAATTAGTGGTGAGCATAAGGGAAGCATGCATAAACATTTAAATACAGTACAATGGATGAGAAAAGCTGAGCCTCGCACAGAGACAGAGGACAACCAATAGAGCTCTGAGATGCCCTCTGGTGGCTGTTTAGCATGCTACAGCTTAGGAGGGAAGCATATGCATTGATGGTTTTGAGCGGCACAATGCTAAATTGGAGATTTTTATTGAATTTAGCTGACCTTCGTCTGAACACTAGTGTGATTTTAATAATTGGATTTGTTTTGGTTGAAATGTTTATTTTGTTCTATGAAATCGTAATAAACTAAATAATGTCATTAAATTGCAGTGATACTGTAATGTAATTGGATATCTGTACACAACTACTACAGAATCTCTTAAAACAATGATATATTAACTATGATGAATAGGACAGTTTATACCAGTTATCACACTTTCATGATGGTTAAAATAATTGATAAAATAACCCTGAGTAGTGAGATAGGATTGCTTTTAAAGACCAATAAACGGTCTGGAAATCATCTTTTAAAAAAATTGTTTTTAGCTTCCATTTCCTGTACTTTTCTTTACAATTCAACTGCTGACCCAAAATTCTCTGCATGTAAATATCATTTGAAGTGTGTGAAATTGTATTGGGGGAAGAGTGTTCAGAATCACTGTGTATATGCTGAGGGATGACAGTCATTTACAGCTCTGGTCTCTCCTGTTTGTGCTGCTGTTGTCAGAGGGAATAAGCCGGACTCTTTTGTGTGAAATGTGTGGAGGCTGGAGGTGGTAACATTGTCCGCTGATACGCTGCCCCCATCCTAAGTCCCGCAGTCCATGGAGCTGCGCGACCACTTTCATTTCCCCCCACAAAGAGAACAAACGGCTCATTTGCATTACGGAAAAAGTGAAGTGACAGAGGGGGAGGAGAGGGAGGGGGGTTATTTCCCTGCCCCCCCCGCTTCACAGACCCCTCTTTGTGTGTACCCCAACTCCTTCTCTACCCAGCCCTCTCTGCCAAGCCCATAGCCACCCCTCCACCTCACATCTCGTGTTGATCACATCCCCCAACCCCGTGCCTTCCTTTATCCGCTAACCCGGTACTGCAGCAACACATGGAGGAATGGGCATTAGTCACAAGGGTCTAATTACTGAGATCTGTTCCCACCGTTCTCATTCCTATTCTCATTACCAACCAGCTCTAGCTCTCCTGTGATACGGTGTGGTCCGCACAGTGGAAAAGGGATACTTGCTGACCTTGGAGGGGGTTCACATGCTTCTACTCCAGCAAGCACTGTTTGTGTTTTTGATATGGACAAAGTGATGAGAGGCATGATCGCTGACTCTAAATTATGCCAAATAGATTTTGGAAAAACTGACAAAACATTCGATTCCATATGCAGAATTGAGCCAGCTGAAACATTACATTTATAATATTACTCTTGTGTTATTCTGCAGTTATCTATGACTGGATAAAATATTCTGAATGGTTGTTTCTCTGGCGCTATGCCACAAATTCAATTTTAAAATGAAACTTTTAAATTTAATTTTAGACAGATAAATAAAGACATTCTACTTTGAGAGTAACATAGGACCATGTCCCTTTTGGTGATACTGGATCACATCACTGAGCAGAATGCTCTTCTTGGATTCAGGGCAGTAATGCGAGTGGTTCTGCTATGCTGCACGGAGAGATGCTGTACAGAATACAGCCTATCAATGTATTGAGTAGCCATGCATTGCATCGAGCATGCAGCCAGCGCACTCACAGGACTTCCATGATGCAACCCGGACGGTGCTTGAAGCTAAACATGCAAAACACTTCATGTAACATGCAGCTTTATTGAGAAACAACGATATGGTAGTCAGAAGTTACAATGAGCAAATCTGAGCTGCATCTGGAAGCAGGCTGAGCACGGGGCCCACTTCAGCCCCTTCAGCTCAGACAGGCCACAGCGCTGATGCCAGGAGCAACAGACAGGAATCACTGGAAGAATCCAGACAGCTTAGCCCGGGAATGGTGAGCTTTCAGCATCAGCTTAAAATGGTCTTTTGGGGGAAATAAATAAAGAGAAAGGAATTGTCAGGAGAAAAAAATTAAGTGTGACATAAAATTCCTAAATGCCCCACACAAACACAAAAACATTTATCTTTCATTCAGCCAGAAATAAAAAGGTTTACATTTTTTAATTCTCAAATTAGTGTTTCACATACATCCCATTTTACATTTTTGTTTAATTATTTTGTGTTGCTGGTGCCTGTGTGCCGTGTGCCACGTTGGGTGTGGATGGCAGAATTAAGCCATAAAGGCACTGGTTTCCATGGAGTTCATATGTCTGGTGTTATGACATTTTGACAGAATGTATTTTTTTAATAGCCACTGAGTTCCAAAGCCCCTTTAGAAGATGGAAACCAATAAGATGGATTTTCTGCCTCTTTTTTGTCCTTTTTTGGCCCCAAATTTCTTTTAATGGCACAATTTTATTTAATCATTAGTATCAGTGAGCTCCATGTCCATGTATATCCACTGTCACAGTGAGGTGTGGCACTTTCTCCCTGTATATGATCTCATCCACATACACAGGTTAGGCTCAATCCTTTTCAGGCCAGCTTTCATACAATCACAGTGCTACTGTTCTTCTCAAGGGACAAATTCATTACAGATTCTACAGGCAAAGAAAACCAGACATTGGGACAGCAGGTGGGCCTCTGTGGGCACAATACCTGATGTAGGGATCCCATCCAAATTTGTGGGACCAGGGGCAGGAAGTCCTCTGTATGGGGCCTGACGGTCGTAGTCTGCCAGCTGCTCCAGTCTGCTCATTCCCCGGGAGGGCTTCATGGTTTCCAGTCGCTTCAGGAGAGCCTGGGGGAGGAATCACATTAGCCTCTCAGCATTCAAACATTGCAATGCCCCTCCTGAAACTCTATCAGAATAATATGTCATACCATGTAATACAACACCTACAAACCTGCTCTGGGTCATTGTAAATGAACTTCATTCATGCCTGCACTGTACTGTATGTGTTGAACTGAATACTTAATTTCTAAAAATGTTTGTGGTTCCAGGAAGCATGTAATAGTACTATTCAGTATTGATATACATAAGTCATTTTTCTCCATCCAAACCTAGCTGTTATCAGCCCTATCCACTGCACAGACTCAGGAGGAAGCAACCACACAAGCATCTACTGATAGATGTGAAGTCTAGCCTGTTATTTTTCACACTGCAGATGCTTTGGCAATCACAAATCGCTAATGCTGTTAAAAAAGGCAACATGTGGTCAGTTAACAAACCTGCATTCACCCAGAATAGGTCACTAGAGAGCAGTTATACTAATGACTTCAGTTTACCCCCAATTTTTTCCCATTGAGACTGAACTTGTTGCTGCCAGGGTAAAGTGAACCTCCAGCCACTGTGATGGCAGAATGCACAGCCTCACTGCAAACCCGTCCTTACTGCATGTCACTGTCCAGAAGGCAGGGACAGGCTGCCAGTCCATTGTAGGGTCAGACACACTTAATCACTCATTCACACACACACACACACACACACACACACACACACACACACACACACACACACACACACACACACACACACACACACACACACACACACACACTGAATGCTGATTATAGGACGAAACCTGCATAGAATCAAGGGGGAATACAAATTTCATACAGAAGGGGCCTGGCCAGGGTGGGAATTGAACCACGTACACGTATTGGCCTCATGACTAACCACATGCCAACAGGCTTGGTAATAGATTGTGTAACAAGAGCAAAATGATTTATTTTGTGCTTATAAATGGCAATGGCAACATAAAGCATGTGTGAGTGTGAGTGTGTCCGCAGTCTTCAAGACAAAAGGTCCACATCTGTGATAAAAGCCCCTATTTCATATTAAGTAGGATACATTTATTTTTTGAAAGCTTATTGACTTAACCGTGAGAAGTAGCAGGTCGGGGTACCCTTGTGAAGTAATGAACAGTGAACAAGCACCCTCTGTTGGTCTGAAAGCCCACAACATCCATCCTCTCACAGCTGTGTCACATCACAGAAAGGTTTCAATGTGAAACGTTAAATGCCAAGTGAGAAACACCTTCTGTGGCAGCTTGTCTGTGCCAAGTTGATACATATTGCTACAGTACCACGTTTGTTGGCAGAAACAACTTACAAAACCGTGCAAGATACCCTAACATTAAACCCTCTAATATTCTGGGTTTCATAGGGCCCTGGTAAAATCGTTACCCAAACAAAGATAAATGGCGCTGCAAAAAAAGTCCACTGATACGTGTTACATTGTGTCAATAGAAGTTACCCACTTGCGTGAAGGTCCTATTCAAAGTTCTGTTAAACGCTCGTATCTGACACTCAGAAGTGTTACAGGAGCTTCGAATGAATGTTCCCTACTCTTGGGCATTACCTGGTTCTCTCGGTCAATTCTTTCCATTTCACGCTTCCTATTAACAGCACTGTGGTACAGTCGGGTACTGGTGGTGAAGATTTGGGGTCGCCGGCGGAACCTCTCGCTTGCTTTGGCCTGTTGCTGTTGTTCTTTTGCATTTATATCATCGTCCTCTTTTCTGCCGCCTTCATCATTGCTGTCAAAAAACTGCTCACCGTCTCCCTCCTGTTCTTTCGCGCTGGTCATGGCTGTCAGACCAACAGCGTCCGAGTCCATGGACCTTAAAAAGAAACAAATTTTTTAAAAAAGTTATCAATAGGTAACATGGCTATCATACCTTGCATCAAATCATTTTCTGAATTTTATTTGATTTATCTTATAGTTATAGATATAAGGACTTCGTAAGATATCCTATAATTCAGTTTATTTATTTTTAATAAGTCAGATTACTGTGACAACTCACTCAGCGGATACGGAGGGATTAGAAACACAGCACGCCATTTAGCCGGAGTAATCAATCGCCAGTTCTAACAAGGATATCTCTATAAATATCTATTAAGAAAATTGTATTGACTGTGACGTCACAGTCACCTTGATAAGTGATATCTACATTACTTTAATGTTGACCTCGAACCACTTAAATGTTTAAGAATGTAGAATTTTGTATTTTAAAACAGAACAGAACAGCAGAGAATCATTGTTTCGTCACTTAAAATTTATATCAGTCAGGTTTTGCCGTACATGCTGTTTCACTTGCCACAGCAACACGTGACAAAAACATTTTGACAGCATTTGATGGGTACAATATAGTCATGTACATAATGTGTTCATAACAGATGGACACATTTGTAGTTGGCTATGATGTATATGCATTAAATGGTGGTGGTGATCAAGGAAGGCAGTAATAATAATTATCAATACAGATAGGTTTATTAGAGTTGACTTGGTATGCCGTCGGTAAATTGAATAGCAGCTAAATAGAAGGTCTTCAACAGTCTTACCTAGACATTAGAACAATAAAGACAGTATATATTCTGAAGGAAATATATGCGAAACAAAAATGATGGCATATGTTTAGGGATTAGTATTTAATGTCTTTTCATTGCGTTCTTGTTTTCTTTTTCTTTTTTTAATCTGTACATTGTATTTGTTGTTTATCATAGTTTGTTGAACTTTATTGTGTTGTAACGTTTTGTATGTTGAAGCACCTTTTTCTTTAGTTAGAATTGTGCTATGTAAATAAACAAACAAATAAAATACCACAGAATAAAAAAAAATCCATGGTGCTTGCAAGCAGTTCTGTTACAATCTGCTCAAAGGCCGGTTTGTTGGCTGTTGTCTGCAGATCCTGTATCATCTCAATGCTAAACCCATAGATCCCATGTGACCGATATCTCAACATGCCTACACATAGCTAATTACAAAATAACTTTGTTTTATAGCTATAGTTGTATTGTTAATGTGTATGGAAAATCACACAAGAAATTACAAAGGAATTGAGATTCTTATTTGGACTTCACATCGGTGCTTTCACATCGGTGCTTGCAGGCTAACAACTGATTTGGGCAATGGATTTTTTTTATATCAAGACAATATCACATATTTGTCTAATTGAGAATGTGTAACGTTTATTTTTATTGAGCTTTTATTTTGAAAGTATGTGTGAAAAGCTTTTATTTTGAATTATTCTTCACTTTGATCACCGGAAGTCTTTTTCTTTCGATGGCCAGCTTCTAAAAAGCTCATGCTGAAAATCGCAAACCATAATACCGCAGTTTTTGAAGCTGTCATTTTTATATATTTTTTGGGGGAATCGTTTTTATCATTTGTTGTCTTAAAAACATTTTATTTTCGGAATCATAATCGACTTCCTGCTTTCAGGACCATAGACTCACATACTGTGAACATGCTGGCCATGCAGGACCATATGAAAGCCTTACTCAGCTTTTGCGTGAGTCTTCACGTTCGGTTTTAATTTTTGTCGTTAGCTGGCTGGTTAAATAATTTCCTTCTATACTGCAGATCAGTTAGCTAAATACATGCGATGTATTAACGATAATGTGTATTTTGCCAGTTATAATTCTGAACAGACCATCCTCGCCAAATTCTGTCTTCCTCATCTATCGTTCCGAAAGATGTTCCCTGAACTAAACAGCATTCTCAACACCAGTCCGGAGAATTTCCCCCAGGTAACTTATTGATAGCGGATGATGCCTAGAACCAATCCATCTCTGACGCGATGGCGCTGTTGAGATGAAAACGTATTTCTTTTTATTAGTTACATTGCAAAATAACATGCTGGGTCTGAGAAAATATCTTTTGTTCTTTCAGGGAGAGTTCATTCTTGTCTCTGACAGAAAAGCTGATGCGTCTTTTCTCATTCACCATTTTCTTTCCTTCTACTTGCGAGGTGAGTTGGCTCCTTCAGTCCTAAGCCAGGAGAACAACTACCTGTGCTTGTGCAAATACTCTACAGTTCCAGAACAGAAGTATTGGCTACAGTTAGTAGACTCAAAACTGCTTGACCTGAGAAAGTACAGACCATGAGCACTTAAGCACTTACAATAGCTGTGTTTGTGTGCACACATTTGTTTCAGCGGGCAGTAAGGTGTGCTTTCTTGGGCTGGTACAGTCCTTCAGTCACTATAATGCTGTCAGCCAGAGATTGGTAAGTGCAGACTATAAATGAATCGTTGTTTGCATTTATGTATGTGTGAATGTGTGCATGAGTGAATGTTAACTGAATGTTGTTGTATCCAGGGTGTCAATCTCACCCAAGCCAGGGATAAAGGACAGTTGGTGTTCCTGGAAGGGCTAAAGGGTGCTTTGGGGGTTTTGCTAGAGGAAGAGCCAAACCCTGGGGCACACACACTGGACTTCCTCAGGTATTAAACTGAAAACTCACTTGAGCTGATCTAAATCTACTAGACCGAGCGTCAGTCAATGCATCTGTCTTGCATGTTCTGTTGGGTAGATCAGTTCCCTAGCTCACCTGTGTCTACTGGTGATCAATTGATGTTCAACTAAATGTTGTGTGTTGTGCACCTTGTCTCAGTGGATTTGTCTGTGATATCTCACACATTCTTCCATTTTGTCTCTGACACATATTCTTTCACTTTCTCTGCCCTCTCTCCTCTTTTTCCATCACTCCTTTTTCTCAGGGCTCCCCATACTGACCTGCGGAGTGTGTTTGAGTTTGTGCGGGGATCATTAATGGGGGTGAAGGGGGGAATGGGGACCCCCCGTGCTGATCGTTGATGACCTGTCGGTGTTGCTGAGTCTCGATGTCCGAGCGGGTGCAGCGCTGGACTTTGCACACTACTGCAGAGCTTTTGTGTGCTCCAAGATGCAGGTAATTAGACCTTTAACTGTATAGGTGCATAGCACCATACTGACACATACTAAAAGATAAAGGATACATATGACATCTATGCATTTATAGTATCCAGGTGCTCCATAAAAACAAGGGGCACCTGGATACTATGAAGTGAATATCTGTTGCTGAATGTGATGTCTTCACTGGTGAAGCTCGGATGGTTTAGCTTAGTTCCCTTGGCTGAGGACTGTGGATTTAGCTGGGCAATGTTAACAGGACTTTTCGTGCTGTGTGGCCAACAAGGGCTGTGATTCAAACCCAGGAGCAGAACTGTATCCCTGCTATGCTCACAGCTACGCTGTTTGGAACCCTTTCCATGGAGTGTTGAGCAATAGAGTGTCTGTCATATGTAATAGACTGATGTCTTAATGATAATGATGATAATGCCTGTAAACTCTAATGATGGAATGCCTCATTTATATCGTATTCATCTCTCCAGGGTAATATGGTGATGTTGGTAAGAAGCAATGAGGAAGAGGATGAAGGTGATGAAGAAAGCTCAGAGTGGCTCTTGAAGGCCCTCACACACCAGTGCAGCTTGGCATTGCGAGTGCAAGGCCTCACCACTGGCTACTGCAGAGACATCCATGGGGAGGTGAGTGAGTGACTATGTATGTGTGTGTGTGTCTAGCAAGCATTGTAAACTGCTATGGTGTGGTGTTAACTCACCTCAAACCGGTAGTTTCCACTACAGTTACACTACTTTATTATTGATTTATTTTAGTAAAGCATGTTGATATTCTGATTAAATGATACTGGATGCAAAACTAATAATAATTTGACATAGTCATCATGAGCTGAACCTGTGTGACTGCGCCCTTAGATGGAGGTTTTCCGGCGGGGGCAGAGCAGTTGCGTCAAAGGCCCGCAGACTCAACGGAAGCTCTTTCAGTACAAGGTCCATGACAAGGGCGCGTCCTTCTTTGCGCGGGGCACATCCAGCGCTGTGCTCTGAGTCCCTGAGCGCACAGCCCAACCTGCAGGGACCTGCCCATCACTCGTCTGTGACACATGTGAGGGGGTACAGAGACGAGTGGCACCTGCTGCCCTGGACCAACATACACACAGAGTATGTCCCTGGGTCCTAGCGATGGTAATCTTAATCCGCCAGTCCAGCAACAAGGAGCATCTGATGGTGTCCCCTCTGCCAAAGTTAAAAACAAGAGAGGTCTGATGCCGTATAACAGAGGCCATGTGATACGTTTAAAAAAAAAAAAAAAAAAAAAAAAAAATCAAGGTCTCACCTCATAAGGACTTTAACACACACACACAAGGTTGTCATAAACATGATGTTTCTACATTGCCAGACTTTTTTAGTTTGGTGGGAAGACAGTTGTTGTAGGAGTAATGATAAGTTTGCCTGATTGAGCAAATTTCAGGATTTTTTTTATAGATCAAATTAAACTTGTCTGCTGTCTTAAAGCTCTGATTTGCTAATAAACACTTTACAGTGTAGTAACACCATGTGCATAAAGATGTTACAAATGGTTCATCATCATGAAGTTATACTTAATATTTAAGCAAAGATTTTGTATTCAGTTGGAACACTCAAAAAACTCAACACTCAGGTACACAATGAACCAAATCAGAAGGCTATGTTTTTAAGATCTACTAAAAGACCATAACTGCATGGATTTCAGGATCAATTTGCTTTAATAAATATGGTTTGATTAACAACACTATCTAGAAGGTCTTTCTTGTGGGAAAAGGAGGGGTATGTGGATTATGTTTTCATGGCAGCAAGAGTGTATTTGGAAGGTCCAAACCTTTACATGATTTCCTATGCCTTTGTCATGCCTGCCTGCTGTGTTTGTAGAACTGTTGAGCCAAGAACATGTACTGTGGACCAGATTAACTGAAATCAAAAACTTCAGAACAATTTGAAAATGGATTGTTAAATAAGTGTTACAATTTGAAATAAGACTTCTGTTTGTTACCTCATGTGAATAGGTTTTCAATATTTTACAAACAAATTGCTGCAGGGTAGTAAAAACTGAAATCACAAATGCAGTGACAAAATACTTTTATCAGGTAAGTAATAAGAAGTAAAAACAACTAGTTGATGTATGACAGTGAATAGAAGTATGTATTTTTTTCACCTTTAAAAGTCATTATCATGAAGTCTGAGAGGCCCACACATGGTTTTAAAAGGGAGTCATTCCATCGGCAAGAGACCACAGCAAAGAAAAGAAACACTCCAGTTGCTTGCAGATCTTATGATAACGTAGCCTAGTGGATATTTTTCTTAGTAGATTCCATAATGTCAGGGTACTAAATGTGAATGTTTGTGCCCACAGTGTTCATAGTACAACCTTGGCTCAATGGCCTTTGCCTACATTAGTTAATAAACCACAGACTTCCAAGGATATTCTGTCGAGCATAATAATAATAATAATCGTAATAATAAAACCAGATGGATTAAACAACGCTATAATCATCATCATCATTATGAGCATCGTCGTCGTCATATTAATTACTCGATGCATTGCGCTCAAAATCCCAGTAGAGGCCGCCACATCACCGGATTTAAGAGTTTGTTGGTTTGTGATGCGGGGTGAGAGGTCGAAGTGGAGAGGTCTCTCCCCGGGATTTCACGCTGCTGTGTACAGTGGTGACATGACACAGTAGCGAAGGGTCCCTCAGTCGAGCTGAAGTGTGGAAACAACGGAAATAAATCCACAAAAAAACCAACTGGGCAGTGGCTTCTGCGCTTACCGAGGAAAGGGAGAGGATCATTTGGGTGAGTAGATGGACAAGTGCGACTGCTTAGCTGTTCTGAGGGCTTAACTTTGGAAAGGTGGCTGTCGAGTTAGCTTGCTAGCTCTCCCTAGGTTTGTGTTAAAAGGCCCCGGATTCATCTACACTTAACCAGCTCTGGTTGTATTGAAGTGAGTATGGTGGCGTCCTGTAGACGACTAAAAGGTTAGAGATATTGCGACGGGGTAAAGGGTTTCCCGTGAGTGGATTGTGAAAGGTAGAATGGCATCATGCATGGTGAAGAAACTAACTAGCTAATGTTAGCTTGGTAGCTATAGTATGTCTGTAAAGCGCGCTGCTCTGAGTACATTTCTGCTAATTTGCTTTGACAAGTGAGACAAGCGATACTGTGTCTCCATAGCTACCATGTTATCTTTATGTAGTTACGATAGCTAATTAGCTAGCTAGCCACTTTTTATTATTTACTTACATGGAGATTCTAGTTTTAGATAATACAATGCACAGAATGTAACATGCATAAACACTTTTATTAATGACATATCTTTCAGTCAGGCAATAATACTTTGTGGGTGTTGGAAGTTTTTGTTACAGCTGGACGTCGGCGTAAAATGAAAAGCTGAGCTATGGCTAGGTCTAGCATTGTAACGTTAATGTTTGCTAAGTTATGTGTATTAGTAGCTGGCTACCTAGCTATTCAAATATATTCAGCTAATGTAGGCTAGCTACCGATACATTCGTGTTTGTAGCTTGAGTGAAATTATCTAACAGGCTGTCTCTAGCCATGTCTCTGGCTAGCTGCTGTGTTCTCAGGGTAACGTGAACGTTGGCCCTGTCTAAGCACGTTTACCACACTATGGAAATAAACAACCTGACCAGTCTAGACTAGCTAGTTAATATACGAAGCAACTAACTGTGTCTTCAGTCGTAGTCTGCTTGGAGAACTAGTTGACAAGTGTCAAAATATGAGACAAGGGGGAATAGCAAGCGAGGGAGGATAGTTAGGCTTTGAAAGTTGAATTGAAAGTATGGCTAGTTTAGCCATCCAACCAGCGGTAGCTATTTTTGCTAGCCAGCTTTCAAAGCCAACTTGACGGTGCTTTCAGGACAGATTAGCAATTGTTACCGCAGTGAAGCGAGCCATCACTAGCTAGTGAACTTCACCGGTTATAGTAGAACGTCGTCCGACCGTTCTTTCATAGATAAGGATAAGTGTTGGTATCTGTCTCGACAAGCAAACGTTTGTTAGCTACGGTACTTCAAAACACTTAAATGATATTGTAGGCTTGCATCGTGGTATACTACTTCAGCAGCCGAAAGCGACGACACCAAGCAGCAGCGAAGAAAATCGGTGTTCAATGGTGGCTAGTCAATGTGTTTGCGGTGGTGTTGCAGCTATGTTGCATCACTTGTCAGTGGTAGTGGCGTGTAGGTTAGCAATGTGCGGGACTTTGCGAGCGTTTCCCCCACAGTTTATGAGTGGGGAGGTTTTCACCTTCACAAATGCTTGGCTTCATTGATTCAGCAATAGTCTCTGACGCCGAAATCTCTGATTTTACTATGGTCATACAGCGTGCAGGTTGCCTGGTGTGAGTCATGCGATTCTCCCTTAACATAGTGGAAGAGGAGTGGCTAGGTTAAGCAGTTGTTAATATCCGTTTTCCGGTGCTTTGGAAATACTTACATTGGCCACGGTCATACTGTTAGTCAAATTATGTGCTGGGGTTGCTAATTTACATTTACATTTAGTCACAACTGTTTATATTTATGAGGGTCATTTAGATAGGTTTATTTGTATAAACGAAAAGGAAGGACTGACATGCTGCATGGTTCAAGCCCACCGTGGACAGCATTCGATGATAGTAGGTATCCTGTTTTTGGGTCGTACTGAGTTTAAAGCGTGTGGAAAACTTGAGTTGAGTCCATGTGCTAAAAATTGACGTTTGTCGTTGGGTAACAGCGTATACCGTTATGAATAGATTCAGATCTTCAACAGAGTGGAAAAGAAATATCCACACAAATGACATATCCTTTACAGGTACTTGGTAACGTTGCAAGTCATTTGTAATAGTGGACATGGAAGTAATGGTACTCTTGGCTTTATTTAAATTTTTTGCCTCAACATAACTTCTTGAATCCACTTTCTGAATACTTTTGTCAAGTGCTATAGTCAGTTTCTGTGCTTAGCCAGGCCATTTCGTAGAGTATTGAACAGGAAAGATGGTAAACCTTCAGATGTCTGAAAACTTTTTGGGAATTTTGAGGCTCTCCATCAGTTTAGACAGAACTGTGTATTCTGGATGAGTAAATTGGGCAGTTAGGTCAGCTATTCTTGTTTTTACTACTTTTCATTTTTAACTGGCAGTAGAATCATCTCTCCTGCTCTAAAGGGAAATCCGATTAGTGGACAGGAAAACAGTGGGTACATTCAGTTTAATATCTGAACTCCAGTGTGCCTTCTGAGTTTTCTCTTCTGAGGTGGTGGAGTTGTAATTCAGCTTGTCATTCTATCATTGAAGTGTACAGTACCTGCCTGAGGGTTCAGAACACCTGGTTGCTGTTCGTATGCATGGTGTGTGTGTGTGTGTGTGTGTGTGTGTGTGTGTGTGTGTGTGTGTGTGTGTGTGTGTGTGTGTGTGTGTGTGTGTGTGTGTGTGTGTGTGTGTAAGCAAGCAAGCATGTATGGAGAGTCTGTTGGGCTACTCTGTTCAGCTATGCACAGTGGTAGAGATCACATGTAAATATGGACAATAATTGTCATTGTATGTGAAAATCTGAAAAGCATACAGAGTAAAAGTAAGTTATACGTTGTGTGCATGTGAACAAATATGAGTGAGCAAGAGAGCAGTCAGTTGAGGTTGAAGGTAAATGGATTACAGGAAGATTAGTGACATCTGACATAGATCTTACTAATTGCATGCTGATGTGTAATTCAAATGTCCCACAGTAAATGTCTTGAATTCAGGAAAGGTACAGGGTGGCAGACATTTATGTATTTGTTTGCTGTGACTGTTGTTAAGCACCCAGCTACTGAATTATGAATAGGCTATTATTATTTGCTGAACAGTCAGCCTTTTCAGGAGAGACTTCTCAAGGATATAGGACCGTCAGCGTGTGGGAATAAAACCTACGATTCTGGTTGCAACTCTAGTCTGCCATGCTCTCTGCTGAGTCATAAACCGCCATCTTTGTGACATCACAATTGTGTGTTCTGCTGTGACTTTGGAGCACAGTATAATTAGCCAAGTATAAGACACAGTATATGCACTTTCAAAAAATGTTAAACTCTGTGTGGGTTGTTCTGTGCATGGTTTCTACATTATGAATAAAAACGTATGCCTTCTTGCAATTGTAGGCCTGCCCCATCACTGTAAAATCCTTGTATGAAGGGGAATTCAGCTTAATGTAGCACATCCACTGAAATGCCTTTATTCCGCCAACTTCACTTTGGGGTCCTCCACATTAGCTGCACGGTCATTTTATTTGAGGCCTCTGCAGCTGATGCAGACAGGCTGCAGGTGACTGCGCAACAGGACTTGTTGCTGATAAGCAGTAAGGGGAGGGTTACTCTACAAACGGAAACTTTCACCCCAACCACTGGCAGCACTGACACAGTACAGACTCAGTCCAAAACATCAATTTTGTATGTTTCTTTCAGTTTGAGCTGTAATCATCTCCGCTGTTAAGAAACCACCTTAAGCCAAAGCACTTTAACTTGATGCATAAACTCCATCTGAGTTATTCTACCTGTATTCCTCCTTTGTTGGAAAATATGTTTTGAAGTCAGCACTCTGAAACGTGGGTGTATCGGTCACATCAGCCTCTTCACAAAAATTAAATATCCCACAAATCTCCAGCTTTGCTCTTAACCTTAGTTGAGTAATGAAATTTAGTTGTGCATCTTGATTGTTTGTCATAACATGACATTTGACAGTCACTGAAATTAGGAAATAGTAATGTGGAAAACTTCAACTTTGATTTCATTGTCTGAGACTTCTTGGTTAGACTGGTTCTGAATACCTGTCCATCAATCCTATACACTGTAGCACTTGAGGAGATTAGAAGGCCTACATTTCAGAGGCAATGATCAGCTGGACCTGTGGATCTAGGCTGTCGGACCTAGAAGCACAGTATTTCGACTGGGCCGTTTGCCGAGACAAACCCAGTGACTCTGTGTCAAATCAGCCACTGTGGCTCCAGGTCTGTCATTGGGCAGCTTGAATAGCACTTAAAAAATAATTTATAGCAAAGACAGCCCTCTTCATTGTGGACACCTGACCTAGCCCTTGGCTCCATCATACTGTCTCACCAGACAGACTCTTCTGGCTCTGCAAACAAAAGGAGTACTTTCTTCAGTTGTTGTTTTAACTGCCTGTGGTTCAGTTCCTTGTAATTGACAAACTGAGTTAACTGGCCTGAGTTTGAGATGTTGCAGCACTTTGTTTCCCAATGTCTGGTCTGCGGGTGTGTGTGTTTGTTGGGGGCGGGGGGGGTCACAGCTAAGTGCAGGAATGCCTGGGAGATCTGTAGTGGTGTGTGGAGGTTAAGGTGGGGCCTTAGGGTGTGGGGGACGGAAGGACTCCAATTGGCTGTTCTCAGCACGTTCTAGGGAAAGAACTACATTATTCCCATCTTAAGTGAGCCCTCTTGGCATGTATGAGTTGCAGCACGTGCCCTGTTTGCCGTCTCAGCTTTCAGAGAGCTCACAGGAGAGCGCGGTGTTGAGTAATGCACTTTAATGCCTCTTTCCTCCCCCTTTGGCTTGTGTTCTGCTGCAGTGGCAGGGTGTGTGGTAGGGGTACAGTATGTTACCCAGGCCACTGAGAGCCTAAGCTCACCAAGCCTGGGCAGCAGGAAGGAGAGAGTCCTATCCCAGACTGGTTGCTGCTGGAACCAAGCCCTGTTAGCAATGCCCTGACCAGATCAATCCCGGATTAGCTCACTGACACAGACATTGAGCACTCGCCAAATCAGGCCCTCCTCTACCCTCGAGTAACCCCTGCATATAGGTGCAGAAGGAGAAACGATGATTAAATGTCTTTTAGGGGTGCTTTTTGACACCAGATCCCATTCATTTTACTGTGTATGAGAGAGATATGTCCTTAGAGACTGAATGTTGTGGATTTTGCTTATTGTAGTGCTGGTTTGGTGTCTAGAGAGGCAGCGCCTGTTTGACCCAGCTTTGTCAGTATGTAGTCCAGCCTATTGAGATGCTTTGCAGCTCATGCCACACCCACCATGGATAGAAAACAAGCCCATGTGATGGGGGACATTATCCTTTGAAATGCCGTAGCAACCACATTATAGACAAATATCGATTTTTAACAGCCACCTCATCTTTTTGACATGAAACCCGACACCGGGAGCGCGCCGCATTTGGCCTATTCTGCAAAGTCCTGACACCCACAGACGTTAGTTGCTGTGTTTGTGTTTGTTCCCAGTCGCCATTGTGCGAAGGAGAGGTATGCGTTTTGTTGGCCGGGGTGAGTGAAGTCAGTTCATCGGCGGGTGAAAGCGAAGCTGTTTGCCACCACTTCCTTGTGCTTGGGTTGTTTGCTGCATGTGCAGCGTGCGATTCCCCGTTACTCTGAGGTGATTTGTTCTCGGAGAGGAATGTTCCGCTGCCCTCCTGAGCAGAGCTGCGCAGTCGCAGATGCAGGCAGCTGACAAAAGACCTCTGTCTGAGCCGCGGCCCGCAAATAAGCCTGTAAAAGCTTGTGCTTTGGGGGATATAAATAGGTCCAAGGAACGAAGCCCAAATTCCCTGAAAAGACAGGGGCAGATGATGACCCGATTGCGTTATAGAAATTTTTGGAACGTTCTGATGGACCTGCAGACTCTCGAGTTCTTGTTTGGCTAAAAGTGAACTTGGTTCTGTGGGTCAGGTTTTTTAAAAACCTTCCCATGCGGTAGTCATTCCCTCTCTGGATGTAGGCCCAAACTCATCCATAAATGATAGTTAATTGATTCAGTTATGTAAGGAAATGGCTAACAGCTCTGTGACAGATGGGAGAGTTTGCTGTTGTTACCCACACTTTGTGCTTCCTTGAGTTTGTGAATTGTGCTGTGTTGGGATGTGATTTTGAACGGCTCTGCTGTGATGGATTTATTTGATGGATATGATTTGGCTATCAGCCCTTTATTTATTTATTTATTTATTTATTTATTTATTTATTTATTTATTTATTTATTTATTTTTTTCTTTTTAATCGTGTTCATATTGCAATATGCTGCAACTTTGAAGAAAAGCATTACTGCATTATTGGGTTTTGTTGGGTCCCATTGGGTAATCTTGGTGTGTGCTTGGTGTTTCATTATTGTTTGGGTCAGGGATTTCCTCACTCCCCTTTCGAGAATGATTCTCACTCTTGCTTTTGTTCTTGCACACTCATTTAGATACATTTGCATGTGAGAGTTTCTCAAATATGCTGTAATGTCTGTTTTTTTGCCTGCACACAGATCCCTGGATGCCCCCCACTGCCTTTCCCTCGGCCACGCGGCGCCCCCGCCTGATGGCAGCCAGCTGACCCCGCCCCTGAGGATGACGGTTCGAGAGAGGCTGCGTCAGAAGATCTCAGCTGGCTTCTACCAGCACGGCCTGCTTTGTGCCTCCTACCCCGTACCCATAATTGTCTTCACTGCAGTCTGCATCCTGACCTGCTGGTGAGTGTGTGTGTTTGTGTTTGCACGAGAGTGCGTGCATGTGCCCTTACACACATGTGCATCCTCATTTGCAAAGTGTAAATACATTTTTTTTTGTGGTTGTCTTCATGTCTGTTTATGTCTGGGTATCTTATTTTTTGGATTGTGGGTGTTTATATCCATGAAGTATGAGGGTGTATGTGTGGGTGTTTGTGGTAGTGATATGGATGGGTCAGTGCGTGTGTGGCGTTTGTTTGTGTTGATGCAGGTGTATGACAGTGTGAGAATGTCGTTGGCTTTTGCACTTGAGAATGAATGTGCAGACAAGAGTAACAGCGACACCCTCCAGCTCAGAGGAGCAAGGTCCGGCCAACCATCAGGAAAATGACTGAGCACCGCACATACGAAACAGATGGTCAGGAGCACCTCCCCCACCTCCTGCTGGAACCAGAGGAACCTAGACCATCAATCAATACGACAATGAAATGACACGTTTCACCTGAAGCCGCCATTTTCTTATTTATTTATTTACGTGGCAGTTCATGTGGAGATGGGGGGCGGAATAGGGGGCCAAAGCTGCAGAGGGCCAGAGGTCAGGGTACATCCAGTTCTCGTGCGGTGGCACAGCTGGATGAAATAGACCATCGGTCATGAATCAATACAGGGTTTCACCTGGTGACATCAAAGGGGCCACATGACGGTAAAGTTGAGAGGAAGAAGGGGGGGGGGAAAAGAAGCTGCCGAAGCAGTTTCTGTAGAAGCTGTTTCCACATGCAGCTTCACGTTGCATCGATACTGCACAGATGTTGAGCTTTTGCCAGCTTGTGTGAGAGTGTTAAAAATGCAGCGCAGGCTAGTGCATGTGGGAAAGTGACCCTGAGAAGATGACCTGTGGCTGCTGTCATCTCTAACTGCCTTGACAAAGGTCCCCTATATGAACAGAACTGCCTTTGTGACACACACACAGACGTAGGCACAATCTGCCAAATGGAGATCATGGGACATTTTTGACATTTGAAAATTTCATATTTTTACAAACACAAAGGGTTGTGCACAGTCATGATTGTACAGTTTCCTTGATGGAAATGTCATATAAAAAAAAAAAAAAAAAAACAACGCAGTAATACCTTTTATGCACAATTATTAATATTTGAAAAGGCACTGGAAATCTGTAACAATAATATGCCAGCAAGTCAGTTCAATTATTAATACTATTTTAGGAGTTTTTTTTTTTTTTTTTTTTTTTTTTTTAAATCCTTTAATGATCCTTTAACAATCATCCTTTTTGATATATGTTCATGGGTTTCTGACAAAAAAAAAACCAAAGAAAAATCTTCATGCCTGTATTGCATTCATGAATTTTTATGATCTTGCAAGTCTTCAAGAAATCATTTTGGCAGGCTATTCAGAATGCCTGTCAGATCATGCCCGGGGGTTGTGTTGTCTGGGGCAGCTGGATGACCCTGTAGATGACTGTGTTGTAAGCTCTAACACTTTTACCAGCATGGCTGACAATGTGCCTCCTGTATTTCTCTGAGGAATAATGTGCTCCAATTTTTGGGGGAGTGACATACACTAAATATTTAATTGCGTTATGATTTAGGAGTCCCTCTGGTAGCAAAAATTGTGCCTTCAGTCATTGCACCAATCTAGTGAAAGAATGTAGTAAATCTTGTACAGTGAAACATGGGCTCGGTTGCCATCGCTGCACCCCTCCTGCCAGGATGAAGTGGTTCGGTCCATGGAGGGCTTAAGCTATTAACAGAGCTAGTGAAGCCCCTGGAGAGGGCGGACCGCAGGTCTCCTGTTAATACAGGGGCCCAGAGAGACCATGGTTCTGCAGTAACTCATGTGCTCTCGCTCCCCCTCTTCCTCCCCCTTTCTCCTGCTGTCTCTTTTCTCTGCTCTTCTGTCTAAGAAGTAAAACAAACCACGCCCTAGGAATGTGGTCTGTGGAGTCCCGTTGAGCCTCATCACCTGAATGTATGATGTAACCCCCGTAATTGAAGCCTTGTTATGGGCACCACTGCATCACAACACTACTGCAGATGGTGAACAATTTGTGGTATATGACATACTACTGTATGTGTCCTATTAGTATTTTTAGTAATATAATAAATTGATGAAAAGTGAGCTCATTTATTTAAAATTATTTTGGTAAAAAAACAACAAAAAAAGAAAGAAGAAGTCTTCTTTGAGTCATTGAACCTGTAAAAATAAAAGAGTGAAATAATTCCATCTTAATTTCTTTTTGTGAGGTATGTCACACCCAATCCATTCAGACAGGCCTGTGTATGTTTGGCTGGAAATGGTAAACACCTCATAAAAATGGTTAACAAATTGTTGTTGGACAAATCCTGTAACTTAAGTCTTTGATGAAGACGGTCAGCGTGGGCTTGTGGGATGTGTTTGTGAGCCCCTCACGCATGCACACGCCTGGAGTATGCCACATCAGATTTAGTTTTGTGTGAGAGAGCTTCTTCCTCAGTGCCAGAGTAACTCTGTTTGCTAAGCGGAACTTGACGCGGTCACCTAGCGCTTTAATAACCGCTGTGCCTTTGTGGAAGCACAAAGCTGGGGCTGTTTCACCACAGATCTGCCAGGCAACACTTCCTCCCTGCTGAAAGTCCTGTTCCATACCGCCAGGCCCTAATTTCCCAGCATGCCCTGGCTAATGTCAATCATGGGGTTGACCTGCCCTGTGAAGCAGGCTGGGGGGGATCAGCAGTTTGGAGAAGCTGTGGTTAACAGCACTGTGTGCAGCTACTGTCATTGTGGAGGTGTGATTATCACCCAAAGCTCAAATTTGAGATGGACCTAGAAATGTACAGATGAGCACAGAAGGATCAAAAATGGGCAAAATGACAGTGACAACCTTTAGCTGAAGAATAGAATAAGGGTATAATATTTTCTTTATGAATCAGGTATTATAAATATGTCTGTGTGAATGCCTATAGACAATTATTCTGTGTGGTCTCATTTTGATTTTTTTTTTTCTCTTTCTCCCCCAAACTCCTGGTTTCTCCTTCCATTTGCCTCCATTGCTCCCTGTCCCCTGGTCCCTGATCCCTTTTGCTGTCCCCCTGTTTTGCCCTCAGTTACCCCCTGCTGAAGCTGCCCCTGCCTGGGACAGGGCCAGTGGAGTTCACCACAGGCGTGCGAGACTATACCGTCCCGTCCCAGGAGCCCCAGGGAGATCTGGGGGAGCGTCCGGAGTGGGTAAGACATGCACATTCCAAAATGTGTCACAATCAGTCCTGTACACCATACACTCAGAACACACCCAGCCACAGAGAACACCTCTCAGTACACCTGACACTACTGTATAGACCATCCTTCAACTAACAAACCAGAGAACATAATCTAACCAGAGAAAGTAAAGCTAATGAAAACAAAGTTTCACTCGAGTGTGGGATAAATCCAATGTTTGGCTTCCACACAGCACTGCACTTAGGTTGCTGTTTTATATCTGGCAGCAGTGGTGTTGGTAAACTCAGGTACATCTGTGCTTGTCACAGGAGGTGGTTTTGTTTCCGTGCTTTCTGTTTCTGGGAAACAGCAGAGGTATTGATTGTTTGACTTTCTTCTTCCTGTCACAGTATCGGGGTCCTCCGGTGGCCTATATCCAGCAGGTTCTGGTCAAGGCAGCCGTCTCTCCCTGGGACAGTAAGCTGGTCCCAGTCGATGCCTTCCGCTCTCCATTGGGGCGCGTATTCGCCCTGCTGGAGGAGATCCGCAACCATGTGCACTCGGACAGGTAGTGTGACATCACACCTGACAGTCCCATAGCGCCTTGCACACTCTGCAGACATGACTCCACTCCTACTGTTTTAGACTCGTCTGAGAGGAACGCTGGTGCTTTGTGAGAAAAGGTTAAGGTCACTTGAGATGTAGTTAATGTCTGAACGCCATTGCATTCTAAACATATTTGCAAAGCATTGTGGGTGTTTGCTCTCAAAAATCATAACCTCTGAGACTGACCTCTGCTTTCTTTCTGTCCTGTTGTCTCCATCGATTCTTTCCCCTCCCTTCCTCACTCTCTCACCCTCTCCCCTTCTCTCCCTCTTTTTTTCCACCCACCCACTCCTTTTCCCTCTCTCTATTTCCCTCTCTCTCTCTTTGACTCCCTCTCTTGCTCTACCCATCCATACTCCACCTCTCCACAATTCTCTCACACTGCAGTTCTGGGGCCCGGAGCCTGGAGGCACTCTGCCTGCAGGTGACAGACCTATTACCAGGGTTACGGCGCATGCAGGCGGTCCTGCCGGAGCACGGCTGCCTCCTGGTCTCTCCAGGCAACTACTGGCAGAACCAGCGGGAGCTGTTTGACTCAGACCCAGACCTCCTGAAGACAGTCCACCAACACGAACCCAAAGGCCTGCATACCTCCGCCACCCTGAGAGGTGAGAGAGGAGGGCACAACAGATGTAGTGGGAGGGGATGAGGCAGGATCAATACTGTTTGGAAGTGAAAACCATTTTAAAGGCATCATTTAGCTTTAGCTATTTACAGCATCCTGTGCGTTTCCGTAGCTGTGGCTGCAGCTGAAACTGCCCTGTTGCCTGTGTGAGCATGCTCGTGTGCATGTAAGGGGATGTGTTGAAGCTGTTAAGGTTGTAGGATGTTGAAGCTGATAGTATCATTGACAGCGTTTCCGCCCTGCTCTTCAGCGTATGTGTGCGTATGTGAGATACTGTGTATATGCGTTTTTGCTCTTGGGGTTTATGATGACTTGATGGCTGCCATTGTTTCAGACCTGCTGTTTGGCGTCCCAGGGAAACTCAGTCTTTACAGCAGGAAGCGAGTGGTCACCTACACCATCACCATGGCACTCAGCCGCTATGACGCCAGGTTAGCAGCCACCGCAGTCTTGTCATCAATCACATGCTGTCATTACAGAGGATTGGAAAGCCTGTTTCTGTCTCCCTGTCATCCTGTCTCATGTCTTCAAATTACACCACATCTTTACTCTGTCAGACATGAAATGGCTTCTTGATACATGTCGTTAATATTTATTTGCCATTATTCAAATGATAAATGTCAGTGCTATTTTATTATCATATATAATAAATCAGTAAAATAATAAAATGTCATCTTAAGATTAATATTGTCACGGAGAACATCTGAGATGTTATTTTATAAAGCAAGTAAATGTTCTTCATTAAATATTTGTAATATGTAATGTATAATGCATGTAATAATTACATTATTACCTAAATTACAGAACAATATAAATAATTTTTACTTGGGTGGTTCAGAGAGAAAAAAGCACAAGAAAACCCATGAAAACTCATGAAAAAAGGAGGTGGAAAGGTCCTCTCTGTTTTCTGTTGACAAAGTTTAAAAAATATGCTTAGTTGAATCATGTAACTCTGCAACATTTATGTAAAGCAAAGTTACAACAACTATACACAGTTTTGGACAGGAAGTATCTGCCAGGAGCCTCTGGATGTAAGGTAGAACTGAGTCCAGTCCCTTGTTTGGGGTGACAGTAAGTTGCTCTGACGGGGTGGAGCTCCCTTGTGTGGGCCTGGGGGAGAGTGAGAGTGGAGTGGTGCCAGTTCTCACTGATCTGCTGTCCCCTCTGGCAGGTTCCTGGGTAGCCTGCGGTCCCGTCTGAAGCAGCTGCACCCCTCCGTGAACTGCACTCTGCGTGAGGACCACATGGTGCACGTCCACTTCAAAGAGGAGATCGGCATCGCCGAGCTCATCCCCCTGGTCACCACCTACATCATCCTGTTCGCCTACATCTACTTCTCCACACGTACGTCATCTCCTCTCTCTCTCTCTCACAATTCCATCTTCCTGCAATAATGTGGAAGATCGTACCCCTCTCCTTTTCTGCTCTCGCTCTATTGTCCCTTCTCTGTTTTCATCAACTTCCCTCTCTGCCTTCTTGCTTCCCTCGCCCCTCTCCCTGTCATTCTTTTTCACCTCAGTTTACCTCTCCTCAGTCCCCTTCTCCCTTCCTCCCTCCCTCAGCCTATTTTGTCATCCATGTCCCCAGTTTTCCTAACTCTGCATGCCTCTGTTGCTGTGTCCTTCCCTTTTTCTCTCTTCTTGCCCTCCTTTTCACACTAACTCTCGCATTCACTCAAAGCCAAGAGCTGAAAAGGCCTCATTCTCCCTGGAGCTCACAGCACAGATTCACAGACACACCCGCATTCAGTCGGCCACACATTCTCACAACATTGGCCCTCTGTCCTTTCATCCTCTTCCCCCCCTCTTTATCTTTCTGTCTTATTTTCTTTTCTCTTTTTCCCCTTTTTCTCTGTCTCTCTCACTCCCTCTGTGTGACTGCACTTCTTCCCCAGTTGAATTCGGACTCAGGGTGCCTTTCATTGGCTGCTTTGGGCCCCACCTGGCTGTGCATTGTGGGAGCTGGTGCCAGGTACCCCCCGCAGTGGGCCAAAAAGCCACAGGGGGAAAGATGTGGAAAGGGCCAGCGGTGCCAAGTCACAGATTAGTGGGCGTGTTCAAGTTTTGATTGTACCCTGTCCAAGGCTGTACAAGTCTGGCCAAGGGATTAGCCACAGAACAGGATATTCAGCAACAAGAATTTGTACAGATAAGGCGAATGAGTAGCTGCCAGCACAAACTTTCATATAGAGAACGGCTTGCTTGCCTGCACAGTGTTTTGTGCATGGTCAGACTGCCATGGAATATTCCTGTGTGTCTGTGTCTGTGTGTGTGTGTGTGTGTGTGTGTGTGTGTGTGTGTGTGTGTGTGTGTGTGTGTGTGTGTGTGTGTGTGTGTGTGTGTGTGTGTGTGTGTGTGTGTGTGTGTGTGTGTTTTCATGCCTGAGTACAATTGACACACTCCATCTTACTCCTCTGCCACAGGGAAGATTGACATGGTGAAGTCCAAATGGGGTCTGGCTCTGGCTGCCGTGGTAACAGTGCTCAGCTCTCTCCTCATGTCCGTGGGGTTGTGCACCCTCTTTGGCCTGACGCCGACACTCAACGGGGGGTAAGAGCCCAACAATGTTACCGTAATGTAAGAGTGTAGCAGGACCCTGTGGATGCACTTCTGCATTCATCAACTCAAATTCAGCTAAGCTAATGTGGATGGTCAGTATTTACTCCACAAACAATACCTCAGCCACTATCACTAAGCCTCACCCCCGCCCCCATCCATCCCCATAAAAAAGCCATCCCCTTCTTGAACCAGTGTTGCCTTGAAGTATCAACGCACATGTTCGCACATGTCCATGATTCATTTATCTCCACCAGATTCCTCTTCCATTGGTATTGACTTAGGCTTTTTAGGGTTAATGGGCTGCGTGAGTGGCAGGTTAATATGTAACCAGCGTTAATGGGGCACTGTGTGTGTCAGTAGGTCATAGAGGGGAAGGGGGAGGACAGAGGGGAGGGGCAATGGGGAGGGGGAGGGCCTCCTCTTTGAAGTGGAATCAGGGATGGGAGGCCCCTGGGGAGCTGTAGACCTATAGACTGCACACACTGAGATGCAGGTGCAGTGGTGTGACAGGCTCACCTCATCCACAGGTCCAGAGCCAAGGTCCACCGACTCTGCCTGCTGTCAGAACAATGAGCACAGATCGACACACAAACACATACACACATAAATACTCACTCATACGCACATATGTATACACACACACGCATACGTACATATGTGCGCACACACACACACACACACACACACACACACACACACACACAGACTCACAACCTCACATACACACATGCATAGAAACACACACATAACTACACACAATCACATACACAACCGCACACACAGAATAACTCACTTGAGATAAAGCATGTATGCACACAAACACATACACACACAAATAAATACTCACTCATATGCACACATGTATACACAAATACACACACATTCACAATCGCACATATGTACACATACACCCACAACCTCACGTACCCACATGCATACAAATACACACAACACACTCACAATCACATACATGCCCACACATACAAAATGACTCACTGAGATAAAGCATTTAAGATAACTCATTTATGTGTCTGATCCAGTCACCTGCTGACATGGACCCTGTTATGCAAAAATATTGTAACATTGTAAAAGATGTAGCCTTTCATCATCCCCAACAATGACCTAATTCTGTCATGGTTCACCTTTCACCTTCTTTTCTGTCACTGACTCCTCCCCCTATCTCTTACACTTTCTCTCTCTCTCTGGCAGGGAGATATTCCCCTATCTGGTAGTTGTCATCGGGCTGGAGAATGTGCTAGTCCTCACTAAGTCAGTGGTGTCGACCCCTGTGGACCTGGAGGTCAAACTGCGCATTGCTCAGGGTGAGTGATCAGGTGTTAGAGTTGTGTAAAAGTGACTGCAGGGCTCAAGTTTGATAGGGGGTGATTGAAGGGATGATTAACCTCTGGTGTCATTTCCCATGATCCCTTCCTCTCTGCAGGTCTGAGCAATGAGAGCTGGTCTATTATGAAGAACATGGCCACTGAACTGGGAATCATCCTCATTGGCTACTTCACTCTGGTGCCTGCAATTCAGGTATCTTTCCCACACACAGTCACAATCACTCATAAGTGTGCACACACACACACACACGTGCACACACACAAAATACACTTAAATTGCGCTGTCTGCTTTAATGCGCCTGTTTGTCTGTCTCCCCTTAGGAGTTCTGTCTGTTTGCAGTGGTGGGTCTGGTTTCCGATTTCTTCCTCCAGATGTTCTTCTTCACCACTGTACTGTCCATTGACATCCGCCGTATGGAGGTAAGAGTTCTCACAGAGCGGCAGTAAATCACACATGGGAAGCATCTGCAGATACAGCACTGACTATGAACCTCTTTCCCTACCCACCCCACCCTGTCCCAAACCTCTCAGCTGGCAGATCTGAACAGGAGGCTACCAGCCGAGGCCGGGATGCCTCCCCCTAAGCCGGGCCCCCTCCGCCCTCGTGAGGCCCCTCCCCCTCCCCGGCCCTCCCCCCACACCATCACCCTGCAGACCCCCGCCTTCCGGAACCTGCGCCTTCCCAAGAGGCTAAGGGTGGTCTACTTCCTGGCCCGCACGCGACTGGCCCAGCGCATCATCATGGTGAGTGCACTCCCAGGATCGTTCCGCCCGCCACATCTCCCAGCTCCTTCCCCAGCCCCCGGTCTCCAGCATTCTGTCACCCCTTGATCCCGCAATCCAGCACCATGTTACATTCAAATTTAGCCATTTAGCAGATGCTTATCCACAGGGGCTTACAACGGTCCATCCAATAGATTTACACAACGAACAGAGAAGAAGGCAAGTTGCTAGCATCACAACCAGTTGTATAGTCAAATCATAAAAGCAGAGACTTCAGGATTAGCTGAGCATTACATGTGTTTTTTTTTTTTTTTTTTAATTCTAACAGCACTTTACAAGGCACCTAGGGTGGATCAGTTATGAAATAGCTCCCAGTGAGAGCAATTGGTTTGCACATACAAAGCTCTTATAAATCTGCCTCTTGGGGTCCATTGGCTTGCTTTATGCCAGTAACATTTATGCTTGCTGAGTCAGCTGTTTCTCTGTGGTGCATTTTAATAGATTTGTGGCCTGTAAAAACGTTGGTCCTAAAATCACTTTGTGCACAGTGATCTTTTCTCCAGTCAACACCCCTCGGTCGGCCTTCATGGTAGGCAAAATAGATGAGCCAGTAAATATGCTAAATATGAGGAAATGAAGATAGGTTTGAAATTCATGTCCTATTGGAAGCATAAAAATGTGTGATTCTTTCTGAGGATTCTCTACAGAGCATGGAGTCCAGTAAACAATATCCTGTCTCAAAGGCTCTGGCCATTTTCTGCTGCCAAGAACCCCACTGGAAGCCTTTCCACAGTCAAAACTGGAATTAGTATGAACCATGGTTTGGTTCCAGATTTCCATAGTTTTTTTTTTTTTTTAATGTTGTGCTGAGGGAGAGGACGGCTCTGTGGTTCTGTGCCACTTTTGCTCCATAAGGAGGCTGAACCCACTACAACACAGTCATGGTACTGGTCTGTGATTACACATTGGCCCTGATCGTTCAGATAGAGAACATTTTATTGGTCATTTCTGTTTGCCTTTCACTGCATGTCTGTGCTTTTGGTAGATATGAGTAAGCATTTATGTCCTTTCTGGCAAAACTCAGTGTGTTTATTTATTTTAGACAGAGTTGCAAATATTTGTTACACTAAGCGGATAGTTTAAATTCTGACAGTGGGAGCGAGATGAAGAATCAGTTATCCTTAGCAGCAAGGAAAGTTAGCCTTGTAGATGAGATGTAGATGTAGATGAGGTTTGTAGGATTTTCCTGGTACAGCAAACCCTCAAAGACACTAGCCTTAGAATTATGGACTGACTGTTTGACTGAATTGAGATAGAAAGGCAAGCAGCTTATGTAAGTGCACATAATCAATCTTTGTATTATTGCTGATGCAAAATGTGAGCAGAAAATGGAAATGAGTCACTTTAAATTTATTATGTATTTATTATCTCCCCTGGCCACGTCTTACTTGTCTGTGGCTCCAATGTGGGTTGGCATTTGCTCGACTCGGGCTAATATTCAGACAGTGGGGAAGGTGCTGTTTGTGTCTCAGGTGTGTTGTCTGTCATGACAGGTGGGCACAGTGATATGGATTGGGATACTGGTCTACACTGACCCGGCAGGACTGCGCACATACCTGGCAGCGCAGGTGTCAGAGCAGAGCCCCCTGGGAGAGGCGGGGCTTCCCCACATAGGCGTGGCCCCCGTCTTCCCTGGAGGGGACCCCACCAGCACCCTCAGTGTTCTGCCGGCCCCAGAGCCAACCCCGCTCCCTGAAAACCAGTCCCAGGGCCATGGGCCCCCCGGCCCTGCCCCCGCCCATTCCGTCCCACCCATCCCACAGATCAGCTGGGGCCCGGAGGACGAGGAGGTCTGGAGGCGCCTGTCCTTCCGCCACTGGCCTTCCCTCTTCAGCTACTACAACATCACCCTGGCCAAGAGGTAGGTGACAAAGGACCGCAGTTTCCCTGTGTCGATGCTGGTGGTTAGCATGCAGAGAAGATGTTAGTCACCCTGCAATGAGTATCACCACAGTCCCCACGTGTGAGCTCGTCCTTGGTGTGAGTGATACTGCATGGTTTGTCAGTGCTGAGCATGTTGGTGCCAGTGACTGTGGATGCGTATGTAATGTCTAACTGCCAAAGCCTCTGTGTCTCCCTATTGCAAGGTGTTTCCCCCAGAGAAGCACTGTTTCTCACTCTGCACTGGAGCTCTGTGTGTGTCTGGCCGGGTGTTTTGGAGCTGCGTCTGTGTGTATTTGAGATTTGTGTCTCTGTTTATTTGAGCTGTGCACCTTTGTTTATTTGAACTGTGTATCTGTGTGTTCAGCATTGTATGTCTGTGTATTTGAGCTCAGTGTGTCTCTGTGTATTGGAGCTGTGTGAGTGTGTGTCTTGGGCATTGGGTCTATGTGTATTGGACCAGTGTGTGTACATGCGTGTGTATGCGTTTGTGTGTACTGAGCACTGTATTTATGGCTCTGTCGTAGGTATATCAGCATCCTGCCTGTCATCCCTGTCACACTTCACCTGAGCCCCCAGGAGGCCCTGGAGACCCGACACCCACAGGACACCCGCCACCAGCCTCCCCCCCAACTGAGCCTGCCCCCGGGCCCAGGCGGGACCATCCTACAGACTGACCTGACGCTCTACAAGTCAGTGTATCCCCTCGCATACACACACACACACACGTTTAGTGAATACCTCCTTTGTTCTGACACACAAGCAGAGACATGCACACACATGCATACAAAGGCACACACACATGCACAAAAGTCACTGAAACAAATACAGGCCTGTACAGGTCACTGTCCAAACATGAATGAACACATGCAGACACTTACACACACAGATCATTCATGATCAAGTTAGACATGCAAATCCAAACTGCACTGAAAGTTCTTGCTCTGCTTCGCTGTTTGCAGAGAGTGAAGCACCTAGGTGATAAAGCAGAGCAAAGTCCCATTCATTTGTTTCTGCTTTTTCCTCTGCTCATTGCTCAAACTTCCTGCATTTTTTACAGATAACCTTTCCCTCCCTCCCTCCCAGCTCCACTCTCACCTCCCCCGGTCTATTGTGACGCAACAGTACAGTAGGCCAGAAACAGGTTATTGCGGCTTAGGAGGTTTTCGAGAGGAAGCGTCACACTCCTTCAGTTATCGATCCCACGGTGTTAGAGGACAGACCTGTTATAGTCACCATGGCCTTTGCTGTCCTTGGAGATCAGGGTTTGTCCCACCCCTCCCCCTCGTCCTGTCGAGAGTCTGCGCAGCCATGGTGGAATCTGACCTCGCAGTGAGATGTGGAAATTTTGTCTGCGGAAGCTTAAATGAGCATAGCAGCTACTTCACTGATGCTTATCTGAGAGTGAGAGAGCAAAAGTGCTTATCTCTCCCTCCTTTCTGTCACTGTCTTTCTCTGTTTCTCACTGTCTCACTCACTGCAGGCAGGATAGCCTTGTTCTAGCCTCGCCCACTTCCATGATTGATTGACTGCCAGCCCTCTCGTAAGATAATTTGCTGGTTGGATGAAGTCACTCATGAATGGGTGACAGTTAGCTTTTTATGTGATGTTTTCTGCTTGTGTAAACATAAGTGATGGAGACATGTAAAAGCACTTTTTTCGTTTTTTACATTTCTGTGTAAAACTAGACTCAATTTTTCTTATCAGCATCTTATCCTGACTGGATACAAAAGCATTTATATGACTTACAAATATGGTGTAATGGATGTTTTAAAATGTGGTATATAATTGTGTATCTGTGTGACTTTGATTACTGTACTGGAGAGCAGTGATTTTTCTGTTGCAAGATGAAGGTCATGTGTGTTTAGTGTGTGTGTGTGTGTTTTTTTAATGAAGGGTCAGGGTTGGGTAAGATTTTCAAGGCCATAGAAAAGCTTGAGGACATTATTACTTCAGTCGAAGGTCTCCAGTTTCTGACCAAAGCAACAACGAATGCGTCATTTATAATACTTTAATCACATTGTGGTTATCTTTGACCCTTAAACAGACACTACACACCGTGGGATAAATGATCCGTTCTGCTCTCTGATACTTGTGCTCAGCAGAAGCAGCCTTTCCTTAATTTCAATGTGCTATTTTTCACATCTTTAACAAGTCAGTGCATCTTAAGATGCTTCTAAAAATACTGCACTGAAGACTGTAATGAAATCTTGTTATTCATAATTAGATAAAAATTTAACAAAGTAGGTTATTTTGATACATTTGCTCATGTGATTAATTTACCCAGAAGGTTAAACATGCTCTATATAGTTGGCATATGTGTCTCAGTGTGTCTGTGCACGCAAGCACGTACATGGTTTGTGTGTGGCAGAAGTTCCTCTGTTATTAGTCAGCCATTAGGGTGCTGGCATTTTCTGGGTGTTATCCCTTTTCACACTGCTGTTAGGCATGACTGTTAGCCCACACCTTCCTGTTCAAACAGACAGAAACATCTGCTGTTTGCACATTTGCCACAGGAGGGCAGCGTCACCCTAAATGCCCACCTGTCTCTTGTGCAATTGCATGCCATAATTACTGACTGCATCCGTGATGAAACAGTATTGTGAGTCAAAACCTTGCAACAATATTAGCTGTGTCAACTGAAAATGTCACCTTCATAATCGGTGGCTTCCCAAACTCCTTAAGAGTTAAGCCTTCAGAGGGTAAATAATCCCTCACAAATATTAAAAGGTTTACTTATGAACAATTAACTGTTTGTTACAATGTAGGATTTGCAGTGGAGGTGGGGATGAAAACCACAATTCAGGGGGCCAAGGACCAAGTCTGTAGTATATTGTGTTGGGAATACTGGGTCTTAAACCGCGCCCCCTCTCGTCTCCTTTCAGGGTGGCCGCTCTGGGACTTGCTGCAGGAGTGCTCCTCGTCCTGCTGCTCTTCTGTCTGTACCGGGTGCTGTGCCCCCGCAACTATGGGCAGAATGGGGTACCCCACGGGCGCCGTCGCCGTGGCGACCTGCCCTGTGATGACTATGGGTACTCACCCCCCGTCAGTGAGATCTCTCCACTGCTGCTCCGTGGGCATAGCATGGTATGGTGACACCCACACTTCCTTTTTGGGAACTGTTTACAGCGGTTTACTGTGTTTTTCTGGTGGTATTTCTATGTTTACCATTTACCGCACAACTTCTTTAATGTTAATGCACCCCGTCACCTTCTCTTGCTATCTCTTCTTTTCTGTTCAGGATATTGAGTGTCTGGCCAGTGATGGGATGCTATTGGCCAGCTGTTGCTTGGCCGGACAGATCCGTGTTTGGGACGCACAGACTGGGGACTGTCTGACAGTCATTCCAAACCACAGGTAATGCCTCCCATTTTGTTGCTTATATATCGACTCCAGTACTGTGCTATTTAAATATGGTATATCCCTGTAGTTGTGCTTTGTGTGCATGTGTGTGGGTGTGGGTGTGGGTGCGTGCGCGTGTGTACCTGTCTCACGCTGTGTCTCTGGTAGTCTGCGCAGGAGCAGTAGCAGTGGAGGCTGGGAGCAGAGGGACGGCTGGGACGCAGTGGGCCTGTCGGAGTCTGACAGCCTGGGTGGGGTGGAGGGGCTGGAGATGGGCGGAGGCCTGGTGGGAGCAGATGGGGCGGGGTACCCCCTGCGCAGGAGAGTCACCCCCTCACGCCCCACCCTGTTTGTGGACCAGCCCGACCTCACCCCCCTCATCGACACCAACTTCGGCAAGCAGCCCCCATCTGAGGCGCTACCTGACTCCGGCTTCGATTTTGGGGGGCTGGTGGAGCGCGCCTACCAGGAGCATGAGCCCTCGCCCAGTCTGGGCTTCCCCCCCCCCCGCCGGCCCAGCAGAGGCGCCGCAGCCTGGGGGACCTGCCCATCCTGCCCCCAGAGCGCCCCTCCCCCAGCCCCCCTGACTGGGACAGCTCTGTGTGGGCCATGGAGCTCAGGGGCAACCTCATCGCTGCAGGGAGGAGCAGCGGCAAGCTGGAGGTGTGTGTGTGTGTGTGTGTGTGTGTGTGTGTGTGTGTGTGTGTGTGTGTGTGTGTGTGTGTGTGTGTGTGTGTAATTGTACCTTCATAGGTGTGTCCAAGGTTTTGCTTGTGTTTGCAGTGGTGGTCCCAATGTGTAAATTGTGAAGATGTTATGTGTAGTGGTATTGGTTGTGTGGCTTTCTGTTCTGCAGATATGTTTATGTACTTGTAGTGGTGTGTGTGTGTGTGTGTGTAGCTGTTGTGATGTGTTTGTGTGTGTGTGTCATTATAATTGTAGTGCGTCTGTGTGTGTTCAGTTGTAGTGGTGCTTGTGTCTGTATTGGTAAGAATGTCCCGCACATCTGTTCCTCTGTGCAGCTGTGGGACGCAGTGGAGGGCAGTCTGCGCTGCAGTAATGAAGATGGGGTGTCAGGGATCACAGCGCTGGCCTTTCTCAATAACCGGTAATTCCAGTTCACACACACACACACACACACACACACACACACACACACACACACACACACACACACAACACACACACACACACACACACACACTCACTCTCTCACCCAGTCTCAAAACTCCCCCTGTACATACAGGCAGCCAGGTCAGTGTTCTGTGTGTGTGTGTGTGTACTGCAGGATCGTGGCGGCCCGGCTGAACGGATCTCTGGACTTTTTCACAGTGGATATAAATAAGCCACTGGGCCTGCTGCAGTACCGCGGTGAGTCCAAGCCTTCATCACTCTGTCTGAATACAGCGCTAGAGCCATTTCCTTCCCTCAGCATCTGTCTTGAATCTCAGTGCTGATGTGTAGAGCAGCAGTTTGACTCTATCTACCTGTGTGTCTGTGCGTCTGTCTGCCATTGTCTGTCATCCCTGTTTGTGTTTGTCTCTAGCCGTGTGTATTGTTTTGTTTCTGTTCTGTACCTGTCTCTCCTGCCATCAGGCATGCATCCTGTCTTTCTGTCTGTCCTATAATGAGGTGTGCTGCTTGGCTGACTCCCTCTGTTTTTCCTGTAATAAAGCGTACAGACTGGCTGTCATTGGTTGACTGTGTGTGTCTGTGATTTGCAGGGACCCCTGCGCGGGGCAGCATGCCCCCCTCGCCGTGTTACAGCAGCGAGGACGTGATCAGCTGCCAGCTGACCCGCTCTGTGCAGTGCGCCCATCAGAAGCCCATCACTGTGCTGCGGGCGGCGGCTGGCCGGGTGGTGACAGGCAGCCAGGACCACACCGTCAGGGTGAGGGCACAGGGACACACACACACATGCACACATATGCACTAACGCATAAGCAATCCTATGCATGCCCACGTGTACAAGCATGCACATATGAACAGACAAGCACACAAACCGCATGCACATGCATGCTCAAAAGATGCAAAAACAAAAAAACATACATTCACACATACATGTAGGGTCATACACATACCCACACAAACAGGGACTCAGTCCTAGAGCCAGGTATGTTGGCATGCTTAAAACCATTCAGAAGCATAATTACATAATTGCACAAATGGTTGCACGCTATTACTTGTTCCTATTGCACGGAGAGTGAATAGCCCTAAGCTATTAAATTCTGTTATCTGCCAGTACATTTGTATAATCATGACAAGTCCAATTTTTCTTCGTCTCAGGTGTACCGCTTGGAGGATTCCTGCTGTCTTTTTACTCTGCAGGGTCATTCCGGGGGCATCACTGCTATCTACATCGACCAGGTCTGTCTCAGCCCCACCCCATATCCTCCCAGTGTGTGATTTCTTACGTAGACACCCACTTTTCTCCTCATCAGACACCTAAGTTAAATGTTCAGGGGATGTTTTGCTATGATGGTTGTGCCCTGCTGGCCCCTGACGCCCTGCTGTTACACCTGTCTCTCTCAGACCATGGTACTGGCCAGTGGGGGGCAGGATGGGGCCATTTGCCTGTGGGATGTCCTGACGGGCAGCAGAGTCAGCCATGTGTACGGTCACCGCGGAGATGTCACCTCCCTGGTCTGCACCACTTCCTGTGTGATCAGCAGTGGGCTGGATGACCTCATCTGCATCTGGGACCGCTCCACCAACATTAAGCTCTACTCCATACAGCAGGTGTGTGCGTGAGTGCGTGTGTGTGCGCGCTTGTGGATACAGTAGCATCACAACACTAATTATTCATTAGCATCACTGCATTGATCAGCTATTGAACCTTGTCGTGTTAAGTTAAGATAATGTCAGATTAATGTCTGGGCTTTCTGCACCTCTCTCTGCTTCTCTCAGGAGGTGGGATGTGGGGCCAGTCTGGGCGTGATCTCAGAGAGCCTGCTGGTGACGGGGGGACAGGGCTGCGTGTCGTTTTGGGACCTTAACTACGGGGACTTGCTGCAGACTGTGTATCTGGGCCAGAGCAGCGAGGGCCAGGGAGTGCGCCAGCTCCTGGTGCTGGACAACGCTGCCATCGTCTGCGACTTTGGCAGCGAGCTCAGCCTGGTCTATGTGCCCTCTGTACTGGAGAAACTGGACTGAGCGTCCGAGCGCTGCTTCGGCTCTCCCTAAACACCCACCTCCCCCTCCCTATGGACAGTCTACACATGCTGCCCCTCCTTCCTCTGACAGCTGAACTTCAGGCTACACTAACTCCTCAATTCCACTCTGGTGTTTTTTTTTTTTTTTTTTTTTTTTTTTTTTCCTTTTTCTTTTTCATTCTTTGGTTATACTCTCCCTCCCCTAGTCCTCTTTTATACCCAAATGGGTATGGGGGGGGTTGTTTCCTTAGCAATGTGACATCACTCCCAGTGGGCTCTGGGAGAATGGGCCAGCGAACTGTCCGTCATGTCGCCTGACCCAGGTTCGGTCAGGACCAGCCCTTCAGAGAAGGGACCCTGCCACCAAGCCTCATTGCAGATTTTTATGCGATTGCCCTGCTGGCCTCTTTTGTCATTATCTCTATTTTATATTTTGTGTTTTTAGATGGAACTGACTGGGGACAGCACTGCCTGTTTTTTTTTTTTTTTTTTTTTTTTTTTTTGTGTAGAGGAGAACGGTTCTGTTGCAGGTGCTGCCTGTGAAATGGCTGGTTCTGAAAATGTCCCCCGTCGCAGCCAGCCCGTGGTCATGGCCATGAAGGCAGGCCTGCTTTACTGCGACAGTTGCACATACGTGCGGAAGTCAGCGTGCCTGCATGTATGTGTGAGCGATACTATGAATGTGTGGACATTCAGAGCCAGGGCAAAGACAGGGCAAGACAGATGAGAAAACAGTGCTGAACACATAGATTTTTGGAAAAGAAAAAAAAAACGGTTTGAGTGGATGTGTGTGTGTGTGTTTGTTTGCCTACTTGTGGATATGTGTGTGGGTGAGTGTGTGTGCGCATGCTTGTGTATGTGTGGTTATTCGAATTTTCGTGTGAGATTGCTAGAGCAGCATACTGTAATCAGCAAAACCTCCAGGGGGGGTTGTTTTTTAACGTTTGAATTTATTATTTATTAGATAAATTTTAAATAACATATAATTTGTATAAAATTGAAAAAATACAATATTTTAATGTGGGGATGATGTCATTAAAGCAAATGTACAAAACCTGGGCATAAAGATGGTAATGGTTTGTATTGGCAGTTGTAAAGCTACTTATATTGTTATATATATCAGGGGAAGAACTGACAGATTTTCATTTGTTTGGGAATGGGAGGAGGGTTTAAACCAATACCTACACTCATCCTCCAGAGACCCAGCTCCTGACCTTTTGACACGATATTACCCAACATTACATTTAAAGCTAATTTCGACTGCATTTCAAATTTGCCCATATTTTGGTGGATTTGAATATTTATGTGTCGATACATGTTTATGTGCATTCATCCATCTATCTGTCTATTAATTTTCACTAGCCAATTTGAAGCAATATTTCCAGTATAATAATTTTACCATCCCTTTGCGTATATATTCACGCAGACCAACACAAAAAAATCAAATCAGATTTACAAACTGAATAATGCAATTTTCAGATTAAAATGCTATTTGTTCGGTGATTTGGACGGCTATGTATTCATATACTTTTTGATCGATTCATCAGTGATTGAGTGATTCATGTAGCGTGAATGATGTGTGTAGACTTTGTGCAGTTACTGCCTTTCAGGGCTGAATCACTGCTGTGGGCTGCCATGAGCTTCCAGGGTGTGTGAATCTGTGGCATCTTGTGTGTAGCTTCCCTTCTCTCCTTATTCAAAATGATGCTATCAGTGAGTCACATGTTTTGGAAGGAAACACTGAATGTTTATAGAAATATTGCTATAAATGATTGTTTAACTATATAATTTACCATAACGGTTGGTTTTTTAAAAAAAAAAAAAAAGCTAAATATTGATACTGAATACGGATTACAGGTCATAAATGAATGTCCCATGTAGAAGACGTGGGTACCTTAATGTTTACAATGTTATGCGAGAGAGATGTATCTTGATGGATGTCAAAAAAAAAAAACTGCAGGTTTGAAATGACTGATTACAAATGCAAGGTCTTATGAACATATGCAAAAGTGAATTTCTAATCTGGAACACAAACTTCACCTCTTATCTAGAACACTCATAGTGGTTTCGAAAAGCAGTCTAATTTGCCTGTACTGTGGTCACTGATATGTAATTGATTTTGATCTTTGGATTGCATTATCAAACATTAATTGATGTTGTGTGAACATTATGTAGATGTCCAGCCTCATATTAGTGCCTGGGGCTTATTTAGAAAGTGTCAGATTTCAACATTTGTTTCCATTTTTGAATTTTTTGCACATTTTTGGCCGAACTATTGTCCATACAGTGCACCCATAAATTTGGATATATGGGCTTTGTGCTTTGGTAAGAGCAAGACTGCTGGGTTTCTGGAGGATACAGGGACAGTTTTGTAACACCACAAGTGTTGCCTGTGTTACTTAGTCATTGGCTCTGCCCTCTCCCCATACCGCTGGTAAAGATTGTTTCTAGCCCACTCCCCAAGGTCACATGATACCCATGGACCCTCCCCCAACATAGAATCACTGTGCGAATGTACCGCAGCAGGGTCTGCCCTGCACATACACTTACATCCATACAGACAGGAGTACACACACACACATACATTACCATAAGAAGGACACAGAGATGCACACGCATACATTTACTTTTAACCGGACAACCATGCACTGATAAAACCATGTACATATTAGACGTCTTCTGTTCTGTACATAGTGATGCACAAATGTAAAAACAGAGACGGAGCACAGACAGAACACAAGCATAAACATGTTTGGCAGTTGTAAACTTGCCCTCACATTCAACCCAAGCATGCAAGTAACCGGCATACCTGTTTACACAAACATTTTACTCTGTGTTTGAACTCAGTATGTTCAGACATACATGCATGTTGGGTATCCAAGCATACGCTTATCTTTGACATACACACCTACATTACAGCAATTTGAACGAGTAGAAGCGCACACCGGACAGAAATGTCTCATGTAATGGTTATAATTTATTAGTTTTTGGATGTAAATATTAGGTGAGAAAGCTTTAGAAATACTCTTTGAGTTGAGCAACTTTTTACTAGATAAAAAATTGATTATTATTATTTTTTAACTTTATACTTTTTTCAGACCAGGTTGTAACTTTGGTTTCATTGTGAATTTTAATGGGAGGGTGGGATATAGTAAGTGCTTACTTTGTTACAGTGGATAGCTTTCTTGCTGTCTGCTAGATACCAGAAACTCATCAGTTTCATTTTTACTGATCATTGTTGCTATAGACCTGCTTCTGTGGCCATGTGCAGCTTTTGGAGAAGTATGGAGTTAAGCTGTTGCTTAGCCAGCACCTGTATTAAGATTCAGACTCTCTTTTAAGGGACTCTTTTGTAAAAGAGATTCTGAATCTCAGTGGTATCATTCCTGTTGAATTAAATATTAAATCATATCATTTAAAAAAAAAAATGATGGGCCACAATTAGTATGTAAAATGTAAAATTGAGGAGTGTGTTGTCATCCATTACCTTTCCATTTTGTGGCCGTTGTTTATTTTTGACCCATTTTGGGGACCACAGCTGATAGTGATGATGAGCAAAGAAACGTGTTGCATGTTTTGAGTGCCGTTCATCAAGCACAGGCGGTCTCCCGTGGTCCACCTCTGTAATGGTTTTGGAAGAAATGCACTGAAATCCTCTCTAGTGACCAGGTCCACCTGTAAACACACGCTTCCATATGCATCGCTGTATCCTGCATAATGCACCTTCAGGTGTGTATGCCGTATACAAAGTACCAGACACCGTGTACGTGTCAGTCTTATTTTCCACTGTAGAACCTGGACACCTTCCTGCCCTGTCTCTTTCTCAGAAACGGGAGGTGAGCAGGTTGTCATGACACATGCACAAACCTGGACCAGCTACAAGAGTGATGATTGAAACCCTGATTGGCTCTTTTCTAAACCAGTGGATGTGACCTGTAGACTTAGGATTTGAGAAGCCAGAAGGGCAAGGAAGTGTTTTGCCATCAATGTGTATCAAGCCATTTGTGTGTTTGTGTGTGTGTGTGTGTTTACCCCTTGGCAACAGGAATACCACAACCTTGACAATGAAATGAGACCGTTACAGAAAGAGGGGGGAGAGGTCTGTGACCTGACTCCTCCCCGCAGGTTTTCTATGGGCTGTGGGCTGTACATATATTGGCTTGTTAAAAGATCCACTCTTGTTTTCAGTTCTGTTGAGAATCTGTCCTGAGGGAGGTGGCTGCGGAGTAGGATGACTGGGTGTAAATATTGTGTGTGAATCTAAAATCTGGCCCCCTTCCACCTCCACCCCACCCTCCCACTACTATACAGTGTAAGCATACTGTAGAGGATGAAACTAACAATCTGTACTATTTTTAACACAGGAGCAAAACTTTATACTAATTTACAAATAAAAGGCTTTAATACCTCATAGCAGTCTCCTATCTTTTCAGTGTTTGAACTTATTACAATGACAGATGTTTGCTGTTTATGTTGCACCTGTAAGTTTTCCAGTGTTGGAAATAAGATTCAAATATGTATAAAGTCATAATATCCGAGGCTTTTCACGCCCATTAGAAAATTTTAATAAGCAATGCAGTTTACTGACATGTCTGGTGAGACATAATTTTCAGGGCAACGTAACATTTTAAAGTCAGTTTATGCTGCTGGATGTTCACAAATGCAGGTGAGGTTAACAATCTTTCAGCTGCTGCAACAGGGTTAAGCACTCACAAACCTGGTAAGTACTGTATTTTTAATTTTCATTTGTCAGCTATGCCAGTACATGCATCAAATCCAAAACAGTTGTCAAAATGAATTTTGTTTCTTTAAAACATATTTTTCAAGTTTTCAATATTTTTCATGTTGAATTCAATATGAATTCAACATAACCAAATAAGTCATCACACAACCCTGTTGGGAATTTTAGTAAATGCTTGGATAATTAAACCTTTTCTTGGAATCAAGTTAATTGTGATTCCATAAATAACTGGTTTCATTTTGTATGGCCAACTGCTCCGTAATGATATGGAATTTTAATATAGTAAATGACTTGAATCACAATTATCTATGGTTGCCTGACCCCCATTGGCCACACTTTGAAAAGCATATGTTCTGTCTTGGTTTGAAACTGTCCTTGGCTGTTTTTAACTTGTGCTCCTCAGACATAATAACATTGGCTTTCCTTTTTTGCTCGCAATTTTAAATATGAGTTGCTAGCAGGTTCCTTTCATCCCTCAAGGCGGATGGCCTTGCATACATTGGTGCAACGCCTGTTGTGTGGTTTGCACTGAACCTGCTAAAACCTTGTGTACCAGTCCAATGCATGATCATGACTGATGCAAGAATACATTCTAAATTTAAATTTTGTGTTCAATCTGCTATAGTTTCACATACTTTGGCAAAGAAAGTCTTTCAAATTCTGTTGACATCAAGTGCAGCGGCACAAAATTTAAATTCTTCCCACCTCTGAAGTGTACCAGAGTTCAACAGAAGGCACAGGCAAAGTGAATTGCAGGAGGTTTACTTTAATTAAGACATATTTACATTGTTACAGAAAGGAAAGGAATAGTCACTGCGTTAAAAAGATGTGTTATTTAAGGTCAGCTCATCAAGTGTGGGTGTGTATGTGTGTCATCTTTGCAATAAAGTGATCTATTTAATTACCAGCTATGCTTTCATTCTATATACATACAGATCGAAACAATCAAACAGTTCATGTGCAGGGTGTAGAGAGTGCGTGAGCATGTGCATGTGTGTATGATAGGTGAGCTTCAGATTCAGGAAGCCAGGTGGGCACTAGGATTGCTCCAATGACCCCTGCTGTCGTCAATGGGATGGAAGCTGTTCCACTTTGACACAACCGTGCTGTTTCCTCATTGAGAGCTCCCACCGATGTGAGGGTCGAGTGCTTCCCTAACCCATCCCAGGTGTCCATAACCGTCAGAATCGTCATTGTCATCGAGCAGCTTTGGCGCACTTAACTCATTCGGGTCCCACGCCCAAAACGGCCGGAGTCCTGGAGGCAGGAAGCGTGCTGCGTGTGTGCATGCACATGCCCTCAGTACACAGGAAATGTGTTGCCATGGCAGGAGAGCATGCTGGGATAGAGGGTGAGAATGGGCAGACAGTGAAATGAATTTTGGCGATGGGTTTAGGGGGAAAGGGGACTGAGTTTGGTGCTACAGCTGGAAGAACAAACTTTTCAGGACAGACACCGATAGACGGACAGAGACACCGAAGTGGTCCCAGGCACATAGGCCATTTCAGGTGAGGGGCAAGGGGGTGGCAAATGGTGAGGTAGGGCGGGGTGGGACATTACAGTGGGCAACAGGGCTGGACCAGTCATTTGCTAGGAGGGAAAGAGAAGAGCAATAGAGAGAATGAAGAGAGGAGCCTGGACTGAAGCTATGGGACTGGCTCAGGTCTTGTTGAGTGTCCACAGGGGGTCCAGGTTGCTGAGTGGGTCGTCCTCTGATGGCGCCCCCTGCAGGCCTTGGCCCTCGTTCGGCTGGAGGAAGCTCTGCTTGTTAATGCGCTGCTTTCCCCGGTACGTGCTGTCCAGCGTGAAGGCCTCGGGCGTCAACGAGGCCAGCAGCTCCAGAGAGGACGAGGAAGAGGAAGATCCTAGAGCAGGGGGCACAGCCGGAGCTGGTGTTTGGACAGGGTCGGTAAGGTGATTGGCGGTGGCGGGGACCGGGCTGGGCCCGTCCAGGCCATTGCCATGCTCCTGATTGGAGGGGGGTGGGGACTGGGCCTTCACGGGGGAGGAGGAGGATGGGGGGCTGAGCGAGAGGGGCTGGGGCTCGCTGGGGGCAGGCTCTTGAGATGACATAGAGCTGGGATCCAGTTCCCCTGGGACCAGGACATCAGCTACAGCGGAGGGAACCAGATCCTGGCCTGAATCGAGCCCCAGGTCTGAGGCACTTGGAGGACGGATGCTTAGCTTGGCAATGGTGGCCTGGATGGAGCTGATAGGCATGTCACCCCCAAGAACAATGTCCTGAGACTCCTGCCGTGAGTAAGGCTAGGGACAAACGGAGAGAAAGAATTACACACATGTCTTTGGGACTGAGCAAAAGGGCCATAAGCCTAATTCTTGAGAGACAGTAAGGGGGTTGTGAGGCAGCAGGTCCTAACACTAAGATCGGGGGCCATTAAGCAGAAGGTCCGAATGGTTACACGACTGTAAGGAGTCTCGTGAAGTAACAGTAGGTCCTACCTTCAGGGCTGCGCTATTGTTGCTCTTGCTACATGGAGTGGTAGAGACACCATGGCGCTGAAGGACCTGTTCAGCATGCTTCAGGACAGCCTCATAGCAGAACTTCAGGTGCAGCTATGAGGAGACAAGACACATGTAGTCACTTTATATTTTTAATATAACAACTTTATAAACCCCACAGCAATAAGCAATTGTGAGACACAGTGTGACTTTCAAGTTAGGACTCCCCAATGTGGCACAAATCTCAATTGTCCCATTTATATACTCTACTACTGTTATAGTATCTACAGATATTAGGTGTCTCCAGTTCTCACCTTCTCCTGCAGCATGTTCTTCCTCTGCTGCCTCATCTTCCTCACCAGAAGGGGCAGATCTGGGATACCGTTTCCTGCCTCCAGCTCCTGCAGGGCCGCGTACAGTAGGCAGAGGGCGCCAGTTCGACCTACGCCCGAGCTGAGAACAGATCAGAGTGGACTGTCAAATGAGCTGCAAGTAAAAGGTACACTGAAACAATACAAAGCTCTAAGCCATTTTTCCATTTGGGTGGGGGAAAAGGACAGCATCCTGATTCTAAATCCATCAGCCAGCGCTGAAACATGAAACTGAAAAAAGTAAGTGTGAACCCCCCCCAGCCCAGCCTCTGCTCCTGTACCTGCAGTGCACCACAACAGGCGTGTGAAGGGGCCGTTGGTGCAGGTAGTGTCCATGCACCTCCTGGATGAAGCGGATCAGGTTGCTTTTGCTGTCTGGGAGGCCTCTGTAGGCACACAAACGAGGACAGAGTTCAAGAGGTACCATTGCTTTTCCATCTTGTACATTTTAGCCACTTATTTTACACTTCATTAAGCATGCTACCTGAAAAATGAATATTGTTGGGAACTCAAGTTGCATGTCCTACCCTACACGTTAGGTTAGGGTTGATACCTTGATGTAGTTTCTAATCCTAAACCTGGGTTTCTTAATGTGTGAAATGAGGAATACAGTTGATCAAACTGAATAAATGAATGACTGAGTACTGCAGCACTGTATTTCGCTTACAGCTCAGGCCAGGAGGTGAACTGCAGGTGGATGACTGTGCGCTTCAAGCTCTGGTCCCGGTACTGCAGGCCAATCATGCGCTCCACGTGAGTGGGCGTGGTCTTCTGGGTGGTGAGGGTCAGAGTGATGGGGCCCTGGGAGAGCTGTTGGCCCCGCTCCAAGGGGTAGTATGGCAGCACCTTTTGCTAAAAAGGGAAAATAAAAACTCCAGGTTATTGACTTGATTATGTGTATATAGACACACATAAACTGCTCCGGACAACAGTGTACCTTCTCCAGCTCCTGCTCGGACACCAACATGATCACCAGTGACACCTTCTGTTCGTAGACCATGAGCCAGAAATCAGCCGCGGTGCCGGTTAGTGGTGCCTGGGTGGCAATGATGCGTGGGCAATAGGGTGAAAGGTCCTCAATGGTGCTTGCGTTTATGTAATCGTCTTTGCCCGACTGCAGGACCACACGGTTGCGGTCATACGGCATGATGTCTTGGTGGCGGTTCTTCATGCTGTAGCAGCGGGCGATGGCGATGGACAGCTGCCTGGCATCCTTCTCCTGCTGGTCCTGCAGCTCCTTCCAGCGGGCATCCAGCTCGGAGAGCCCCCAACTCCGCCTGCGGCTGCTCCAGGGACTGCACCACCCCACGGAACCGATCCAGCTCTGCGCAGAGACGCGAGACACGCTCCGGTGCCTGGTAAGGGTCACCCTCGATCAGCCGCACACCCTCCGGCTTCTTACGCTGGCTGTCCTGCGGGTCAGCCTTGGTGGGCAGCAGCACATTGGGGGGGGCCTTGGGGCCGCCATGCTGGCTCTCAGGGCTGGAGGACAGCAGGTCATCAGTGCTGGATGTCTGGTGCTGGAACAGAGAGTCGGTAGAGCTGGGTGGAGAGGAGGAGGTGGATGAGGAGGCAGCCGGGGGCAGGTGGGTCCCTCCTACGGGAGTTAGAGCAGGGGACGGCCTCTGGGGGATCAGCCCCAGGGAGGGGGGTCCTGGAGATGGGGAAGGCGAGGGGGCAGGGGACGGGGGGATGACATTTGGCTGCTGAGCGACTGGTGCAGCGGGGGAGGGCGGGATCATATGCTGTGGGAGGGGCTGGGACCCTGGGGGTGGTCCCATTGGGGTAGGGTGCTGCAAGGGACCAGTCGGGACAGCAGCATTCTGAGGTGCTGAGTAGTTTGTGGGGGCAGTAGGGGGAGGGGCTGGGGTTGCTGGGGGGTCACTGGTGCAGCCTGGTGAGGCATCATGGGAGCCCCTCCAGGGTAACACATTGCCCCTGAGTGAGGGGGAAGAGGTTGCTGGGGCATATGGATGGGAGGCTGGGGCATGAGTGGTTGACCTGGGTGGGGGGCTGGGGGTAGCTGGGACTGAGGTGGTATATGAGGCTGGGTGGGGCCAGAGACAGGAGGCATTTGAGGCTGAGAGGGAAGAGGACCTCTAGGCATGTGAGCCTGGGAGGCAGGGGGCATTTGCGGATGTGGGGCATGAGGGGGTAACTGAGCCTGGGAAACAGGGGGCATTTGTGGATGTGGGGTATGAGGGGGTAACTGAGCCTGAGAAACAGGGGGCATTTGTGGATGTGGGGCATGAGGGGGTAGTTGAGCCTGAGAAACAGGGGGCATTTGTGGATGTGGGGCATGAGGAGGTAAATGGGCCTGGGAAGCTTGGGGCATTTGTGGATGCGGAGCGTGAGGGGGTAACTGTGTTTGGGAGGCAGGTGGTAGGTGAGGCTGTATTGGATGGGGGCGAGGCATCACATGGGGCTGTGAGGCCAGAGAGGCTGGGGGCAGATACCCTGGCTGAGGCTGGGGGGGTAGACCTGGGTGTACCTGGGGTGGCATTTGCCCAGGAAAGGCAGGCTGCTGGAAGTGAGGTGGAACAGGCTGTCTGGGCTGGGGCATGTAGTGTGGGTACTGGGGCTGTGGGGCAGGGAGGGGTGGCCGAGGCCCGGCAGAGGGCTGCTGGGCAGGCGCGGGGCCAGGGGCAGGCTGGTAATGCGGCTGTTGCCCAAGAGCAGGAGGGAACTGGCCGGGGGCCTGGGGAAACGGATGCTGCTGGTGCACAGGTGCGCCCGGCTGAGGGGGATACTGGGGGAAGTGACCCATCTGAGAGGGCATGGCATACCCACCAGAGACGGCAGGAGGAATGGCGTGACGAGCGACAGGTGCCCGAAGTGCAGGTTGCCCTGGGGCGGGGGTGTAGCTTGGGATGGGTGTCTGTACACTGTCCACCGTGGTTGTGGAGGGCCGGACAGGGACAGCTGACCCTGGTGGGCCGGCCTGAGGCTGCGAGGGTGGCAGGCCGTAGCTAGAGACAGGGGGATGCTGGGGGCCATGGGGGAAGGGTTGCTGGGGGGGCTGGGGCTGCTGCTGGGGCAGGTGGGGCAGGTTGGGAGGGAATCCCTGGGGCTGAGGGGAAGGGAAGCGTGGGAGTCGAGCCAGGACCTCCGGAGGGGGTAGGTGAGGGGGGAAGCGGGGCTGGGCGTACATCGCAGCGGCCGGCCAGTGGAGGGAGGGGCTGCCTGTGCCTCCCGGCAGGAAGGCTTCTGGGGCCGGAGGGCGGACCCCGCCTGGGAAGGAGAAATCAGGAGGCATGCTGCGCAGCTCCTCAGGCAGGTCTCCTCCGAGGCTGAGAATAGCAGCATTCAGCTGGGCCAGTTCTGGGTCCTCCATGCTGGAGGTAGGGTCCATGTCTGAGGGCTTCTTCTGCAGGGGTGGTTTGGGGGCTGTAGGTCGTGGTGGTGCCTTCTTTTGCATTTCTCTGGAAGAACAGAGAAAGGTGGAAGCAACAAAGGAAAGTGAGAACAGACAGTATTTGTGGATAATTTTCTTAATGTCAAACCATGACAAAGTTGGTTGAAGTTGCTGGACTGTGGAATTCAAAAACCAGAAAGGTCCCAGTTACACTTGTGACAGTGGCTCTGCACACTGACAAACTGCATCAGTGTATAAATGGGGAATGTGTCTGTGGCCAGAAGAGAGACCGTGTTCAGGCTTCAGAGCTGAGGAGGGGACCTGGGTATAACAGTACCTCTCCAGCAGCGCCTGCCTCTCCTCCTCCCGAGCCTTGCACACGGTCCTGGCCCTCTCCAGCAGCCGTGACGCTTTTCCCTCCAGATCCTCATAGAACTCCTTCCCCTCCTGTGATTTCTTCATCAGGTCCTCGTAAGCTTCATAGGAGGCTACCAGATTCTGCACCGTAGTGTTCCACCTGCAGATACAGAGCAGAGGCCACAGGCCAAAGGTTTAGTCTGGATAAACATTAGCAGAATGTGGATACACAACACAGAGGTGAAAATGGCTGGATGAGAACATACATCTTCCCCATGGTGTCCCTTAAGGTTTTAGTGTTCCTTTTAGTATACCTTCTTAGAATTTCTTTCCTTCTACCCATATGGAGTCTTTGGACACATTTGTGGGTTTTGGACATTCTTTTTTGTGTACTACTATAGTTCCTGCATTTCAATTAAATGTCCAGTTACCTTGTTAATCAAGTTTAATATTGCACACGTGATGTCCTGTGACTAGTGAAATCTGACCTAATGGTTCTGACGAGTCCTGTTCAGTTTAGGTAGTCCATTCTTCCCTAAGATGTGAGATGACAGCTGTAGTACATGTGTATGTATGTATAACATGGATTCCCCGCTCCCCCCGGCTCACTTGTGCTCGGTCTCTGCCAGGCCCTTGCGTACAGAGGCGTTCTGCACATTTGCCTCTGTCAGAGCCTTCAAAATATTCTCCTGCGCTGCCAGGTTCTGGTCAATGTACACCTTCACCTGCTCGTATTTCTTCAGCTGTTCTTCAAACAGCCTCTGAGAGAGACACAGAGAGAACAGCAAGTTCAGCAAAAGGGTACAATTTCAGCTCACTGTCATGTTACGCAACTATTTGCCTATCCTTAAAGAGGTTTCTGGAGTTTCTGCAATGATTATATGAATTAAAATCTAAACATTGGGGTTTACATTACTTTGATACACTTTGGTGAAATGTTTAAGTACAATGGTGATGGGATCACTCAGCAGAAAGTGGTGTGTTTTGGATAATGGAGGAACTGAATTGCACCATGGGAGAACGAACACTGCCATCATGCAACCATACTGAAGTGGGGAGTTGGGTAGCTTAGGCATGTGGCACGTACCTTCATGTCAGCTCTGTCCGTGGTTACCAGGGCAGCGGTGATGTCGTCCTGGTGGATGAGTTCTCGCAGCTGTTTCTCTAGGGAGCTGCGCTGGTCCCGCATCTCTTGCACCTTCCCCAAGATCCGCTTCACACACTGCAGCCCCGCGACCTCCTCTGAACACCAGGGGGCAGAAAGGAGTCGGGTTTTATTATATATCCATAAACCTTATCCAGGTCTCATATGGTAGACTTTACCTATCCTATGCACCAGTAGGCGTAGCAGGGCACAAAACACATGAAAACACAGAGCAGCAATGCCCATGCTTGCACATTTGAACATGTGAAGGCACAAACCCACAGCAGCAATGCATGCACACACACGACTGTCTCTGCCAGTTTCTTAGCCTCCCCACCCCTGGACAATGAGCCCAGACACCCCCTCACCCTCGCTGAGGTCGGGACTGGGGCAGTGCCTCCCTCAGGGCTTCAAGTGGCCCCCCCAGCAGCCGCAGGTTGCTGATGTGCAGGTTCATGGCTCGGTGCAGCTCTGTGTTGGTGAAGCTGGCCTTCTCATGGGCCTCCAGGTACTTGTCCAGGTCCCGGCGCAGCTCCGCCAGCGTGGGAGGGGCCGGGGGCACAGCCTGCTTCCCCACTGTGTCCTCCAGGCTCCGCTCGCCCGCCTCATCTTCATCCAGGACGTCCCGAATCTCCTTCAGAGAGGCCTCCACATCTGTAAACACCCCTGACAGCACTGCAGAGGAGAGAGAGAGAGAGATATGGCAAGACAGAGGTAAGAGACATTGAATTATCCCTCCTTTAAAGTGAATTTAATAGCTTTTACCTGTTATTTGACTTTTTTTGTATGTGTTTGTACAAGTGCTGTCTGCATTGAGTTTGTATGTGGGTTTCTGTGTGTATAAATGTAAGTATACACATACATGAGTGTGCACATATATGCATTTGTATAGTGCATGCATGTATGCATGCATGTATGTATGATGTACTCACTCTGCATGGACTGGATCAGGCTCTTCACAGTATCAGGTCTCACACTCAGAGCTGCACACTTCTCCATCAGCACTGGGGGGATGTGACTGTACATGTCCAGATTATCTACTGTGTCGGGATCCAGGCAGAGAGAGTCCATGAACTGCCTGCAAAACAAACACACCGGATCAGCTGTGTTTGTGTGTTTGGCTATGCGATACCACACACAGCGAACACAAATCTGTTTAATCCTGTAAGCTCACAGAGGTGCAGGAAACAAACAACAAAAGCAGCAGTTCACCAACTAGGCAAGTAACAGTTACAATTCAATTTATTAAATACAATCTATTTGTTTTATATCAATGATCATTTTATTAAGAAATGGTTGACTTTTTAATTACTACAGTTCCTGCAATACATGCACACAAACCCACAACTACATGCACACACAGGCACGCAAATGGGATTACAGGCCACAGGCTCCCTTCCCACTTACTCCAGTGTCTCATTCTTGCTGTCAATCTTAGCCATGACATCCCGCAGCAGCTTGGCTTTCTCCTCACTACGAAAGAGATGGAAATGGGAAGGAAAAAGAAATTAGTTAATCATATTCCATACAGTTTCATTCAAAACAATTAACCACGACAGCTCTTCTAAGATTCTCAGTCACCATGCTCAAAATTGTAGTGGTCACAAACATGAGTATGAATATAAATACGTCTTCCTGGCTTAAGTATTCCAGGGTTCTCCCCAGAGAGTGTCAAAGTGGCACTGTGCAATGTGGCACATTGTTCCCCTTTTTGCACCCCAATTTTAAGTTAGCCATTTTAAGTGACTTGGATGTGAACATTTTTTTGCTCCCGCTGAGTCTAGTGCACATGCAGTGACTTCAGTTATAAACGTAAAAGATGAGAATACGGCAGCGCCCCCTACCTGTAGAGAGAGGAAGCCTCATGGGCAGCCATTGGCACCAATTTGGAGAAGATGTCAGGGCCGGTGACACTGGGATCAGTGGGGTTCACTGGCAGGGCCTTCACCAGAGGGGCGCCTGAGTGGGTACAGGGGAGAGTGTATCAAAGTTCCAGGGGCATGGGATGGTTCACAGTAAGAGGTAAAGCAAATCAGCAGTAATAAGCACAAAGCCCAGAAACATCAAGATACATAGTTGTTTACAACTCGTACTATAAAGCGCATATAAAGTGCATATGTGTCTGCATGCATGCATGTACGTGTGTGAGATACCTTTCACAGAAGGCAGTGTATCTAGGGCAGGCACGGACTCATGGTAGATGAAGTCATTGTCCTTTTTGGCAGAGTTGTACCTAAAAGAATGGAGCAAAGAATCATGAATTAAGAGCACAGAACCTTCAAGAACCCACACATACCTTATCCAGAAGGTCATGCAGTGATTACTGCAATTTTGTTTGAAGTTTGTTTGTGCTGTAAGCACTTCAAACCCTGGGTTCTATCTGTCCATACATGTTGATTCTTCAGAGTCCATATGAAAAAAACTGATATAGTTCGTCATCTTCCAAGATTCTACCTGCTGATTCTGTCAGCCCAATGTTAGAGAGTGTGCTCTGAGTGCAATGCACTTCTGCATGTGTTTATCTGCAGTTAAGGCCATGGGAATTAAGCCTTAGCAGCAACAAAGGGCAATGAAGTCTTACTTTCCCCCGATGACATCCATGGTGAACTTCAAAGCCTCCTGCACACTGTCAGGCTGACCCTGCACAGAACGGAAGAAAGGAGAAAGAGAGGAGGGTAAGTGAAACAGCAGAGTGAGAAAGGAAATGAGAGAAGGAGAGAGGAAGGCGGGATGATTATTCCTGACTACAGATAGTTCTCTGTTCACCTGGAAGGAGTATTTACAGGTCAGGAACAACAAAAATAAGCACAGTCACTCCAGTAAGTAAACAGACTGCAGGGCTGTCAACAGTGTCATAAATTTGAGCTTGGATTTGCATTAGTTCAAAGAGATCTGATGCAAGACAATGACAAATTTGTAATCCAAATGAATTTCTAATCATACATCATTGCATTTTAAAGCAAGATTATATCTACAATAAGCTTATGTGGGTCTTCAGCAACATGTGCTCACAAGTGGCTTGCTGTACTAGTATATGCAAACTTTGTTTTGCATAGCAGGCATAATGCGAGACTGTTGTCTTTTATTTCACCATTAATGGCCAAGAAGCCAAAGAATTTTAACATTGCACTTCAGTAAGTCACTGGAATGGTAATCCTCTCATGAGATGTTGATTCCCTGCTTTAGCCATGTCACCAGTGTGTTCTAACTTTTGCAGATAAACTGTTAGCTATGTATGGAAAAAAATGTTTACCAAGTAATAATCATGATTTGGCACCTGATTGTAGCAACATGTACTCGCATTTGTCTTGCTGTACTGGTATATGCAAACTTTGTCTTGCATGGTTTGCATAACATGCATATTGACTTGCTGTCTCCTTTTATCTCGCCATCAATGGCCAAGAAGCCAAATAATTTTAAATGACACTTTGGTCGAGTCATTGGAATGATGATCCTCTCTTGAGACATTGATTCTATGCTCTCAGCCATGTCACCAGTGTTATGTTTTATGCTTTTGCAGATGAGATGTTAGCTACATATGCAAAAAAGGTTTATTTCATTAATAATCACGATTTGGCACGTGTTTTGTGCATCCCAGCATCTGAGAGGATGCCAGTGATGTTACAGCAGAGCCTTATTTAAATTACTAATCATGTTTCAGAAAAATCTCAAACCACAAAGGAGGTTGAGGCTACTGTTGTAAAATCCAAAAGCATTTGACACCAACAATGAAACTACATCACCCATCTGTAAAGCAGAGACACAGAGTCAGAGGGATCTGCTACCTTAGCCAGCTTCACTGCTTCACTCAGCTTGTCCAAAGAGCTCTGCAGGTATGCCAGCTATTTGAAGCAAAGACAGAGAACACATGAGATTAGATGGAGCAGGGGGATTGCACTGAGTGACTGTATTAAATGACAGACATAGGGTACGTACCCTCTCTCCATATTTCTGCTGCTCTTCTGCTTGTTTGCCCATGTGCAACTGCAGAGAGGGCAAAAGCACCATGAGTGCAGACCCATTAAAACTATGTGTATATGTCACACTTGTACTGATACCCACATTGATGAAACAAGTTCAGCAAAACATCTACAACCTCTACAACCCCTTATGGTCACTCAAAAACAGAAAGGACCCTTGAGAGAGGCTGTGCCAAGGTCTGAATCAAATCAGTGTGGAGACTGAGGAGTGACTTACATGGGCAATGGCTGCGAAGTAGTAGATCTTCATCTGAACCAGCTTCTTCCAGTCCTTCTGGATCTTTCCCAGCAGTGAGGCTGTCTCAGAGTTCTCCAGTGCCCGGCATGCTTCTTTGTAGTAGTCCACCACCTGCAGGAATGATAACGAATTCTATTTTATGCCATCCTACAGCTCAGATAAAATTCACCATCAATACTATATAGTATACTCCTGTAGTTGCATCCTTATAGTACCTGTTGTTTGGAATGGGATTTTTCTAACTTCAGAAAGAGGCTCTAACATGCAATGTTGCCTTGGTTGCAGTGTGGACACCTACCTGGGCACTGATGCGAGCCACAAGGAAGCTCTTCCTGTTGTCCAACATGGACTTTTCCAGAAGACATTCCTGTGCTTGTCCCTGAACCAGGAAATTACGGATTACCATAACAACATAAGGACCATTTACAGGTAATGTAATGGCAGTAGAAAGCACCAAGCAACCTTAAGAACCTTGGGAAGTGCATAAGTGTGATTACCAGCATGAGGTTGATGTTGAGGTTGAGAATCTGATGGCTCATGTCCACACTGAAGTTATGGCTGAAGTGATCCCTCAGGTAGGAGAAAGCTCCAGCAGAGCACTGGAAGTGGGTGCAGGAGACCTTCATCCCCTGCAAATAAAGAGGGAGGCAGAGTTCAAAGAGTTAAACTCCAAGAATGAGTTCAGAAACAAAGTATGCCGCTGTCACTGGACCCAAACCCCAACTCACCTCCTCAGACACTCTGTTGTCCATCGCTCCAAGCATGGAGTGGAGAGCTCCTACAGGGGGAGAAAGGGAGGGAAAGCAGTTAATGCACTAAAATACTCTACATGAAAACATGGCACACCGTTAGCATAATGCAGCCATAAATTACCCAGGTTGTAGAGAATGCAGGCCTGCTCATAACTGATGTCATCATGAGTGACAGTCTTTCCAGAGAAGATCTCTGTCCTGTGAGAGATAGGGGGAGAGAGAGAGAGGTCAGGTCACAGAGATACTTACAAAGATTACGATACATCCTCGATATGGCACAGGAAGAACAATAAGCTGGGTGACTGCCATCGTTAATAGTTCTTTACTTTCACAGAGAAAATAACAGGACAGGTGAATGAGGACAGCGACTGACACAGGTTCCTAGCACAGCGTCTATGAGCTGCTCTCTTTGAGAAATCTGAGGTAAGGCCCCAAACGTGTAGAGCGTGTGTGTGTGTGTGTGTGTGTGTGTGTGTCTCACAGTTACGGCTCTCACCAGGTGATGGGCACAGCGGCCTCCTGGCCGGACCCCAGGGGTACCCTGCTTTGCAGGTAGTGCAGCTGACCAAAGTACTTCCGGAGCGTGCTGCAGCCCTCAAAGTCCCGTGTCACGTTTACCGCGCTCTGTCAGGGACACGCATGCGGAAAACGCTCAGCGAGGACACACATGCAGACACACAGCCTGCCACTGAACTGCCCGCTGTATCCTTAATTAATAATGTAGAATGGACCAGATTATGTCCTATTTTTGCACTGTGGTGAGACTGGAAATAGCAAGGCCCCGGAGCCTCCTGCTGAGTAACTACTGAGAAATTCTATAACAGATTGCAATTCAGCTATCAGTGGATGGGCTTCACTGCCTTTTTGCTGCTGTAGTTAGACCACACAAAAATGTAGGCCATTTAAATTACACTGTAGCTGCTGGACAAATTTAAAGTGATTCAGGGAGAATGACTATTACAATTAAGTACATGCATTATTTAAAAAACTGGGCATGATATGGACCCTCCAGAAATACAGCTTTATGGCAGGCCAGCTCCTGTCTTTCAGTCAATGTGGCAATGTTCAGAGTAACTACTTATATCTATGTCTCCCCTCTCAAAAGCCCCTCCATCTATCTCTTCCTATAAACTAGCCAAACTACTAGCCAGCCCCCAAACCACTGTCCTTTTCCTTTCCCTTCTGGAGCCCTTCAATCTTGCCAGACCACACCCCTTGTTAGGCCCCGCCCTCTTCCTCCATCACTTACCAGACGTAGCTGCTCCAGCTTCTTCAGCTGCTCGTTGTAGTTTTCTGGGTTTTCCCCGTAGTTCTTCAGGATGAACTGGGACAGAGGGGAGAAAGAGGGAGAAGGAGAGGTGTAAGCCACTGACTCATGCAGCTACCAATAGGGCTCTAGCCCTGTCACCTGATCATCAATGCAGCTCGTCTGCTTTCAAGATGATCTATCGTACGGGATATCAATCATCCATGACCATAGAGTCACTGCAGAAAATGCTGAATCTACCATTGGAAACTGCATCTGAACTGAACTGGGGCATATAAAATTAGAATAGGGAAGTCAAATCTAAAATGAGTAAGACAGCAACTAAACATAGACCGCACAGACCATATTTCTGAAACGCGTGTGGTCTGTGTCTATACTTGGTACAGAACCTCCTCAGGACTGAATAATCTGTGTTGTTTCACATAAAGATTAATCCAAAAAAGTACTTCACTTTACATCTGACAGTTTGATGACAGTAAAAGTACTGATTGGACAATTAAGAAAGCCCTTCCACCACTGCCTTGGAGGAGTATATACATTTCGTTAGCTTAAGTATATTAATTATGGTTTTATTTTTTTGGCAGCTTGTCCTTTGACTTGTAGAATCATGTACTGTATGTGAAGTGAGACAAAGTACAGAGTGAATCCATACGGGTTCACACTAAGGATGTTGCCTGAGATAACCTCTCAATGGCCCCTGCTTTACTCAAATGACAGCCTGCCTCCTGACAGTGCAGGCCAGAGGTTGAGGAGCTTAACGAGTGCAGCTTGCTCTGCTGATGAGTCAGGCCAGTTGTTACATGAAAAAAAAAAACAAAGGGCTTTGTATCACTGCGGCCGTGGTCAGGACCGAAGCTTCTGGAATGTTCCAATCTCCAGGACCAGCACATATTCTTGGCACTCTCTGATGCACTGCTATCTTTCAGAGTGTTGCAACCATCTTCCACGCTGTCCCTGAATGACACGTGAGAATTGTCAATGCCTGTTTCTCATTTCCAGACCCTGTCTCTCACTTTCCCCTCCTCCCCCTTCTTGAACTCCTCCCAACTCCCTCTCGTGTTTGTTTCTCAACATCAGGGAGTCTAAAGTGAACCCTGTAAGCCCAGAGCTTTCTAGAACTTTGAGACCAGGAAGTACAAAGAGCCTGTTCTACTTTGTCTCGAACAGGAAGAGCAAGCAGAAATATCAAACAGCAGCAGGTCAGCAGCTATTTATAAACACTTTCCCATATGGAAATCTGTATAATGCATACCAGTTCAGAGCAGACGGCAGATATTAATGTAAACAACACAATTTACTGCCTGCTAGCTCACAGAAACATTAGCTCCGGCAGTTAGAGCACAATAAGAGCAGTAATACTTCAAGCATTAAATGCTCCAGATATAGACTGAACACCGTTCCCAGAAGGCCCTATGGTCAAATACAAACACGGTCTGCCCCTGTAATTCCCTTGGCTTTTCCCTCACACCAGTCTAGCCCAAGGCATGTGACAGTGACATCATCTAAACACCCAGCCCCTCATTGGAGGTTGATGACATCAGCAAGCCAGGTTGTTTCTAGACTGCACTGAGGGACTGAAAGCAAGTAGAACACACACACACACACACTTTTACTGACATAAACCCAACAACACAAACACATACTGTTAGAATGTGCTCCTATTTTCCTATTTATAAACAACCACTGAAAAAAAAAAATCAACTCTTTCTGAGTTTTTATGTTTCACATGAGTGGACTTCAGCATATAACTGTAAATAATGAAATAAAGTCTTTAAACAATGTGACTTCTTATGAAAACCAACTGATATGTATGCTCTGGGCACAATGCTTAGAAAGGTTTATCAATTCACAGTGTGAGAACTAAAACGTCTCTCATGCAAGCTGAGGGAACTCTAAGAAGGAAATGGATTCTTGTAACCTTTCCCAGAACGTTTCTTTTCTTTTACAAATCAAACCATAAAGACAGTTTTGTGGGTTTTGAAAGACTGAATGGCAACTGACTGAAAAGTTGAGGGAACAGTCAGAGGGAATAGCAATGATACAGATGGCCATTGTAAACTCTACAGGCTAGCAGAGGACTACCTGGCTGATCCCACTAAGAGAGAAAGCATTAAATAGGACACACAGTGTAAGTGTTGTGGCAATGCAGTCTTGCGCTAAGCTGCTATCGTTCAGTGGGCAGGTCTTGTCTTTTTAACGGCACAGGAGATTTTCCTATCAAATTAGGGACAGTGAGGATTTACATTACATATGCTTGGTGAGTGCGGCAGCTATAATGCTGTCTGCTTACTGAAGGAGCTTACCTAAAGTAACCTGCCTTTACACACTGCCAACACAGTGCATACAGACTAGATCATTGCAAGTGATTTCACACCGCAGTGGAGAAGGGGCTCATATTGAGTAAAATCTACATACTTCCTGCTATTACACATACCCCCAGGTTTCCTAAACATTGCTATGGTTCTCTTGGCTGTCACAGATATTAAATAGAAAAAAAAAAAAAAGAACAATAAGGATTATTCTGTCTTTACACAAAGCTAGAAGCTGTCATTATTTTTGGATATAAAAAGGCCATTTTGCAATTTTGTGATGTACATGAGGTTTCAAAAGAATGACACTGAGATCAAAATTATGGGAAAATGTGATCTGTAGAGAGAACAGCTGATTCATGAACCAGAGGGTAAGCTTCGCTCACTCACGTGTCCACTGTATCAGCTGCAGGGGTGAGATACTGAAACTAGCAGAGGACTTAATTTCATTCATATTTTGTGGAGGTATTGTGGGATAAGTAACTGGCTCTCTCTTGCTTACAAACAGGCAAGCTATACTGCAAAAAATGCAAGTAACAAATCAAGTCTGACACAGAGCCTTGACATTCAGTATTAATGAAGCATCTACACTGTCTTTACAGCTATGTTTTACATACTATTAAAGTGACAACACATGTGGTTAAAATATTCAAACTTGTGAACACTGGAAGCACAGGTTACTTAATTTCTTATGCAGGAAGTCTCATTTCAATTGTGCACTCATATGTGTACCATGTGATAGTCATACATTAAACTTAAGAGTCTGTGACCCATTGTTAAATGTTTACATCTTTACAGTGGGTCCATATGGATTTACACCTCGGATACCTTTTTCCAAAATTAATAAAGGACCTCTAACTTTCACATCAGAAACACCTCATTGATGATATGAGAGGAAATGTCCTACCCTGCTTGCATCACTGTTAGCAGAACAGTCTGTATCACCACCTGACTGCCTGCAATGTAGTTAGGCCTGCACATAATTCTGCTAACCTGAGACAAATTTGCTGATTAAAGGGCCTTCAGAACAGATTCAGCACTTTGCAGGACCTCTTCAATGGTAAAAGCCATTATCTTCCCTACACTCTCCAACAACCACTCAAATCCGTACGGAGACAAATCTCAACCCAGTTAGGTTTCTGCTTCCTGTATTAGCACACTCTCATCTAATTATTTCGCACAACATCATTCTTAATGGACATGACCCATTTCTCGCGAGAACTGTCCGATTCATAAGGGCCTCAAACAGAATTATACAATCCTGTCCTAAGAGGTATGGGACTTACAAAAAGCATCACAAAATGGTACACCACAGTGTACTTTCTGTGCTGCATATAATTGTGTGTTACAGACAAACTGCACTGTGTACCAATAGCAGGAATGCCATGGCAGAACTGCAGCTGCAGTGGTCAGTATTGTGGCCTGAAATCTCGCTGGACAGCGGCCACCCCTACTTTGACAGAGCATGACACAGTTGCCAACGGTACCTGTTCTAACTGTGCGTACACACAGGTACTTCCTCTAACCAGCACAGCAATGACCTTACTGACCATAACTGGGAACCTGCAGAGGGGGTGAGAGGGGGATGCTGTGGCCTTAGACAGCCCTGCTCTAACTGACTGTAGAAAGGCTGAGGGCTGCAGGGCCTGCGGTGGTCACAGAGACAAGGTTTAGGAAAACTGACCAGTCAAGTGGAGTCAACCAGTGCTGAAACATGGGAAGAGTGTGACTGAAAGGAAAAGACATAGTTGGATAAAGGACAATGACAAAAACGAGGAGAGAGACCAAACAATAACAACTGATAGTTTACATACAGAGAGCCACTCCCCGTTCCCCCCACTTAATGTGCATACGGAGGAAGACCGGTGAATTGTTCAGTGAACACTGGAAGTCTGTATTAGTGCGGAAAATGAAATCAGTGAGAACATAAATTTGTAATGAGCTGAAACACTACACTCGCACCAAGCACATATTTATTACTAGATCATTCGCTTCAACTCTACCTAAAGATTACGCTGAAGCAGACAAATTCGCAGGGTCAGTGTCTAATGTATGTAGGTAACGTTAAATATATCTACATCACAGTACATATTAGGGAAAGAAACAGATTTACGAAGGGATGTTGATCGAATTAAATTATGTGAAGGAAGCGAACAATTAAATGACTCAAATCGGCCTTGTCTTGCTGGCTAATGCTACACCGGCAGTTTTCCAATAGCCAGAAGGCAACTAGCCATCGAACGTTAGCATCGTTAAGATCCCTCCGATAACAAGATGAGACTGATCAAGTTTAACTATCGGCAAGCTGCATGTCATGATGTCCCATTAAACCATGTTCCCCTGACTTCCGATTGCCCCAAGATCCGAGCCGCCCTGTTGCTCCATGTTCGCCCCGCTCACCTGCTTGACAGACGGGTTGAACTGGAACTCCCCAGCCTCTTTCAGATCCAGCCATATCATGGGCATTCGAGGCACTGCCTCCATCGTGGCCACCTACTTTGTTGTATCCTTTGAAAAGAATATGTTCTTCTTCTGCCTAGAATAAAGAAATAGGATCTGAATCGTTTCCACAACAGTTTCGGTAATTGTTTTTATTAGTGCGCCCTCAATGTCTGTGTCATATCCCATTTACACTCCAACAGGAAACTAAGGCAATTAAGGAGATGACGTTATTGCAAAGTTCCCTTTTCGAAAGTGGGTATGGGAAACGTAGTCCCAATAGTGTATTTATAAGTGTTTATTAAATATACCCTCAGCAAAATAACAAAATAGAAAAAGTCACACATGAAAGATAAATGTGATCAACACTGAAGCAACATTCTACAATCGGGAATTTTGAGTACCGAGAATGTTCCCGTATTTTTCACTTTGGACAGAGCACCGCCATGTTGACCCTTGATCGATTATATTTTCTTCTTTGATTGTGGTAGAATCAGCTGATTTTGAAAGATTTTTCGTGGGGCCTCTTAAAAGGAATTTAAGATTGGAGTTCATTGCTTTTGTTAAATACTTCTTCGAGCTGTCACTGTTAAATCAATGAATACGCCCATGCACTGTTTTATGAAATATGGATAATAATTTAGTTTAACGATGTGATGTAATTACAGGAAGCAATGCCTTCCAGAGGAAAAACTATACACCAACATAAATGTGTGTATTTGTTATACGTAATGCATGCACTTTTCATGAACAATACACTCGCGTCATTATGAAAAGCTATATGCCATATCGTAGTATATTTCGTTGCATTCAAATGTATTCATTATGGTTAATTATGAAATTTCTGGTTAAATCTGTATTTAGGCATGGACAAATTCTGAACAGCTAATGGGCTAGTAGTCTGTGAAAACAGCGCCACCCTGGGAAAAGGAAGGAGAACACGTTCGATTCTGTCTCCATAGGAACATGAGTAAACACGGAAATGGAAGTTACGCGTGGATGTGTGAAACAGCTTTGCTGAGTTATGTTTACCCAGTAGGCCCATGCACCAAGAGCAAGGTGAGAGCAACGTATTTTCTCTGTGACATTAGTTGATAACGGGTGTTTAGGTATTTTCCGAGAACAAACTCAAAACTAATATCGACGAGATTTCCAATTTGCACAACTAATATGATCTTATGAGGTCGCGGATAAGCTTCTTGGCTTTTGAGATTTAATCCAAATATATCACTTAGTTATTTTATTTTAACACTAATTGCATCTTAAGGTATTTTCCATTTGCATATACAGTTAAAGAAATTACTTCTAAAGAAAGTACTTGCCCTGCATGTACCTTCCTATGTTTGCCTACACACAGTCTTAATATGCCGGTGCATCACAGATAAGAGTCACACGAGGAGCAGAGATTTCATTCCAATAATTTTCTGTTTGTGTAGACCTTGTATATGTATGCTAATAATTTTTCTTCCATTTATTTAATGTCATACTGATTCTAACTAACAAAAATCTCTGGAAGAAACCTCTGATGTACATGTGTGTTAAGCAGAGAAATCGCTTTGGTGACATGAGATATCTGTCCATTGTATTTTAGCCTCTTTATGCAAGGATGAAGGAGTTTGGAATTGTAAAAAAAAGTCTTGTGGACTTTGTGGCAGTTTAACTCTTTCAGAACTTCATCGGAGAGTTGTACCAAACCTCAGCTAGCTGTTAGAAACAGGGTCCTTTCCAGCTGCCTTTATCAGGGCAAGATGGTTTCATGTTACTTTAATTGTGTGTCACACACAATGACACAATGCCTCTTGCTGTGTTGGAGCAAAGCCTTTTCAACAGTGATTTTTTTCTCCAACTTTTTGTCCATGTTATAAGATCATTGCTAAGTTCTCATCCATAAATAATCCAATGCTTTGCGAGCACAACAGTGTGTTACATGTAGCCTCTCCTTGGAACCGCAGATGCCATAGCTGCAGCAAACAGTTTTGTCCTTTCTTTGCATTTACAGTGGTCTTCAGAGATTTAGATTGACTGTCCCCTTGCTGGTGGCCCTCCTTCGTGAACATGCCTAAGTTCCAGGAGCTCGGAGCAGGGTCAGCCTCCTGCTCTGTACCTTCATTGACCTCTGACCCTGGGGGCATGGTAGCCAACAGATACGTTGTTCAGGAGAGACTGGGCCGCGGGAGCTTTGGGACGGTGTATCTTGTGCGGGATACCAAAGCTGGAAAGGGAGAAAACCTGTAAGTAAATCTCCTGTGAGACACTCAGACCATGTCACAACCATAGCAATGATAATCAGGAGCACATTCGCTGTTTAATTACAATGTCATTCATCCATAGTTAAGAAAAAGAAGCTTAATCCTGTGTTCCATTTTTTAACAATTCCCACACAGCACTGTTAAGTTGACACTAAATTCGAAACTAAGAGAAAGTGTACAAACATGAAAAAACAGACTATAGTTCTTAATGTAGAGTGGTATAAAATTGTTATGCTTTCCTTAGCAGGTTTCTTCTTGCAATACACGATGTCAAAGCACTTCATTGTACTCAGGTCAGGAGTCATATTTCACTAATTTTTTTGGGTTTGTCAGCTGAATGAACAGTTTATTCCTCTCATGCAAGCAGGAACAATAACTTGTTCCTGGACACAAGAAGTGAGAGAGAAAGTGTTTTGTTCTAAGTAAGGCTCATTGGAGACATTAGCTCAGCTGGTGTGTAGTGCATTTAACTAAACACTATATGGGAAATTTTATGAACCCAGGGCAAGAGTCAGGAACATTTCTGATAGCAAGCACATGCCAGCTTGTACATATGTAAAAGAATAAGTGTGTTTTGGAGTCACTGAGACATTTTTAGAGAACAGGCTATGGTGCCCTTTTAAGGTAAGGGACGGATGAGGGAATAGTGATCTATTGTCTCCTCTAAATGTCAAACGCAGTCAGCTTTGAAATTTACAGCCAGTCCGACTGAAATGACAGCGTGACCAGACTGATAGTGACACTACCCAATTTCTTTCACTTTCTACTGTCAAGGGCAGAAATAAACTCTTATTCATCTGACTAGCGATGCAGGACTTCAGTCCTTATCTGTGGTCAACACTTAGAAAAAGACTTCAGAATTGTGTGTATAAGCTCAGTATCAATATGTCACTCATATTCTTGCAAAGCTGTGCAATGGCTCTGTATCGGTCAGTGTTGTGCCATTTACGCACTATGACAGGACTGTATCTTGGCAACAGGGCATGGAGAATGCCAGACCATTGTCATAAAATAAAGCCTGGTGTATTTGCAGCTTGCTGCTGTCTCTAATCCAGTCAGTTAAATGTACTTGTCCTGTCAGCTGTCTTTGCTGTGATTGATAGAGAGGCGCCATCCATCTCCCAGCCTGCATGGTACGGTTAACTGACAAACTCACATACAATATAAACCAGTATACACACACAGGGCCCCATATTAGTAGTACTGTCACTGCTGTGTATCACTTGACCTATGGACCACAACTGATTAAGACATCACTACATACCCCACCCAGTGCTGTAGTTTCGCTGCGCAAAAAAATGTGCAACTTTCTGCTCAACTTTTTTTGTAAGCAATTCAGCCCATGGCCATTGGGGGGCAGTAATGGTCTATGTTCTGAAGGCCATAGTTTTTTACATGGATACTGAGAAACAAAATAGTCTGCATATATTTTCCAATTTTTCAGTACCCCCAAATACAGAACAAAAAAAATAATCACCTGGGAAAATGGATAATATTTAAAGAGTGCCTAAAATGTAATTTCATAAATGCCTGTGTCTAAATTGGACAAGGAGGGGGATAATTTGGCAAACCTTAGTATGTAAAGAACTTGGAATGAACTGAGGTTTGAAAAACAAGCCGAGGAGAGATTTGCATCTATAAAATATAATTATTTACTGTGCTAAAAATTCTATAAATATAACCTAAATGAAAAATTCATGCAAATATTGTTTATGTATGGTTTGTTAATGTGTTGCTGAGATAGGGGGTGCCTGTTTTGCAGAAGTGTTGTTCTTGTGCTGAATTAGGATTGAGGCTGTATGTGCAATCTGATGAAGCTTGTTCAGGGTCATAGTGTAAGGTGGCTCTGCCAGGTTCCTGCATACTTTATATTGATATCTGGCAGTGCATTGATCATGTTCCTCTCCTCATCAGCGGTGGTGCCCGCTGCTGCCCGCTGACCCAGGCCTCTGCTGCCAAACGGAGGACACACTACAAACAGAATGTGTAATCCACCTGAGCCAGACTGCCAAATTCCTGTACCTTCAAATTAATAGTTAGCTATGGACCTGTGCTGTACCTTTCCTCCTGAAATAACAGGCATGTCATCCAATGCCTCCAAGTACTGCCAAAGCAAACAGAAGGTTCAATGATATTCAAACACACAGTATATACTTCAGCAAAAAGCAGCTATTTCCCTCTGGTGAAGAAAAGTAGTGTCCACATGATTATTTGCTGCTGTGTCAAGCATTTCTTGGGTAACTTGTTTGCCACAGCGGGTATATTCTGTAATTGGATGGGGAATCAGCATTAGCATTACTGTGCATCCCTGCTGGGTATTTAAAAGTGGAAACGGCCCTTTCTCTGTCCTTATAAGAGAGACAAGAAGAAATGGCAACCAATTAGACCTGTGGTCTATTCACTGTCTTGCTGCGGCAAGATGCCATGCCTGGGGAGATTAGCTGCTGGGTGCTGGGCACTGCTTTCCACTCATCACAACACGCCATCAATCCACTCCCACACCCGCTGCCCAGAGCGCCCTGGCATCGCCACGGAAACACCGATGCTTTTGAAGCGCCTCTCGCTCTCCGAGCCGTCCACCTGTCAAGCCTCATTGTGCATCTCTCATTCTTGTTTTCTTTAAGCCGCGTTTGATGGATACCTCCCTTTCATGACTGAGAAATGTCAACGCGACGTGCCGCCTCTACGCCCGTCTCTCCTGCTCCTCCACCAGCACCTCATTAACTAACGCTGCAGCCTCCTCTCTCTCCCCGTTTGGGCCAGAGGGGCCACAGCCAGTCCCAATTCTCCAGAGAGGAGCATTATGGGTATCAAGCGCACGGCAAGATTTGGGTCCCTGTGGTTTTGTGTTGTGATGTGTTATATGTCAGCATATATTCAGCCCCAATCTCTTACTGTCAGGACCTTTCCATGTCAGAATTTCAGCTGTAAGCAAAAACACATTGGCTTTTTAGGTTTGTTAACATAAAAGATGTTTTGTGACTTTCATTTCCCTCCAAGTGGCAGACATTGTTACAGCCATCTCTTCTAAGCTTGGTATATCTCTTGCATGGTAGTGGCAGCATATTATTTGTGTGTCAGTTTGAGGAATTGAAGCATGGAATTGGAAGAAAACTGGTTGATTGCTGCACCTGCTTCAACAACAGAAACAGCTTGAACTGGTTTCTGCAAACTGACCTGGATTGCCGACTTGTTCTACCCCTTCTCACTTATTTAGGGGAACACTTCACCTGTTTTTTTGTATGTTTTGTTTGCATTGTTCAGTGGCACTGGGCATCCAGATCAGATTTTCTTTATCAAGCTCTGTCCTTGATTCTAAATTTCTTCCAATAACCCAAACATGCAGGAAGTCTACTGATCCAGAAAGCTTGTGAGACACCAACCTCATTTCCTTCTTTCTCATGCCCTTTTTTGTAATGACCAAATTAACATTATCGCCAGGATGCAGTTACTTAGCCATTCTGAGTCAGTATTTAATCATCAACAGATACTCATCTCTAAGGTCTCAGCTCCCTCAGCACCATACTACTATTTCCTAAAACCATTTGTGTCATAAAAATGTTCTGTTTATTTGTCCTGTTCTATCTCTGCTTTGGTATCACTGTGGTGACATTATGTGACATTGTGTGTAGAAAAATAACAGCAGTGCTGGCACACAGTTCTATCTAATAGCCTGAATCGAGACCTTGGCTCTGCTAGGATGTTGCTTGTTAACTCAGGAGTGTTCGGATCAAATGTGTCACTGTGAGGTATCTTGTTTAGGATGTCGCAAGCACAATAACTCATGCAGTTTGATCTCCTGAATTAAATTTGCTCATCAGCTTTGCTCTGAACCAGAAGCAACAATAACATATGGTTGTTGGCTTCCAGGTGGCTCTTCAGTCTGCTCCTCTGTGTTTTTCTGAACAGGGCACAGTCAGGGATCATGTGAATGATCTTTGTAGAAGAGTACAGAAATACCTGTTTGTGAGAACTAGTGACAGAGGCTAACAGTGTGTATAGTGACATCTGTTTGGTGGACCTGGAGCAGAGGCAGTATGAGTAGCACTCTGAACTAGAAAATCTTTGTTGTGGAACAAGAGAGGAGGACTAACAGCAAAATGTGTTTGTGGTTTATTTGGTAGCAGTATAGTGGACTGGGGACATGTGTCATACATACAGTGAGCCTTCGCTAAATATACTGTGCATGATGCATTGGACTCTTTTTCTTGTCATTTTTTCTGTTGAGTCCCAACAAATAACCAAATACAGTAAATGCAAAATAAAAACAGTGAACACTGTTAATTCTGTTTTGTGGAACATGAGAGAGTATGACTGATTGCAAGTATATTAAAATCTGTTTGTTGGAACAGAAGACTGTGGTGGAACAGTATAGAGTTGGCATGTAAATATAAGCACCAGATATGGAGGGCACCCTGCCATGTAAAGACTTTGGCTGCCTCTACCGTGTTTTTATTGTAATGTCACATTTTCCCATCGTCACAGTATAACAAAAAGACCATCAGGCATTGCTTTGTCTCTATTAACTAAGCGTGTGTAAATGTATACATGAGTTTATGATGCATGACACTCATATGGGTCATTCCATAGGAGACTGGTGCTGTATGTATGTACTGCTGCCACAAGGCCGAGCCGCTGCGGTGTGTGCAAACAGACAGGCGTTATTGATGAGTGGCAGCGTCATTTGTGCGGCTCTCCGGGTTTCCCCCTGTGCAGCAGAGCAGGTGGGGTGCGCAGAGTCATTAATAACCTGGATGTGAAGGTTAGGTTTGAGTGACCTACATACGCACAGACAGGAAGAAGCACAGATGCCTGTGGTCTCACACACGCACACACACACGCACACACCTGCACCTACACATACTCTGGGCTTACCTTTACAATGCAACGTATACTTCATGGAAGCAGTTTGGGTCAATGTACACACATTCATATCACGAGGATTCAAAATTTCAGTCTGTCAGTCAAACAGGCATGGTGGACACCTATTTAGTGCACATACTTTTCATGTTTTATATTCTCCTCACCTCTACACATCAAGGTGCTGTGAAATGCATACATGTATCTGTTGGTGAGTGAGCGTGTGTGTGTGTGTGTGTGTGTGTGTGTGTGTGTGTGTGTGTGTGTGTGTGTGTGTGTGTGTGTGTGTGTGTGTGTGTGTGTGTGTGTTGCCACACTGTGTCAATGTCAGTGACATACAAATGCATGTTTGTTTCCGGGAGATAGGTCTTTGCTCTTTAATGCAGCGAGAGTACCACGGCCCACCTTCAAACATGCACCTCTTTTATGGGTCGATCACATGATCGTTTGTGACTTTGAGGGGATTCAGCAACATTACAAACTATTTCTTCCTGTCCACAGACTGAGATTCGGTTTGAGAAAACATGACCTCTCGCTTGGCTGACTTTCCTGGACAGCTGGAACTAAATATAACCAGCCGGACTCACAAAGACGTCGCTCGTCTCAAAAATTGCACCTGTACGGTAAATTGAGCTCGGTGTCTCGGTCAAGTTGGGCATCGGATTGTCCGGGGTGGTTGGTGGCACAGACCCATCACTTATTTAAATCTGTGCCGGGCAACTTCTCTCATCTGTTTATGGCCCAGCGAAGTTTTCTGAGACCTATTTATACATATGTCCTACTGAAACAGCTCAGGTGATGCATTTTACAGTCGGGTACAAAAGCACTGCCGTCATCCAGAATCTGTATCCACGGCCATCAGCTTACAGCTCCAGTGCCATAGCTGTCAGTCCAACTGGTTGTGGTGGAAGAACGGCCTAATGAAAAGCAGAAACACTTACTCAAAAGGAAACACCGGCAGAACGCTTCTCCCCAGGGGGGTGATCGCTTTCCCTAATGACAGCTTTTTATGCCTGCTCAAGATTGAATGCTGGGGCCTGTTCATCTCTATTAACAAATACCTGCCAGCAGAAAATACCCCTCTGAATGCAGCTTTGGTGATACTTCATTGTGCTGCTAAAAGGGCTGAATTGGAATGAGAAATATGTCCCACTGCTTGTTTAATAAATAAAAGTGACAGGCAATGTAGATAGGCAGAAAATTAAATGAGAACAGGACTTTTTGTTTATTTATTTTTTCCCAAGGAGCACTCAGCATTCCGGATAAGGTAATAATTGTGTCTTTTTTCCTTTATTCTGCATCTTTCTTCTGTCCTTCCTCCTGGCATTCAGCAGACTCACTGTCAGTTACCTCAGTGCTTCAAAGCACAGTACGTTGCATCAGAACCTTTGCAGTAATAGTCATAATCAACTACTTATTCTGTAATTGAAAACAGTTTGAAAACAATGTCCCGTACATTTTGTGAAAGCTACAGATTAAAGGTTCATAAAAGCAGAGACTGAATAAGGTAGCATAATTTTGTTTTATTACGGAGGAACCCAATGATATGTTCCATAACCTACAATGTAATGATTACTTAAATATTAAAAACTCTGGTACCTGCCTAACCCCACCCCTCCCCCCCATCCCCCAGTTTGAGCCCCTCCTTAGTGCACCAGACAACTATAAAGTGATTCTTTTAACATTTAAAAAACACCAGCAGCAGATCAGTAAAAGGAAGTAGCTGTTTTCTAGAGCAAAGGCCTGTGGGAGACCAGCTGAGCCATAGCTGTAACCGATAAGATCAGTGAAATGCACTCAGTCCAGCAGTCACTGGGGCCAGTTTCAAGTCATGCCGTCCATTGCAGTTATAACAGAAACGAGATGGGAGCTGGTCCAGATCCCACCAGTGGAAGCTTCTGCTGGTGGCATGTCAGATATAATAATGCAAACTTGGGAAAATTGTATAAAAGTCAGTCAATTTTTTAGAGAGGGCAGCTTCTCAAAACATAAGCTCGAAGTGTAGGCGGGCGCTTGGATGCTGCTGTCTCTGGGAATTGTGGGATTGCTGGTGAAATATAATTATAAATGTACATTATCCAGAGGCTCTCTCTGGAGGGAGAAGAACCCTTATGGGGAACACGATGGAAAGAACTGAACCCATTCATTGCTGTCCATTTCTGCCCACCCATCTGCAGCTGTGAATTTGGGCACCAGTTGTGTTATGAGCAGAGACCTCCAGCACACTGCTATTTAACATTTACCCAATGAGTTTAGCCTCAGTGGAGACTGTGTTATCATCCGCTGCTGCTGTTGATTTTGTAATTAATATACTACTCCCTTTCAGAGTCATCATTACATAAAGCATTAGTCAAGCTGTGCATAGTGGATGTGACATTTGAAAATGAAATGATTGGATTAAATAAATCAAATTAAATATTAAAGCCCAACAATACTTGAAGGAGAACCAAGAACTCTGATCGGCGTAGTAAAGACCCAAAGTTTTAAAAAGAATCCAGCCAACCAAACCAATCCAATTAGATTTCCATTAGTATCAGTCATGGAAGTTTTGTTCATCATGGAGCTGCTGACTGTAAACACATGAGCTTTGGCACCTCACATATTGGACAATTTACTGGGATTTATGGGCCACAGTAGTCATGGTACCTTTCACTGAAATTTGGTGTATTTTGCTCCTGGGCAAGGAAATTCCTAGGGGTGAGACCAAATAATACTGAATATTGAACAATAAATTGATCAATAATAGATCAGTTAATCACTACTCAAATACATGGAATCCAGGCCTTATTGTCTATCAATATCCAAATAAATTATATACCCCTATGTAGATTAAATAATTCTTTTATATGAATTTTCCAGCCTGAAATTGGGTTTGATAGTAATGATATATTATAACAACTATATAATGTATAAAAAACAGATCCCAGACCCATTTCCCATAAAGTAATATAAAATTACTATGTACCATGCACATGAAAAGAATTGAAATCTGTATTTCTAAGTGTGTGTGTATGTGCTCGTTCGTGTGTGTGTGTGTGTGTGTGTGTGTGTGTGTGTGTGTGTGTGTGTGTGTGTGTGTGTGTGTGTGTGTGTGTGTGTGTGTGTTCGTTCGTGTGTTTGTGTGTTCGTGTTTGTGTAAGTATGTCTGTGCTGTAGCCAGTGGAGCCAATCAGTGCAGTGCTTTCTTCCCTAAATGCAGCACAAAATATGTCATCCAATTTGGGTCAAACTGGCTTACAGCTACTTCCTGGGGTTTCCCCCCTGTCCTTAGGCAATCCATCTCACCCCCCCTCCCCCATTACCATTCACCTGTCAGCACGGCCCCCAGGAGGCCTGCCAGCAGCTCAGTTATTTTTACCTCTCCTCAATCAGGCCCCTGCATTTCCACAAAGCCCCTGAGATGCACCAGCATCTTGGCGCCCCCCTGCAGTTCCCCCAAGCTCTTTTCATCCAGGCTCGTGACATATCTGGGGCTCCCCCCGTTCCTGCCTAATTGGTGCCTCTGCTTCATCCAGCCAAAATGGAGCCATCTCCATAAATGCGGATGCCAGATCTGTCTGGCCTGGGTCAGCTATCATCAGGAAGCAGCAGATACATGTTCCTCATTTGGTCTCATCACGTTGAGCCTTAATTTCAGTTTTGAGAGAGAGAGGGCTTTTTATGGAAAGATACTAATTCTTACAACAGACGTGACTGAAGAACAACATTTGAGACACAAATATGGCTGTCATGTGTAGAAGGACCAGCTTTAGAGAATAGTTGGGAAATGTGAGGGGTGGGTTGGGGGTGGGTGGGGCGGGTGGGGTTCTTTATTTGCTTGGAAGACCAGGAAGGGCAGAGGACACAAAGATATATAGCAGGTAAATATGCAAAGGTGGAGGTGACTGAGGATTTATTCTGGCTTTAATATTTATGGATGGAGGTGCATGCTGGGAAAACGAGGGCCCTCAGGACGGTGCTTCCCCAGCATGTGGTACCAATGGGGTGCCTGCCTCCCTCATAGATATTCCTGTATTACTCTGTTTGACGTACAGTAGATATAAGTTCAATTATTCATGGAATATTTGAAGACTGATGACTTTTTTCATCGATAATACCATTTCTTATCTTCTTGCTGGCTGGAGTGTTTTTTTTTTTCAAGTGACATTTTTGCTCACGATACCAGACTTTGGTTGGAAAATATGCAATATCTTTAGCAGTCTGTTTGAAGATCAAGGCTCAGATATTGGGCATCAAACTAGAAATGATACAGTAGAACCCATATCACCTTTATGTAAGGCCACTGTCGAATTCAGAAATCTGAGAATATTAGAGGTTTTTCCGACAATTCTTTAAATTATATTCATAAGACAATAGATAGATAAAGGACAGGAAATAGACGTCCTTCATCTACTCCCTCAGCCAAAAGAGATTCCTTGATTCAAGCTTGCCTCCCATCACGGGCATGAGAAGCCCAAGGTGAGTTTACTCTCAGGTTTATTAATGGGGCCCATCTGGTAATCAACATACGCGGTGAAATAAAGTGGTAAATGAACACCTGGTGCACAGGCTTACTTAAGACCCACATTCTTGCTCCTCTGCTGTCCCTGACAGTTGGTGGGAAATGGAGGCAAATACATTTACTCTGCTGAGAGTTCGATTTTCACACTGTGGACTTGTTTATCTCTGATTTTAGGATAGCCTTCTTGCTTTGTCTTAGTGAATAAAATCCTTTAAAATATAAAAATAGTGACAGTAAGGAAAAGGATGAAATGATTGAAATGAACCTGGCTATATGTAAGAGCTTTATTTATAATTTACCCTAAGTATTTACAATACAGTACGACTATAAGAAGGAAAAAAAGGAAAATGTTTGATGAAAATCAGGCCATCCAGCATAGCCTACTGTTTGAAAAGTATCTACCTGGTAACCTGGTCTTCAGCATCAAGAGTCTGTCATCTGTGCATTCACTTATGGTAATTGACAAATAAAATATGAGTGCATGACACCTATTATATTTAAATGTTAAATGCAGAAATTTTAAATGTATGCATAAGCTTATGTGTGTTAGGCTCGAATACATTACTCACTGCTATGAGTATGATTTTTATATTGAAGAAATCAGAACCATTAAATGCATATACATTATATACATTTGCAGTACAGTTAGTAAAATTAAAACTCTGCCACTCACATCATGAGCATTTAGAATTTTTCTTTACACATCATGTCCTCTTTTCTATCTTCTGCTGTACAAACTGCATTTGCGAACCTTTAAAAAATGGATTTCGCTTACAAGGTCTGACCGCTATTGTTTATGTCAATGTTTTATATCTCAAAGAAAATCTCTTTGCAAACCAAGATTTGGATGCCGTCCAGTTGATGGCCTTAGTAGTGCTTATGTTAGGACAAAACTCTTGAATTCCACCCTTTGAGACAGTTTTCCATGTGATACAGGGAGTCCTTGGGTTACGGCGGTCTCGAGTTACGTCGTTTTGTGGTTACGGCGCACTTCCATAATTATTTAAAAAACCTAGTTTCGACCTACGCGGTTTGTTTCGTAAATACAAACACAAAAATAAAGATAAGAAATTGTTCTCTCTTTTTTTTATTACTGTTTCATTTAATTACTGTATTTTATATGTCCTTCATGTGTTTTGTGTACAGAGTGAGTGACTTAAGGTGTTAACTTAGGTATAATTTAGTTATAAATTCCGACTTACATCTAAAATCGGCTTACGACAAGTCGTAGGAACGGAACTAATTCGTAAGTCGAGGACCCCCTGTATAGTTGCAGAGGTTTCACCTCTCAATGCCAAGAGAATCACAAATTCTGTAGCTTTGGTTTCCACATAGCTAATGTGTAGTGTGCAAAGTATGTCAGAGTTTGACAGCCATTGTCCTGACATCGTTTACAGCAGATCGCCGAGGATCTATGTCTGCTCAAGGTGTTGGTGGCAAGCCTGCCATCTCAGTGAGCCATATCTGGTGCCTGCTCTGAACGGCAATTACAGTTGCCAGGGGAATCAATGTGTTGCGAGTCATTTTGCTCTGACAGGGTGGTAAAAGAAACCCCAGCTTGTCACCGAGATGGACCAGAAACAGCGTGTTGCAAACCCAGTCGTAATTGGCAAGCACGGACGAGCGATGCCTCACGGCTGCTCAGACCGTAGAAACATGCTCTCGTCTTTCTGAAGCATTCTGGAATAATCTCAGTTAAAAGCCCTCTGCTGGAGTGTCAAAGCGCCCTGTCAGGTCTCATGATATGGCATTTCCTGGCTCCCAGGGGGGTCAGGGGCACATGAAAAGCATGATTAGAATGTTGTCTGCTGGGATATGTGTGCCATTGTATGCCGTCCAAGCAGAGGTTATGGTTTCCTGTAGTAGACCTGTCAGTGCTACAGTCATCAAATAATACCATCACTGTGGCCTTTGTTCTCCTCTTCCTCATCTTCTTTCTCCTCCTCTTCATCATTGGATTGCTGAAAAGATTGAATCCTGGTCCCACACAATCTCTCCTGGTCTTTCACTGAATCAAATACAGGGGAGTATGCTGTGAGAAGCATAAAAAGACCAGTCAAACCTCCTTCTTTCCAGCCTGACAGCTTGGGTAATATACCTCCCCTGAAGCTGCATCCCATCTGCCTTTTCCCCCTCCTTTGTAATGCGTCTCATTTTGCATTATGCCAAGATAGGTTTAGGACTCATGTCCCATGCCCTGTCTTCTGTGGATGACAATGACTTACAAGGACATGCAAACTCAGTGTTGATGAGCACAACGCAACACCATCGGTCTGCAACACCATGAAGAGATCAACAGGATTATTCTTACAAGGATACTGAACAAATTACTGCTCCTGTGGAGTAAAACAATGGCATTAGTTTGGACTTGCTGTTTACTTATTGCTCATTATCATAAGCAGGAAGCGTTACTTCAAAGAAGAGGAAAATTAGAAGCAAACAGAACGCGGCGCACCCCCATACAGCATTTGAAGGCTGTTGCTAGGGCTGACTCACACAGCCTAAATATTCACGCTACAGGAGGGAAACCAAGAGCCGAGCCTTAATGATTGCCCGGCACCCAACAATGGCCTGAAGACCAATTATAACTTTGACAAGAACCCTGGAACTGCCAACCGTGTTGCAGTAATTTCCTTTAGTGGCCGTTGATTAGTTCCCTGTAGGTTGGGAAAAAGGGGCTAAAGACATATAGTTTTACAGTCGCTGTATATTTCTTTGATTTTTGAAGAAGTACAGGGTGTTTCAGTTAAAATGAAAAGAATGGAATTTGATTTAGGATATTTTAAGTTTTAAAAGCCTCTCAATTCAGGGGGCATTTACCCTGTCACATTCTTGATATCTATGATTCTGTGGTTGCAATTAATGGTATATACATACCTATTGTGGACCCCAATGCTGCAGAAAAGAACACAAAAGGTTTATACTGGTGTGGAGGTCTCGTATATTCTGCCTATTTGAAACAGTGCATGAAACACCGAACGGGCAAACCATCTTGGGAAATCTTAGTTCTCTCCTGAATCTCTAACTTTGGAGTCAGTCTTTGGAGACTCCTCGGCAGTGAGTCAGGGTGACCTCAGTCATTAGTCACTGTTATCGTTCATTTACTTGGCTGCAGGCACATTCATCAAAGCGACTTGCGCCCACTGCAGCTCACTGAAATAGGTGGACGCTTGCTGAAGAAAACCAAGTTAGAATTATAAGTTTCGTTGTACCTCAATTTTCAGCCTAGGTTGGGTTCCAACACACAAGTGCAGAGCAGAGAATGGCATGCCATACCGCAGCTGCCCAGAAATAACCATGTTTTAGTAAAAACTTTCACTTTCAACTTTCCATTTCATAGACTACTGATCATTTATACTGTTATAGAGTTATTAATTCATGGAGCAGCTTTCCAGGTGGATTCAGGGACCCTTGGAGTGTTGAAGACCAGGTTTGGCACCATGCTAAATACTCAAAATACCGAAAACCCCCACTGTCCCTCATGGCTAAATCAGTCAACATCATTAAGAGTCTAATGACAAACTGTATTGGTAGAATGGACTCTTACCTTAGTCTCTGTCAGCTGCTTAAGAAGGTCAGGAAAACCAATCTATTCCCCAAATCATGAGTAAATGACATTCCCCCTGCCATGTTTGTGGCTGTAATTGAGGAACACACAGCTCATACTCACACCCGTTCTGGACATGTCACTTCAGTTAGGCACCAAACAATGGGAAATTGAAAAGTGACAGCAAAGATTGAAGGGGTGAACGAATGCTGACAGTCTGGAGGTCCTGTCCGAGTCCTCTGTGACCTTTCAGTTTGTGTACATTTAATCTTGTCTGGGAGGCTGATGCCATGAACTGAAATGGGAATTCTTGGTGCATCCTGACACACACAGACATGCACACATGCACACACCAACTCACTCACTCATATTCTAGCTTTCCAACTCACAGTCTCACACACACACAAACATGCAGTAACACAACCAAATTGTTTTTTTGAGCATTTTTGTCAATACTATTATTTGATTATTTTACAGTAAATTGTAGCATGTTCTTAAGTATCCTTTTTGAGGAACTGTATTTCACACAAGGTTTGCTCTGGCTATGGATACGTGTGAGACGGTTGGCAGTCAGAGTGGGGCAGAGGGAAAAGAGGGCAGGCAGAGAGAGGAAGAATGAGAAAGGCAGGATTGAATAAATAGAGGTGTTTTAGTTTGAACTTGTGCAGGAGAGGGTGAGATAGGAATAGCGAGTGAACAAGAGAAAGAGCCAGGTGGGGAGAGAGGGAGAATAAGTGAAAGAGAAGGCTGAGGAGAAGGGAGATATAAGTCCATTTTGCATCAAGATAAATAGACTCCTGTGCAGATTATGTCCATACCTTTTGAGACATTACTGGCAAAGTATGTGTCTATATGAGCTGCTAGATGATTAAATTGTCCTTTATCACATAAGGTCATAGAAATCTTTCAGTGGATGGTATACCATTTACAGTGATTCATGCTTGTAGTTGTGTCTTTAATGCTATTTGAAGCTCCAGGTGGGGAGGGAGGGAGAATGAGTGAAAGGTTGTGGAGGAGGGAGAGAGAAGTCAATTTTACATTAAAATAAAAAGACTCCCATGCAGATTATGTCCATACCTGTATAGTCATTACTGGCAATGTATGGGTGTAAATTGACTGCTAAATGATCAAATTGTCCTTTATCATAAGATCTGCTATTATATTTCAGTGGATGGGACACCATTTACAGTGCTTCATGCTTGTAATTGTGTCTAATGCTATTTGTTTTATGAGAGCTAATAGGAGTTGTGACACTTGGATCAGGTACCATGATATTCAGCATCTGCTGATCATACTGTGATGTAGTCCCTGAAAAGTTTGAAAGCTTTCATTTTCATATGATAGCTTGGTATTTCAGGTTATTTTAGCCATGGACTGCTTGATTTTTCTCCCACTCTCGCATCAAAAAAAAAAAAAAATCAGCAAACTGTGTCCAAGCTTGCCAAATAAATAAAAAGATCAAAAGTCATGTCTCAGAATTATTTTAAGCAGAGAGAAGTTACTTTTCTCTAATCTTCTACTTCAGTTGATGCTCACTAACTGCATCAGAGATCAAAGAATTAGACCCAGTTCCAAGACTGCATTTTCTGTTTCCAAGGTAGTGCTTTTAATTACAGCGCAACCTTGCAATTTTATTAGGTGAAATACATGGGAAAACATAATTTATATATACATACTGTATATAATATATTGCTGTTTATGAGTGTTGCATCTTTATAAAGCATTTATAAACCATGTATTACAGTAATGTGAGTCCCACTAATATCGGTTAAATAATGGGTAATAAGACTCAGTGAAGAAGTGAATGAACAGACCAGTGGGCTCATCTTAGTTCTCTGTTTTCCTGTGATTCTGAATGATTGTATCACTATGTTTGGTCTTGCAAGATCCTTGTCGGAGACACTCCTTCAAATTGCTGTGAGTATTTTTGCATGAATAATACTCTGTGTGAAGAAGACCTTTAGGGAGTCATTGCGAAGTGTTCTTTTCACTAATTATCATCTGTGTTCACATCACACAATCTAAAAGGGCCTCTGGTAGACATCATTGATCAATCTGAATGCCCAAAATAAAATCCCTCATCTAATTCATTTTACTGAGAGCAAAGAGAGTATCTACTCTTTACGACCTAAAGCTAGATTTCTAGCTCTGCTCTGTATGTTTTTCTCCTGGGGGGCGACGGAGCATAGCTAACATCTTAGACCGTTTTATAACATTGTGAATGATTCTGAAGTTCGTCGCTCTGAGTTATGGTCTCAAAGGGGCACAGTTGCTCTCAAACAGGGAGTGTGTATTGAACTTCACTGCCTTAAATCTGTCAGTCTCTTTCACAGAAACCCCTGGTTTAATGCAAGAATGTTTTGCTTTCTGAGAGGGAGCCTTCAGAGAGGGGGAGGGGGGGTGTACCCACAAGGATTTATGATGCTGTCAGTAATTATCCTAGTGTCTTGATTGCAATATCTTACAATGTCTTGACTGTCTCCTTTAACATATGGAAGGAAAACATGAGACATAAGAGAAGCATTTGGGCCAGAGATCATTATCACCTGAAGTTAAGGGCTTTGCCAACACATGTTGGGCTGAGATGAAGTCTATAAATGAATCAGATCATTTAAAGCAATTCAGTTTCGTAATCTTGGTCCGTGATGTGCATGTACATTTTATAAAAGCTACAAGCTTGCACCTTTATTTTTGACTAGATTCAGAGACGTTTGCTAACCTATTTTCAGAATGAGTACAAGCCTGTTTAAAGTTATTGTATTCAACATTGAATCAAAAATATATATGCAAAAATGATATTGGACTTTTTTTAGTAATAGCTGTCCAGGATTTGCATTGCTGGCACTCTTCTCACTTATCTGTAGTTTTGTAAGTCTCAGTGAGCAGTTTTGCAGAGAGCAAAATTAAATCACAAGTATGCCAATCTTGCTTGCAATTATGGAACTCAATGTGTGTCAATGAAACTCAGTACACAAACTCGAAGAACTTTGGCAGTAATATACTGTTCCCTCCAGAATTATGCATATCCTTGTGATCCAAGAAGACTATAAAAATGAAAAACAGCTCGCAATGAGGTATATTAATAACTATCTTCATATATATGTTCAATTTTTTTTTTTTTTAATTCTGTAACTCATGTATTTGTGTAGATAAATAGTTTATATCAATTTAATGATAATCTTTCGTCTACAAAAGATGGAGTTGTTGGCAGCTTTTGCTGTAAAGCTTTCTTGGGGGCATCTTTCACTGTTCATCTGTGTTTGGTCTCTGCCTCTTCAGGAAGGTGCTGAAAGAGATTCCTGTTGGTGACCTGAACCCCAACGAGACGGTGCAGGCCAATCTCGAGGCACAGCTCCTCTCCCAGCTCCATCACCCCGCCATTCTGAAATTCTTCTCCAGCTTCCTGGAGAGGGATACCTTCTGCATAGTAACTGAGTACTGTGAGGTAAACTGCCCCTCCCTTTGTGTACTTCACATCTGATTGGCTGGATGTTTCCCCACTGCCTCTGCTATCTGAAGGCAGTTAGAGTTGAGTTTGTCCTGCTGATGTGGCGGTTTTACTGTGTGACTACTTCTTTCTGTAAAGGAGACAGCAGTGATATATTTTTATTTAAATGCAGTCCTGTTGGTATGGCCAAACTGATTTAATACAAGTCATGCATTCGTTTTCTGAGATTCACATATACCAAACCAACTGAAATGTAAATTATACATAATACAGAAAATAGGCCAATACTTAATATTACATTTTGTAGTCTTCTCAGTGGCCCATTGACCCTAGAAACCTGAAGTCTAAAGCCAAATCAGCTAAAGTATCATGCTGTACTCAACTTGCAGTGCCCTGCTAAATATATACAGCACAGTACACATTCACATATATCTCATTAAAAATTCAGCTCCTGCAATATGAAAATTAATACCACAGAAAAAGCTGGATACTGTAAGCAGGGTTACCTGTGGCAAGGTAAGGCAGCTTTGAAAACTTTTATAGCATTACTCTCCCTGGACGTAGAATAACTTACTATGAGAAGGTTGCATGCTGTGTACACAGATTCTTTTTTTGATGTAAGTTGGGTGTTGGGCATGAGTGGATCCACCTTTATCTTTCAAAGAGCTTTTGATTTCCGGAGGATTCCGCAGCACGTAAAGCTCAGGATGAATGATTGATCAGCGCTGCTCTCTCCTGCTCTTGCTGCTCCTAAACGGGGCTAAAGAAAAGAAGGCTAATAAGGAGGAAAAATGTGTCCCTTTTTTCTTTCTTCCTCCATTTTATCTCTGTCAAAGTGTTTGCGGTCCAAATTGTGTCAGGTTGGAGTCCCTTCTCATGCTAATGGCCTGATGGTCCTTGATCTTTTCCCTATGGGGTTCAGGAGTGATGTATGAGCTGTGACTCTCTCAGGTGTGTCCGATAATCACTGTGATCCCTTTCTCTCTCTCCTTCTCTCTCTCTCTCTCTCTCTCTCTCTCTCTCTGCCTTTCTCTCATTCTATAAATAATAGAAACACCATCAAGAATATACTGTACACATCTTCACACTTGTTGCATGCTCTCTCTTAATCAATGGTTTCACCATGAGATGAAATAACAATAACTAGTCACGTAAACTTTTGTAGTCCTTCTCCCATTCAGACTAACATTCTGACACCACGGCTCTCACAAGATGGCTGCTTGTTACAAGATGGTTCCTTGATTTTTCATTCTATTCCAGTTTTGAATATCATATTTATATTGCTGCCTTGTGGCTCATTCAGGAAACTCTGCAGTCCACCAGCTGAGATGTGCAGTTACACTGTAAAACTACAATCCCAGCATACCTACAACTGTCAATTACCAGCTGAGTCATTCTTTTCCCAATAAGGCAAGAAAATCCAGCCAACTGAAAGCTTCCCTTCCTAGGTGACACAATGACCAATTATACTTCACCTTGGTGGGCTGCCAGTGGCACCTGGCATTGATGAGATTTCATTCTGTTGGGCAACATCCAACTACAACATCCAGGATGCTGTAAGCTGTGAGAGTCATCGTTGGGCAGTGGCTTGCCTCCGAGGAGCTCACTGTACACCAAAGGGTGTCTCTTTCCTCCTCCCACTCCTGCACTGCCTAAAGTACCCCCATGAGACATCTTTATTTTGGTACTAGTGATGGGACCTCTAATGAACTCAGAGAACACTGATCTCAATTTAATATCTCATCAGACTCATACATAAGTGTCTGGCTAATCAGAGCCATCACAGCTCAAGTGGAAGCTGAAAGGCATCAAGTTGTCTCATCGCAGAGAACCCCAACAACCCTTGAGCTTATTTATGATTTTCTCTGTCTTTGTTATTTCAGTCTGTGTGTGTCAAAGTGAGCTCTATGTGCGCACTGAAAGTATACATGTGTATTATTTCTGCCTTGTGATCACATGGAATCATACAGAATTTTTAAAAGGGGATTCAGATGTTCAATAGTTTGCTGTCCCTTGAGTATTCCCCATTGTTTGTGTTCAGATCATCTCTGTTGTGCCTGTATGAAGCCTAGGATTTCAGCACCACCCGATAAGAAAATGAAGGAATTTGGTGCAATGTCATCCTGTCATCAAAACCATCCTTACACCAGCAGGTGCTGTCGCCAGCTGCTTTAACCTGCCGCGTCACACGGCTTCCTCCGCTTCCTGTTGCTCAGCAGAGTGACTCTGTGGATGACTAAACCAATGTCAACCAGCTTAAAAATCCCAGAGGCCTTTGCTGTAGAACACCTCGATCACAGTTTTTTTTTTCTCCTCTGAAGAGTTTGCTTTGCTCAGATTGAGAGAAATCATTTGGCCTCTTGAAGGCTGTGCTGCTTGTAAGCGATATGGATTGCTATGATTAGCGGAAGGACATTCATTAGAGTTTAACGTGTCGATTCTGCACAGCCTCCTATTAGGCCGTGACTGGGCTGTGCTGGGTTTGATAACCTCCATGCACTTCTCACCCAAGTGCCTCTCTCCAGAGGCTTAACCGGAGATGATTTAAGGGTCTGTCTGTGCCGGCTTCACCTTACTGCTTCCAGGAGTCACTTTATACCCTCTTCACTTGCTTTTGTCATTCTCATTGCAGTAAAAGTCTCTTGCCACGGAACATATCTTAAAACTACTGACTTTTATAGAGTAGCTTAGTAGTGAAAGGGTGTCTAAGTAATGAGAATGATGAATGTATGTATCTGTGTATGTAATGTATGCATGTGTATATGTATGTTTTTTGTGTACATGTATTGTGACATCGTATGGGGTTGGACGGTGTGGATGGGGTGGCAGGAAGTAGCAGACTGGAGATTGTGCCACAGTTAAAGGTCAGTGGCTGTTTATTTTACTCACAGTATTTTCAGCAAAATGGCAACAAAAATCAATCATTAAAAAAAAACTAAGATACACCAGGGTAGAAAAGCCAACAAAAGAACTAGCCGAAAGGGAAAACAGAATGTAGGGTAAGTTAAACAAAATAAAAGAAGGTCTTGGCGTCCTCCACTGGTGTGCGGCTTAGGCAGGTGGCAGGGAGAGAGCTAGCTCGGCACCACGGGACGGCGTGTCTTCGCTGCTTACATGGAATCTATGAAAAAAAGAATACAGAGAGGTTAACTGTGGCACACTCCCTGAACAGCGGGGCCGTTCAGCTTTGAAAGTTCCAGGGACTTGGTTGAGAGCGGCCACAGCTGACGAGCGGGTATTCCGCACATATCCGTGATTGACTGCTGTCCACGGTCCTGGCTGAACTGCGGTGCTGCTGTCCAGGGTGCTGCAGTGCTGGATCCTGCTGACAGGGCACAGATTCAGGGGATTGGTCTGGCTTTGGGGCCACCACATCCTTCACCCTCGTCACAGTATGTATGTGTGTGTGTGCCTGCGTGTGTGTGTATGTGTGTGTCTATGTATGTATTTATGTATAACAGTCATGCTGAGGCATCTTATTATTTATTGTCAACTCTGTCATACACCTATACAATTTCATATGCATGTTCTTGACCAATTGCTGCCATAATCAGTTGAACAATTTACTCTGAATGTTCACAACATGTGGTATCTTGTTCAATTCGTTATTACGGGCCACCTTCAGATTTTTGACATTTTTAAAAGATGCAAAAAATGAAGCAGTGTGAATCCATTGAACACAAACCGATATCCGTTCTGTGGATTCCCACCTGCAGCACAGTTAGGAATGAAATTCTCTCATCTGACCAGGAACAAGACATCAAAACAGACAGCGATATGCCAATATTCTGAAAAACCTCACCATGGATCAAAGTTCTGAACAATCTCTCCATATCTCTTGAGCATCCATCAAAAGACCTGGAATAATGTCTCCTGCCTTTTAACAAAAGAGATAAAAGTTCAGGTCTCTTAAATTAATATCTTTATCTGAACTACCATGAATCAGAATAAAATATTTAAATTATTAAAAACTGTAATAAAATAAAGTAATTTCTCAAGAAGAATTATAAATACAATGTACAATATCATGAAGATGATATTTACAATAGTATGGGGATATTATCCACAAGTCATGTAACGAAAGAGAAATGACAATATAATGTTAGTACTATAACAATGTATTGTTAGTTTTACAGTGAGGAAAATGTAATTACAAATAAAATGAATGTTGGAGAGGTACTTTTTGTTCTGTTGCCAGTGAGTCAAAACAATGATGTTCTACCTATCAGCAGTGATTACAGTCAAAACAGAACACTAGTCTGGGTTCTGTCAGCATTGTGCTTGGTTAATGTAACTGTTATTCTAAAAGCTCTGGCAGTTGAATCAGATGGCAGTATTACACTATGTGTCAGATCATTATGAAGCCAAAGCCATAGCAGTGACACATAGAATAGTATTTTGTTGTGTCTGTAATAGCATCTCTTTCATAGACTCTGGCTACAGCACATACTGTAGTCATCCTGTGTTTGCTGCCTTCTGAGAACATGGTGTAGCTGCTGCCTTCCTCTGTGTTCTGTAAATATATAAACATGCTTTGTACGTGCAAAGACATGTACCCTAGCTGATAGAGAGAGGGAGAGGAAGAGAAACAGAGAGAGAGAGAGTGTACATGAGTGTGCGTGCGTGCGTGCGTGCGTGCGTGTGTGTGTGTGTGTAAAAGAGAGAGAGAGAGCCTCCATATGTGTGTGCCTCCATATATACATGTATTCTCATGTTAGTGTTGCATTTACCTCAGGCCTAACAGAGCAGTGCTGGTTAAATAGCATCAGAGGGACTTGCTGACAGGGGCTAATGGGTGGAGTGTGGTGTTCAGCTCCCAGGCAGGCTCGGCCTTTTATCACCTCAGAGTACTGTGAGGGAATCATCCTGACACAAAAGTGCTGGAGTCCAGCTTCAGCCAGAGAACAGACTGTTAAGAACAGGCTGTTAGTTAGTCTGCTGTCATAAATCTCTCATTTGCCTGGCAGAGAGTATTGAGGGTGTTTTTTTGTATATTCTCTTTTATAGGTGTAAGTCACAATTGAGTGTGTCTACAGTGAATTGATTATTAGATCACTCAAATAAATGATACCACTACTATTACTGCTACCTATACTAATAATAATAATTGATAATAAGAATCATGCTAATCATAATAATGAGAAGAAGAAGAAGACAAAAGAACATGTTGCTTGACAGGACCCCAAAGGCTTCAGTAATTTACATTAATATTTTCAAGATTTGACCACTCTTGGTAACTCAACTGGCTAAAAGCTTGATCTGAACACAATCAAAACTTGTACATACAGGAAGTCATACATTGATCCTGTTCTGCTGATGTGTTTAAGCTTGGGACTGCCTCCAGCAGCAACCTGAAGATGCGCAGCAATAACACAGTGCCAGTTTTATCGTTCCCTTGGCAGACAGCCTGTAAAAACTACACACTCAGACAGTACATAACCCTGGCTTGCTGGACACATTCAGAACTAACAAGTAATAGGGCAGCAGAAGAACAGCAGACAGACAGTGACAGAATGTTCATTTGTGTTTTAAAGTGCCATGTGTTCTACCACTTCTGTCAGCATGCCATTGATGCTACTGGCTCATATACCATGATGGCGTAGTCCTGCGGTGGCACCCCTCGCTGTTCAGGGGTGTTTCTCTCATGTTCAACCATGATGTGCATGCAGAGGAAATTAGAGTAATAAGAATATTGAGAATTTGGCTGGTGTTCCCCTTTGAAGCTGTTTGTGGAACATGTAATGCTTTGGGAAATCCTGTGAATTATAAAGGAGATCAAAGAATGAATTAGTAAATTTATACAGCTAGAGGGTTCATGATCTAGAACCCTGAATTTTGATCATTTCCACATTAACAAAGTAGCCTGCATGTTCTAGAACCTTGGATTTTTTTAAAATTTATTTATTTATTTTTTTTACAGTAACAAATTGTTTGTTTGTTTGTTTGTTGTGTGTGTGTGTGTGTGTGTGTGTGTGTGTGTGTGTGTGTGTGTGTGTGTGTGTGTGTGTGTGTGTGTGTGTGTGTGTGTGTGTGTGTGTGTGTGTTGCAGGACAGGGATTTGGACTGTAAGATCGAGGAGCTGAGACAAGCTGGAAGGACACTACCAGAGCCACAGGTCACAGAGTGGTTTATCCAGTTGCTTTTGGGTGTCCACTACATGCACCAGAGGTGAGTGGGGGTTGCCGCACTGAATGGCGAATACATCTGAATTATGGATTTATGAATATTTTCAGTTTATGTACAGTAGGAATTCTCAGTCAGGATGAATCTCTTAAATGAACTTCAGCCATTGCTCATAGACCAAAACTGACCCACGTTTTTAAGTCTGTGTGAAGTGAAGCATTGGTCTGCTCCATTTCACTGCACTGTGTGTTGTGATACAGGTATTTATGCATTGCCTCCAGTGAAATCATCTTGTGTTGTCAAAGTAACTGAATCATTTTCTACTAATAAAACCATGTTTTAAAGTTATAAATACTCCTGAAGATCAAAAACAAGCTACTTACTTTTTTGGTTACTTTGGAGGTTGTTATTTTTGAAGTGTGAATTGTAAATGAAGGTCATGTGCAGTCTTAAAGAGCAGACCTAATTGAGACAGTGGGACCATTTTCCATTTGTCACTCTTACATTCCTTTTTGTTCTCTGGATTCTTTTCTGTTTCTTTTAGGCGGATACTCCACAGGGATCTAAAGGCTAAAAACATTTTTCTAAAGAAGAACATTGTTAAAATAGGTAATTCTCTCCCACAGGGTTCTTGCGAGTAGATGTTTTTGATGTTTGTGCAAGTTCTCGAAGTGAGCTTTTATAGTGTGAAAAGCTAGGATCCTTCATGTTAAATTCATAAGCTATCCTTCCTGCATGGTAATGAAAACTTATCTGTACAGAGGCACTGATATCCCCATGTTAAAAGTACACATTTTTAAAAAATATTTAAGTCCTTATACAACAAACAGCTTCAAAGAACAAACAGGTTCATGAATTGGACTGGCATTTTCTTTCACTGAAAAAGGTTCTTGTTTCAGTGTATTTTCTGAATCAGACACAGGGTTAATTTACCTTCTGTTAGACACCACATAAACATGGTACCAATCACATCAGGTAACTCATGTTTTGTTAATGAGCCAATTAAAAGAATCGGCCAATTAAATAAGCTAATTAGTCGATCAATTAAGGACACTTTCAACCGCCATTAATTGATTAGGTTATGACATATTTGGTCATAAAGGTCTGAATTGTTAAGTAGCCCAGTTAAATCCATTAATGTTTTTGTACTGTACTTGATGTTGCAATTTGAATTTCCTGTGATGAGCTTCTAAGTTTTGGGTACCACTTCTTTCCCTATCCCCCCAGGTGATTTCGGAGTGTCTCGTCTCCTCATGGGATCACGTGACCTGGCCACCACCTTCACTGGGACCCCATACTACATGAGCCCCGAGGCCCTGAGCCATCAGGGATATGACTCTAAGTCAGACATCTGGTGAGCAGCAGAGCGACCCACTCATCCACGCATACATTCTTTGTGTTGATGTAGCAGCATCATTTAAGCTTGCATCTAGAGGGCTGCAGGTTCACATCCTCAGGAAACTGGGATGCTGCTGGTGGCATTTTGGAAAGTTCTTTACTCTTATCTGTCCCTAATCAATAAATATCTAGCAATTTGTACATGCTAAGGAAATCAGATCATCTTTGTTGAAATTGGAAAGAAGGGCACAATTACCAATAACCTAACTTGTTGAGGTTTTATTAAGACGTCCCATCAGTGCAAGACAAGAATAAAAGTGACCATATCATCTTTAAAGTCAGACTTAAAATCAATACAATTATAGGTCAGTTCAAATAACGATCCAATTACGTTATATCTGGGAAGAAGGCTTTAAAGGCCAAGTGTGAGTACTTCTGACTGATCAAACCAGGGGTGAGTTTGTACATGTTTGGGGGGTGACTGCATACCTGTGCTTGATCAGACTAAGGGGTGAGTGTACAACCATCCTATATCCTGGCTTAACCTTTAGCTCAGAAGAAAATAGCTCCTTTCCTTTAGTTTATCAAGCTACCATAAATTATTTTACTCATTTTGAATCTGATGCGTGTGCAGTTTAAACATTCCCTACCGAACACTACAAAGAGCTGTTCAACAGAAAACATCTCAGAATGAAAGTATGCGATCCCCTGCTATTTCCAGCTTCAAAGGAAAATGCATGAAAAACATACACGTCAGTGAAAATTGCTTGTTTGTTGTCAAGAATGTACAATGATGCAAAGCGTAGGAGAGGGTAAGATGTGAGATATCCATAATGAATGAATGTATCACTACCTACATGCAGTGAATGAACCGAATGAATATGCTGGAGGAGAAAGCATGAAGCAAAACTGATTCAGTGGAAGCAATATAAAGGGGTTTCCAGTACATTAAAGTGCTCTTAGAATGTTCTCAAGGAACCACCTGTTGGGGCCTAGAATTGTTTTGTGCTGGTATATGTTTATTTATGGGTTGTTTCTTTGATGCAGCAGAATAATTTCTCCCCATTTAAGCTCAATGTTCTCTGTGACCTGTGCTATTTTATTGAATACTGTCTGAAATATCAAAAATTAAGCAGTATTGACAGTAACATTGTTATGATCTGATGTAGTGATGTTTCACTGGTCATCTGCTACAGTATGTATGTAATACTGAAAAGGAATCAGTGGTAATGATTTTGTGATTGTGAGGGAATGCCAATGTTTCCAAGAAATGAACATGCTGCACATTATCTTGTCTTACCTCTTGGAGTCAACTCTCATTTTACAGTTCTGTCCTTATGGTGTGGTGGGTTTTTGCCCCCTTAGCTCTCAGGAGGCAGGTGGGGTGGGCTCATGGTTTATGGATGAACCACTGGTTTTTATAAGGTGCTGTCCACAGGGACATTAAATTCTGACACTGCGAGGGCTGGCCCACGGACAGCAGGAAGCACCAGTGTGACAGTGACAGGTTATAGATCTGTTTTTAACTATATCTGGGTGCTGGACAATGTGAATGTGGCCCTGTCTGCCTACCACTGGCCATGTCTCCCTGGACTCCCAGCTTCCACTGGGAGTCTGGGGCCTGGAAGAACCTTTCCCTGGATTGGTGGTGGCAGATGAGCTTGAGATTGGGATGTGGAGAGATTGACGCTTTGCTACAGAATACCCAAGCTGAGCATGCTCAGTTTCTCTGTGCGGGGGTATTAAACCCGCATGCTCTCCAGGGATGGAAAGGGATATTTTATTTTATTAGGGTTGGATTGTTCCTTATGAGGACACTTCAGAGTCTTGTTCAAAGCCCAATTGATAAAATAAGAGATTATGTTAAATGGAGGATTTCACATTGGGCAACTGATATTTTGGGTGGGTTATTTTCTTTTGTGAATACTTGCTCTCATCTGCAATGGTGTGATTTGTCCATATTTATTTATTCTCTACTCATAGGCAATGCATTTTTGCATGGTTGAAATTTAATTTGTGGACATGTGGGTCTCATCTCCTTGCACTGTGCAAGGAAGGAGACCTTAAAGTCTATTTTTGTTTGCTTGGGTCGGCAAAAAGTATCATTGCTGTGTGAATATGGTCATTTTATCAATAGCCCACCTTTTATCAGAATTATCGATCCCCTGTCTTATTGCTGTAGAAGGTACACAGAATGCAGACAGGATATCTGGTTTTTTATTTTCATAGGATAGACATAAATCACTGTGTCACACTATGGGACACGCGGATGACTGGAAGACAGCATAAACTGAATTGATTGTGATAGCGATTTTCTGAGAAACCGGGCAGACATACTAACTGAGGCTTCGTTTCAGTTCATTTCTTCCAGATAGGATGCTGTTTTTTCATTATGGAGAATGGGAGAGATGGAGGAAGGAAAGGAGGTAGAGAGAGAGAGAGAGAGAGAGAGAGAGAGAGGCAAGGGAGGAGACACAACCGTGAAGGGGGCTGTTTGTTTTTCAGAAGTGTGCATGCATGTGTATTTGTATGTGCGTTTGTGTGTGTGACTGTATGTGTGCATATGGTTATGTGTGGGAGAGAGGAAGAGAAGGGAGAGCGACTGAAGTGGAGTGAGACAGGTGATTGACATGTATTGTTTCCGCTGAATTTTAAATCACATCAGCTCTTGTCATTGAGCTTTTCTCTTTCAATAATATCGGTTTGTTTCTGTTTTCAGTGCTTATCAAGGTTAGATGAAAGTAATGAAGATTGAAGTAATTTGAGCAGCAGTGATAAAAAAAGAAAGTATGATGCTCTGTCATGAGCTGCAGGTCAAGCTTTTCCTCTGTAGGCGTCTATTGAGATTTTCCATAAATATTGTTTGAAATATTCTATTCTATATTATGATGTCAATGTGAGTTTTGGCTCAATCATGTCAGATCTTAAAGATATGCAGCATTATTCACACAGAATACAAACATTTTTATAAATGCATGAATGTTTTTGTTATTTTTGCAATACACATCCAAACAGGATACTTCTGTCAAGGAATTTCTCCAGGAAGTCTATCTTTAGCCAAAGACAGTGGAAATTCACAATCATGGAAACAGTTGTCTTTATGTTGATCGGCAAAAGCCAAACCCTCATGAAGCTGTCATGTGTTCCTAAAGATACTTCATTGTTGACCAATAATGCTATTTCCCACATTTTACTATTTTGGTCATAATTCATATTTATTTTTTTTTTTTCTGTATTTAACAACTTTGTGCAGATGAAATATGGAGAAAACGGTTGTGTTTAATTATTGAGCTGTGAAGCAAATTTGAAGCTATACATGTGCATGTAGGTTTTTGAATGGGTAAGGTGTAAAAAAAACTATTGTATTGTGTTGTCTGTGCAAACAAATAATGCATTGTGCTGTTGCAGGTCATTGGGCTGTATCCTGTATGAGATGTGCTGCTTGGAGCATGCCTTCAATGGACACAATTTCCTGTCTGTGGTCATGAAGATAGTGGAAGGCAGTACCCCCGCTCTCCCAGACAGATACTCCAAGGAGCTCAATTCTATAATGCAGAGGTACTAAGAGATCTTATCACAGAATGTTTGTTACCCTCTGATTAATCATTACTAAAATACTATTCAGTGTATCATGACCCAAATATGACAGATATTTGGGACTAATTATTTTATTTTTCAGAGAGAAAAATTTATGTTGTTAAGACAAGGTGGAATGTAACGTTGGAGAAAACAACTTTGTCTTTGGAACATATTCTTTTCATTTTAAAATGGAAAACAACTTTCTGTGCTTGTAGGCCATGCCTTGAAAATAAGGCAGATCCTTAAGAGCAGTAGGTCTAGTATCCAAACAGATTAAGGCTGGGATTCAATCACCAATAGTCCTTAATTTTGACTTAATTTTATCATTAAATGCACAAATTTTTATATTTACTGACTCACTTTGAGTTCAGTGATCGTGAAAATTAACTTGCCAAACTGTTATTGTCGAGAAAAAGCATAACAGTCTTATTCAATTGTATGTATATGTTAAATAAAAATGTTGACTGGCCTGGTCGGCCTGAACGGAATATGACCATAAGGAGACTAAGTGCAAATGATTGAATCTTGGCCTTTTTCAAAATGAAACACAGGAAGGCTACTGTAAGTGAAATGCAGGTGTATTTAAGAGTTATTAATACAGATCAGAGGAAAAATGAGGATGAAAAATGGGTCAGAGGGATGCAGTCAGGATGAATGGAACAGAATATCAGAACAGTGTGAAAAGATTGATTCAAAATGTAATGAACAGAATAATACAGAGTGTTTTAACAGAATGGAAAACAGCAAAAATTGAATTAACTGTTTATTCATAAATTATTTGAGTAGTGCACTTTTGACAGAAACAATCTAGAATAAAACCAAGCATTAGATGAAATGAAAATAAAAGGTGTGATTTTGTGACATTTTATGCAATTATAACAAAATGAGAAGGTTTTTTTGTACAGCTTGAGTCATTGGGGTAAATGTCCAGTAAATAAATTCAGGTTGTTTAAAAAACTAAGGCTTTTCAGGTGGGATTTATCAACCAGGAAATAGTTTTTTCCTGGTGTAAGCATTTTTATAAACCTTGTGATATACGTTACAGCTTTTTCAATAAAACATAATGCCTAGAAATTGGATCCTAATAACTGGTGTGAATCTGAGGGTTGTAGGTTACGCCACTGTGCCCTTGAGGAATGGCTTTCGTTCCCATAACTTCCCATTAGGAAATGTGCCACACGTATGCTAATGAGTTTAAGTGTTGTAAATCACAGCGGTATATGGACCCTGCAGAAGACAGAGGCACAGTTTATATTGCCCGATGTGATGTTTGATTCTGCAGCGTCCCTCTTTCTCCTTTTAGGATGCTCAGCAAGGACCCGGCCCAGCGGCTGTCCGCAGGGGATGTTCTGAAGATGAAGTTCATCGAGGAGAACATGCACGTGAGCTCTCCTCCTCCATTCACTTATGAGGAATGATCAATGGGCTAACAACGCTGACTGAGTGAGTCCAGCGGGACTGAATGCCTCTCGGAGTGTAGCGTCGCTGAGTCATACAAAGTCTCAATGCAAGACCTTGATGAGGCAGGGAGGCAATGCAAAACAAAAAGCCTAAAGGTACAATCAAGGTTATAAAACTTTGGTAAAGAAATATAAGTTGGGGAAAAAAACTTCAGGGTTGTTATGTTTTACTGTAAATGGTCAAATTCTAGGACAATCATAAGAATTCTCATCACTGGGTCCTGGAAGATCAGTAAACCTTAATTTCCCCTTTTAATTATTCACCGTGATGCACACAATTACCGTGGTAATGGTCCTGAACGTCAGGCGGGATGATGGTGCGCCTCGGCTAGGGCGGTACCATACAATGCCTCTGAGTGTTCATCAAGGGAGGCCTTTCATCCTCTAGTACTTATACAAGTAATTATTGCATTCCTTTCGCAAGAAACATAATAATTAGCGTGATAATTAGCATGCTGCTGCTATGCCAATCCAGGACATGCAAGTGGTGATGTAAATATTGCTCTTTGCATTTTCTACCCTGTTCTTTCTTCATATCTATGGGTCTGAGGAGCCTTTCGGCAATTTATTTGGATGTATGTTGCTCTGTTTTACACGCAGTCCTGTTTGTGATCTCCATTGTTTCTTGATGTTGTAAATATATTCCTCTTTCTTTTAAAGATTTCAGCTGGAAACTGCTGAATTCTTTCAGTGACCTATATACTGTTCTCTTATAAAGATAAATCTCACAGGGGCCAAGCAAAGAGCTTTATCATTTCATTACTGTTTTCTTCATCCCTTTCATCCTTGCAAACTATATGAGATGCGAGGTCTGGAATGTCACACTAACTGACTCTTTTCCTCCTCGCTGCAGAGCATAAAGCATAAATTTTCCTGTTTGACGCTGAAAGACAAAACGCTGAAGAGCGAGAGAGAGGCTGCGCAGATCATGAGTGCCGTGTAAGTGTGACTGCATTTCATTTCTCTGCAAAGCACAGGAGGGAGACACTCTGAATGTCACATGACATCATCATCGTAGGAGACCCAGTGTGTAAAAGAGATCTAAAAATACACCTTTATCACAGGTGTGACATTTTGAGCTGTGTTAATCGGACAGACCTCGATGCTTGCATTAAACGATTTCCTTGTCTCATTTACTATGGTTCATTTCCCTATCACTGGGTGTTACCTTACATGCAATCTTAACAATTTTAAAAAAGGAACGTTGACATGTTGAAAATGTTAAACAGACATTGATATAACCTGACAGCCCGAAAATCTTGAAGTTGTATTGCTGTATGCATTCTCCACTCCCGAAATGTAATTTTTTGCATTATGTGTGTATTTATTTCAGTGAATTGCACATTGTGTCTTGCCTGTAACACTGCGCCTACCATGAGTGAATTCAGTTTTAAGACCAAGCATAATAGGTTTAGGTAATGATGCAGGATTTCACCTCAAATTGCCCTTTTTCTTTGTTCCCTTTGCCCCCTGGACCCCCCGCTGCCCCCACCCCCATCATCCTGTCCCTGGTGACCCACACCCCGACCAGGCAGAAGAAGGTCCACCTGCAGACCTTGCGGGAGAGGTCAGAGGTCCAGAAGATGACACCAAGGGAACGCATGAGACTGCGGAAGCTGCAGGCCGCAGATGAGAAGGCCCGCAAACTCAAGTAGGGAGATCACGTGATCAAAAAAATTCTTTGGTCCCAGGAGGTTCCCACTGTGGCCTTCTTACTTCTTCGGTTCCGATCTTTTTTTACAAACCCACAAGGCCTCGGCTCTATTTTAAAAAAATATGAAGTTCAGAGTCCCAAGTCTAGCATGCATTACCCATACATAATTTACAGCAAAGTGCTACAAAACCCAACCTTTCATGAAGGTCAAAGTTTTGATTTAGCCTGTTTATTAAACATTATAGATTTCATTCTTGGAAAGGTTAAGGGGTGGTTTATTTGTTCAGCCCATATAAAAAGGCAGAATCAAAACTGTGACCTTCCTGATAATGGTTGGGTATTGTTGTTTGTTAATGTAGTAAAGATGTGTAAATGCATGAATGCTGATCTTTGCTCTGCATGCTTGGTTGTTCTCATTTCAAACTGAACCGAATCTCTTTGCAGTGTTAAATCTTTGAACAGCGAGTTGATATAATGTAGGCTGTGACCTCCTCTCTAGTTCCTCTGGGATACGACAGCCTGAGCATCATCGCTCAGGCGCTGGGCTTTATTTAAAGATTTGCTCTCAGATATGAGTTGCGCGGAGCGCAGAAAAACTAAAAAGTAGCAGTGACATTATTTACTGGATTTCCCATGTATGCTGTGTGATGAATTATCTTCTGAACACAATTGTTTGGACACACCGATTTAAAGTTTTATTGCGGTTCACTTTTACACCACAGGCAGCTGGCTGAGGAGAAATATGAGGAAAACTTTCGGCGGATGCAGGAGCTGCGATGCAGAAACTTCCAGAAAGTCAGCATAGACATTTTGAATGTAAGCCACTGTGTTCTTTTAAAAACAAACCAGAAGCGCCTGTGTATTTTTGGTAATGATCATGCGGTGTTTGACTGCGGATGAACACAATTCGTAATCATGTGCAATTAGCTGCCGGTTCACTCATTCAAATCGAGTGCAGGTTTGTTTTCATTCTGCTCCACTTCAAGATTTCCTCAGAGATATCTGATTCTCCCTCTTGGTCTTATTTCAGTCCTTGATTAGCCAAACCCAGCACTCTTGCAGTGACATTGAAATATACTGTAGCCCCACGTGGTTCATTTGCACGTTTGGTCTCATTATCGTATTATGTATTTGCCAATTCCATCAGATGGCCACAGCTGACAAACATCTCCAGTGACTCTTCTCAATTATGCTTTGCAGGAGAGCCCGGCTGAGGTAGCCAGCAAGACCCAGCCAATAACAGCGCAGGACTACCAGTCTCTGGGATGCCCACGTCCAATGGACAGGCAGCAGCTAGACAGGCTGTGTATGTCGGAGCCCGGGGAACGTGGTGAGTCGCTGCGTGGTGTCAAATGAGGCAGAGATATGGGCTCTGTAGCACAGGCCAGCCCGGTCACACTGACAGCTGAACACTCTGCGTTAGCTTCCAGGAAAGCAGCTGAGAACACACATGTACAATTAGTCACCACCAGGCCTGATTTCCATGGAAATCGTGATGCTCTTAGTGCTGATCGCTACAATGCTGCTTACAGAAATGTTTACTTTCTTAATCATTATTTTTGCTGAGACGCAAATGGACACAAATGTACTTTGTGTTTTGAAGGACGCCCATTATGCTTTAATAGGAGCAATGATGCAGCGTTTGTATAATTGTGACAAATGGGCATGGTAATTGTATGGGTGTGTTTCTTGGAAAAGGCTTTCACCCACAATCGTCATTAATGAAAAGCATGGCGCTGGGTATCCAGTATGGCAAAGGATGAAGTAGGCGCTGTTTCGGGCTCATTCAGCTTGTAGTCTACTCGCTCACAGTCTTTTTCCTGCCTTACAGGGGATGAAAGTGTAAATGAGAAATAGAAGATTTTGTTTGACATTTGACATCCCTTTCGAGGAAGGATCTAATTCTTTTTTGTAATCAAAGCTGTGAAGTTGCTATGTTTTTTTTTTCATGTCTCAAATCTCATTCACAATCAGAGAGGCAATTTGGGTTAATTATATTTCCCTGTTAATTTGTGTTTATTTAAAATAAGTTTTCCCCTGGAAAGTTAAAACGAAATCACAAATTAACCCAAATCAAAATCAAGATCAAGAAGAAAAACTTAGATTCACACACAAACACACAGGCATATGCGTGTATGTAAAAACTGGTATATAAATGAACAACTGTATATCGTATGATGCAATGTGTGTGTCAATTTTGCATTGTTAATATGCAAAAGAATTAAACTATTTAGATGAAATAATGCTGCACACACATACACACATAAAAAACACACACACACACACACACTTGTACACACACTTCTGAGAGTGCCTGTGCTTTTGACATCCCTGCTTGGCCCAGGATAAATGAAAGCTCTGACTGATGCATTTACAGCCGAAACACAGAATATGAGCCTGATAAAAAATTCTCCAAGTCTAGGAGAAAATGTGGTTTCGCTCTGGTGGCCTGCTTCGTGTACTGATTCCCTCGGGATGTGCCTGGGGTAGGGGAGGGGAGGGGAGGGGAGGGGAAGGGGCTCTCCCACTGGGAGCAGAGTGGGTGAAGAGATGGGAATGGGTACACACACTATCTCCCCTTTGGGCAGTCTTTGATGGGAGTGAGAAAGAGAGGCTTGGGCCCATTCTTTGAGACTGAGGTGGGGTGGAGATTGGCATCACTGAATGCCAAACTCCAGCACTGCGGGAAGCACATGGAGGGACACTTGCTCTTCAGGGCATGCATGGCATCCGTGGGGGGTGTGCCTCCAATGGGACCCCTGGTGATGTCCCTCATGGCTCCCCCTGGAGGGAGAGTGAGGGGGTGCAGGCTCTGCTATGCTGATGATGCTGTAGCTCCAGGGCATTCTCAGTGCTGGAGCTCTAGCCCGAGGCCTTGGAAATGCACCATGCTCTCTCTGTTAGATGAGCTGACACCCCAGCACAGCCCAGCATAACAAGCCTGCGTATAGATGGGGCAGCGGTTTGCACACTGCAGTACCGGTCATGTAATGGACAGATTGCAGATTGGATTCCCTGTTTAAACTACATCTTGAAGCCAGAACAATTCATGTACCTCTTACTATATTCTCAAAATTTGTAGCTATACTTCCCCTGACATTTACGAGCATTAAATAATATGCTGTCGGTGAAGGTAATAATTATTTGCATCGGTTATGGCACTGATGGTGAAAATGAAAAATGCAGTCTCTGCCTGGCGTGTTAGACAATGTACGTTGCTCTGGATAAGAGCCTCTGCTAAGTGCCTGAATTGAAATGTAAATGTTAATACTTAGCCTTGGTTGCTTAAATAAATAACTAGTAATGAACTGGATTCTATGCAGAAAATATGAGCTCAGGAAAAGAGTCCTCACGAGGAGCCTAAATATAAATGTAAATACTGTAGAGTATGGAAACACGAAAACAGTGGTCAACTGATCGATTAAAAAACAGAGTCATACATATTTGGATTGGACAGTCTTTATTGTCCCCAGGGGGCAATTTGGTCTGCAAACAGTAGTCAACAATAACCAATACACATCACAAAAAAGATAATAATAAATAAAGAACATAAATGCATATAACATACAGTAGATGTCATCATATTAAAGTTGCAATGAGATATAAAATTCTGAGAGTCCATTCGTCGCTGGTTAAACTGTGTGGGCAATAGCAAGTAGAGCTACAGCTTGTTTAAAAACCCAACAGCTGATGGAACAAACAATCTCAGATATCTGTTTGATTTGGCCCTTCTATGGAAAATGTACCTCCTCCCCAATGGCAGGAGATAAAACTCTGCATGAAGAGGGTGTTGAGTCTGTCATATATGTCAATATTGCTAAGACAATGGCACATGTCTCAGCACTATTTCTGAAGAATACTAACATAAAATTTACAAGCTGGCTTCAAAAGCTTAAAATCTAAACCCCTTAATTAATTGAGTAGCTCCCCTGCCGTTTCATACAGCTGTACCTCTCTCCGCCCAGACAAAGTGGGGAACATTAGAACCCGGGTGCTCTGTTTCAGCAGTCCAAACTTGTGCTGTGATGATAATACAGATTGTATGTTGCATCACATATTTTGCGTGATGTCTGTGTCAGAGAAAATAATCATTTCATAGCAGTCGTGTAATTGTTCTATTCTACATGTGTGAAATTGCCACATTGGAATTTTGAAATAAACATGGCATAAATTATTCAAAACAACATGCTCTATTTTGAATATTGTTCCTTGAATTTGGACCGTTAAAAGAAAGTCCTTTTTCCTATTTGATGGGGTTTGATAATCGTGACAGTATTTTTCTTGACTGCATAAGCACCTCATTGGGACCAGATGATTGTTATGCCAGAAAGGCATTTATCAGAACAAAATAACAGCTAAAATATGATTGGTTGACCATGTAATCGTGTTTTATGGTAATAACTATAAATCATAAGGGGTATGAGCGAAGATGGCCACAGAGCATGATTCATTCTGTCCAAGCTTTAATCATATTTTGGATGTTATTATTATAGTTTTCAGACAGTTAAATTGATGGCATACAAACAATGCTTGCATCTTGACTTTAAGAGAACATTTGCATCAATGTAATGTCCTATTCGTAAGACCCACATGATGGTGGTGATGATGATGATGATGATGAGGATGATGATGATAATGATGATTGTTGTTGTTGTTGCTGTTGTTCCACAAGGATATATATGCATATTATGCATCTCATTATCTTCATGCATATTACATGCTTGTATTTAGTGAGGAAATATATTTTCCTCTTTTTTTTAGGTACTACTTTTTGGTGTAATAATGGCAACTTCAAGCCTTTCTGATCTGCGGTTTACAGCCCAGTGGTGCTCGTGCTACATACCACATTTAGAGGGTCATAGGACGTACTCAGTTCTATTCACAATAGAGATATATATGCAATATATCAGGCCACAGAGCAGGTCAACTCTTTCATAATAGAAAAATCACTATGTCTAATCAAGTCTTTCAGAGAATTAGGGGATAGCCTCAATCAAAGAGATTGTATTGCCGTGTCTTTTCTGCTTTAATGAACTCCTTCAACCACTTATGCTAATCGAAGCTTCATAATAAGGCCACTTGAGACCAAAATGATTTCCCTGTTCTGAATAAAAACAATATCCACAGCATGCTACTGCTCAGAAATGTGGATTTTTTTTTCTAAAAATGAAAAATAAATAGCCATTTTTTCTCTGAACTAAATAAAATGTGGTGGGAGGATTTTGGGTGAGGAATGATGAAGTGATTTCTGATTGCAGTGCTTCTCACTGTTTATGCTGGGCTGTTTCTGAGCCATAATGGCAGTCTCTGAACTGTGACATACTAATAATTGTTCTTAAATAGGCCTATTGAAGGATGATGATTAACCTTCTTAAAAAGTCACATTGCATCAGAAATAGATAGGTATGCTGTGAAAATAACGTCCCATATTCACATCCTAGTTTCAATCAGTACAATGAACAAATGCTTTCATTTTCTGTGCCAACAATCAAAGCAAACAATGCCTTTGAAAGAGGTTCTCTTTTAACTGACTAAATTAGAGTCTGAGAGGTGAAATCTACAGGACAATTAAAAGCGGGAAAAAAAACATGAACTGAACGTGCAAAATACATATAAAAAGATAAATAACTGAAATGTAAAATTTCTGGCATGGACATCATTATCAGACTCCACTTTGAGCAGTGACAGTTTAGGTCCTTGCAGCTATTACGATGGTAGTACATCGACAAGAAGAGTTGCAGCAAGCAAGAACAAAGGAGTTAGAAACTCCTGGAAACTATGGACTATTTCATTTCTAGCTGAATGAAAATCCTGTCATTGTTGAGAAGGGAAAGTCAATAATATAATGTTTAATAAAAAGTGACCTCCATTATTTATTCATGTTTTCATTATGGTTGTTTCTCGCTGCTTGAAGTTTTAAACATTTAATGAGGACTACTCTTACTTATTTCTTATCAACTTTGAATGTTCATTTTTCTGCTGGCCAAACTTTTAAAGATTTTCACTCACATATTCTTAAGGAGAGGACTCTTCTGGGAGCTGAATGATCAAGACTGAAGTAAAAAATGACTTGGAAATTAAGAATAGAAAAAAATCTAAATCTTTTCTGACTGTTAACACCTGTGTGGTGTTTGACCATGATGCTACTTTGAGGAAAAGCATTTCTGGTAAATTGAGTGTTGCCTTGCTTGCCTTGGTATGGTGCTGATCACAATCAGACTTTCTATGACATTTGCAGGATTTTTTATTTCATAGAACTGGCAATTAATTACCTGTGTGCTAGTAAATGTAATTCTCAGTTAGGTATCTCGCCCCCTTCTGCCCCACCAAAATTGCTTGGTGACCTGGAATACTTTATCTTCTCCAGCGTGTTTGCCTCAAATGACTGTTTCATTTCAGACTACATTAAAAACAAAGTCATTTTCAAGTTTATTGAATCTGAAAGATGAAACGATATTATTACTAGGCAGTGTAGATTTTTTTTTTTTTTTCAGGCTTTGAATTATGTAGGTATTATACCCAATTGGATTTTCTGGAATGATGTGAGTGACAGTTTTGTCAGAGTGAATCATTTTCAAATACACCGCAAGTGAAAAATCCCAACTCCCCTAGTGTAAGATAATGCTGTGGGCGATAAGCAGCTTGCTAACTCGATAACACTGGGATAAATGGAGAGGGAGCCGAGCTCTCTGATGAAGCGGGTGTCTGAGGAATGCTATTGAGTCTTGTTTTATTATTGTGTCATTGATTCTGGTAATGCATTAACTTTGCAAATTAAAATAAAGAACTTGCTTATCTGGAGTCGGGCAATTAGTCACTTATTTAGTTTCCCAGCGTCTGAGGATTATTAGATCGACTGAGTTAATTTTGTTTTGGTTTTCTTACTAACTTTTGGAATAAGGCCGTACCATTGCAGGCCAGTATTTCTCAGTGGCTGTTAGTGTCTTGACATGTCTGTACATGTTTTCTCCCAGTGCCAGACCAGGTTTATCTGCCTTGGAGGGATATTGAAGGTAAATTATATTGTATTATTGTCTCATGTGTCATGCACTGGTGAGGTCTGAATGGAAACCAGTAAGACACTCAAACACGCTCTCTCCATATGTCCTCTCCCCTGTTAACCGCAACCCTGGTTTTTAAACCAACCCCGCCTGGTCTGGATTTGAGGGGGCTTTTCAATTTGGTAACACCTCAAGCTCAGTAGTTTCTTTACTTCTGGGGTGCCCCCATGAACAGGGCAGTATCATTCTCTGTCTTTTCAATGAGCCAAATCTTGTGCGGGTGCATTTAGGCCCCATAATAACTTACAGTTGACCTCCAGTTATTTCAAAATACAACCTGGAAAACCTTTCCTCTAGCACATATACAAACCCCATTGACATTTAGAATAGGGGCCTGCTCTTTCCTTAAGGTAATGCTTAGGAGTAGCAGTGACAGATATAACAGGGGGAGCAGTCCTTTCAGTTCATAGGCAGTCATCCAGTGCATGCACAAATTTCTTATTATTTTATTTTAAAATATGATCATACAGATGAGTGGAGGAGAAAGGACTTGGAAATGGAATCAATCAGTTTTCAGCTTTGAGGCCCAGTGGATTTTGGCTGTGGAATTATGCCTCACTTTTCAGCCTGCTCCTGCTCGTTTGGCTTTATCACTGATCTGAGTCTCCCCTTCTCATATCAGTTCGGAAACTTTTAGCTGTGTTAAACACTATCCATTCCTGTCTTTGAAAGATACCCATTTTGAAATGGATAGTCTGAAAGTCAAAGGCAGCACTTTGGGAATTGCTGTGGTCATCAAGTAGCTATTTGAAGTAAAGCGAAAAAAATACTCTCATACTGTTGTGATTCAATTTTTTTTTCCAGTGCTGTCATTTTTATCAAAAAGAAAAATAGTTTCTGTCAGCAAATCTTAACTGTGCCAGAGTAAGCCAGACTTAAATAGGCTTTGCTTTTCTCCTTGGTGTTTTCATGGTCAAAGCATGCCTGCGAATTTTGTATTTTTTTAAGATTATTATTATTTCAACATATTTGTATTTTGGTTGTTTTGTGTTGTTTATACTGCTTTAATCCTTATAGTACCACTACATCATGTTTTGGATTGGATGTGTTGAAGTTCTCTGTATTGTTAGCTTTTAACATGGTCTACTACTCTGATTAGCAAAGGTGCTGATGTAAATGAGAGCAAAAGCTCTAATAATCTGTGGTACAAGTGATCTGTTTCTTGTACATATTTGTTATATTTGGTGATGGGTGTTACAGTGGTGGAATTTGAAAACACCTTTTTTTTTGTTGGGGGGCTGGGGGTTGCCTACCTCCTCACATACCTGTGAAACAGTATAGTAAAAGGAAGCAAGGAAGATGAATAATTTATAAGCTCACTCAAACCTGTGAAGTACTGGTTAAGGCTGCAGTGCTGTGCTAAGTCACACTGTCCAATTGCCCAAGCTGGCTTCCCCTCAGGCTCTCCCATTCATACACTGATGAGAACTGTCAGAATGAATCGGGCAGTGGAAGCTAGTGTCTGACCATACTGGGTATGTGGCTCATGTACTTCTGGACTTACATTACTCACTGTGAACTATTTATTCACCTTTCATTCTATCCTCAAACAGAAGTACTTATCTGGCTGTGAGCAGAGATAGCAGCTCTGATGACAGTGCTCGAAACTGAAGCATCTGTACTTAAATTACTTTTCTGGTGCTTTCTTGCCACCTTATCGACCTCATTTGTTTTAAAAGATCACAGGAATCATGTGTTCATCAGTTACAATATTCAGTGTCCCCATCAATGAACTACTTGGACTGAAGATCAAAAGATAAGATTTGTTGTGTATTTTGTTTTTGCTGTTTTTTTCTTCTTAAATGAAAGTGATCTTATCTCTCTGTTAGGAAGAAACTATATCTGTTTCTGTCCCTTCCTCTACCTTTCACACATTCTCAATTCTCACTCATTCCATCTTTTCCTTCGCTCTCCCTCTCCCTCTTTCTCCGTCGCTCTCCCTCTCTCTCTCTCCTGAAGAAGAATGTATTGAGATCCTTTAGCTTTCCACCAGCCCCCACAGCCAGCTGGCGATGTTGTCCGCTCCTTCGCCTTCGCGAGACAGCTCAGCTAGTTATCACCCCACCAGTGCAGTTCCACTTAGACTGCTCATCTTCATTTTTAGACCCGTCGCTCCAAGGCATTGCTCTGGTTTTCTCTTTCTCTCCCTCTCTCTGTCCCTCTCTCTCTCTCTCTCTCTCTCTCACACACACACACACACACACACACTGACAACAACACGCAGGAGTTGAAATAATCTCATCACCCACATCCAGTGCAGGTGGAGAGCCTTGAAGTGGAGAGATGAGCCATTTTGCAGATGATTCTCCTCTGCTTCCCCTCCCTGGCTCTCAGGCCTGCAGTCTGCTCAGTCTGGACTGCCTAATTGGATTACGTAGAAGAGAGTGTGTAATTGAGAATCAGATCACTCCAAAAGCATACAGCACCTGTGGTACTGATTAAATAAGCAAACGTGCACAGTTACATGTGCCAAATATGGCATCTGGTGCTTGTCTGTCTCATATAGATGAATAAAAGCGGATTTTTTGCTGCCTTGTAAGAACAGTGTACTGCATGTATGGACATATTGTCCTGAAATCAGCAACAAATCTATGGTCTCCCATTGGGTATGCGGTTTGCTTCATATTTTTACCATGTCAGCCACTTCAGCATCTGTTGCTATTATTTTATATTTAAGAGATACACATGATTGAAAATACCCCAAACACTGTGATCACGAGTTGTTCGTTTTGTGCATTCCTATACATTATTTTTTTATTTTGTACCAATTGTTTTCTTTTTTTGGATTTGGAATTACTAGTTGAATCAGTGCTGCTCCATGAGCACAAAAAGATAAAGTGTAAGTCCCCCCTCCATTCCATTACCCCATTATCCAGAGACTACCTGTCCCATCTCTGAGTACAAAGGGATATAGGAGAGCTAGTGATGATTGGGTATGCCTCTAGATGAATATCCACACTGATGTAAAGTGGTACCCTTTGGATGTCTAGCATGCTGTTGGGAAATGCTAATGCAGCAGTAACCTGAGTAACTATGGTGGAGTTGAACCCACCCAAAACCGATTGTGTCCATTTCCTGTAAACTGCCGATCAATACCAGCTAATGAAACGTATGTGTCATGTCTCTGCTATAGAGCTTAGCATTGCCCTCCCACCAAGATCCTCTGCTGCCTGGATGTGATTGACACTTTCCTTTAGTCCTGCATTTTCCATGGCTCCTGAAACTAATTTTATTTTTGTTTGTCTCAGTGACAGCTTAATTTATTTCATGATGCAAGAATTTTAAACACATTTCTGGTGAGCAAAGTTTCCTGTGTATATCAGCCTTTTTTCCCACTCAGAGATCCCGGAGGACCCGCTTGCCGCAGAGGCGTACTATTATGAAGATGGATTTGAGTCCTGCTCAGATGAGGAGGAAGTGCTGGAGGAGGGGGGCTTTGAGGAGCACGAGTCACCGGACGCACTCTGGAGAACATGTGGGCTGGTAAGATGTGCCAAAAATCCACCAATTCCCCCACAAGGAAGAGAATTACTAACAGGTGGTGGAGAACAAACAGACTTCACACTGAACACATGAATTTAGCCACTTGTTGGTGGACAGAGGTACAGAATTGCACTGGTTAAGAAACTACACTTCTAACCAGATGACTGCAGGCCTAAATCATTGGGTAGGGGGTTGGGGGAGGATACTGTGGTTGAACTTTTGTGTAAATCATTTAACTTAAATTGTTAGTGCAAATCGGTACAAGGTGAAATGTGACCTTTTTGAATCACTCCGGGATACAAGCGCCTTCAAAGCAAATAAATAAAACAAGAGAGGAGAACCTGATTCCTACTCCTTTGCAGCGTAAGCAGAGCGAAATGTGTTTCTCTCTTTCAAAACAACACGCAAAGGTAAAGAGTACAAGCCAAAAACATAATAACAGGGATGGCGGCTTGCCCAATAGGGCTTGCCAGGGGGACAACCTGTTTGTAAAATAGGAGATAAAGGACACACAGCTTTCAGTGGGGCTGCTGCCATCCTGATCTCTGCTGAAGTGTTTAAACTGCTGCTGGGGGAAACATGCTCAGGTTATCAGCTTGCATTGAAATTTAATTAAAAATCTTTGTTTTGCAATGGGGGAAAATTCTGTTGAAAACCCCTCATGACTTTGTTTCAGTTTCATTGTTACAATGGCTGCCCTGTGTGAAGGAAGCAGACGTGGAGATAGAGGAAAAGAGGACAGCCCCCTCTGTCTTGATTAATTAATATCGATGGTTTTATTCTCTTTTCAAAGCTTTTTATAATTGTATGATAATTCATTATATTTTCATTTGTATGCTTTTTATGTATGTACATATTGTGAAACCATAACTATGTCAGTTTCTTTGTCAGTACATTTGTTAATCTGTTTAATGAAAATACCATTATATTCTTAATTTAAATAACAGACGTCTTTTGCTTTGAAATACACTGCTGGCATTCTATAACTTAGCCATTTTCAGCTTTTGTTTCAATTGAACCAGCACAGGGTAAGCATTCTACCCAAGAGAACAAAGTATTCCAGCAAGAAAAGTCTGTGTAATGTATGGCCGACACACATTTTACAGGCAAATACAAATGACTGCGATATAAACAGCTTTAGCCAAATTACTACTGAGGGCTCAAAGGGAACAATGTAAGGATGTCTTCATGGAAATTAATTTCCCTCCTCCTTATACATAAAGAATAAGCTGAACTGTTCAAAACAGAATGCTGAAAGTTGCTGTGTGGATCCAATGCAAGGCAGTGTCCCTCACCAAATGTCTCTGGGCTGTTTTTGTAGTTCTACCCGCCCCACTATTAGTGCTGACACGCTGGGCTAGATTAAAACTATTTGTCACTGCTGGAATAGCGGAGAAGCAGAATCTTAAAACCAAAGTAAATTGGAGAGAGGGATGAGGTCGCCTTCTGCCCGGGAGTAATTTTGAAATGAAAGTTCAGGGACAGTGCACATTTGGAATTTGTTCTGTCTGGTTCCGATGTGCTTGTCCACTCACAGCTGTGGAATGGTTAGAAGGGCATTATGGGAACACGGCTGTGTATTATAGTGTCTCTGCTTGTATACTGTTAGGCTCATTCTATCCCTCAGTGTAATCCAGACAGACCTCCGTGGTAAATGCACTTATGTAAAATCATGCCAAATCTAATTGACCAATACCAAAACCGATCACTGACCTGTGAAATCCAGGTGTCATTGAGTCTATGGATTGGTTTTGTTGAATAAACATAAGCTCGTTTGGACCTGGTCCCTGGAAATCCCTCTTGGGATTGTGTCATGTCCATGTCAATTTATGGGGAAGAATCACTGTGACATAAAGATGTCACTATCGGTCACTGGTGTGCACAAGCCATTATAGTAAACTGACATCCACAGGGATTAAATAATGGTATGGTACAGGAGGAGTCTACTGCTTAGCTCTACCTTTCCTGGTGTCACTGTCGGATCATGAGCGATCATCGCTAATCTGCTGTGCATTTCTCAGCTGCCTGTTCCCTGGAACAGATACGAGGAGACAGTGACAGAGCAACAGATCTGCCGACGCCTCCATGATTGGTGCTCGCTGCAAGGCCTCCGCGAAGGCAGACGTTTTAACCACATTTTAGCTGCATGCTGCACAGGAAAAAAATGTATTTATTTTATGATTTAGACATTTTTAATGCAATCAGAGAACTGGACTATGAATCTGGCTTTAGTGACCAGGCCAGAAACAGATGGTGCTTTCTGAACCAGCAGAACCCTCCACTAATCGATGTCCTTTTGTCTCTCGTGCCCTCTTCAGGACAGCGATATGGAGGCCATGGTGAAGTACATGGAAAATGTTCTGGAAAGCGAGTCCAGCGGTGAGTCATCATGTACCCTCCATTAAACCATTGGCTTATGTGGCTGTGCTTAACCTAAGGTGAATTAACATATCCATAAACACAATGTCATCCATTTTGTAGCGCTGTATTTTTTGCCAAATGAATCAAGGCAAAATTCCTTGGCACATGGTATTGATAGCTCTGCCCTGCTGTAATTGTGATTCCAGTTCAAAACCTGTCTCAGGCTACCTCTGCTCCATTTTTCAGCACGATTCATTACATTAGGATGAAGGAGCTTATTCTTTGCATGCATGTTGTGCAGATTCACTGATATTTAAATCACCTGGATGGCTACCTACATTCCCTCAAACTGTTTTTCATTTTATTCACTTATTGTAAATATCAGTAGGTTTGGTAGATTGCGTGCTGGTTAGAGAAAAATGTGGAGTGTAATGAAGTCACAATGAATCTGGGCCACCTCTCTCACCCACTATCTGTCTCATCCTCAGTTAACACCAAACCGCTTTGACCTTAAAGGTCCGTTTTTAAAATGTGGCATTTCTATCGGGGCCTTGCTGGATGATTAGAGAGGTCAGGAGATGCACCGTGTTTCTGAAGGGCAGTGGCCAACTAAAATACAGGCTGAGATCCTGCGCCAAAAGGACTGTAATGAAGAACCATGGAGAGATAATGATTCGCTGCTTTATTTTACTCGTATACACACACACGTGTACATATACACACACACACACACACACACACATATTCATAATTACACATGCTCACAAACAAACACAGACATATACATTCACAAAAACACACACACGTAATCATGCTTACACATACTCTCCAACACACACACACACACACTCACACACACACACATACATAAGAATATGCACCAACCCGATGAACCATAGGCCTCTATGTCAAACCCACAAGGTCCTGACAGCTGTGGGGTGTTGCTCTCTGCTTGCTCACCTGTACAGAAACACAGCCTCCAATCTCATTTTGTATGGGCCTGCATAAAGACCGAATCTCATAGAGGTTGCCAAATCCCTGTAGGATAGGGGCGTACAAGTATGAATGCAAATGCTTTGCTGTTTGATCTCCTGCATGTAAGATTCAGTGGTGAAAGTGATAATATTGCTTTACTGTCAGTGCTGTGGGTAAGATAGTAGTCATCATTATTGATAAGTAATACCCAATTGTCAGATCTCTTATGAATATCATTGAAACGGCATATAATATTTTAAAATATCTATGGCTTCCACAGTGATTGGGACTGAGTGAACATCAAAATGATTGTTTTCTTTATCATCACACACAATTTAGATTTGATATAAAAGGATGAATATGAAACAAGTGTACTGAATATCACCTTTTATTTTTTGATTTATATTCCTTCTGTTTTTATTCAAAAATGCATTTCATTTGACCATTATTTAAATATTTGTTATATTGATTATAGTTGTGATCAACTACAACTATATATCAAGTGACCTCTATCTAAATATCTCAAAAGGTTCAAAAATCTAAATCTAATAACTTTTTAAAATAAAATAAATGTTAATAAAATATCCGAGAAGCTTACCGACTAAAGCTACCGGAGAAGACACAACAAATAATCCCAAAGTGCTTTGTTCTGTGATTCTTGTGCTCAGTAAGGATGTGTTAAGCATGACATTTTAATACTCTACCTCAGGATTCTTTGCATAAATCTATTTTTAATAACTTTAGCGGCTGAGACCACTGGTACATTATCATTTTGAAAAAGTCACTTACAGCCATTAGTCTCCAAACCAATGTGAACAAAGAGATGTATTTCATTACATTCTAGACAAGGTGACAGAGGGATGGTCACTATATAAATAGACTCCCAAGGACAGAGATAATATCATAATCTTTGTCGTGAAACCAAAAATGAAACAAATAGAAAATAAAAGAAGGCATGCTTCTGGAGCAAGATTTTTCTGGATTCTCATGAGTATTCTTAGCTGCCTAAAAATGAATCTTTGCTGTTTCTTTTCACTAAAAGAGAGCTTAAATCTTCACTGGGCTTGAATACCTTAGGGGAGAGAAATAGACTGGGTGATGGACATTGGGCAGGCCATATATGTAGCCATATATTATACTGAATTAGTGTTAGTTTGTACATTGTGTGTGTGTGTGTGTCTGTGTGTGTGTGTGTGTGTGTGTGTGTGTGTGTGTGTGTGTGTGTGTGTGTGTGTGTGTGTGTGAATATGAGTTTTAGCATCAGGCAGTTACTACATGTGATAATGTGTAATGTGTGTGTGTGTGTGTGTGTGTGTGTGTGTGTGTGTGTGTGTGTGTGTGTGTGTGTGTGTGTGTGTGTGTGTTTCAGAGACAGGGTCAGAGACAGTGACAGAGGAAGCTCTGGTGGCGGGCCAGGGTTCTGGAGTCATCAACTGCACGATGGCTGAGACTAGACTGCAGCGCATGAGGGAGTAAGTACTGCACCAGTGTTTTGTTCTTCTGAATAGTTTTTTTTTTTTCTGCATCTCTTGCTTAAACCGCTCAGCATTGTGAAATTGTATAAACATGTCTTCCATTGCATTACCTTACATTTACAAAATTAGGATACATTCTTATGCAGAGCATCTCACAAAAGTACATATAATACGGTTTTGTAATGAGCACACCAAGCATACCAAGTTTTTATTGTTTCAGACAATATAAGTAGTCATTACATATAACTTATTATTAAGTGTTATTGTAGGTGACAATGTTGAACTGAGAAAAAATGGTTTTCAGTCAAATTTTAAATGTAGATGAAATAAATATTGTAAAATGTTCAGCAAGTTAAGGTTATAGAATGTTACAGAACAGGGTCTTGGAAGATCTTTAAATTTTTATCTTGATTTGCTGACATCACTTTGTTTTCTTGGAGGTAGTGTGGCTAGTATACCTTATGTTTGGTGAGGTTCTTTGCTGTTTCTCTGTGGTTTAGAAAACAGACCCAAAGCACTCAGCAGTACTCAGATGCACCTGCTCACACTACTGTCAAGGCGTTCAAGTCTTTCGTTTCCGACACTCCCCCACCCCTCCCCCAGAGATCCGTGCTGCTCCTCAAAACGCCACAAAGACTGGCAGCTGGAAAACTCCTGTCACAAGGTCTGTGTCCTCTGGCCCAGTTCTGTCAGGGTCCAGCGCTCACCTCTCATTGGCTGATTTCCTCAGAGACCTTAAACTGATGGGCCAGTTCCCTCGGAGCAACATCCTGCTCCACCCAGGAGCCTGGCGGTCTCGGGGCTTCGGAGGAAAAGACCCGGCTCACCTCCCCTCCCACACAAGTGCCCGAACACCCCTCCCACACAGCTGAAATCCACCTCAGGGAGCCTAACAGAAAAAAGTTTCCAAAAGCCGGATGTGACCCGTTCAGCCCTCTGGTCAAATGGGTCAGCACCGATGTGGGACTGGAAGAATGCTGTCAACAAGGATGAATCATCAACAAGACGTAAAATGCAGACACCAGAAGAGGCATATAATTTCATTACCATAATGCACGTCTGAGTGGGTGGGTGGGGGCGGCGGCGTTGGAGCAGACTGTTGGGAATCCAACAAATGCACTTTCAGTGCGGTGCCATTTTGGCTGCCTGACATCACCCCGGTTAAGCGAAGTGACATGGCTCTCTCGAACGTGCTCGAACCCTTGTGCTCTCATGTCACAGTCTCGTTGAGGGGCTTCGCTGGAGGTACCAGCTCTCTATGAGGAGCAATTAGCAGTTCCTCCTTCACATCAAGCCCGGCCTGGGAGACGAGGGAGCTTTTTATTTTAATAAACTGGAGCGCCGTCTCGAGGGGTAAGTGATGCGGAGCACTAATTGACTAGCGCTGTCTGCGGAAGAGGGCCTGGCTCTGCCTGTCTGTTTGATTAGATAAACCCTCTGCAGCCTCATCTCCGCCAGCACACGCTCCCGGCCGCCTCAAGTGAACATTGAAGTGGCCTCACAGGCTGAGGAGGGATTGGTTACTTGTGGTCAATTTATGGTTGAACACGTGTGAAGCAGACTCAGTGAGAAGGTGGCTAGTGGAAAGTGTGGACACTTTACTGTACTTCCATGAGTCCTATAAAACATTTAGAATATAGAGAACTCTCAGTGTATTTGGGAGGTACTGACCTGCATAAAAACCAATGTAAAGACACTAACTGTATCCATTGTCTCATTCATCACTTATTTGTGAATGGGGGCTGTTATTTTTACGGCACAGCAGGTTTCAAATTAGGACAGTAGAGTGACAGGAAGCATCAGACTTGACTTGACCCCCACCCCCCCCAACTGCCACCCCCGCCGCCCCCATCACTTTGTGGCATCATGAACAAAAATCCGGCTTTGTGCCTCCCTCGCCCCCTGCCTACCCATGTAATAAAAGAAGGTCACTTCCTGTGGGAAAATGAATTGCCACCTGTCAGGTCCCTCGGAGTTAACATTTCAAAAGGAAAAAAAAAAAAAAACCTTTGGGCACAGATGGCAGTTTACAAAGGCAGTGCTCATTGTGGGGTTTGATTGTTGTGAGTGGTCTAGTGGCAGGCCTTCATTCTTCCCAGTGCGTCGTTAGTCCTCTGTTATGTTTCCACAGTAACCTCCGCTGTTGTAATGATTATTATTATTGCCGCAATCTGCTGCTCACAAAGCTAATAGCTAATTTTGTAAGGACTTTTTCTATTGAGCATTAACGGCAGGGGAAAAAAATCTGAATTTTCATATTTGTAACCTGTCTTTGTCACCGAGTATTTGGGGCTATTCAGTTTTATGAAAAGAGGTTCACTTTACAGGGTTACATAAGTCATGTCCTTTTGATCCATTTTAGTATATGCAGGCTTGTATCAATCTGAAGTCCATCTGAAGTACATAAAGTATTAATGCATGAGTAATTGGTATACTAAGAACTTGGTTCTTGATTCTTGGCAATTGAGAAGAACAATTAGAGGGCTGCCCTTCAGGGCTCTTCAAGTAACTCAGGTCATCAGCACAAAATGAGAAATGTATCTCAGAAATGAAAAATATTTACTACCAAAATGGCAAGGCCTCCTCTACAGCACAGAACTGTGGCGTCTGAGGGCTCAGGGTGTTCTTAATCTGCATTAAGCATATCCCCTTTGTGATGGACAATGGAATGTACAGATAAACACAAGATCTTGTTTTGCTTTTTAATCCGTCCACCACTGTGCAAAGCCTCCATTTGATAAAGTAGCTCATTAAAAGACAATGAGCTCTACATGGAAGGAACGGGGGTGATGAGAGAGCAGAGGGAAGGGGAATCCCGTTATCTGGCCGCTAATGATGAGAACGCTGGTGCGGGATCAGCCGCTTTAAGCACAGGACGATGTTCCGGCCCAGTCAACACCACGCTGTGACATCCCGGGTTCCCCAGCCGAGTGCCCCGCCCTCCTTATTTTGGGCTTTGGCTCTATGCTGAGTGCTTTTTGAGGGGCTTTTTGGTGACGGACTCTATGCTGATTGCTGATGGAGACCCGCTGTTGCCGGGCGAGGACGCGGAGGATGGTGTAAACACAGTCGGGTGATTGCAAGCCCTGATTACGTCCTTTAATCAGCCCAGGAATCCTCATGCTAATGGCCCTGATTGGAACTGCAGTCTGCAGCCCGCATTTTCAGTCTAAGCCTGCAAAAGGCAAGCAGACCTGGCTACAAACGCTCACATTGATTTTAGGGATGTCATTCGATAAAAAATTACCTGATGAATCAGAGGATTTGATGTAATTATATGTGATTAATCACACTTTCATGGTATGTAAGAATACTTCTTTTAAAATAAAGAATGTTTAAATTATAACAAAAACAACCATCAAACAACATTTTATTTTAAGTGGGACCGGCTTTTGTTTTGATGTGCAAATATCCATAATTAATATTCAACAACATTATCCCCAACAGCGAGTATGTCTACATGTGTTTGTTTGCATAGCATGGAATGGTTGGGTGACTCAGTGCTAAACCACCCTGACTCCTCTGTCAGAAATGTCAAATGCCTTCACTGTAGCACATAACATTTCCGTTCAAATTTCTACCAGGCAACCTGTCTGAGATGTGTGAGCCGATGTGATTACAAAATGACATTTTCACCCACCCATGGCTAGGGCAGGTTAGAGAGAAAAGAATAGTGTCCTAAAGAGATAAGCACGTTTAGTTACTAGCTATTGTAACCAGCTGCACCCCTATCAGATGAGCACATGATGAAAAAGTTATTCTTGTGTTCCATCAATCTCAATGATTGGAGGAAAATTTCAAAGTGCTATAGGTTCTTCTTTGCATTCATGAGCTTTATTTATTTACAGTGAAAATGTTAAATATTATATTTCCCCTTCACCTTGTGATTTTCTATTAATGTTAGCATTTAATATAATACTTTTATTGGAATACATCTTTATTTGTGATTGATTCTGAAGCTTAAACTGAATCATGATTAAGAATAAGTTATCCTGAGAATAAATTATTCTTAATCGAGCAGGAAAGAAATCAAGGTATATGTTTATGTAACAAACACTTTGAGAGCTGCTGGCGAGGTGAATTTAGGCATTACCTGTCCATCTCCAGTGATTCTAACACATGGAGAGAGACAATGTCTGTCCGCTGAGGCAGAGTAGATCATTACTATGCATTGGAAGATGGAGGCTTCATATTCAATACTCAGAGCAAACTTAGCCCTAAACTGAAAGAGTAGAAAGTGACACATTAGCTACTGTATGTCGATAACCCTCAGGACAGCTAATGAATAATTCAAAATTTAATCATCGCGCAATATATACCAACTTCCATCAACTTCTCTACTTTACCTTGGATTCCACTGTTGTGTGTTGAATTAATTCAAGATGAGAATCCTTAGATGAATGTTTCTAGTATGATCTTTAATGGCAGAGGCGGTTTAGCCTTTGATTATCATTCAGACCTTTAGATCCTCTGCATGCGAAAGCAAATAAATGAATAAAATTCAGTGGCCCACAGAGTTAATGAGGCTCTGTTTGCTAATCAGCTACCCAGCTGCTGAAACGGTTTTGAGGGCCAAAAAGAGTCACTCCCTCTCTGTGTTTACTCATTCTGCTTGTGCTCTGAAATTTGCAGAGCCACATTTCAATTGCCCACCAGCACAGAGGGAAGAAGAAGGAGAAATTCTTTATCTCATGCTAAACTGGGCATAGAGCGTGCTTTCAATTTAATTCCACACTGCCGTTCCTCTTCCCTCTCCTGCTCCGCGAGGGAGGCAGTGAGAGGATTATGCTAACCCTCCGTCGCAACAGCTGCAATTGAAATGAAACAAACTCTTCATATTTCCTGTGCACATTTTTAAATGACTTTTGATGCCACACAACTTTTCTCTTTGCCTTGCAGTTGTATTGCAGTTAATTGCACATACTTCTCTGTTCTGTCTACCAAATCACTCTCCCTGCAGTCCTGTTTTTATTCTTTTTCACAGTTATTTTTCCTCCCTCTTTTTAAACTAATTTAGGATCTCCTATTGCGCTTCTGAAGTCGCTATGGTGCCACCACAATCTACTCGACGTGATGCTGCATTTAAAGCTACATGCTACATTTGGAGTTCATAGCCTGGGGGAGCAGCCAGACACACTTTTTGAGCAGTGGCTGGGTTGCCAATCAGAGGAAAGCTACCCAATCACTCATACTCCTGAATACACAGGGGGCAGAATAAAGAACTAATCAGCAGAACAAGCACTGAGTAGTTTTCCATCCTCTAGGCCGGAGACAGTACCCTCATGCTTCATCTTAAACATATGCTGGTGCTGTCCCAGCTAATTCAGTAATTTCTTGCCTGAGGGAATCTGAGAATTTCTCTGCACTAAAGCAGTCGCTGTGATCTTTGTGAGTTTATTTTAAGCCTGTACACCTTTTAACTTTGGCTTGAAAAGTGGTAACAGAATGTTTTGAATGGTGAATCCAACTTGAGGACCTGTATCCCCTCCTTGCATATACAGCATGACTTTCATTACATAAGACTGCTGGACATGGATTAAGTTTAGTCGTAGACTGAAAGAACGTTTCTGTAAGAATCTCCAGCCCCTAATGATTAGTATTCTCTGTCGTGAGTAGTACACATGACTGGCCACAAAGGATTACAATAATTGTATTGTGTTTGTGTGTGTGTGTGTGTGTGTGTGTGTGTGTGTGTGTGTGTGTGTGTGTGTGTGTGTGTGTGTGCATGTCCCTCTTATCTGATGGACTATTCTTCTTTGCACATTAAATAAGTTCACCATTTCTGTGACTTACAAACCTGCAATACCAGTGCCAAATATTTGGCCTCTAGTTTAGATCTCTAATTTTGCAGTTTTAACAGATCAGAAACACATGGGTAATTAGCTTTGATAAATTTGTGAATGTGTGTATGTATTTCTATAAAATGTGTGATAGTGCGTGTGCACACATATATGATGAGTGTGTGTATTTGTTGTGTTGGGGTCTGTGGAGGTGCTGGTCAGGTGGTTACAGGGGGCTGGGTATCTCCTCCTGCCCTGCGCTGTCGGACTCAGAGCAGGGCTCAGTGATGGATCACTGCGCAGTGTGGAGACATCCTTTAAAGACAGACGGCCTGACTGATCACCACTGCTGATGAGATGACATTGATTCTTAATCTATGAGCTGCCAGTGGTCTGCACCTCAAGAGGAAAGTGGAGAATTGAATGAGTCTGTTCGTCCTTGTTGCCCTCAACAAAGATAATTAACCTGAGGTTATGCATAATTAATGCTAACACAAGCAAGAAATGTCAAAGACGGAGTCCAGTCTTACGTGGCCAGTTCGAAAGACAGTTTATGTTTTATTGTAGGTAATATGAGCTATGGCCGTACAAAATCTGCATCAGGGATATCTTAAAATCTCTTCAATAGTCCACCATGTCTCTTTACTTATGGACTCTGTAGCCTTCAACAGAAGGAATTTATTTTAAAAAATGTCTCGTTATTGTACATACAGTATATAGCAGTTAATTGGTGCTGGCATTGGGCTGGCTTGTATATGTATTGGTATTCTGACATATTAATCTGACCAATATAGGGTTCTGGCATATGAGAAAGTGGGAGACAGTCAGGAAAGAAAAAGGAAGAGAGAGATAAACAGGCAAGGAGGAGTGACAGTGCATAACCGATAAGAGAAGTGGAGAGACAATGAGGAACAGCCGGAGAGGATAGATGAGGAAGAAAAATTGAGAGAGAGAGAGAGAGAGAGAGAGAGAGAGAGAGCATATACTTCACATTCTTGTCCAGTTTGCTACAGATAAAGTCTCCACTGTAAACAGCAATATTATGACAGATGAAATTCTTTCATTGCCTACTAAAACATGTCAGCCTTATCTGGGCTGGACCCACCTAAACTCGCCCGTCTTTCCCTCAGAGGAAAGGAGGTGCCCATCACTATGGTGTTTCAGTCCACACAGACCAGCTCTGAGATGCCTTCCTGTTGCCTGTGTACCATCACCACCCAGCCACTATGATTGACTATAGTTAGGAAGGGCAAAGATCATTGATTCCTGGAAAACAAAGACTCAGCTCGTAATCATGTTTTTCAAAGAGACATGGAAGAGCAGTTGTGGTCAGCTCTCAAGTGAACTGGCCGTTCATAAAAAATATGAACTCATATTTCTTTTGTAAGTGCTCTGAATCCTTTCAAACATTGCAATTTTGGGCAATATAATGAGTCATATTGCAGAAAAACACACGATTCTGTACATAACTGTGGGGTCAGTTTCAGAGGTTTCATCCAGTGTGCCATCATAAATCTTTGCCCAGTCTTACATTAATGACTCCAAAGCTCTAGTAAATCCTGCACATGCAGGGTCTGATTTTCTGCACCACTGTACTCCAAGAGACTAAAGAAGAAAATGCAGCTGAAAGCAATGATCGCCTCTGAAATGGGACACGAAAGCAGTAGGGAATTCCCTCGGTATACATGTCATAGTTTCACTAGCAGAGTTATCTTGCAACACGAGTGCGGCATTGTTTGGAATAATACAAATTTTACAGGATTGGAATAAATCAGTTGATCTGTTGACATTTACAAAGAATGTTTTCAACAACATGTTACCATTTGTGTTCCATGAGATTCGGCTCTCTGCTCTAACGCAGTCTGTGTGAAGGCTCGTGACTGACTGGTTGATATGATGGAGAGATTGATGAGCACCCTGTCCATTAAAGCGCTGATGTACAGCCCCTGATCCGCCGCTACCGTCCCCATAATGATGATCGGTCACCATGTTCTTGTATTAATCTAGCACAGCTACCATATTTCAAAATGGACTCCCTAATGGAAATAATCCATCACAAAGTCACAGTTTTTAATATGTCAGAATCTGACAGGGCACCCATCACGGATGTCAGGTACACCAGGTCTGTATTACATGGCAAGCTTACCCTGTTGTCAATTCAGGGAAGTAGTCCCTGGGGACTATACACCTCTTTAGAAGGTTCCTCTCATTTAAAACTCAGTCCCAGGAAGCCCTTATGTATGCTGGTTTTTGCTACAGCCATTTATCTTTTGATGAATTAAGGTAGTTGCACACTTGTGTTTAAATTCTGCTAACATTTGTTCCCCTAAATTCATTTTAACACCATGCATGCTTGGCTCATTGCCATTTGGTTCTCATGAATTCCTTCAACGTCTAACAAATGGTTTAGTTTCAGTGACCAGATGTCCTCATTTTTACTCATTAGGACTCCACTGGTTCACCTGATTTATTTGAATGGAGACTGTTTGTTAATGCAGGTAGATGAACGAATACTGAACAAGCCCTGTCTTAGGAAGCACATGCTGTCTCACTGTTCGCACTGGGGAGAGGGCCAGACTTGATGGATGTGTCCTTTTAACATCTAAATCTGCATCCTCTCTTCCTCTGTAGCATCTGTGGACACTGTTTGAGTCTATCTCCATGGCTTCACCTTATCGCCCGAACTAAGGCAGTACTGCTTTGTGCGCCCTGCTTTGCCTGGCATAGCTAGCCCAGCCCCATACTGGTCACTATCGATTGTCGGCCCACTGCTGCCCACAGATCCAGTGGGGAAACAGCAAACACTCACGGCGTCCCGGTGGGCCGCTCTGCTAAGCTGCCCTCTTGAGCTCAGCGTATAAGAGCGGAAGAAAAGGTCAAGTGGAAATAATAACTCATGCAGAGCTTTGGCCTGAAGTCATAGAGCTCGTTATGTGACGTCTGAGCACCTGTTGCTATGTATCAATTGTTGGGCGGATATTTCCTGAAAGAGGTGTGATTTTCTTGCGCAATGACAACCCGATCTGAGCTGGGCTTGTTGAATGAGCTGATTAAACCCCTTGAGAGTGAAAGACATGGTGAGGCGTTGGGAGGTGACTTGAGCTCTCTGTCTCATGATTCAGGTCAATAACGGACAGGCTGGGTGCAGAAGTGTTCCAGAAGGTTTACAGCTACCTGAAGCAGGCCAGAGAGCGGCAGGACAGCGAGGCTGACATTAAGGACTTCCTGGGCAGGTTGGTGGAGAAGCCCAGTGACTGCTTTGAGGTGGACCAGCTCCTGTACTATGAGGACCAGCTGCAGAGGAGCCGAGAGGGCCAAGAGTAATGTGCACTACACACACCTGCACATGCAGACACTACACACACTACAGCATTCTTTCATTTACACATACACACATGCAACATACAAATACACAGACAGCCACACACTGACAGATGTTTCAGAAGCACAAGATGAACACAGGAAATACAAATTACTGGCCTTGTATTACACTGGAGCTTGAGTAAATACCATACTGTGAAACTCCTCTTATCCTTAAAATGTGTGCACTGGAATTCTGATTTCTGCATTATGTAGAACTTATTGTGTATGCAATGGGAACTTTTTTGTAGCAAGGGAGGTTTTCTGCCTGTATAAATCAGATAATCAGCTTTTTTGTTGTTTGTAAAGGCTAGATTACTGTGTTGATATGCTCTCCTAAGGAGGGCATGGCTAGCTTAATATTAGTGCCTAATAATATTATGAATTATGCTGAATGTTGATTGAAAGTGAGTGGCATTAGCATCGAGGCCAGGGGTCTTTCTGTTGTCTGTAATGCATTGCAATCATGTAGCCAGGCCTTGGGAGAGATGATTACATGAAATTGCTGGGTCTGCAGTTTAATTGCACATAATTGCATATTTTGTGCATTTACATTTTATACAGTGTGTATGAATTTCATATTTTCCAATCAAGAAGCTTTTCTGTAATTAACATTCATAATAACAAGTGCTCCTGAGTACTTCCCTCATTTGTTCAGAGAAGACAAATAAACAGTGCAGAACAACAACATGAATAATGCAGAGACTGTGAATCAGGTCCTTATATAAAGACAGTTTTACTCATATTGATATTAACATTCCATAGTGAGGTACTGGGATATTGCAATGGATGACAAAGTTATCTGTGTGTGTAAAATTATGGCTGATAATTCATGTAATATTGTTGTATTTACGGTTTGGAATTAGGAGCAAATACAGGTAATTAGCTAATAAAAAGGTGTCCAACATACTAATCACTGTACAGGAAATGCAATGACATGTATATGTATTATGTCTGCACATGCAATGGAATAAAAATGTAGAAATTCTAACAAAACGTGACTCAGCAGTGGGGGTTCGGCGCTTGGTCGAAGCATTCCAGCATTTGTGAGGGGGTGCTATTGGTCATTGAGCTGTTTTGGGCTCTTAGTCGAACCATCTCCCTTTGAGCCATGCCTGCATTAGTTCAGGAAACTCGGGCTGATATTGCCTTTCCAAAACACGCCCATGCAGCAACGGCTAATACTGAAGAGGCTTACGGATTCTATCCCCTGCCCAGCTGTGCTGAGCACACGGCATTACAGAGATTCATTGGGTCAGTGGTCCTGTTCTGGATGACCATGCTTTACTGGGGATGTGCACAACCGATCTGCCTGCAGCAAGCAGCTGAGATAATTATATACGGGGTAAGCCCCAACCATCTAAAGTGTCCGGGGCTGAGCGTGGGCTCCATATCTCGTTCTGTTTATGAGGGAATTTTGTCAATGAGTGGTAATATGAATGGGCTAAATGCATACATTAAGAGCGTAATTGCTTCTGAATCAGTTTCAGATCTCTGTGGTAATGAAAGGTCTGTTACAACAAGTGTTATGAAAAAGAATAGCATAACAAATGATGTTATTTAAATCCAGCTTTCACCTTTGATGGAAGGAGATAAAAGAGCATCTCCTCGGGGAGGAATGATGGGGATGGGTGTTGGGGGTGAATTCTTGTTTTCTCGATTTGCCCTCAAGGAATAGAAGAAAATGTCAGAAGAAGGAAAATTCCTTTATTTTCCCCTTTGATGTTTGCACATCCAGCCTCTGTTTCAGCAGGCCGTAACAGTAAGGATGTGGTTCCCAATGGTTTTCTTCAACTTGAATGAAATGGAATAATAGCATTTACTTGACATTTGAGGGGAATGACTGTTTCAGTGTTCATATTTCTTCCATTGGCACTACATATATCAGTCATTTATTATCCCCCAGTGTTCCATGCAAGCTGGCACTGATTTGGTCCAAATAAAATCCAGGCCATCGGCCAAAACATTACACTGCATGTGAATTGTGACCTGGGTGGGGTCTTTATATCAGATAAATTGTACCTTCTCATTTAAATAATACAATTTAACCAATGAAAATATATTTATATCTTCAATAGGAACCAAGAGAATGTAGCTAATTTCTCATAATAATAGACTAAAGCAATGTAGAACGTAAGACAGTACTCATTTACATATTTTTTATGAAGCATTTATTTATTGATGAAAAGTGTAGTCATTCCTTCAATTAGGGAAATATGAATATTTTGCATATTTTGATCTTGCTAAGACTTTAATTTCAAAGTCACTGATCTGTTTTTGTATTGTATGCTTTCCTTTGATATAATGACCCTCCAGCCATTTTTCTAATTGGCAGCATAAAACATGGTTTTATGCAGCAAACTGCAGCGAGGAGAAATGTTTTATGTGGCCATCAGAATATTACATATGTAATCACAGAGCAGATGTCACAGGTGTATCAGCTTGACCAAGGTAAATTAAATTACTTTACAGTTATTAAATGGTTTGCCTTTTGCTGAAAAGGTCTTAAATCTAATTAAAACAAAATAAAAAAAGGAAAACTTTAATCCCTTCTTTTGATTTGAAGCACCTGCAGTGGCATCTTAAGTTAATTTCAGTGTGACTCTTCTGTCTCCTTAATACTCTAGAGCCCCAGTGCATTGTGGGAACAGGAAAAGGGTAACAAAGTGATAGCACATCCACTAAATCAGTGAAATTTCCATCTCCACAGTACAATGGTGTTTCAAGTGCCGATAAACAACCTGTAACCCATTTGCATGATAAGTTTCATAAGCTTGTTCATAACCTTTCAGATGCAAATCAGCACAATGTTCTACAGTTTAGTTCCAGAAATATTGTACTGCTGGCTGAGCCCTACAAAGTATTGCAGAAGACACTGGGAAGAAGGACAAAGTCTGTATGATTTGTAGGACCGAGCTGTTTCTTTATTTTAGTGTGGGGTTCCTTCTGATGACAGAAAGGTGGGTCACAGGAGGCCAGCTCTCTATGCCTGCTGAAGGAGAAAATGGAAATGTGGAGTGCTGGCATTGATCAAATGGAATGATGGAGCAGAAGCATCTGGACATGGATCACAGCCTCACAGGTATGGGTGATAAAAGCAATGGCAAAAACAAAACAAACGGAATAAAAAATGCTGATTAAACGCAACAAGGGTAAGACTTTTTCTCTGTCACTCCTTCTCTTTCCTCTCACCCTCTCTTCCTCTCAATCTCCCTCTCGATCTCACTTCCTCTCAGCTGGAACGCAGCTGTGCCACCTCCATTGCCTTCTCACTGCTTATCCCAGCACGGATACTTCCAGCAAAATGGGAGGTGGCAGCACAACGCTACAAAGACCAGTAGCAATGATTTCCAGGGCACAAACAAGAGTTTGTATATGGCTATGCATTTATTTATCAGGATCAAACTGTGTGAAGAGCAAAGCCTTAGTTATGAGTCATATTGTATTCCTTCAATTCACCTTCACACATTCACATTTGTGCATGTTTTTGAAAGTTTTGCATGTTTTATTGCGTCAGTGCTTTGTAACGCCATATGCATCAGACAAACACAAAGTTGTGGAGGTGTACAGCATCTCTGCTACCTACAGTTAGTCATGCAGTGCAGGAACAGAGACATGCACAGAGAGTTTTTTTCCACTCTCCTCTACTCACATACATTTTACTCCGAATCTACAATGTTATGTGTACAGTCTGGTGAACATTATGCCAGTGTTGATTTTCTCTAAATAACAGATACATATAAACCCTGTGACGCTTATTAAAATATCCAGGACAATCACAATGTCTCAGAGTTTGTAATTCAAAGTTCAGGTCAAACTGTAAAGCAGAAAGCGGAATTCCTGCTTAATTAATTAGGTTAATTCCCCGTTGATTAGGGTTAGTAATTAGCCCCGGGGGAGGGGTGGGGGGTGGTTGTACACTGGTGGGAAAGGAGGACTACTTATCGTGCTGTACAAAGTGTATTGTGAATAATAAAATAATAGCGTCCTTCCCCCAGTGTCAATGACATGATTGTGTCAGAATTAAAATCAAGGAATGCAACAGAGCCTATGGAAAACAGAGGCCTCCTTGCTTATCAACACTGTCTGACGGTTAAAACCTTGCATGCACTTTCTCAGAAATGGATTTACATCACAATCAACACATTATATTCACATATTATACCAAAAGCAACACTGTAACTTGCATGTAATGCAATATTATGACTTAAGCTTTAAAGAGCTAAATTCTGTTCTACTGGGAAGGTATTATAATATGAGCAAAGGGAAAACATTTATTTATGGACTGCTTTGAGTTACATACCACCAAGATGACAGAGAACTCGCTAGCCTGAGAAAACCTGAAGATATGTACTACATGTTTCACAAACAAACTGGATGTTATATCAGATGCACAAGGGAAAAGCAAAACCTTTTCCCTGATCTAAAAACGTCACTGGCAGTTCTAAACAAGCTGTGATCTTGTGTATCGTGGAAGTGAGCACACATGTGAAGATATAAAGGTGATAGGGCACACAGCTGTTATAAATTAAGTATTGAATTGCTGAAAAGCTATACAGGGCTGATTGATGTTAGGGGTCAGAAATAACCAGAAGACGCAGGTTGCCACACCACACAGCCCTACGGGCAATGACCTCTCTCGGATTCATAGTATACCAAAGAAACAACATTACACCTATAGATTCTATACACTTGGGATCACGATCACACTGGCATGTTTAGAGAGCTGAAAACTTTGTTCTCTTATGTTGCTGTGGGGACTTTGCCTGTAGAAACAAGGGATTCAGCGGGAACGCTGCCGAGGAGTATTGATGTCTAGACTGAAATTTGGAGAGCCGGATTACTGGCCCCTTGGTAGTCTCCTTCCGATTTTCGGAATGATGGCTTTAATATCCCGTCCTATTGATTTAGCATTGTGTGCACATGCAGCAAATGGACTCTGAGGTATACAGTTTTTCATTGGAGGCTTTTATCATGCCTGTTGTGTTTCTGTCCTGTTTGATCATTCTATCTTAATCATATAAATCTTATGGGATGATATGACATAAGTTTAATGAAAAGCTTTGATACCCTCTCATCAGAATGGTACAGGCAGAGTGATTTATGTTGCTTTGGTACAGTGTAAAGCCTCTACAGATCTGTTCGCTCAGAGGGCCATTGTAACTCTCAGTGAAATGCTGTGTGTTCATACACTGGGCTTAGTCAGAGTGCCCAAAATGATTCATGGGAGACAACCATGTTATGTAGGTCAATCATACATTGCAGTCTGTTAGCGGCAACATCGGGTTTTAGCATAAAAATCCATTATAAGGCAGTATTAAAGCACAGATAGACATTTAATTCTTAGACAAGGTGTGAGACAACTGTGAGACAATGTGTGACAACCATGTGAAATTCTAGAATTAGATAAGCTGTGAAAAAGCATGCAGTGTCAGAGGACAAACGATGAAAGTTCCTGTTCCTGTAATGTATTTCATAACTCAGCGACTAATCGTTTGTTTACAACCCCAAGTGAAATTTAGAAAGTACAGTTGTATACAACATAACTGGCCATGACCATCTGTCTCAACCAAGAGTGACCAACCCCTCTCTTGGAGAGCTATTGTAGTCTTATTCATGTGACTCACAAGTTTGGTTTTATGATTTCCTGATGCAACATACATGCACTAGATCTGTAGATATCTGGTCATTATAGCAACATACACTTTTATTGACACATTTCGAAACATCCCAGATCCTTACAATATGGAAAGATATCTACCCTGAATGGAACTCAGTCAGTGATCTTTGTGTTTATGCTTATATAATAATGTTTGTGAGCGGCAGGAGGTAAAATCAAAATTAGATTTTACCCTTCACTCCTCACCCCATAACCTATTATCCCTGCAATGGAGCTATATATCACACTAACATTCATGGCAAGGTAATATCGCACATTTGTTTTGTATTTATTTTTTCAACTCCCAGTTCTGATATGTAGGCAGAAGATTGTATCTGCACATATGAGAATGACAAACATAATATTTCTGATTGAAGGGTTCTATTAGCAGAAAAGATATGTGCTCTTTCTGCCGCAAATAAGCAATAAGCTTATGGTATCGTATACTGCTGTGATGAACTCCCAAACAAATTCCACTTATTTCCTATGAAAGGACAGCAAAGCTTTATTGCTTTCCCCCTGTCACTGATTGAAGCCATGATTGTGTTATTAAGATGGGAAGAAGGGAAGTGAAGCATAATCTGTTTTATTCCCAGATATCACTATAGTTTTATTTCTGTATCAGTGAACTTATAACTGTGGTATTTTCTATTCTCCTGGTACTGAAGTGATCGTGGTTCTGCACAACCATTTCTCTACAGAAAAAAAACTATTACTTGATAGTCAGGATCCAAAATTGTCAGATTGAAATGATTTCGCAAATAAAACATTCCCCAGACTAGATGTCCTCGTTTACCTAAACATGTCCTGTTTTTTTGGGGCCAGGAATTTCCCTCTGAGTGGGATTTCTAAATTTGTAAAAATGCTCAGAATTTTGCTGGGCTAGTTCCATAGACCATTAATAAATAAACAAATATGCCATTATTATGTTTGTTCCGTACACTAAATCAGTGGATTCAGTGAGTCATCCATGTGCAGAGTTTAACAGAGTTAGAAGCTGAGAGTATGCTGGGAGCTCTCCTTAACGCATGTCCTACATTACTTAATAATTGTTACAGAAGGAGAGAAAACACCCTGTCCAGTGACACAGTTTTCTTTCAATGCCTTTTCATGTCTTTGATAGAAGTCCATGAAAAACGGTAGCTGTAAACCTTCTGGAACACCTCTGCACCCAGTCTGTCCGTTATTGACCTGAATCATGAAACATTACTTTTAGGAATTTCATATTTGCTAGATGTCATTAAAAAGGTCCTGATGGTTCCAACCATCTGTATTTCTCTCAGATTAATGACTTTTGTTAAAGTGTTGCCTCAGAATTAAAAAGTTGCACACAAATAGGGAAGCATTATAAAATAACCCTATTCTGAGTGCTTGTTATTAATGAAGAGCATCATATCTGGAGGAAATGAAAAACTGCAGTGAGAGTTGTATAATGTGCGTTTTCTGTCAACAAGCACATATTAATTTATCCAGAACAGGATTCTTTTATATGACAAGCAGGATCTCCACACCTTTCATCGATGCCAATTAAGTTCCCTTCCTGTCTTGTGATGTGTTGGAACTCTTAGATTTACATGGGATAACCTATCAAACTGTTGTGATGCAATCGGTACAGAGTGAAGAGAAAGGAAGACGGCAATAAAAAGACAACATTTAATGAATTTCAACTTTTAGAGAGCTGAAGTTCAAAAGAGACAAAGGCACTGCTTTGCTTCGACGAAATGTGGCAGTGTTAATGACGTAATTTAGGCTGGCTTGATATGAGCTCCCAGGTGTTAATATACCCTTATGATCTTCACATCCGCATTCAGTACCTTAATTGGTGCTGTATCATTATTTTTATGGAAATCAAAAAAGCCTCTTTCTTTATTTTAATAACATTCTTAACTAGGTAATGATCTTCAGACCTCTTTTTCAAATCCAGCCTACAGTGTATGTAATCAGCGGTCTCCCAAGATCAGTCCTTTTACTGAAGTTTCATCAGAACGTTTCACAACACATTGCCCACTGCGCGACTGCATCTCAAATCCCCGCTGTCTAATGGGGCTACACTCTAATGGGTCTACCGGATTTACGCTTCAACAATAACACTGACAGATAAATTGCTACCTATTCATTAAGAATGACACCTATTCGTTTTTTAGTTGGTCAGCTGACAGAAAGTAAACAAACCTCCATTTTAAGGGTGGGAAATCATCTTGAAAGCATTGTTTTGAAAGTTTACTTCTGGAATGTTCAGTTTTGTATGGTTTCAATAATGCCAGATCTTTATATTACTGTTATATATTGTGAAGTCACTGCCTGACTTACCATTTCCTTCTACTGTCAGCCAGAATTTAAATTTTTTGCTGATTTGTTGGGTGCACACATTTCATTATTTGCTAAAAATAAAATATTAAGCTACACTAACTGCTTAATTGGGGGGTTTGGGTGTTATACATCCAGCTAATGCTAAAGCTAATGGTATAGTGCACAGAACTGAATCCTGACAACATTGGAGCTGACTGTGGCCTGGAGTTCTTCTGGGTGACACACTACTGGTCACTACTGCTGCGGGGAGTGTTTCAATTAGCAGGGTATCACTGCCATATCACAGTCCTGTGGTCAGTCAAATGGCTGCACTCTTCCAGTGCTGGTCTGGGTGGTTACGCTGTCTGGAGATGCAATAACTGCACAGCGGAGCTCCATTTTTGACAGCACATGTTATGGAGGCTGAGTGGGCTACTAAAAACCCTTCTGCATTCATGGAGCCCTCTGCATTGATAGAGCAGGCCCCTTAAAGAGAAACACAATTATTGTAAAATAATTTAAAATAAATGTTCCATTATTTTGCCCTTTGATACATTATTGTTTTATCTGGAACCACAGGTGGGAACTACAGCATAAACTGGGGATTTATGGTTTGGGAGAAATTGACTTGTCACAGGTTTTATTGTCTTTTAAAATTTTTATATTACCTGATTTCAGTATATGTGTGGTGTTAAGGCATTTATAGAGGTGATTTGCAACTCACTTTGTCTTTTTGTTATTTTTGTTTCCTTTGCCCAGCCATGTTATTTAAATTCAGTAGCATTTTAGGCAAGGTCTTATCGCACAAACAAAGAAAAAGCAATTATTTAAAGGTTAGTTTCCAAACCTGAAAGCTTCCTGTGTGATTGTCTGCAGCTGACAGATCGCATTTTGATTAAATTCAATTTCAGTGCAGGATACGTGTTATCTTGTGGCAGTTTTTTATTACTATAAAGTACAGCAGATCAACTTCAAATAAATGGCCAATATGCACTTTAATTAAATTCATGACTTTCAGGCTAGCATTAGTATTTGAATAAGACTGGGCTGGCATTTTTACCCTGATAATAAAGGTATTATAGATCTCTTTTAATCACTTCAGTGTTTTATGGAGAAGTAAGACTGACACAAACTCAAATTTTGGGAATTTCATGCACCTTTTACACTAATACAACCAGAGTACATGTACGCCATGCTCTAAAAAGGCTGCACAGATTTGTACTGTATAGCAGGAACATTTTTATCTCCTCTCATATGAAATTTCAGTGTTTATGAGATAGTAATAGTCAAATTCTAATGGGCTTTGCAACACACCTAATAAATCAAATTCAGTATGACTGCAAAATGAATGTGATATATTTGCCAGTAAACCTATTAAACATTACCACAATGTTTCAGCTACACTGTCATATTGTTTACTTGTACACCAATAGCTTTAGTGTAATACTAGATTGAATTACAGTTAAGGTTGATTCAGTAATCAAACATTTTGAGCTTCTCCATTATGTAATACAGTCACTCACAATAGTCAGGGAAAATGTAATATTATTGTATAACTGTGGCTGATAGCAGATTAAGATACTTTTATCCAAATAACAGTCTGTATGAAATGGATCTGTTACTCCATATTTACTGCATACATGTGCGCAGACACTGATCGCAGTCCATTATATGGGTTTAAACCTTCCTCATTGTGGCTGGATTTTATTGGGGAGATGCATAATGAATATCAAGTGTTCATTACAGCAAACCCATTAAGTGTAGTCATGAGTCAGGTTACCACATATTGTGTGCCTGGATCAATTATTATGGTTAGATTATTTAGATTATTTAATTATGTGGATTCTCCATGCAGGAAAGAAGGACTTGGATCTGTTGTGCAGCAGCTGTGCTGCAGAAAGGTTGCCATATCTACCTGCTACAGAAATGGAGGATTTTTGAATCAGCAGGACAGTAGTTGTAGAAAGGTTGCCATGTCTGCCTACCCCAGCCTTATGCAAGGGGGATTCATTCTCCTGAAACACCAACAGATGGCTCCTGTCCCTTGAATGCTGATTGTGTGCTTTAAGAATGGTTGGGTCTCAGTCGTCCTACAGCTTAGTGTAACCTCACATATACAATAATGAGTCTCTGTGGTTCAATTACCTGTATCCCAAGCTCCATTAAATGATTATATTAGCAGACCAGTGCTGGTGCAGCACAAGGGTGTGAGAATACAGAGGCACTACCCAGTCATTTAAGGCAATTATTTACAAGGCGCATCTTCCCTGCCAATTCTCTCTTTCCATCCGCACTGCCCACATATATCCAAACACACCCAGATAACATACAGTATAGAAAACAGCAAAGGATGTGAAGCCATCAGGTTGTATACAGTAATTGCAGTTGCTGGTTTTGCCGTTGCCTTCTGAGCCCTGCACAGCGTGCATGCGACACAGAATTACTGTAATCACGGTGTGGCGTTGTGTAAGTCGCGGCCGCATAAAGGAATAATCTGTGAAGGAATGTGACAGAGAGTCAGCAGTCAAAGGGGTATGAGATAATTACACACTTTGATAATGAGGGCCCTGAAGCCTCCCGCTGCTGTCCTGCGTATGAGCACAGTGTCAGGGCTGAGGGAGGATCAGAGTAAACCAGGCAGGATGGGAGGTGGGGGAGGGGGGTGAGGAACCACTTTCTTCTGCCTCTCCATACTGCACGCTCCTCTGGGACCCGAGCCCAGCCCTGGTCTCGTCTCCCGGTGACACAGATTCCCATTAGAAGTCATCGCTAACGCAGTGAGTGGATCTGCCACAGCAGATGATGTCACTCCCCCAGTGTTAGGGAATGGTCGTATTCAGATGCATCCAGAACATTTAATTGTTTTTTTTTTTCTCCTCTCAAGCTCCAGAATCTCATTTAATATAAGATTTGAATGACTAATTATGATGTCATTATGAATGATGTCCACCCTCGTTTCCTTGGCACCCATGCATTTTGTAGGTCATGTGTATATGTGACATGTATGTATATGCTCACCTTCACTGATGATTAAAGCATACGCATTTGTCAAATCACTGAGACCTTCACATGTTGTACATTTGGATACATACTGTAGCACAGCATGAAACTCCAAAGCCAAAGTATACCAAATATATACCTATCTTGCTTGATACTAATATTGCATACATTTCCATTTCCCTCGTTGAGTATTACTTGGTTCATTTATTCATTAATTCACGACCACATCTGCCTTAAATAGAACATTTTACATGACATTTTAATAATCTTGGTTTGAATTTTCAGAATTCAAATGCAAAGTGTTCGCCCTTTTCAGTGAACAGTTTCAGTGTGGGAATACTGAAGTGAAACGATGTTTGATGTATTAACAACACGTATCACTTGAGGGATTATAATTTCTGTTTGAACAAAATATATCATTATTTCTAATAATGAATTTTAATAACATCATGCATTACGTTGTCTTCTAACTCGACAAAATGTGCAGTGTATTGATAGATATGGTGATGGGTAGATGGGTTGTTGTCCATAAAATCTCCTGTTGGTGCTTCATTATGGGAAGCGACCCTTGATCCAACCTCTGAGGGTTAAGACAAGAAGAAGGTCTTAGATGCCAGTATTTCTAACACAGCCCAAGGCTGTGGGTATGGATCTACTACAGAGCTGCACAACATTCTCCCTCTTGATTTACACCAATTGTTCTTATTCTGACTCTTGAGCACCCTGGTGTCTAAACTGCAGGGAAGGGGAACGGCAAGAGAATTGAATGTGACACACCAATTCCGTTTGTCAATATGGGAAACCTTATTAGTTTGTGCCCTGTCAGGTCCGTAACAACGCCTGTCACTGATTGGATGTTGTGTCAACAGACATAAGGTAGTATGTGTTGATGTTTTTTGAACATTAAAGAGGGGACTTCTTTAGATATTTTTTGCTTTATTCTGAATTACTGAAGAAATGCTAAGATGTTATTCCATAACTATCACCAATTTCAAGAAACATAAAGCTTGCAGAAGGAGTACATGAACCTTGTTAGAAATCTTCAGAATAAACTGCCAGCCTTCCTAGGGATCATTTCAGGTACATAAATCTGCTTGAAGACTCTAAATTATATTCAGAAATGTAATAATAGATTAAAACAGTTCATCTAAATACATGTAGTGCGATAACTATACCATTTCAGGCACTTAGGTCTCCAAAGCTGTGTGGTAGATATATTTATTATTTGGTAGGGAATCCATTAGAACAACCAAAAGTAATCCTAACAGACAAAAGTCTGCATTTTTCTACTATGGGCATCATAGTAGAACGTGCCTACAGTAGAATCATCAGTTTACATGTTTCAGTTAATTAATCTAAGTACCATGCAAGCAAGTATGATGTAAGTACATTGTAATTACTATACGAATACAACACCCTTAAGACTAATCACACAGGTATTTTTACATTGCAGCTACACAGAACTTGTTCATTATAGGCACTTCCGTGTGCCAGTAGTCATTATTCTAGCATTCTGATTACGATCCATCTTTTTTTTGTATTAGCTCTGCATTTTAAATTAAGCTATTTAAATCAGATGTGATAATTTCAGTGTAGTAGAACTGGAACTGAATAAATTGAAATGCCACGAGACAGCAGTGCCTCTTCTGCTTCAGAGATTATTAGAATGGAATATGGTATTTTAAATAAGACTTCTGTGAATAAATTATTCTATGCTCTAATGAATAATAGTAATTAGGTGTATTGTGAAGTGTGGGTCCATGCTTGTTAAAACTGGTTGCAAGCTGGGATCTTTGTTGGTGGGAATATTTCTCTCCCCCAAGTAAGAGTCCCTCTAGCCTGGTACCCAGACTTGATTAGTCCATTGACCTTTTATTTGTATAAATAATAAAAGAGGTTAGGCTTGATTCTAATTAGTTTACCCCTTTGTTTATTTTGAACATTGTGCTTTTCTTGCAAAGTGGCCGCATCATATTTCTTGCTAGAGGAAGCTGTCGTTAATGTGCTCACCTTAGAATCACACAGGGAGGGATGGTGAGGATAAGTGGGGTAATCTGTGAGTACTCTTTCCACTCAGCTGTCTGCAGCCTATCTTTGCCAGTTGTGCATGAGGTGCCCTCCTCTGACACATGGACTGTGTGTGAAAAGACTTTGGAGGAGGACAGTGCTTACCAGTGCTGTCCAAGAGTGATGTCACAGACAGCCAATAGGGAAACCATGAATACAACTTGGGATCTGAAATTCGGAGAAAACTTTTCAAAAGTTATATAAAAAGATGATGAAAGAAATAGTCTATATTTATCATGAAATTTTTTTAGTGTTCTTCAATTCAACACATAATTAGCAAAAAGGGAAAAATATTATTTGTTGCTTAGTAGATTAAAGTCTGACTGTGCTGAAAGTATCCCAATGTCAAGTCTGCTGAGTTGGGAAACAAAGTCGGAATTGAGTGTCAGACAGAAGTGAAAGAATGGAAGAAGCCTGCCGCTTCGGGCTCTGTTCTGCCCGCTACAGTCCTTCTGTCTCTGGCCCCTCTGTTAACAGAAAGCTAGCCTGGTCTCTCAGGGACTACATTGATATTCAGGTTGACAGACAGTTTTTTGCTCAACTGCCACAGGATAAGTTCATTGACATTTGGGTGATACTGGGGCAGCGGCAGTTCCACACCACAGGAGAGTGCTGATTGACCCAGTTTTCACATTTCCAGAGTTTTCCGTTGAAAAGAAAAAGTTAAATAAAACTGACTGAGCCAAAATAACTTACTCCCAATGTCAATTGATTTGTTGCTTTGGTCACAGGTAATTGAAAAGGAATATTTGACTTGAAAATGTTTTTTAACCCTTTTATAATGTGATTGACTTGTTTGCATTGTGAATATTCCCTGTAATCTCTGTGAAATATATAAATATTTGGGGATTGAGGAAAAGGCTGGAATGTACTGTCACCAAGCTACATGCATTTTTCACCAAAGATGAAAATTTTGCCTCGTTTTCCAGTATTTCTAGGTCCTTTTAAGAAACACAAGCTAATTTACCTGCGCAACATCTGGTTCACAGTACGTATGGCTGGAACAGCTGTTTCACTGTAAATACTGTTACTGTCAAGACATATGGTTGCCTTCTGCATGTTTTCATATCATCAATTCAGCACAAACTAATTATTCATCACAATTTATATATTATACAATTGCTCACAGTATAGTCAGTGCAATAACTAATTAATTGGTTATTTATATTTGTTATTGTATGTTCTTCTTACTAACAAACACTAAAGTCTATTACATGTTTATTACTTTCATACTATGTGCTTATTACATAAAGACTTTTACATAAAAACTATTTACTTGAGCACTGAGCATGATTAGAACATATTCACGATTTCTGAGTGTTATTAATTAATAATGAGCAGTATTATGCAGTAGAAATTCTGTAACTCTGCAGTGCCTTCCAGCATTAATGTGAACTGGAAAAATGTAGGATAAAATGATTGATCCTATTCAACAAGGTCAGCAAAAATGAAGAAGAAACACAGATGGGGTAGGGAGCTTAATATGGAGGCATGTTTTCATGGGTAGCAATAATTTTATCATAAACCAAAGTAGGACAGGTATTTGCTCACAGGGAGAGGGGTTTTCCCTAAGCACTTGGCAGAGATCAGCATTCAAGATGGTAATAATTTTGTGTGGCTCCACAAATAAATAGATCAAGTTTTCAGGTCAGATATATTAAGGAAGGAGATATGAATATTTTTGTCTGCAACTAGACCCATGTGATAATTTTCAGAAATTCAATCATGTTTGCAAATGCAGCATAATGTGATTCCAGGTCTGAAAGCAATGAAATTGCAGTAAGGAATTTATGTAGAAACAAAACAGGTGAACATAGAGAGAAGGAGGGAATTTGCCCATAAATCTCCTTTTTTATATTGCTTATCACACCCAAGTCGATTTATTATTGAAATGTGTCCCCCTCAGGGTTGAGTGATTTGTTGAAAACTTCCATCATCCTCGTTATCAGACAGCCTGAGCCGCTGCAGGAGGAGCCAGTCAAAGGCAAACTTTTAATCTTCTCCGCCATCTGTCCCCAACCCGCGCAATTACGTTTAATAATACCACAGAACGGACGGCGGCACTGGGCACGCTCAAAGTAACTAATGAGACCTCCCTCTGAAAGCAATTGTAAAGATGGTGTGATTCACTCATTAATCTCCCCTAAATCATATCTGGTCTATTACCTGTCATATTACCCTCAGTGGAAATTTATAAGAGTGAATTTTGGGAGACATCTTCTCAACAATACCTTAGAAGTCCCTACCAAAATTACTGCCATTATAATTGAAAATTATTTTATGTCAATTGGGCTGAATAATAATGTTTATACTGGACCACAACATGCATGCTCCCATTAGCTGTGGTCTGTGTGTGTTTCAACACAACTATTTCCATAGATTATATTAGATGCATGTTTCAATGAATGGTAAGGCTGGGTGGCACTTGACAACATACCCCCAATGGAGAAAAAGGCTGACTATGAAATTAAATCATAAAAAAAATGTTAAAGAGAGACTCTGAATGGATTCTACAATGGCTTCCAGCCATCCGACTTTATCTGTGATTGTTGAATGCATTGTAAAATTAATTACATTGGAAAATATAACCACAGAAATTCATGCCACTGATAATAATGAGTATTGTGTAATATATGCACATACATTAATAACATATGCCTTATTTAATTTCATATCTGACCATGTTTTTCATTTTCATTAAGACACTGTGGCTTCCATTGTGATTTGATTGGAAACATGGCACTTATTCTGACTGAACTATATGCTGCAACTAGTATATTTTTCCCACACTGTAAAGGATATTTTTACAGTAAAAAGCAAGGAAACAGTGGCTTTTCAGAAATTATTCTGCGCTTTCCCTGGCTAAATTTTCCTGCATCTGACTTTTGCAATACAGTGATGAGCAAGATGCAAGGTATCACTCATTTAGCTATAAAAATGGCCTTGCAGTGAAATCTCACAAACCTGTGCACTATTATTTCTTTGTTTTGACTTATTCAGAATTCAGAAGAGGAAAGTAATAACCGCCTGAACAAGGCTGGATAGTGTTTGTCAAAAATATCATTTTCTAAAACAAAAAAAAAAAAAAACCGACTAGAGAATTTGTCATGTCCGTTGTAAGCCCCAGCTTGCATAGGCAGTTTTGCTCAAAGCCCATCCTGATTTATACTTAAAGTGGATGCACTAGTTTGCCTCAGTCTCTGGAGAGGTCTCCAGTGTGTGCCTTAGCCTTTACTGCTGATCCAGCGCTGCAATAATGTGAAGCATATAGGAAGGTGATGTGATTTTATTTGGCTGGGGAATGAACCTGCAACCTCCAAGAAAATGTAAATCCATGGTGGGCTCGTTCATTCTGTCTTGCTTTGCCATTATAGCACGATTGTTTTTCTGTCTCTGAGTGTTGGAAGGTGGTGGTGTTATTCCTTTGAAGTGCTATTCTCTGGTGTCATAGGGACCCAACTGGTGATGCCTGTATTTTGGTTTTTGAAGGGAATTATGGGTGATGTCCAGGGTTTCAATGCTGTGGTATGAATGTTTTTTAAGAAGAACATCAATCTTTGTGACACTCATGAGTACAAAGAATGTAACATTATGAATACACATGTGTGTGTGTGTGTTTTTTTAAAAATATAGTTTTTTTCCTGCAAAAATTCAATGATTGGAAAATCTAGCAAATTTTGGTCTGTTGTCTATACATTTTAATACGCTAGGTGAGGCTGGTCCATACTAATTCTAGTCAAATGCAATTGATGTTATTCTGGAGTCTCTGTTTAAGTTTTATTATAAGTAGTTCAGAAATAGCTGAGATATGACAAGCCAAAAACTACAAACCATTCAACTCTAAACTAAAGTTTAGTTAAAGCCAACCTGAATGCCAAATGTCTAATCTTCACTGCTCATGTACTTGACAGATACTTGACACAGGTTTATGTATAGTTTACTAACTGTTATTCTCTTGTCAATGTGTCCTATATCATCGATGATGAGGACCAATTTTAAAGCTTTTCTTGAGAATCTCCAAAACCTCAGTGCAAATAAAGGTCATAATATTCTAACTTAATTTCAGGAAATGCAAGGTATATTATCAGTGGTAATAGTAATGAAGTTCATAGTATGAGTAAATGGATAAAAGAAAGGGCAGATTTAAGTGTAGAGTCTGTTCCTAATCATTTTAAAAGGTCACCCACTAGGAAGGTAATTCATTTATGAAAGGCTCATATTGTCCATACCTGTGAGATAAGAAAATGCTAATCATTGTTAAATAATTACAAAAGCTGAATTCCTCCAACAGGCTAATGAAAGCTTCAGGGGTGTCATTACATAACAGTGTCCCGATTTTTCACTTTTTGGAGGTCTTCTCCAGATGTTATGATGAAATACACTTTTCCTTTTGATTTCCCTCAGAAACATTTCTCATCACTTATTCTACCATAGTTAGTAAATTCACATGATTTTCTATTATATTAAGATTTCAAAAAATTGAAAATTTGACGGGCATCCTTTTTTCCCACTTTTTGAACTTTGGCAACAAAAAGTTGAAACAGAAAACATGCAAATGTAGCAAAAGAAAATGAATGGATAAATAGTTATTTCAACCAGTTGAAAGGAGAGATTAAACTTACTTTTTTCTGTACACCTAAAAGATGCATAAAGGTTCTAGACAACAATTCTATTTTTCATGTACAAAAATTTAATGTTGACTAAAGCATCCCATTTTTGAAAAAGGTTTTCTCCGTTGTCTTTGTAAACCTTTGGGTAGACAAATAGAATGATTGGAAATCCTAGCTTTGAATGAGAAGCACTCTGAAAACACCGTGTAATGTGTGTGCTGGCTCTGAGGGTGGTAGTCATATCTGTCAAATTTTCCTGTATTGATTTACATTAAGGATTCTTCCTATGGTGTGGATGAAAGTTAATCTCAGTTGCAAGTATCATATTTTTGTGGAGAATGACTTGTGGTGTAACAAATAAACCACATTATATATGCAATATACAAAATCGCCTAATAAAATCATGAGAAAAATAAAACTCACAGACTTGGAACTGATGAAACAGGATGGCATTATCAAATATATAATTTCATTGTCATTGAATACAAATTTTTGTGACTCCACTATGATCAGGTCTTTCGATAGCTGGACATTTAACATGGAGCTGTGTGGAGCCCATTTTAAATGTCCAAAACCAAAGACGATTCGAATCACTGTCAGAGAAGTTGTTGATATACCGCTGAGCATGTCTGTATTTGAAACATGAGATTGAACGATAAGCCAGTTCCATTAGCTTGTTTGAAAGAAGCGTGAAATATTGCGTGGATTAAAGATCTCCTTGGGGCGTCGTATGAAGTGACGGGCCTCATTAGTATTAGATTGCAGTAATGAAAGAGCTGTGTGCTATTTTAAGTGCTGTTTGGTATGTGATTGACAGAACTCTCTTCACCCAGTCTGTCGGTTGTGATCGCCGGTATGAGATGATATAGAATATGACAAGGCAAGGAAAACGTCTCTTCGACAGTATACATTCGCCCCTTGTTTATTTGAATAATGGTTCTGAGTCAAAGCCATTTTCTGTCATGCTCTGTGTTATCTGAAATGGCATACTTGGTAAGTGACGAGGACTCTGACTAGTCAGATTTCCAGTTTTGATGTTGAAATGCAGCACACAATGTGATCAAGATTAGCAGGTGGGTGTTTTTGAATGACACTCACACACATATCTCATCACTAAAGCTAGCAGGTAAGTAGAGACGGAGCCTGTGACTCGTCCCTGGCATTTTGAACTCGCTTAGTCTTTCTGATCAAGAGCACAGGAACTCCCATGTGATGTATCACAAATTACTGTCTTCTCACTGCAAGTAATTACTGCTAGAGATGTCAAAGAAGGACCCAACTAGCTGAATGTCACCGAGTTTCTGTTACATTAGATGTCATCCATCTAGTTGAACCAAATATTGATCAAAACTGTCTAACATCTATCTCCAAGTTGATTTTTTGTTAAAGTGTAAAAGCCATTGTTATCCATGGCAGAGAAGACAAGCAGGCTGTAGGTACAACCTTGTTAAGTGGACAGTTGCTTCAAGGGGAGAATAAGCAGTAAGTCATGTATCTAAGATAAACAGATAGCTCATGTGTTCAAGGTTATCTAAAACCGACTGTGATGACAGCCCAGCTTGAGTGAATACTTCTATTACGCAAGCATGGACCACACCATAAATGTGTGTATGTATGTAGGTGTTTAAGTGTGTGTACCTTAATGTGGGTATATCTGTGGGTACAGAAATATTTTGAAAGGCCATGCCATTCCATCTTGGTTTTTCAGCTCTGTTAGCAGAAATTATGTGGAGATTAAAAGCCACTATAGTGCTTGATTACTAACCTCAGTCTGGTTTTCCTGTAGAGAAACACTTCATCGCTTGGAGTCCTCCCAAGACTCCATGGTCATTTCTCTAACAGACTGTGGGGATGTGGTGGCCAGAGCACATTATCATCAGTTAATTAGCATGTCTGCTGTTTTCAGTGTAAATCAATGACACTTGCATGCTTTTAGACATTTGTTTACTGAGAGTTTCGTCCGAAGGACATCTGCGGAGTTGTTTTTATCACAGTGTAGAGACAGAAAATTGGAATTGTCTGTTTATGACGGGCACAGGAAGCACCACTGTGGGCCAAGGTTGTGAGCAAAAGGCTGATAAGGTATTGGGAGATGTGATTATGTTTTCTCTCACTCCGAGGTCTGAAGCAGGCCCCATCTGGTAATTATTGATGCTGAAATCCAAACGTATTGTCAAGATGCCATCAATTAAGAGGAGCGGGATGAATCACGGCGTGTGTGCTACAGCACTGACTCACCGCCACATTCGCAGGGCAGGCAAACTCAGCACGCTGACAGAAATCTATGGTGCCGTTATGGTAGTCCTCCGATGGCTACTCAGGATCAGCCTGAGAGATTCATTACTATACAGGTCAGTGAGGATGAAATCCATGGTTTAGAGAAGACACTTGGAAGGGATTTGTGAAAAAAAAATTTCAGACACAGTGATAACTCTGGCTGTATACACAATTGAACAATGTGAGCATATTGTTCTTTGGAGGACAGTATACTTGTAATATTGTGACAGTTCATAGCTGTTCACTCATGTGCAGTTTCACCCGTCCCTAAATTCCCAGACTGCTCCGTCTCCTCTTCAGATACAACATAGTCATGATTGTTGGTTGGAAGTCTGCAGTGGAGGAACCAGAAAAATTAGTCCAGTCTATTTACAGTAAGGTGTAAAGTCAGTACTAGCTTCAAATGCTGAATCAGAAGTGTTTTCATTTGGAGAAGAAAGTACCCGTCCTTTATGTTTATGCACATGACATTTTCTACGCTGTGGACATCACTGAACATTCCAAAAAAAGACAAAGCAAGTTAAAAATATTGACTAGTGTCTTATAAGACAAAATGCTGAAGGCAGAATGCTGAAGGCAAGCTGCCAGTAACATTCTAGGAAAATATTCCAGTGGAATTGCAGAAACAGAATTAGAGGTTAATTCAGAAAATGTGGTCAATGGGGAAATAGATTACAAAACATAAGAGAAACATTGGCCAGATGTCAACCAGTATCGGTACCCAGTGCAATTGATCAAAATACCATATTCTGTCAAGATCTCGATTTCTCTGTTTTAAGAGTAACCAAGAGTATGCAATCGAACTGTTTTGGCTGAAGATATTTGGAAGGCATTTTTAATGTGAAGAGCAGTGCAGTGCAGACAATAGGTGTATCTGAGAGACATTATTTAGCCCACAGATACACTCTTATGTGAATGTCCTTTGCACAATGCAACCATACACATAATGTCAAGAGGAAGGGGAGTGTCGGTAACAGATCAAATCAGAGATGTGCAGCCATATGATACAGAAACTAAAACTGTGGCAGCCAGAGGAAACTGAATACAATGGATCCTGTTCCACTCCTATTTCTGGTCATCAGCATTGATCAAGGAGATGTGGTTCTGAAAGAAAAGCATCTGATTAACTTCCACTACATGGACTCTTTCCACTGTATAATTCTCTTAGAGGCAGTGGGTTCCTGTTCTGACTATTGGCATTCTTTTCAGTCAAGTGTTTTACTTGACTATTGATTGAGCCTTGAAGGGCTCATTGTGAACATATTGTTCTGGTCTAATCTATGATTTATCTGTTGTGTTATTTTGGAGGTGGGTCTCTGACGGCCATGTGAGCTGTAGTGCTATCAAAGTGTATTACCAAGTGGAACCATCGTTCAAACAAGGTGCAAGCATTATATTTTAAGAAAATGTTGACAGGTAAAAGTTGTGCGGAGCCTTTTTCAAGCACACCTGTGGCTTTACTCTGAGCCACTTGTTGGTACAAATTCAGTCTCCCTTTGGTGGAAAACAATATATGGAAATATAAAGAAAAAAACTACATAATGAAAATATATTTGAACCCTGTCAGCTACTCTGCCTCTCACCGAATTACATTCACCGTGGGTCTGAAAAGTGACATGACTATTTTTATCTGGAATAATTCATTTTTAAAAATTCTTGATTGCATTGAGACAGCAAGAGATTTTACAATTACAGACATGTTCATCTTAATCTGTGGTCCAATTCAGAAACTGCACAGATATTTTCAACGACTGATTGACTGGTCTTATTTTCTTTGTATGTACTTTTTTTTTTCTCTGCTTATCAATGCTGTTCTTGACAAGTGCCATTAAAGGAGATCAAGGACAATTTCCTAGTTTGCATCATGTCTGATACCCACAATTCCCTTGCTATGCATTTATTATATATCTGCATTGAAGGAAATGCTGTGATTTTTTTTTTTAGTGGAAGCATTGCTTCCTTAAATTGCCTGTCTGTCCACAGACACTTCAGATAGGCCCTGCTGAGAAACCCTGGTAATTACATTCCACTCATAGAAATGGGATGAGCAGAGGCTATCAGCAGACTTCTACGTGAAAAGCTGCCGCAGTGACTTAGCAACAGATGCTACTGTGTTTGCACTGTCCGTTGAGATGCGTGCCCCCGAAAAAGGGTGCTTACCGAACACTCGAAAGCATGGCTGATCCCCACTTTACTCACAAGCAGGATGCCAATTTCACTCTCTCCACCTCTGCCTCTCAACAGCCTTCGGGTACAGGTGAGTATGCAGGACTCAGTCAGGCTTGTGGGGAAGAGGAAGGCAGGCTGGCTGGGTGTCCCATTACATCACATTTAGTCACAGTTATTTAGCTAACACTTTCATCCATAGCGACTTACAGTTGATTATTCTAACCAGGAGCCAATCCCCCCAGGAGTAATGTGGGGTTAAAGACCGTGCTCAAGGGCCCAACAGCAATGGTGTACTTGCTGTGGCTGGACTGGGGCTTGAACCTACAGGCTGTCCCTGTAAAAATGTGCCTTCCTGTCATGTGACTTCCCCTTTCCATCCACCCACCATGCTGTCTGATGGAGAGCATGCTTCCCCCATGGAAACTATGTCACCAAGCCATAGCAGCCAGTGATGGTTTAGGGTTTTCAAAGAGGACCCCCACTGCCTCACCATGCTATTTCCCCTTAACGCATGAGCGGGATGCACAGTGTGTCACTTTAAGGGAGAGACTGAGGAAAAAAGACAGGAATAAAGCAAGGTGATTAGACGTTTCTGATTCATCATCATCACTCCACAGCACATCTTGGGAAAAGGAAAAAAGGGATATTAATAAGGGTGCTAAGATTTGCTATTTATGGTGCTGGAATTAGTTTTCTCAGCTTGCCGAGAACAAACCCAAGATCCACTGTGATTTTGACTTCTAAGGGACTTCAATGATAATCCTCAATGAATTTAGTTAGTCTTGCACAAACAAAACCTTAATTGTCATTCTGTGGGTTATCAAATTTGCCATTTGTTTTATTTTATGAAATCAGCAGTTGTGACTAATGAATATATATTCAACCTTTTTATGGAATGCAAATTCCAGCAGTGAACCTCCCTGCATTAAAGTAAATACCAGCCATTAGGATATCATAATTTCATAATTTGAATGTTGAACTGGGTGTCCCGTATTTATAATTAGTATTGTAGTGTGGGTGTACAAGAATGCAATACTTTAAGTAGATCCTGATTACCATTTATTTAGTTATTGGTTATTAGCCTACACCATATTTTATACATACAGAATAGTGTATACATGAAATATAAATATAAGTATGGAAATAAAGGTATGCTGTAAATTAGTAAGCATTGATGTCACTTTCAAGTTACCCTAAACATTCACATCACTAAAGATCTACTGCAGAATTTTACTATGTGCTCAAGAATTTGAATTGTTCGGAGGAAGTTTATTTGAGAGTACATGACCTTCTGGGAAGAACAAAAGTAAGAATTGAATGCGTTCCTACAACAAAGTGCGTTTCAGCAATGGTTCAACAGTATGATAGTCTTTTTTTATCAGTTCCACTCTCTTTCGTAGTGCACTCTCTGTTCTTCTTTTTTCTGGTTCAAGAGATCTGATGTTTATCGATTCACCAAAGATGAAGCGTGGGAGGAAAGGAATGAAGAACATGAAGCTGCAGGGTTAAACTGTGGGTTGAACCACGTCGGCTTGAACTTTAACAAGCACTCTCTCTTCCTGTCACACATGGCCCAGTCATTTATGCCTGGTAATTTCAGTTCTGTGCGAAAAAGCAATTAACTACCCTGAACTGACAGGGTTTCAAAGGGTTACAAAGGTTGAAGGAGACTGATAGCATGAACGCAATGACAGAAACAGAACAGCCATGACAACTCCAATGCTTTTTGTGAGTAGAAGGGGAGATTTTGCAATGCTGTGTGACTTTTCTTGCCAAGACACAACTAATAGTCACCAAGTTGAGCTACAGATACTGTCCTGTGAAGATCTTTGTGTACTTGTTCGGTCAAGGTCAACATCTCATATTGTCAACATAAGTTTGCTCAAAAGCACCTCTTATATTCTCAGTCAACATGTGCTGACTAATTCCCACAATATTGTGGACAGATTTTTTGACTCATCCCTATAATTATCTTTTGATAAAATATGCAAGAAAGCCACCTAAAATAATTAAATTATTACCAGCATTAATTTGCAGAGAGTATCATATTTGTTCCAACCTCTCTTGTTATATAAATTGTGAACCTTCCATCCTGTAGGTTAATTTGTTTCAGTCATTTCAACCCACTGCAGTATGTTCCATGTTTCAGGACCATGGACAGCACAGACTGCCAGAGCCATGAACCAGAAACATTTGTGACATGACATGAGTGCTATCTTAAGAACCATGGACATGCAGTATTGTGTTATCTGCTGTACACAGTAACCAATTGCCTGCTAATTATCAAGCTGTGTATCTGACCTTGATATTACATGCTCTCTTACATGATATCCTTGTAATCTACCCATCCCAAGATATACAAGAAAGTACCACAGTGAATGTGCTTTACTGGTGTGCTAGCCATTTATTTGGGGTTTGGATACAATTCACAAGCCTTTCAGAGTTATGTTGACACATTTTAATGACTTTAATTTGTGTTTGATGCATTTGCTCAATCTGTTCTTTTCTTCCTGTTTCCCCATCCAGTGTATATCTATCTGATTAGCCCTACTGCTAACCTCCCTCACAGACTTCGGAAAAAATGGTCACAAGCAGCAGCTAGCCTGTACTATCAAACTGCATAGAGTGTGAGTTAGCTCCTTTCAAGAACTTCTGAGCTCATAGCCCTCTGTGAAAAAAATACATATTGATGGTTACTACATAGTGATTGTTAATGCTCAAAGATTCAGTGGCTAGTTCTTCTACAGCCTGTTTGTATGCTGCAATAGTAGAAGAACTGAGTGAAAATGTATCTGCAATCCTCTTTTCCTAAAGTCATTCTGTAGTGTCAAAGCTTTGAATGATCTTTCCACAAAGGCTGAGGGCTTGCATTTTTACACCACTGCACAAAGAAAAAGAAGGGCATTCATTTTGATTGGACTGATAGTGCTCGATTTCACCTTACACAAGTGTGTAAACTCATAAAAAGGCTTGCTTACGTCAAAGATTTATAGTTAAGAAACAGGGAAATTGCTAAGGTCCCAAAGTAATTGAACTGTAGGAATGAAAAGGTCCAGAGTATTCTTTCGGTAATTGCTCTTTGTGATTGAGTACTGTGCTTCTTACTATCTAGTACCAGACAGCCTCACACTCGATGAATAGAGACCATCTGCTATTTAACAGACTCCGTTGGTGAAAGTGTATATTTATTACAAAAAATGTTTGAAGTCGCTTTGAGAAATGAGACGATCGTTGTGGGTTGAAGCACTGAGGCAGACTGAGGTTATCAGAATCAGCTCATTACATTACATTACATTACATTAATGGCTTGCTGAGATGATATCCTCACCCACAGCCGTTTGTGTACAACGTATATGTCTTCATGCATTTTCCATTAGCACAGCTGAATGTCTCACTGATGAAACTGAGAGTGAAAATGCTCTGCTCAAGGTCAGAGCAAGCAGCCCGCGAATAGAAGATTCCACCATGAAAACCGTTGTCTCTCAAGTGTCTCTTTCATTGGGCACAAAAAGGGAAGGGAGGGAGATTCTCAATTTTACAGTCAAGGTCTGTCCACGGTGAACAGCCACAGGCACGAGTAACTTTAATTCAAGGCTATTTAACGTAGTGCCTTCATTTCATAGACACGTGTGAATGCCCGGACGCTCTGTCCTCCCCAGAGCATCAGCGACGCACCAGCGGCCGGACACTCTCACTCTGTGTGCCGCCTCCTCCGCTGCCTTCACGGTTTACAGTAAATGAAAGGTGGCAGAGGCTAATGATCTCCCCGCATCTCCATAATTTACCAGTCCTATGCGGACGCTCCGGAATGGGAAGGGAGAGAGGTGGGGGACGCTGACAGCCCATTAGTCTCCATTAATGGAGGTCTTCTCCCATCAGGGGAGAGCAGAGGAGGACCCGGCCCACCCCTGCGTCCTGTGGAGGGGGGTGGAGATGCCACTGCTTCGACTTCACCCCCTGCAGCCAAGGGCAGGATATGGGCCACAGTTCAAAACAGCCGTTGGGTCTAAAGTGGTCCCCATCAGAGAAAGGTCAGGGGTGTTAGCAAACATCCAGAGTTCTGAAAAAAGCAAAGCAAGGTCACTTCCCTGAACCACCACAAGAGAAAATACCCATTTGCACAGGTAAAATACCTCTGTAACCAGATAATTCACCTTGAATAATGATTTTAAGTAAGAAACCAAACATTTTCATCACTAAATAGGAAACAGTTGTAGTTTTGTGGTTTTGTTAGTTATTACTAAATAACTACAGGTGATTAACATAGTCAGATTAAGAATTAAGTAACATTTTCCTTTCAGATTACTGAGCCACATTAGGATGTGAAAATTCTGAAAAACTAAAACAGAAACTGAAATTAATGAACTGGGTTGGAACTTGATTGCAGTGCTATATCATTGTAAAGGCTGGTAGGCATCATGTTTAGCCAGTCCTGCAATGAAAGAATAAGCAGTTCAATTAATGTAGGTGAAGAATCTCCCTATCAATCCATGCTATTAATAGCTTTATGCAAAATAACTGTCCTTATGAATGTTTAGCAAGGCAAAAAAAAAAAGAACTCTTTAAGTGATTGAGAGGTCTCTGAAATTGCAACTCATTTTAACATACCTCGAGGAACACATTTAGCAGATTTCTGTAGTTTCTCCTGGGGAAACAGAGGAACATTACATTAACATAAAATCAGGATTACCATAGCTTAGTGAATTGCTTGCTCTCTCTCTCTCTTTCTCTCTCTCTCTCTCTCTCTCTCTCTCTCTCTCTTTCTCTTTCTCTTTCTCTCGCATACAGTACTGTAGCTGCATTTTCAGTGAGTGAAATCGGTCAGGACCCAACACGCTTGACACGATAAAGAGAATGCACTTCAACAGAGATGCAAGACCTTCAGCAGCTATCATACACATTTTCTTCATTCATGACATCGGTGAACACAACCACTGACATCGGAATCCTTTGTTAGCAGATTCAAAAAAAAATTATATGAAATGGATAGTGAAATAATGTCTTTGGTGACTACCTATTGTAACCTAAGAAAAAAAAGTACTTTCTCATTCAATCCAGATCAATTTTCCATTGTATTTCTAGGGCAGCTAACAGTGCATAAATATGTTTTCATTATGGCATCAACTAATGGCATCAATAACCATGCAATGAGAAATAAATGTTTCTCTGTTCAGAGACACGCTGGTAAAAAAAAAAAAAAAAAAAATAGTGGTCAAAAACATGACATCATTGATGATAATGTGATATTAATACGAGCTCCTCAAAGAAACTGCTGAAATGGAGCTTGACTCAAATCACACCCAGAAGATTTTCCTAAAAGACTCTAAAAGCCCCAAGTCTGGTCCCTTGACATATAGTTACATTGAAAATTTGTATGAATGTCTGGTTAGATACATTAAACTATCATAGCCACCCTATGCTAACCGTTTGTATGAGGGTCTTCCTGCATGCCAAAACCGCTGATTCAGCTTCACCTCCCCTGGAGACTGGAGGTAAAATGTCTCATGATGCAAGTCTTTGTCAATACTCTTTAATCAATGTACACCATGTTGCTGACCCAAGAACCCATATGGGAAATCTTAATGACTAAAAATGACACTCAGCTTGCTGGGTGGTATTTAAAGTGCTTTTAAAAAATCCACATTTAGCAGAAAATAGAATGAAAATAAATGACCCCTTGTAGCCCAAATCAATGATGCAAAGAAACACCCATGATCTGGTGTGCACAGGTGGATACTTGCTCTTTGGCCCATAGGAGAAACTGTCAGTTGTATTGTCAGCAGATACAAAGTTCGTTGTGCTAACTCTGAGGATTAATGACACGTCAGAGCACACAGATCACTTGGGACTGATTATAAGATGGGTAGTGTCGTTTTGCTTGTTCCATTTTGTGCTCAAGGAAGTGTGGGATTCTTTACAATAATTGGTGAATCGTGATGGCTCTGAAATCTTTATACACGTGTGAGCATCACACACAGCATGGAATTCTATTTTATGATGCTCTTTCCTATGTCCCCTCCCCAGTGGGGACCGCCCGATCGCATTCACAAGCCACGCTCATTTCGGCATCTGCTGCTGTCAATTTGGGAGAGTGCAGACGTGCTCTCCTCCGAGACCCATGATGTTAGGCCCCACTACTCTTAACACCGCAAGCTGAACCTGCAAAGATATGAGTTTGAAAGCACTTTGGAGCAGAACTTTTCTGTTTTGAGTTGGCAGACTGCAGCCCCCTGACTGACCACCGGAGGCCAGTGGGGAGCATTCCCACTGCATACCCACTGACAATAGCCCATCCTCCCTGGCTGAGGCCAAAGCCAATTATCCATTACCCTGCAGTCCAGATAAGATACAAGGCCAACCTTTTAAAACTCCTCAGTACACAGAGAAAATGGAGGAAATTAATTAACAACTATGGGAAAGAGAATCAGAGGAGTGTGAGCAATAAAAATTCCATATACTCTCATCAGAGGCATATCTTACACCTTGTGTGTGGCAATCTTAGCAGAAATGTATAGGTAATTAGTCCGTGGGCACTTTCCCACGCATTTGGGGAAGGAGACTCCCCTTTCAGCTGCTAATTACCTCCCCAGAACAGCTCTCTATTCCCTTGGGACATGAAGATGAGAAGGGAATAAGACAGTGTTTCAGATGGTATTATTTTACTGTGTAGTGATAACTAATCTATTGGGAAGTGGAAACTTGATAGATCTTATGGAATTGATACAGCCATTTTCTGCTCTGAAGATGCTGTACTGTGCAGGAGTCATTAATACACTATTGTAATGACCTTTCTTCTTCCATATGGTCCTCATTAGCTTCCCTTTTCATTGTATGTCAGTGATCGCTTATGAAATAGATGTCTTCCGTGATCTCCACACTGAGACAACCTGATTATTATCTACTCAAGGAGAGCAACCATTATACTTTACTCAAATCTACATTTATGCAAGAATCACCAACTTCTCGACATCCTGATTATGGATTGAAAAGACATTAAAGAGATATGTATTATAATAAATTCTGCCAAAAATGCAAAAAGAAGAACAAAAGAAACATCATTATCCCTGGTGAAGTCACTTTAACTCAGACCAGGGCTAATATTTTAGGTAACAGCTGTATTTGTTTGATTTACCCATAATTTACAGTAATTAAAACGATGCTGTGGAATCTTCGCCATGGTAATAACCTTTGCTTGGTTTGTCTGGTCTTATTAGGCCATCTGGTAGACATTTCCCAGCGTGTTTCAATTTGACTTTCATCCCTTAAGATACATAAGATAAATATATGAGGGTATTACTTGCTTGTGTCACAAATTTGTCCTGTCTGAGTTGAAAGCTTTTAATGAGTAAGAGCTAAGCAGCCTGCACCCACACACTCATAGGTTACCATCCCATAATATGAATATGCTGCTAATGATCTGTCTCTTTGAAGAAATCACTTCAAGTACAGAGCAGTATAATATAAGGACAGCCTCAGCCCAGCTCACCTGTAAGATGCTACAGGGTACTGAGCGAGGCAGACCTCCCAGGATTATTCAGATTTCCCACTGAGGAGAAATCTCAACGATCTGACAGGCAGCGACTGGCAATTAACACTGATCATACTTCTCAGTGACAATGGAGCTTGAGATACGAACAGGCTGGTATTCGAACGTGTCTATGTGACAACAGCTTTGTTGTACCGTGTCTCCCCTGCAGGCAATTGCTGGCGGTGGTCGCAGGTTGGATGCGGAGGGATCCGATCACACCTCAGAGTTCAGCCCGTCCTCACTGTAGATGTGGCTGCTGTTCGGTTTTACAGTCCAGCTCAAAATAGAGGCAGAATGATCTGTCAACAGTCTGGCACTTCCTGCCTACACACACCATGTACCATGAGGACGTTGGTACTCTATACGAGGAGGGCATCCTTACGGAGGAACTGGCAGGTATTTAACAATATGTTTTAACGGGCCCTCCCCTTCAGACAAAAGATAAAATCAATATTCTAAACCTGCCTCTTACATATGGTATGGCTTAACTTTGATAAATTGCTCCAGCCTTAACAATGTAAACTTAAGATCAATATCATGCATACCAGTGACTAAAACCCTGGAATAGATATGATGTTTGCACTGCTGACAAACTGCGGGCTTAGAATATAGAAAGTAACTCTGAAACACAAGGTGTAATTCTCTCTATTGTAAGAATATCCTCTGCACATGAAGATGACCCCCTTACTTACTGTGTGATCAGGTCATGATGCAGTCAATGATAGCGGTCAGCGCTCTCGCAGCATTGCAGGGCTAAACTGGGAAGCTGAGCACCACTAAGATGGCACACAGTGATACGCGATGACCGCTCACCTGTGTTTCCTCTTCCTTTCTCACCACGTGCTACACAAGTCTGCAGTGACTTTGAGTCTCATCCTGATTAATTGCATATTTCTGGTTTGCATTCCACCAAAATGATTAAAAAAATACGAAGGGAAGAAGCATTTGTATCCCACGTGACGTCACTGTAATGCAGCCATTTTATTGACTTTCTTGGATAAAAACTTGAAAGGTTTACCCTCCTCACCTGACCCCATGTCACCAACTGGGCCCCATCTAAAGATCAGTACATCCATATTCATTTGAATATTCAATTCATCTATAATTTATGCATTCTTCACATTTAACACATTGAATTTACAAACACTGCATATTATGCATGGGATCTTCTCACAGTCTGTTAGAAACTGAACTCTATAATGGGCTGAAGAGATCATAGTAAACAAATCAAATCAACTGAGACAATTGCCATTTCCCTGCTGAAAATTTCAGATATGTTTTCTTCATCAATTTAGTCAATAAATCCAAATAACCATTGCTGCTCTACAATGTCATATGATACAGTGCAGTCTAAAAACTGCTTTCTTATTTCATAACTGTAAAAGATAAGGCCAGTGACCTCAATGGTATCAGTAAGCATAATACGATTTCTTTTATATTTCCTAGACTTAATGAGGTAAACAAGCAACCTTATATTTCTTTAATTACGATGTTGCTTACGGTGCATAGAAAGATGATGCTCAGTTGAAAGGTACAAAAGTATTTGTGGATTAACTCAGTGAAATCCGAAATACATAGATAGGGTTTGTACTTGCCATCATATACATTCATCCATACACAAACAATGTATTAAAATGAAAAACAGCTGTCATACTGGAATAAATAAAGAAATAAATAGATGTTTCTGACAGGCATATACTGTATATTGCTGCAGAATAGAGACCTGCATGTGGTTGCTGCATCAGTCAACCACAAGTTTTGTTTGTGTTAAAGGAACATGCAATGGATAAACTTGCTCATCCTTGGTGCTGTACCTGTTCTGTCAATCAGTGGTGGTTAAACAGACTGGGTTAAACACGACTAGAAAAATTTTCCACTTGCAACAGAAAGGGAATGAATAACCTTCTGGAAGTTTCTTTGAGTCTGTGCCAGCATGATCATTTAGTAACAAATTTATGCAAATGCCTGTAGGAAATAATGTCAGTGTTTCTGCCCCCTGCCCGCCTACGCCCATGCGGTACCCAACAAATGCCCGCACAGTTAGACTTCATTATCTCATGTATGCTTCATTCAAGCATACACTTCTGCCCTGACCACTGACAGCCAGACCGCAGGTTATTTGCATGCATTATTTGAAAGGCATGTTAATTTATTACAAATATGTAAATGTGTGTCTTGGAGAGCAGCGGAATCACAAGCTTTCAGGGCAGTGTGTGTGCCACAGCTCAGTGACGTCTGAGAGTGTCTGGAGACGGCCGGCCCTGCATGCACAGCGAGAGCGTCGCGCTGCTACGCCCTCCCTTCCTCAGGCACAGAACTAATCCCGCTCTCCCTCTTACTCACTCACCGCCTGACTCCTGTGGACAAACACATCTGGCACTGACGGATACAGCCGTGATGTCACTTACTGTTTCAAACAAGTCATGAGCGCACATCTACTGCACAAATGTACATGTACATACACCCACACACAGGCATACAGACACACACTCTTGCTGTAATCATATGTGACACCTGGGTAACAACTTATGATTAAATATATTAAGATTCAATATCTAATGATGCATCCTTTCATAGCACAACAAAAAGAATTGCATTACTACTGAACAAAGAATTTTTGTGATGCAGACCTTAAAGAACATAAAATGCTTATTCCATTTCTAAACTTATCCTCATTTAACGTTAGGGTGACGCATAGCCAACACCTAGTCAAGGCTGATTGAAAAGGGCGAGAGGAGTAATGGGAATCACTCAACCAGAGAAGTGTGCCGAAAGGAGCTTCATTACCGGCTCTCCGGACGTACCAGTGTAAACGATTGGAATTGTGATGCTTTGACCAGGTCATGCAGCAGCTGGAACTGCCCTAATGGCCATGATGAAATGGGCCACAGAAAGCATAATCAGAGTCCGCAAAGAATGCATGCTGAGGCAGTCACGCATGAGCCGTGCCGCGGAAACGTTTAAACCAGGGACAGGCAGGGGCACTCCGAGGAGCCTCCCCACTGCTAATGTGATCCTAACAGCTCTCCACACCATTAACAGCCAAGCAGTGTCTAATCTATGGCCTCCAGTGTTTACCAATTCACACAGTGCAGTGTCATTTCAATCCGACCGCTAATAACATTTTCCATGTTAAATTATAGTGCCTCAATATTCATCGAAAAAGTACTTTGAAATAGAAATAGATTACTTTAAAGAAAAGGTGAGCAAACAAGTCAAATTTATTAGAGTCTGTATAAAGAGAAAGGTATTTTGTTTGTTCATTTAGAAAGAAGCCAAAGAGAACAAAGAGAGGAAAGTAATACTATTAAGATCATTAATTTACTTTACTGGAGTTCATGTTATTTCTTGTCAAACATTTGCTGAATTTTAAAGTCATCCCATCAACTCTATGGTGTCTCTCCTTCTTCTCAAATGAAATTGAGGTTTATGCCACTCATTGCCAAGCATTGCTATTGCACCAGAATATACTCATGTGTAAATACTGTGGAAATTTTCAGGGCTAAATGAGGCAGCATAGAAAGTGTTTCTCATTTGAATCATAAATGAGATCCAGGGGAAGGTTGGAAATTGTTGTATGCTCTGACTAATGGGAGGAATATTGGAGAAAACATCCGTGTCATGCCATCAGCAGAAATGCAAGCATACATTCAATATAATATTGCCTCTGAATGATGTTACCTGTGCAAGCATTTTGTCGCTATGGAAATATAACACAGATGGTGCACTCAGCACAGAAGCACTTTATGTACTTGAAAGGTGTGTGTGTGTGTGTGTCACATATTCATATGGGATTTCTATGTGATCACACAACTCACAAACACACACACACAGTGACATGCGACATAAGCGCTAAACGTGTAATTTATCAATATGTCAAGTCACAGTAGGTAAACTGTATCCTGTGAGGTCCCATCGTCTGTTTCCATAGCGCCACAGTACCAGAGATTCTGGGATACCTTTCCACTGTGCAGTAGAAATTGGCCAGCCCCATCCTCATCCCGCTGCTCTCGCCCTGTAGAAAGCCATTATCTGCTGATGGCCTGGCAGATGTTTCATCAACAGTGCCAGCTCTCGCAAGGGCAGGCTGCTAATTGCACTCTTAAAAAGGATCTAACAACTGAACAGCACTCTCATTCCAGCAGCTCTGGTCCTGGGGTGGTCCAGAATTTTAATCCTCGCTGAAAAGTGGTTAGAATTCTTCAGTGTTTATGATATGCATGGTTTAAGTACCCAGGGCAATTAACAGTATGGCAATTAAGGGGAAAATGAACATTATTAGGGAGAGTGAAAAGTTATCTCTCACATCTGCCATACGTTTCTTAAATAGTCTGATTTCTAATGGCTTTGGAAGAACCCAATTTTTCAGAGTCACAAAAATGCTCCCTTCTGCCAAGAAAATGGAAATGCCATCCCGCTAACTATAAAATCATAATATTGAAAACATGAGAAAATACTGGCTTCACTGAATGAAGGTCCTCAGCATTTTGATGTGGGCAATAAAGAGCAGTGTTTCTGTTCTACATGCTGACCTGTGCTACTCTTTAAAGTTTTGCAGACTCTGGAAGGAGAGCAGCTGCGTTAAAGTTTGGCCAGAGGTTTCCTTCTTCTCTAATTGGGCTCGTTTAAAACCGCTCGCCCTGAACGAGCCGCGGCCCCGCCCAGTTGTTTGGGTTTTCAGCGTTCACGCCTCACCAGCTCCCCTGCTCCACTCCAGCAGCTGTCAGCGTGTTCGAGACTCGCTGTTTACATTAACATTTACAGCTCCGCCGCCAGCATGTATTCCACCAGCGGAGCCTTTAGCACACACTCCCCACCTGACATGCTCCCACAATGCTCGGCTCAGTTTTCCAGCAGAGACAGGTTTAAACAGGCCACACGCTGTGATCCTTCAGCTGCAGTTATCCAACCAGATGCTACTTCTCCATGTACGACTGTGCAGATGCAAATGCGTGTATTTGTATGTGTGTGTGTGTGTGTGTGTGTGTGTGTAGGGGCATGCATGCAAGACTGGCCCGTTACCTTGTGTGTCCTGGAGAGAACAGTGTAAGCTGGGCACTGAAAAGGAGAAGAGAGAAAGAGAGATTGACTTTGATGTCACATGAGATGCTGTCATGGCAACGACACTAGGAATTTCCCTGCTTGCGATGGAATCCAGCAGTTTCCCTTTCCACCTCTGGACCCCCTGGCAAACAGGCATTGAAGGACAATCTTTGTAATCACCGAGCCAGGACTGAGTTGGAGTCACAGACCGTGAAACAGTGTTGTGTTCATCAGGTATGGACAAGGGAGAATTTCAAACCTTGAAATTAAGTACATGCCTTTTTGAAAACTATGGACATTATCCCATTAATATTAGAGGGCTGTCAGCAATGGAGCTGATGGCTTTTGTGTTCCTGGAGTGAGGTCGACAGTGAGCAAAGAACAGACTGTTAATAACATTTGGAAGCAGGCTATCGGATATCTAAATTACATACCAAAGGTGGGGATAGCAATGCTGTCTGCCAAAGCAGAACAATGTGAGCATAAAAACTGTGCCAGATACCTTCCAAGAATAGTAATGAATGACTGTGTGGCAATGATACATGCTGCCAGTGCATCTCAGTCTGTTGCGCTGTTACCGCCACAAGCACTGAAGTCTTAAGAAGACTTAAAAAGTCATGCAGGGCAGATGGTGGGAGTTGGTACTGATTTATCAGAACAACAATGAGCCAAGCAGCCTGACATTTTATTACCTTAAAGATCTTCATTTGAGAGACAGGGAGGGTGATTGTGTGCAAGGCGCCCCATTGTCCATACATCCTCAGCTACAGCCCTGTAGTGCCTGTAGAATTGTGTGTCGACTCTGTGAGGGTCCCCCTGAATGGCAATTACATCCAAGGTGAGTCAAAATAATACCCTCATTGCCTTTCACTGTTCTCCCTTATTACAGAGTTTTCTCAGCTGGTCCTCAGTCCTCAATGCAGCACACCTTTACTCTCCTCAAAACCTTCAGGATGTTCAAAGGCAAGTCATCCTCCACTCAGCCTCTTAATGAAATCAACCTGCCGAAAAGAATCAAAGAATAATCTGCAGAGATCAAGACGGCCTAAATAAAAAAAAGCAGATAACAAAACAAACAGAAACAAACATCAAAACAAACAAACCTGCTGTAGAGCAGAGGGATTGAGATCAGCTTTGGAGGGCTTCAAGGAGAATAACAGCTAATTAAGCGAAATTATGGATGCGACGACGCCAGGGAATTCATACTGTACATTCTTTTTATTCTTTTCGCTCCTCAGTCTGAAACACTTTGACAGCAATATTTTCAAATGTCGTTCAGCTCATCCCAGCCCATCATTGGGGACTTGCATAATGTAAGAGGGAGCGAAAGGAGAAAGCTGTGTGCAGGCAGCAATAGATTTGCTTTACCATTACTCACAACCTGCTGTGTAGCACAAAGAATCAGTACTGCTCATAGGGTGCCGATGTGTTGTTTTGGTGGCAATAAACAGCTCCCTAACCATTAAATAGAAGCTACCACTCCACACACTCCCACCTACATTGGCCATGGGTCATTTGATCACACAGTGGGGCTATAAGATGCCTGCAGTGTGAGTCATATTAGTATACAACATACATATCAATACCTTCATTGGCTGAACATACACCTGGAATAACTGTAACCAAAAATTCAGTTGCATGTATTGTGTGAAATCACTTACTGACCAATACAATAAAAAAAGCAAACTTGTACTTCATAAATGTTCTTTACTTAAAAATTAAAATGCTGCTCCCTGTCAAATTGCTGTATTCCACCTAATTGCTATGTGGCCAACCCTGTGAAATCAATTAGCTCCACAGGGAAAACTCCACCTTATAATATACTGTATAAACAAAATACAAACAAGCACCAAAGTTCATCTAAGGTCAGCTGCAGTGATTATACTGTGCAGTGTGTTATTGTGTTATTCAGAGTTAAGAAAAATGGCAGGTACTTTCCTTTAAATATGTTGACAATATGGCTGTCTGAGCCAGATTTTTTGCCAAGAAAAACCATTGACTAATTGCTTTCACTCCCAGAGATGGAGCAAAGAAAGACTGAGCTTTGCTGAGTGGAGTGCTTCTATCAAAGAATTCCTAGAGAGAAAGCAGAACCTGGGGAGAGGAATTCTGAAAAAAAAAGTTTGCATAAATCATCAGAATAAAATATCGGAAAAAAACAAAGGTACCAACCATATTAGATGAACAGAGCAAAAGTCTTCATGATAGAATAAAAACTACATTCGGAAAAGTTTGTTCACACAATAGAAATGTCTTTGTGAATTCCCCAGGGAAAAAGCTATATCATTTGCTTAACAGACATCCTTATACACCCTGTCCAAATAATGCTTAAGGCCCAAATTTTACATTGCTTGGATACTCATTCCTTCAGGTTATAAAATCCTTAAATTAGAATTACAGTATTAATATCAATCAAATAGGAGGCTACGGTAATGAACTACACCCAAGCAGTCAAACATTTTCAATCGGATTATAAAAACCTGAACTAATTGGGTGTGATTCAACTAAGGCCCTAATGACAATACAAAGTGATTAGGACTGTCAATTAATCAAAATTAGACTCACAGGCCAATGACAGCTCTCAGAAAGAGACAATAAAATAACATTTGGGTAGTCTTGAGGACAGTAAGTAATTACGCCTTCGTTTTGGAAGAATTGGTGATCATTTAAAAAGACAGTAATCCCTGAAGTAGGCCAGCTTCCCATATGACTCAATTAACTGCTGGACTTGGGTATAGGAGGGGCTGGAGAAGGTCTCCCACAGTGTCCACAGGCACAGCTAGAGCCAACTGCCACATTCGCGTGGACCTACAGTAACTCACATTTCTTCCGTAAGGGAATTATTATTTAAATGCATTCGTGCTCATATGCAAATAAGAGCAGATCTCCTGACTGCTGTAAAAAAGGCATTTGGCCTCCTTCTATGGGCTGTCAGGCTTCTGTCTCCTCAATGCGTTTTAATATCCCCGTAACTCTTATACAGTCGAACCTTTTCTAAAGATGAAAAATGTAAAAGTTTTAATTGCTCTGGGAGCCCCAGGGCCGTGACTCCTTTATGGCTAATGAGGCAGTGGCTCAGCTCACGTCCTCTGCCAGCAACATCCACCACCATGGAGTTGGCATACTATAATCAGGATTGGATTTCCCTCAATGAGGTCTCTGTGGGCAAATACAAATCACTCTTGCTTCGAGCGAAGACGACCTGTGGTCTCCACTCTGATTGGGTTTTGATATTTGGGCTCCCTGTGGTTTGCGTGGGAGACCGATCTTGGTTTTCTCTAACAAAGACGTGACATTTTACTCGCCAGGTCAGAGGGTTCCTGATGTGTGACCATATAAAAGGGGGAACGATTTATAAGTGTGAGCCCAAAGCAGAACAATAGACCCACAAGTGCGATTTCACCACACAGACAAAAACTGAAAAACAAGGAAACACACAAATGCCCTCCATATCAAGTTTAAAGTACAGCAGGATAACCAAAACAATCAAATGTATTAATCCTCCTCTCTTGCATTACCTTTAAGTGCTGTAAAGAATGCATAAAGATACATAAAAGACAGTGCTATATTAGTTATCTTTGGACTTCAGTCGAGACTCGAAGAACAATGTCTGCATCCGCCCGCACTATCCCCCGATAAAGCCGATCTCCCGACAATGACAGCTTTAATCCCTGCCATATATTTCTTTAACAAGAAAGAGGCTATCTTTCCTCCCAGGTACTTGTGCAGTGTATTACCAAGGCCCCGAAACGTAAACAGTATGCCAGGAAACACAGAATAAGATATATTACACATGGGGACTACAGATTTGCACCTTTCAGCATCAGTACCAATGCAGCATCCTCGATACCTTAAAGAGAGATCTAAGGTGATGTGAGACAAAGGAAGCAGGAAGGGATTTATTGATGTACACTCCTGTTTAGAGGGTGCTTACAGTGTTCAGGGGCCACATATGAAGAGAGCTTCCTGTTTGTGAAAACACATCCTGCATCTCCTGACCTGTAAAACCAGCTGGCAGGCAGGTTAGTTATGTGGAGGAGCAGCCTACAGACTGCTGCTTCTTACCCTCAGAAAACAGGACATACCCTTAAATTCTAGTTGTTCTGGCTCCTCTGTAAATCCAAGCTCTTCTCCCACCCATGGGCACAGGCTTTATGGGACTGTTGGGGATTTTGGGGAGACACACCCAGATGGTTTGATCAATGAGCCAGCAGCCAGGTAAGAAAATTAGACACACAGAATTACTTCTGTGTAAACGGACTGATGCACTCCGGGGACTTAAAGGAAAGTGTTTTTTTTTTTTTATCAGTTTTAATTTATGATTACAGCAAAGCTGTGCCACTATAGTATGAAAAGCCATTTTGCAAAATTTTCAAACCCTGTATAAAGAGGCATACACTGACTTCTTCACCATGTTTATTGTTTTTTTAATTACATTATGTCTTTTCAGTAACACTTTCTATAAAGAAAACACATACAATGTATTATAGCAAAATTTATAATTCCTTATGATGCACTTATAATTCACCATAAGCACTGCTACGACCTCCCATAACAACTCACAGGTAATTATAACAACCTTTATTATATAAAATAATTTTTGTGATCGACTATAAGACCAAAGCATGTCATTCATTGTACCTCTGCTTGCTAGCAAACTGTATGTTACAGGTGATGCAATGTATTATAACATTAAACTGCTCATAAGACTTTATTTCACAACAAGCTATAGTGTATCATAAAAGCATAATGTGTTCAAAATGTGAAAATTGTGATATTGCCAATTATTTTGTTCAGCAGTTCAGTAGAAGCTGTTTATCCTGTGCATGCAATAAAGTAATTTGCCTGTATATCCATTATCATTCTCCACTTTAACAACATTTTGTCGTTTTATTTTTGATCATTTGTTTGTTACATTTTGAAAGTAGGGTGCCTTATACGTAAGGATTTTGAGAGGATCATTACCTACTCACCATAATTCACATATCTCAGGTCGCCTCCTACATGACATAAAACATTTTCTGTATCTATCTCTTAAAATGTCACTCAGAAAAAAAGTTTTTTCGATGTTTTTGTTGATGATGTGAATCAGGATTTACGTAGTTCATGTAACATGATCGCTTATTGCGATCTTTACGCTGAAGTGAGGGTTGGTAATTACTGACGACCCCTGGAGGGCGTAGCGTTTACGTATTTCCCATCAGCCATGTTTAGCATCGGTTTGGTGTTTGAACTTCGTGGCAAACAAAATCACTCTCTGAAGATGTGAATGAAATATAGATATATAGGTATTATACCTCAAACGTATGACACCTACGATATAAAGTGATGAATGTATTAAGTTGCTTATCTCTACACAAGTGGATTCCACTTCTGTTTTACGGGAAAAATAATCCTGCTACCTACTCCTGTTACCTGGGTAAGTGTCCGCCATTACCTAACCAGCTCTGAACTCGTTCAAGGTCACAATTACTAGTTAGCTACGCTAGCTGCTAACTTTAGGTAGCTAGTGCTAACACCATGTTTTTGTTTTGTTGCCTTAAGAAATAAAAGTCTGTTTTCGGTAATACGTGCGAATATTTTGCGTATCAGTAAGGTGGTGTTTATTTTCCGAGTGTTCCGATTGATTTAATGGTGCTATCGCTAAATACGTACATGAAAATTGTAGCGTTTAGCAAGCTGTGAGCAAACCTGGCAGCTGTATCAAGTAGGTAGCCTTAAGCTAGCTACAGAAGTTACTTATTCACAAATGTGTAACTTATATTAATATTTTTATTTCGAGTCAAGGTGTTTACAAATATGTTTGTAAAATTGTGTTTAACTAATCACTTGAACTTGGGGTTTAAACTGTGAGTTAAAAGCTGAAAAACACTCATTTTATATCAGTGCACTCATTTTATATCAGTGTGTATTAAGAGTTTGAACAGTTAGCAGCAGACAGTATGTTTGGTAAAATAGTAATTAGCTGAAAAGTTAAGTTCATGTTTTGTACTATGCTACAAGTTTTGTCAGTAAACTACATAAGTTATTGATTCCAGTAACTGTGTATGTTTGCATTTTGAATGTGAGGCAAGTCATGTGAGAATAATATTGTGCCTGAAGTGTTGTGTGACTGATATATAACTGTGAATGAAGAATATATATATATGATGCATGCTGAATTCCCATAGAAATCCTAATCCTAGTCTTTGAAGTAACATGACTTGTCATGAATTGTCAAGAAAGGAAAAAACTTATGGTATAGAGTAGAAAAGATGCTACAAATAATTGTGCTGAACCTGCAGGGTGTTTTCCTGTATACCGGGAGTTTATCCTGTAATTACTGAAGAGGACCCTGGTCTATGTAATTCATCACCTGATCATTGACGACCCATCGCTGGATGCACACCCCCAGGTTTCCATCATCCTGGATTTGAGGTACAGTTACAGACATTGAAATGGGAATATATGGTTATTTTGAATGAGATCTCATGTTTTTGTTTTTTATTGATTGAATGTACTGGTGAGGATGATTACATGTGAATGTTATGATTTAATTTTATGTGATTGCTATGGGAATTTTGACAATGTGAAATAGGGAAAATAAGAATTTTATTTAGATAAAAGTTTCCCTACAGCAAATAATTCATTTTGTCTGCATATTTGGGGTGGATGGGGGTTGCTTTTCTTGGGAAATTAAAGCAAATTTCAGTATTGCAAGTAGTGGTAGCTTTCGCCTGTGTGTTGCAAACCTATATGAGCACAACTGAAATACAGGAAATAAACCAAGAATGTTAAACATGTCTTTAAGCCCTGCTCATCTGCTGCATAATTTTACCTCTTACAGAAGAAGAGACATAAGATAAAGGATAGACTGGTATTTACATCACATAACATTGCAATTAATTACATTACATCACATTGCCTTACGTGAAATAGCATTACATTACATTCAGACATTCATAAAATGGAGCAGACCCAGTCTGAATGGAACATGACACTGGCTGAAAGACATAAAGGTCATCTTTAACCTTTTAGTGATGAGCCTTTCTTCACAGACAACCAGTCTCTGAAAAACATAATTGAATTAACATTGCTGCACTGTGCGCTGGTTAAATATAACAATCAGATTGCTCTTGGCAAAATAGCAAGTGTGCAGGGAAATTGATAATGAGGCGATTTATATCACATTCAGTGGAGCGGAACCTGGATAATTTGACTGCATAGCTAATGAGAATGTGGGCACTTTCATGAATCTCAATAGCCCTTTTTTATTTCCGTGGGAAAACACACCTGGGATAGCCGGGGCTTCGAAATGGTCAAAGAGATGCTTCATTTTTCTCAAAGTGGTATGTTGAGACTAGAAAATTGCTGAACATTTCTCTTATCCTCTTGTAAAGATAGAAGTAAGCCGTAAGGTTAATTGCCATCCGTGAGCATGAAATTTGGCCTTGTTCTTATGGCATAAAACTGACTTTCGGTACTGTGGTCTGTTTTTTTACTATTTGTGAAGTGAACAGCGAATTTGCTGAGTGTGGACTGGAATGGCACATGGTACGACAGGATTGTAATGTGCTCAGATCAAGACTGCTCAGAAACCAGCCCTTGGCAAAGCACAATCACTTGATCTGAATACTTGATGGGTTTGAGGAAAACTCATAAGTTCAGTCACTGCAGTAACATTACTTCCATTTTAGAAAAATAAAATCATTATGTAAATGTTTTACATCTGTTTTGCCATATTTGCAAATAGAATGACTTTTTGCAGTGATTGGTAATGGAGCATATAAATACTAAGAATGTTATGATCAGTATTTCACTAGGTAATGCTTATACCTCAGAGATCATTGATCCAATATGTGAATGTACTCTTGTCTGCTGACACAATCCACAGGAAAATTTGGCTATGATTAACATGTTCCGGAGAATAGGCAAATAGGCTTTTTATAGTGACACAGGAACAAATAGGTCTCTCATCTTCCTCAGTCTTGGAACAGTTCCATGGAATGCAGTCCAGTCTTAAAACACATGTATTATGGATGACATTTGTGAATGCCAGATATAAATCTGTGATCTAAGTATTGTCATGCAGTATTTCAACCTAACAGGTTGTCCTGTAGGCTTCAGTAAAATGGTCCACTGCCCCAGAGGAGTGCATAGTCGTTATAGAATGTCAGAAATTTCTCAGCATATAGTAGAGCTTGAAGCCCACCTTGTTGCTTTTCCTTGCCTGTCAGTTGGGGCTGCATCTCAGTATCTGCATCTGCCTTTTATTGCCATTTATATGAACGGTGATGGTGTTCCTTAATTTACTGCTCTGATTGACCACACTGTGAAAATCTAAGTAACGAATTTATCCTGTGTATAAGCATAATTCCTTCAACCTGGCTAGTTATGCCTTCCCTACAGCTTTTCCTTGTTTACCATGACAGATAACAGCTGTGAACCATTAAAACTACCATGCATTGTGTTCATGTGGATGAGGTGTGACACAAGTTCAAGATGGCCTAATGTTTGAATGTCTGCCATCTGGGGCGTACTGTGTTACTGAGAGAACATCTGAAATGTCTGGAAAGCTCAGCCTGAACTGAAGAAGTGCTTGCTCTTAATGCAAAAGAAATTCACTATTAAAACTTCAATTTGTTGAGGGAAAACTTAGTGAGCCATATCGAAGTGTTAGTGCAACACAGTTTCTTTCTGCTATGTTAAAGTGAATGAATGTTTCAAATGGTAAGATGTGAATATTTAAAGGAAGTGGGAAGACTACTGCTTTTGATAGACTTGTTTCACCTTCAATGAATGAACTTTGTTGCAGTACCTGTTTTTGATAGTTTAATCATGAATACATTTTCAGATTCTTGGTGGTCTGCTCTGTGCATTTTGGCATGTATCCAGGGCTATATGCCAAAATGCACAAAGCAGACCACCAAGAATCTGAAAATGTATTCATGATTAAGCATTCTTGTTGGTATATGTTTGAAATCGTGGTTTTAATTAGGGTGTCTTCTGTATTTACCAGACAACACTGGCATTTGTTAAGCCTCTTAGCAGGACCATCATTGTAAATGAGAAGTGGTTCTTAACTGAGCAGTCCTTGTGTGGTTAAGCACAGTAAGTAATATTGAGACCCAATTTTACATGCTTCTCAGCTGTTAAATAATGGATATGCCACACAGCTTCAGTACTCAAAAGTACATTTGCATTTGCATTTTAATTCAAAGAGACTTGCAGGAAGTGCATAAGTTTCTCCAGAAGTGATTTTTTTCATCAACCATAATCAATGTCCACTGCCAGACATAATAATCGCTGGGACTGAACACAAACACACCCTGCTTTGCACATAGACCACAGCCCATTCTCATTCTCAGAAACCAAGACACAGAGAGAGAGAGATTCAGAGAGATGAACGGAGCTTGTTAATGAACCAAAAAGTTACATCTGTAAAAGGAACACGCAGAGGAAAAAAAAGATTTGTGGGAATGCATGGGACATTAGGCAGATACAGCTCTCCCCTTATTGTCCTCCCAGGAGGAATTCAGTTTTATGGCCCACATAAAGTTGGACAATACTTATAAATACACATTCCATACAAGAGCAATTACCAAGAAAAATAGGACAATGCTGGGGTCATACATCACAACAGTGTGTTGTTTAACAGAGAAACAGCCCTTGGTGTAAAGCTGATATAGAATGCAATGATCAGTTGCACCTGCATCCGAATGCAAATTTAAAAATTGCAGCATGTAAGATTTTTCATTCAAAAGTCAATGAAATATATTTAAATACTCATAACTCACGAGCATTGATGATGAGATTTAGTGAGAAAACTTCTGCACATTTTCTCTGAATTTATATTCAGAATCTGAGGCACAGCTTGGTCTACTCTTTATAGAAAACTGGTCAACGTCTACAGGGAACACAGTCAGAGAGGAGGTAACATCATTCCACTTTAAGTATGAGGGCAATGGTGGAATCAGCAAGCGAGTGAGCTAACCCACCACCTGCTTCAGGTTCTCCTGCAGCCTTAGACACAAAGACGAACAGGAATATGATATCCGTAAAGGGATAGCACACCCAAATTTCATATTTCTGTATTACACAGAAGGGATAGTTCTGGTCCTGGACACTGATTGACTCAGACCACTTTCCACTCAAGTGTATGTATCTGAGATGGCTAAACATGCATGCACCTTTAAGAGAGGATATTTGCCTTGATGTGAATGCTCATAAATGGTAGTCGAGCACATTGAAACCAAAGGCAGTTAATCCCAATCCACTCAATGGCTTGTGCTAGCAATGAGTACGTGAGGTAAATGAAGGTAGTGTCTGTGTGCACAGTGTGTCAGTCTTCATTTACACACCAGTCCCAACCTTTCTGTCGGGGGCAAACATGGATGAAAAATAACACCGACCAGCACATTGAGCATAGGTAGGGAGAATGAGCTGAGCTCTGTCCCAGGAGAGTCACACCTCATACCACGTCCCTGTGTAAAGAACAGGACTCCGTTCCCCCTCTGGGGAAAAGGCTAAACTGGGATCATCCATCTCAATTAAAACAAAGAACTCCAGAGCTTACAGTTACCTGAGAGCTGCTGTTGCCCAGCAACAGGCCCGATGGGGTAGGTTGAAAGGCATATTGATCCCAGATCCATCAGCGCTTCTATCCCAATCTTAAATAACTGGGATGACTGCTCTGCCTAATATAGTCCTGTTCTGGAAGTGGAACTAGCATTCATGCAGGTATGCGTGAACCATGACTTTTGAACATGCCTGGTGCTTCTTGTTCTCATTTATTGTAGTGTTCTTTGGAAGCCATTGATGGACAAACAAGAGAAATGTTAAAATATGTATGTAGTTTTAAGGTTTTGATCATGTCTATACATACTCTGTTCTCCTGCAAGATCATAAAATGAGTTAATACATTATGGAACATCGGCCTCCCCACAATGGATTTTTGCTATTTCCAACTGTTCACCGCCCTGTAAAGCCATCAAGAACTTGGAAGAGTACTTCATTTGGATAGAATGCATGGTTTCTCTGGATAAAAGCCTTTGCTAAATGACTCAATGGTCCATTTTAATGCAAATGTGGAACAAGTAAATGTTAAAACACCCAAACTACAATCACTGCAAGCATTCTGAATAGAACTGGTACTCAATGAAACAACACTGGAGCAGGACTTAATTGTAATGGCCTAAACCATGATGACACAACAGACCCTAATTGCACTTATTGAGGCCATTCTCATTAAAAAGACCCTGACTGCACTGTTTGAAACCATATGGACTGAACCCTGATAGAGTAGGCTCTAACTGTACTGAGACCACTGGGGATATTGCTCATAAGCTGATAGTGATGAGGAGGGAAGGAAGTATAGGAGAGGAGAGGAAGTGAGTGTCTCTCATGTTTAGTTTGATTGATATAACTGGGTTTCCCTGATTTCCTACCAGATCTCCACCGCCATCTGGTTTAAAAGTTTAATTTGAAATTCAAGTTTAATTTTACTCCACAGACAATGCAGCACCTCATTAAAATTTTAAAATAAAATGTAATTGTGGATATTGTTTGTTTATCTTTAGTTTTTTTGAAAGAGGTGGTAAAGAGTTTTTTCTGGCCCCTTACTCATCTGTGATGGAAACATACATGAATAGAAAAAAAGAATCTCCATAAATTACTAACGAGAGTCTAACAGGAGTATCTTTCTCATCAGCTGTTCTTATCTAACCAATGCATTGACTGTGGTCTCACCCACGAGCCCACAAGTTAAATGTTAATGAAGTCCAGTGCCATGAACTAGAGATTATTCCTCAAATAGAGGGGAGAAATAGCTTCATTTTTTGGCAAGTTGAGCAACTTCTCCACAGACATTTCTGTCGTATGCAAAAAAAGGTAGAAGAGAAGGAACAAGGACAGAATCGACAGAACTTTATCTGGTTTCTATACGTAACTGTCGTTTCGGTACATGCTTTGTTGCTGATTTTATCTTCACTCAGAGAGGACTGTAGCTCAAAAAGTTGTGCTCAAATTTTACAGTTGCCAGCCAACATCTCACAGTACCGTCAAATGTCTTTTTACATCTTAATTCTCTCTGAAGTCAATTGAAATATCTTCTTGTTTGACTTCAGGAAAGACAATGTGAAAGGCGACCCCTTGCTCAGTGTTGGCCTGGGGCAAGACTTTAAGGGATGGAATGCACAGAAGTTGGATCGTAGTGAGAACACTGCAGTGGGGTTACAAGCTGAGACAAGGAAGCAAAACACTTCTGTGTCAGATTTACACAGCGGTCCCAGATCCTGGAAAGCAGCCACAAGTTTCCTCTCTCTCCTGATAATAAAGCTCCACCTGGACTTAACCACTTTCACCAACACGCACAGTCTGCCTTTCATCTTAATCAACATCAGTAGCAGGCCAATTTCCTACTCATAAATCAACCTAACAGACCTGAGACAATAGTTCTGCACAAAACTGCAATATAATGGACTCTTATAGGCAGGCAACGGTTTATCTCTTACATTCATTTAAAGCATGCTGCAACTTGTGACTATGCACAATCTTCTGAAAATTCAAAGGATACTTTAACATTTTATTGGATGAATTTACAAAATTTGAATATAAAATGTCTTATTTTGCAAAAAGAAATGCATGTTTTATTATATGAGTTAAACATGAATTTACAGATATTCTAAGTATTAGATCCAAATATCTAGGAAACAGAGTTTTATGCTGAAATTTCCTTCTTATTACAAGCATAAAATTAACATTTCCTTTTATAAAAGTAAAAGAATTTACATTAAAATAGTTAATGAAAGGTTAAACTGTAATAGGGTTGAGGAAAGAATGGAGAACACTGCCTATGGCATAGTGAGTATATGAAATTCACTCTTAAGATATCTCTTCTACCCATTTATAGATATGAATAGTTTTATTGTTGTAACGGATGATACATTAGAATTATATACTTTGAAGGCTAAATTCTACCCAAATATAGATATGAATTACCCTACCCTTCATCTTTGTTTTAGAGTTAATTCAATGCCATATACTTATTTTTTATGTTTCATGTTTCATTGGAGAAAAGCACCTGCAGTAGATAACATGAGACTACTGTGGCAACAGGAATGTCTCTTTAACAAGCCATTTTCATTGCCCACATTTTCTTATACTCTGATGGAGAATCAGAAACTAACAACACGCTGCAGTCTGGGAGTGAGGCCGGAGAGAAGCACTGGACCACTTTTTTAAACTACCATGCAAGATTTGTAAAATTCTTATATTGTTGATGTTTGTATTTGTTAGGTGGATATTACATGTTTAATACATACAAGCTGAGATTCCATGTTCTAAAACATCCCTTTAAAAAAGACCAAGTCAGTGTGATGTTTTCTTTGTCCTACCATGTTGAATTTTCCAATTCAATTCATAGACAAACACATGTTTGAAATGTTATCTTTAGCCTTTGCTCACCTATGACAATCCAGGTGCATCTCTGTGATGCAGACTGTGGGTGTGACCAGCAGGGGTCAGTGTTGAGTGGTGAGAAGCAGAATGCATGCAAATGGATTGTTCTGTTGGGGCTGCCACCCAGAGTCAGCAGGAGCATGGTCTGGATTCAGTCCCTTACCATGGACTCGATCCAAAGGCTGGACCAGTGCCTTAAGAACCTGAGTCACAAAGTAGCCCTCATTCTTTTTGTCTGTTGCATTACTTCTTGATTTTCTGAATGGCAAAATGGATTTCTCCAGTGAAATATCTGAAAAGAATAAATTTTGGTATAAAGTGATGTGTGTAGAAACTTGGTGATTGGAAAAAAACAGTGCAGTTAAGGGGTTGAGAATGGGTGAGGTAGAAATATTCTAAACCTGCTAAAGTTTAAATGCTCAGAAAATGAAAAACTCCCTTTCAGGAGTACAGGAACTTAAGCTACTAAGTAGTGAAGAAGAACAAACCCAATATTCATCACTCTCATATCTAGTTGAAAAGTTGTTTAAAAACTTTCAGATACAGGCTTTAGCACCCTTGGTGAAGATCAGTCAGGTCAAGCTTTGCTGTAATTCTCTCCTCACTGCAGGCTGATTGCCTCCCCTCCACTAACCTGCTGTGCCCGTTTCCCAGACCTGAGGGATCATTACCACTACAGCTTCACCACCCACTCTAAAATACAAGATTTGAGCCTGACATTAATCCTTATATGCCTAGAGACAAAAAGAAGACATGCCTAATAATAAAAGCCATGGTCTAAATGAAAATGGGAAATGCACCTAATTACACTCTACACCTTTAAATTCTGTCACAGGATGCTCCCCTGACAAGACTCTTTTGAAGAGGACTCAGTGTTCTTTGGTAATCCCATGCAGGAATACAAAGCCATATGAAGTCTGAGTCACTGTTCTCCCTGTTTGAATTAGAGCGTTCTGAGCTAGGTGCTGACACTACCTAATGCCAATATTACAGTACATAAAACAGTGAGAACCATTAGCAAAGAATGAGAAAGGTTTATTCCCTTCCTCCACATAAATGGAATCATTCCATATGAGAGTATAAACAAGTATTTATTTCTTGATTGCGGGTTTTAATTTAAACCAAAAGGCTACTTTATTCAATGCCAGATTTTCATTAGCACAGTTTCTTGAAATTCACTTACTGCATAGATTTTTTTCCCTTTACCATTTTGCACAAGCTTCAAATGACCTTATATGATAGAGTGTATATAATATGAAAAGGGAAGAGAAATGGCTTGTCTATTCAAGTTTAAGGGTCAAGACGTCTTTTAATTGCATTGAATGGGCATAGATAACACAGCTGTGTTTCAGTTCTGCATTGAGTTCAGTGTCCATAGAGTACAGTGGTGGGCCATGTGGCCATGGTGCCTAATTTGTAATCAGTAATAAAATAAAATCAGTAAAGCTAAACCTAACCCAAATGCTAGGTTTCAGCCCTGTTTGAATGCACAATGGGTGTGTTACAGTCATGTTTAAACAAACCAAGGCTATGAAAGATCCAGCAGTCCATCATACTGAGGACATGTAATCCGAACAATTCCCATGAAGATTATGCTGCTTATGTTGAAAGTTGTTTGCACGGTTCTGAGAATAGCATGTCAGTGAACAAGTCCGGCATGGCTGTAAGACAAAAGCCCATTGTTTTCTGCATAATAACAGACTCAGCCAAAATTTAAATTTTACCTTTGTGTATGTCTGTTATAATGCTACAGGCCACGTAACATATTAAGTGGTAAATGTATGTTGTATTACAGTGTATAACTTCAAAGATACAGAAAGTCCAGTTTTCTGGCTGACTGGTTAAATACATGAGTAATGAAAACAAAAGGTGCTTATAATATGAAAATATGCCTTCATCAGAATATCATGAACAGTATGTACTATCACTAATGCAAAAGTCAATTGCATAGTCTCTTTAAACTATCTATTTATAATACTATCAAAAATAGCCAAAGGGGCATATCGTACCATTTGTAAAAGAATACAATGAAGTCATGTATTGTAAAATTTATTTGAAACTCTAAAAGGCCATGCTTATTGCACATTGATTTCACAAAGATTGATTATATTGCCAATTTATAAAACCATACTGATGTGCAAATGCAGTGTTGATTCAGATCCAGTTGGGTCTCAATAAAGAGGAAGGAATTTTCCTGAAATTGCTGCAATAAACCTCCAGCAGTCTTTCCTAAGGTTATATACAAACCACAATCGATTTGCAAGTAAAAAACAAACTAAAAAAAGATGGAAAAACTGTGTGTGACAGGGCTGCCTTTGAGGTTGGCAATAAACTGACAAAAAGAAATAAAACAAAACATACCTGAATATCAGAGTAAAATATAAAACTAAATGTATGAAATATTTGCACAAGGCAAATTAATAACTGGTTTCAAGGGTTGGCTTATTTGCATTTACGTTTTTATGAAAGGTGTCTGGGTCATATTTGTTCAGTTCAGATTTGCAGATATTTTGTGATCCCATTCGAGTCCCTGTGTTAAACCTTCGGGGAAAAAAATAATTTAGAAAACTGTCTGTTTCATCGGTCTCGCGCATTGTCCTTTGCGATTAGAAAACTCCGCCTCCCTCTGAATGATGCCGAAGAGTGGAGGACTACAGCCTAGAAGGAAGCAAAGCTGCTGCCAGCTGAAGAAAGAGTTGTGTTCCGTTATCGCCTCTTTGCAGGCCCGTGATGGAGACATGTGCTCCACAATAACAGTTTTGTACCGGAAATTCTTCTTTCTCTATCTGCACATTACATATTTCAACAAAACTGCCAATTCAACAATGGCTGAGGAAAAAAAGAAAGGAAAAACAATACAAAATAATCTTAAGTCACAGGCATTTGCCTGAATACCCATTAACAGTTAGGCTTGACATCTTCATGGCAGGAATGAAATTCTGTGCCATTTACTTCGGATGCTCAGGCATTTTAGGTTAGCTTACTAACTACACTTATTATTGGTTACAAACGATAACGATGTTGTACCAATAAGGGAAATGTATGCACATACATATCATAATGAGATGAAGACGACGCACCAACCAATCACAAATAAACGTAAATATACTTCAGAAAAAAATGCTACCACACATGCATCCTGTTACTGTTACCACAAAATGTGCACAGATTTTGTATTGTGTTTCAGTGAAATGCTCATCGGTGGTAATTAAGTTTTGCAAGACTTTGATTACGATTATTAATTCATAACTCGGTTTAGATAATCCATATTTTATTGATTTTTCCAGATGCATTATTGCATCCTTAATTTTTGCATGAAAAGCAAACAAGTTAGGTAAATCCAGTTATGAAACGCACCGTCTGTATATTATAAACAGTCAGACAGTCTAACAGTTATAAATGTTTGGAAGTCAGAACTGATATAATATTTGATTGTCAGGCACTTTAATCTGATCATAAAGTACAACGTTAACATATTGCTTAATGTACAGAATGACTTTAATCGAAACATTTTAGGTTGATACCTTGTTCAAAGGTGCAAACTCATTGTATTCCTTGGAATGGATCATCAAGGCAATTTGATTCAAACCAATTTCTTTCACTAGGCATTTAACTGTAACTGTTTCTGTTTGACATATCCAAAGGCTTGCTGAGGTAACAAAATGTGTTAGAAGGTGAGAAGTACGAATAAAAAAAACAACATTTTCAACACAATGTTCCAGTTGTCCCAATATCCCATTACTCTAGTTATTAATTTGTTTATTTGTTCACCAGTGAATAGCAAATTAGCAAGGGAATTGTATCTCCTTTTTTCTCTCATAGCATTATTGGTGAAAAAGTTAGATGAGAATGTGAAGTGTGATTTAACAGGTATTTGCAAAAACAGAAAATTACCTTTTTATCTCCCTCTATTTTCCATTTATGACCCATGTTGTTGAATGCAAATGACCCTAAGACTCATGTACAAATAAATACAGTTTGACCTTTGAATAGACATAGCTGAAAGATTTTAAGCATTTTTGACTCTCAGAGGTGACCGCATTATTATCTTACGCTTACCTAAAATTGGCATGGGATTAAATGATAAATGTGATGATCTGAAAATTTGCTCAGCGGATTTTGTCATGTCCATAATTAATGAATATATTCATAGATATATTCATAAAGGTTGAGATTAAAGAGCAACAATGAATTGTTTTGCACTTCAATTTGCAAGGGTGGACGACAAAGGCTTTGAGGGAATCTGTTGAAACTGATTTACACTCATATTGTGTTTTTGCAGTATCTATTACAATGTTATTTGAGTTGATGTATTGCAGTGGCAGTATTTGTCAAGTAAACTGATTCTTTGTACATGTTAAAGCTTGTTAAACTGACCTACCACATTTAAGGTAATCCATGACAATTTTATGATTATGACACATAATTCAGGAGACCATGTGGTAAAACATCATTCAATATGTACCCCAGACAAACACATTCTTAAACAGGTGTTGCCACTTATAGTACAATAACAGAGGCTGTGATTTATAGTCCGACAGATTGTTCACAGCAGGACATACAGGCCTGCATTATGTGTATCTCAAAGCTTTCTGCTGTTGTAAAAAGCAAATAACGTCAGTATTTGGGCAGCTACCTGCAGGTGATTGCATGTTCCCTTGTCATCCTTATCCAAACCTTTGAATTCTTTCCTTTCATATGATATTTTCACATTTTCAGTCCCTTTTTCCCTGTGGGTTTGTCCTGCTGCCGATCTCCTCGGGGCCTGGCTGTTAATTATGCATGACGACACAGCTTGTTTAAAACCAGCTTTGTGCTGGACTTCAAAGAGCTCCTTCTCCATTTACTGAGGCAAGCACTCCCATCTTTCTGGAAATAAACCTTGCCTAGGCCCACATCTCACATCTCAAACCACCGCTCTCCCTTGGCAGAGCAGAAGGGACTGGTCCAATATCAGTCCTGTGATTTTTGCCATTCCCCACACTGTGATTGTGTGTTCAATGCTATGGCACATGCACGTTTATGAGTTTGAGCCTTGCGTTGCCTGGACCCTCAAAAGGTCTCAACCCCAATCATTGATTCCTTAGTTGAGTTGTGAGTGACATTTAGTGTACATTAACATTAGAATTCTAATGTAAGCAAACCCACGACCACTAGCACCCAGTGCTGGTTGTGGTACAGTCTGTATGATCTGCTAAATGACCTGCAGCTGTGTTTGCAATGTTGGGAGGGAGCTGTAACTTTGGACTGCAGCAAAGCAGAGTCACCAGTGGTCTAAGATCATAATAATCATCACAAATTCAGGTGCACTTTGACAGCATAACTTGGAAATTTGGGTTTATTGACAAATATGTCAGGCAAACCTACCTGTGAGTTATCAAGCAAAATAACTTTAAATAAAACTTGTTTATTATGTTTCAGCTGACTGTGCCATTCAGATGCATCACATTAGCTGCATGTGTTTGAAATTGATTATAAAAATAACATAAAATAAATATATGAATATAAGACCATTTCACTACACAGGGCTAGAACTGCTATGTTTTATTAAACACTGTCTAAGCAAACTCAACATTGTTCACCAATGTTTTGTCAGGAAATGCTTGTGATGTATGAATACATTTTCTTTACACAGATCTGTCCATTCCATTTATGTGAATGTACACCACTTGTATGTATATATCATTTGCAATACTAAAGATATCGGGATGGGCTATTGGGTGCTAGCCTTACCAGTGGCTTGCACTATATGGATCAGTGAGCCAGTTTTGTGACATCTGAATATGAACAAACTGCAGAGCAGCAGGTAGTCCAAAGTCCTGAAGCTGCATGTAAACAGCCTGTGTTTTGTGTCATGGAGAGCTGGCCTTGGTGCTCAGATGGAGCTATGGCCCAGAGAGCTGCTGAGCTGACTGCCCAGATCTGCAGCTAAGAGAGCTGTCCAAGGTTCTGAAATCTGCTGCGCTCCAAAACCCTCCGCCCTGGGTGTCGTGAGCTGAAAATGAGCTCAATGATAATGCTCTTTTGAGATTCAGTAATGAGAAAAACATTAAAAACGATATGAAACAACAAAGCATCGAGAATAAGCTGTTTGCAATAGTGTTTTCCAAGGGCCAAAAACATATTCAACAAAATATGAATCATGGAATCTGGTGCTTTGTGATCCCTTGTGTTGGCACAGAAAACAATTGTGCCATGCTGTGTGCATTTGAAAAGTATACCGAGTAACATATATAAATCACAATTGAGTAAAAATTTTCAAGGGGTTCAAGCAAATATTACATTAACTGCATAGGCTGCGAATGAGTTATATCTACCACCACTGTGTAGCACATATCTGGGTGATGCACAGCTGCTATTTAACCAGTTTAAGAATGCTGACATTATATTCACTGAGTAGGAGAGGTAGGAAATGCATTAAGCCAGATAGAATCTTATTAGGAAGTTAGCCAGTGTACTGAAGAGTCATTACCGTTCCATTATTGTTCTTTGTTATTTTATTAGTGGACTTACTAGCGTTATTCACAGTCCACAATCAATACGATATTTATACCAAAATGCGTTAAACATATTATTACACAGTTATGTGGTGAAAGTAGTCAGCCCACATACATCGCTCAATGTGGGTTTAGAGCCTCAAAAGATTCCATCACTCTTAAATTGGCGAAGTAAAGGTCAGTCTAAGATCCAGGAAAGTTTCATCAGTTCACTCCACTGCCTGGTTAAAAATCCTATCCAATCTTCCCAACTCTGTCAGAAAGTGTGATTAATTTCTGCTGTGGGACGCTTCCAAAAAATGATTCTGGGGCTGACCGGTTCCCTGAGGTGACGGGTCTTGCCATGTTTTTGGGCTAAGTTCCTGATAATGCAGTGCTTTATGCCAAGCAAGCAAATAATTCAATTAAAGACTGACATCCAGTTACCACCCAAAATTCCACACTGAAAAAAACCGCATGAAAAAATTTATCTTTTATTATTGTCATGCAAAATACAGTTCATGCATCTGCCTTATCTGCAAAAAGTCAATTTTGGAGCAGATGTCTCTAGTACATATAGCTATTCATTCTCAGGGATCCAAAATGCTTTACAATGTAAGAATATTACGAAATTTAGCAAAATCTCAACAAACCTGTATAAAAACGAACACAGATGTCTCATATATTGAACTGATTCCGAGTTGACATGCTCAGTCAGTTTATCAGTTTGGTGCTTTTTTTTGTTTTAAATCTCCATACAAACGTCTCCAACAATTACCACTGCATAACAGATGCAAGCCTTGACGACTGCACATGCAAAGAAAGATTATTTTAAAAATCACGGAAACGTGCTATCTCTTTAGAGTATATGGAAGTTTTGCTGAGTGGCTACGGTCCAAATGTCCTGGAGGACTCGTAGTCGCTGAGGTCCTTGGGCTTGATCCCCTTGCTGTTGTAGTAGTCGACCACTTGGTTGGGAACCTCCGCTAAAACACTTTTGGCTAGGGCCGCAGGGGATGCCTGCGGGGGAGAGAGAAAGAAATAACGCTCACATGTGGAATCTCTATATCACCAGAGGGAGTGATGCAGTCAGTCAGCTGCTTGCTTTCTGTGAAAGTCTGCATTGCTTTATATGAAATATAGCTCAAATGAATGTGTGGTATATTTCTTAGAAAGGTATTCACAAGAGAAAAAAACTGTATTGTTACCAGCTATGTAAAAGTGATTCTAAAACGATTGTGCTTCTTTCAGAAGGGCATGGATTTATTGGAAGCAAGCAGCTGCAGACATAAATACTAACAGTGACAGACTGAATAATCTGGCTTAGACCACACCAGGGAATGACTGGTGCAGTCTGAATGGGCTTTGATCCCTGTCCTGGTCAGTGTTCGCACTGGGGATGTTAGATGAATGCTTGAACAGAACAAGATATGGATTTCTAATCACCACATGAGAATGTGTATAATTTATCTTTTTAAAATGAAAGTGATTTATGCTCCAAGACCTACCAGTGGTCCAATGTATTTAAATCCACCTTTGGCAGAATCTTTGCGCTAAGGGGGGGTCTGTCTGACCACAGAGGGCTTCATGCTGTAATCCGTCTCAAATGAAACATTGATCAAAGAGTGAAATTAGCTCCAGCCAAAGACGGAGAGAGGTATTAACAAGGTAGAGACCCCGTGAGACCGGTCCCATGAAATGAGCAGCCAGCATTGCTCAAAATGCGAGTTATTACCCATGTATTTCAACCTTACAGCTGATCCCTTTTGCGCCTAGCCAGTTATTTGAGAGGGAGGGCTTCTGAGAGAGAGAGAGAGAGAGAGAGAGAGAGTGTCACGACTCACAGAGGCGAGAGCGGGATTTTTTATCTGCTTATAATCAGTTCTGCAAGTCAAGCGCGTGGGGGAATAAACTGTTTTGCGCCGTGCATGAAAGTCCCTGTCATGCATAATTCCCAGCAGGAGCCTCTGTTTAAACATTGATTGGTCACGTGCCTGGATTTTCCATCTCAGGTTGGAGGCCCTGAAGTGACAGGACTTGTGAAAGCGGACAGGGTGGGCGGGGGTGGGAGGGGATGCCACCTGTCAGATGGGGAGGTAATCTGGCCTTCCTGAAACACTTACCCTGCTCTGTTGGCATCTTCTCCTGTGCACCAGTTACCACCTGAGAAAGAGATTACCTCATGACACGCAAACGGGATTTATCCCAGACTTTGCATGCCTGAGTGGCAATACTGGAGCAGGTCTTTTCTTTGGAAAACCAGCATTACAATATAGCTTTATCCTCGGCCGATCTGTCCTGAATTTATACACCTGCAAGGCTGTGCTGTAGCAGGACTTTCCATTAAGAAAGGAGCATTACTGTATTGTTATAATTTGGGGAAAGTAAAAAGTGGTCTGATTTATGGGGCCTGAGAGCAAAAAGGCTGATCAGAGAGTGCAGGGTCTGGAGACCTAGATTCAGCTCTGACATTAGTCACAAATCGCTAACTCTCACTCTCCTCCCTCTCTCTCTCTGTCTCTCTCTCTCCCTCTCTCACTCCCTGTCTAAAATGCTATGTAAATGCGTTGTGCGCAGCTGTGGGGGTCCCGTCGGCCCACCCTACATTAATGCATAACTTCTCTCCAGCTGGAGAATCACAGGGAGCTGTGAGGAATGACAATCTCTGTCAGCTTAAAGAGGAAGATGTGCTCCAGCGATGAGGAAAAAAGCCTTGCTCGTCCCTGAGAAAAGCCTCACTCGTCCCCCATGCAAAAGCTAATGAAGTGTCTCCTCTTCTCTCTTTAATTTTCCTCTTTTCTCCCAGAATTGTTAAACGGAGCATTTTGGTAACCTTCTGAGCTCTGATTTTCCTGATTCAAAGAAGACAAATTTGATCTGCCTGAAAAAAAAAATCCAACACTTTCCAGACGCACTCTTTTCATGCAGCCAAGGAAGAAAAAATGAGTCAAATCCATGCTTTTGGGTATATTCTTAGAGGAAAATGCATAATCTGCTTTCTCAATGATAAATATTTCAGGCAAATATGACTTGAGCAGAAATATTTTCTCTTTCTGTTATTTATGGTTGGGAAAGTGAAGCAATTTGATGTATGAGCTGGTCTTTCCATTTCCTTATTTGCAATCTTGAATGCATTGCAAAACTCAAAAGAATAGAATTCTTAGGAAAAGTGGTACGATGGGTTTTTGTGTAACGATTAATGTTTAATTTATTGGCTGGTATAAATCATGGAGCAGGATGAGAACTTTCAGTGTATATAAACGAATAAAAGCACATATGAAATGCTTTCATGATACAATACTATTGTATTTTTGCTTTGCTATGTTTTATGTCGTCATATTTTTGGTCTATGATGTGATGTTTCCCCATTCACTGGCTTAGTGTTTAAAAGCATTACATTCTACTGTTGAATGAAGGTGTGGTCGATTTTGAGTATGCTTAACAGTTAAGATATCTGAGGTCAGCAGATAAAATGTGCCGCTGGTTTGGTGCCTGTGTGTGATCACCCATCTTGTCCTATCCTTTCCACTGACACGGAGAGCCAGATGCATCATTCTCTGTGTTTATCCTCCATGAAATCTCCAGTCTCCACAACTTCCTGCCACAAAACCCCTGTCCTGGTGTTCAGGCCCCATTTAATTTTTCCTCCCAGACAGAGGTGAAGCAGTAATTAGCGAACATTTATGTAGAGAGGTATTAGAATCTCAGTGGGGGGCAATGAATGGAAAAAGGCCACTTAGCGACGAATAAACCATCAACGAGCCCTGAGCTCCGACAGACGAATAGTAATGCTCTCATTATGCAGCTGGCAGCAGCTCTCTGAGCCAAAAGCCACTTACTGTTTAGAGAGAAAGCCCTACTGGCTGGACAGCAAATGAAGAAATCATTGAAATAATGTCTGCAAAGAAACAAAATAGTTGAATGTGTGCCTGCTCTTGGAAGGCCTCAAAGATCCTTAAAAAATGTGACTGAAGGTAACTGTAGTGGAAAGATTAAAGGTATGCAGCACAGATCACATGACCCTGGCAAACTCACATGCTTGAAGTTTCGGAAGGGTACAAACTGCACAATGTCCCTCAGGACGGGTTCACCCTTTGGCGAGCGGAGGATGCCGTCGTCCCCGTCCAACATCTGCATGTCGCTGAAGTCGGCGTTGCCCACGCCCACAATGATGACGGACATGGGCAGGTGGGAGGCGTGGACAATGGCCTCCCGTGTGTCTGCCATGTCAGTAATGACGCCGTCCGTGAGGATCAGGAGGATGAAGTATTGCTGAGAGACAGACAGACAGAGAGAAGGGATACAGAGGCAAGACAAGAGAAAAATAACTGGCTGAAAAGCGGACTGTCATAGAACTACATTTTTTGCCAGTTTATTAAAATGCATCTTACATTCATTTGATTACCAAGGCTGTACAAATTTAGTCCCCCCTTCCCACTCATTCCACCCTCAGAGCCCTTCATGTAAAACATGAGTAAATGTTCACTGCAGTGTTTTACCCCACAGGGTTCACTATGGACATGACCTATGAAGATGTGTCAGTGGGTGTGGCTGTAGGACAGTGGGGAGTGCCCTCTCTCTCACCATGGCCTCCTTGGTGTGCATCTCTTCAGAGGCAGAGCTGGCCACTTTCTGGATGATGGGGGCAATGTTGGTGGGCCCATACAGCTGGATCTTGGGAAGGCAGTTCTGATAGGCCTCCACTACACCCTGGATACCTACAGAGAGATGACAGCTTTCACTGCGACCCAGGTACCCACTCATGAGTAATCACACATTGCATTATGTCAAAGTATCCTGCACTCATAAAGAGATGGCTGACTAACCACTGACTCAGCATGAGATAGGAGTCAGAACAGTAATATGTGTTCATAGTTCATAGAGTTAGCTCAGGCAAAAATATGGTTATTTTCCAACAAATATGCCGAAGGTGTTGTGAGAACCAAAAACATATGTGAAACTGCTCAGAAGTGTTGCTGTAACTGAGAATCCATATCTAAGTATCATGAGGATCACTTTCACTCAATGAGACCTTCGGTTGAATGCACACTCGACATCATTGGTCATGTGAAACATTGTGGCAAATGGCTGACCTCTCAGCCCAGCAGAGTATTTGGATCCATTAGCTTATTAGGTTTCTGACCAGAGAAAATGACATTTAAGATGGACACAAACAGTGTGTGATAACTCTTCTGAGTCTTAAAACCATTATTCGTACTTCAATTTCCAGCATCATGCCGTGAATTTTGATTGACTGACATTTGGTGCGATCGTGAAAACAATCAAAACCAAATCAAAGACGATGCAGAACAGTTTCTGCACTGATCTGAATTTTTTGGTGTTCTACATACACCATATCCAGGCTCAAAAAGCAGAAGAAATGGTGCCAAAAGAAACATTACATGGAACAGCCATATTAGAACACAATATACCACAAATATCTCCATGGAAATATTATTCTAATTAGTGCTTTACTGGGAGGTTTTTCCTTTGGCAAGAGCCCCCTACTGGGATTCATTTAGCTTTGTATGTCAGGATGTAACTTGATAAAAACAGGATTTAAGCACCTATCGCCTATTGAAAAATCCCTGAAGCTCATAACACTGCTACACAATTTTTTACGCCAATATGTGAATTGTGATACTGTGAGTAGGAGAGAGAGATACACGGTGAAAGGGAAGCAGGGAGAGGGAGGAAGAGCAAGGGGGATAAAGGTGTAAGGAGAATAAGATTGTGTGTGTGTGTGTGTGTGTGTGTGTGTGTGTGTGTGTGTGTGTGTGTGTGTGTGTGTGTGTGTGTGTGTGTGTGTGTGTGTGTGTGTGTGGGGTCAGTGCTTTCAGAAATGAAACCCTGTTACCCCCAATACAAACTGATAGAAGGGCTATGTAATGTTCCAGCAGGATTTAGACAGGACTGGCAGGTAGCCAAGAGTCAGTCTGACTGAAAGAATACCAATGTTCCTGCATTATATCCTGCTCTTATTTACTCTACTCAAGCATTCTGAGACCATTCCTTTCTTTCAGACAGTATATTGTAATGAGTGGATTTAGTTAACTGGTAAAACAACCTTAATGCAAATGTTATACATGTGCCTGTCATAATCCCACTGTTACCAAATCTCTCCTAGTTATGGTGTTCCGGTCTTAATCGAATTAATTGAAAATTAGGACTACAGATTGAATCAGGAAATTAAAACCCATCTTTCTTACTTACTCTGAGCTTGGGTGAACAATGTAAGAGATGAAAAAAATTGAAATAAAGATCCAAAGAAAATGTTCTGTATTCAAGGATGAGGACTAGATGGCTGAGGTGTCTTAAGGTTCCCTGTCGAAAAAGGACATGTAGATAGGCGAGTCTGCTTGTGAAGCCTGAAGGAGCTTGTGTGAGCACGCTCAGTGATGCACCTTACCAGAGGTTACTGGATACTAAGCCACGGCCAGAGAGATTCGGGAGTAGTTGGCATGGAATTGGAATTTATACTGTATGCCTGTTCCATACTCTGTCCCGCTCATTGTTACACTTATTCCATTCATTCGCTTCCAACCCCACCAAAGACAGGCTCCAAGCCACTCCAAAACCCATGTTGTTATTTATGGATTCATTAAGATATACACTATTGTTTTTATAGATGCATCTTCATAAAAGGTTCATCACCCCACCCGAAAATACAAAAGAAGCTTTTTAATTGGACTGGATGAATAATTCATGGATTCTGGTTGGAATGAGATGATGAAATGAATAGTCAATGTTTTTTATTAAATTAAATAAAGAGTTTAGGGAAGCATCTCACTCTGCTTACCAGATTTACTGAATCAAAACTGGTATGTTTCTTAAGTATAATCATAGCATACATACTGAGTGACCAAAAGAAGCTAAAGACACCTTCAAGGCAAAAAGCAATCATTTATGCCTGTGGGTCAGTTGGGACAACAGATTGGGCAATGAATTTATATTATGAATGGGTAAATATGTAATTCATGTTTTATGCATCAGAATATAGTGAATCAACCCTCTATTGTATTATGCTGATCCTATGCTATACCATGATGCAGACTGGGAAATACGGTCAGTACTTACAGGTCTAGATCCAGTAGAGTAACTATGTTTCATCCCAAGATACAACACAATGTTGAGAGAATGGCAAAAATGGTATAAAAAAGAAATGTATATCTGTGTATCTATTTTTTTTAAATAGAATATAAGTACCCATAAACAAATGTTCACAAAATAATAAATATTTTAGAATAAGACCTGAGCAAATATGTAAAGAGGATATGAAAATATAGAAAGACAGAAAAGTTGTACCAGAGTTACCAAATCTCTCAAAGGATCAGCATTAACATTTATATTACTTGAAATGTATGAAATAAATTCCATTCAAAGGCATTTTGTATTGAATTCGCTTTCTTTTATACTGCCATTCTTCACATTCGGCAATGTTTCTTTCTGTGTAATCAGTACCCTTGGAATTATCCAATGCCTCCTATCTTTGAGGCAATATACCAATGTGCAATATACCACCTGAACAGTCAAAAGAGATTAACTTACAGTTTTTGTTAAATTTCCAGTAGTGGTTTCACATGGACTTTGAACTTGATCGGCCTGACACTCCATGTGTGCATTTGTACATGTACTCCATGGAGGAACTGACACCAACAGAATACGTAAATGTTTTTCTGTATATATGTGTGTATCCCAACTTTACCAGAAACTTGGATTTGAGTATAAAAGTGCCACATGTGAGAAGTTGTATATGTTCCAAACTCGTGAGATAATTCTGAGCATATTTTGGAGACCGGTGAGTCTCCAGAATTAATTTAATGAATTCATTTGAGCGTTTTTACCCCCTCAGAGGACCTCATTAGGAGTGACTCTGATAAAATGCCACCTGCTCTCTAAACTCTTGCAAATGTCTCTCCAAAAGAATGACCTGTATATTTTACAGCGACATTAATCTTTAATGACCCAACTCTTAGGCTCCATTGTGGAGCCAAATCCAGGTTTAAACGTATTGATCCCCAGTGCCGTGACTGAGCAACGCTCACCTTCAGACTTTTCACATTCCAAGCCTTTCGTCGCCTAGAGGGGTTGAGCCCTACCATGGAATCTTCTGGGTCCACTTTAAACTTTATTCCTTTAGAGTTGGGGAACACAGCTACAGTTGTGAAAAGAACTGTGATGTGTTTTTCCATGTATGGTTTCTCTTACTATGACACATAATTTACATTTAGCTATGACTCATTTCCTTCAACAGAGCCATCTTTAATGACGGTCCAATACATAATTGTCTGGCACCTATTGTGCAGAGATGCAGTTATAATTCAGTACATTCATGATGCACAGCCGTGTATGGAAATAAGTCATCCCATCGGTCAAGACAATCCTGCTGTGGAAGGACTTGCCAGTGTCCCATTATTCTAGGAGCACCTGATATCTAGCAGACTGACAGTTTGTGTGATATAGTGCTTCCCTTCACACTAGCAGATTAGTGCTACTCCACTCCTTCTGTAAAGGAGCATGGGGTTTGGGAGAAAACCGCGGGTGACCAAACATAGCATCAAGATTCACAGAAACATGTAGAGGTCGATGAAAATTCAAGTATGATTTAATTTCACTCAAGCTGCAAGAGAAGAGCGGGATCAATATTGTTCCTTAACCTTGTCTCACAATTAAATGAAAGTTTTCATCAATAGGTTCACCATCACAGTTTAGCAAGTTCAGACAGATTAACTCCACAAACTGGTGTTGAGAAAAGAACTCTGAATCAATTTTAAGTAAAAGCTACAGGTAAATGTTGATTTAATTCCAGCCTAAGACAGGTTAAGTGAGACAGAGTGTGGTTAATTAAATGCAAGTAATGTAGGGTAAAACTATCAGGGATTATTTAAGCAAGGCAGTTAAGGTAATTTGGGTTGAGGTACGGCAAGGGAAAACATGAGTTTAGGGCAGGTGAGCCAATGTAACATGCATCGAAACGTGGAAGAATAGAACATATTGTGGGTTAATCGTGCTTTCTTGAACACCAAGCCTCACCCATTAAGGTAAGTTGAGGTGAGAATGTAAAAGAACAAAAAGTACTCAAAAGCCATATCTATCATTTAAGAGACCATAACATCATTCAAACTAATGTGGCATAGCTGCTGTCTTACATATTTATATTACTGACTGGGTTTCATCAGCTGCATTTCACAGTGCTTATAGCATTACATACAATGAGTGTAAAATGGAAAATGACAGTGAATAAAACATGTTGTTATAGTGCAGTACCAAGACACAGCCTCTGGCTGCTAACTCACCAGCACATTCTGGGTTGTCCTCATTGAAGTTCACAGCAAAATCATGAGAGACCTGGAAGACACAAAGAGTGGCTATCCATTATTTTGGAAGAGGTCACAGACATGCATAGGTCATGCCTTAAGCCTTTATCAGAACTGTGCCAGCTGAGCCAAAAATTGATATCTGGATGGCCACCTTGGGTTTCTTTCCTCTTTCATTGAAGGCTCATTACTGAAGCATAGGTACAGAGACTGTGCTGCCTATGGCTGGATTGACATTTGGTTTTTATATAAATGCATGATTATAAATTCAATGAACCCTCACAGTCTAACCAAAATGAACTTTACACTGTCACTTTGATTGGCATCAAACAATGAAACCCATGGAGAATCTTACATATCAGTAGTAAAGGTTGATGAGCTGCATAAGAGAGGAGGCAGGCAGCTCACCTTTAAACTATTGTTTTATCTATCATCACTTTCAAACTCATGTACTGATAGCTTTAAATAGAATGTTTGCTGCCTTTGTTTCCAGCTTGCCAGCCTGTTCAAAAATGTTTTCTTTGAGTAAACAAGCCAAAAGTTAATGCCAAACTACAAAGCGTTAAGATAAAACCTGCAGACGCCTTTTGATGGTAACATACAAATTATCGTTATTGTCATACAAATTTGTAATGAATACCAATTAGTGCAATTGTGAGATACAAATGACATAACACCTGTAATAACCAAAAAGGACAGTGTCCTACAGCTTACAGCAAATGCATATAATGAATGATACAGAATATCTAAATGAAACTGTTGTGTTTGTATCATAGCTGGTTATATTTGCTGTGGATTTAAATGGTACACATCCATGCAGTGATTATGGCAGGTGAAACAACTGTCACTTTATTTGAATTGCACTGAAAACCCAAATAAAGCATTCATCACCACAAGGGTACCTGTTTCCTTAAAACTTTTACCTTGAAATCTGGAGGTATCCGAGCTCCAAAGCCAAAGGCAGGAAACATTTTGTCGCTGTATTGAAAAATAAATGCAAAACCACAATTAGAATTGACAATAGGGTAGTGCTTAGCAGTACTATGTTAATGTGACAAAGTGCAAAGCCTTTGAAGTATAGAATTATCTGCATTCAAAACATTTGAGAGGAATTTCTATATTCAACAAAAACAGTCAACAGACAAGTCACATCTTGGCAGAGGAACACAAGTACAGGTGATGATTCCAAATGGGAGAAAAAGGGAGGTAACTGTGTACACACAATTACAAGTAATTACTTTCAAAAAGTCTCTGGATGCTTTTATTTTGACAGCTAGGAAATTAACATTAAAATATTTTAAAGTAACTGGGTTTTAGGAAAGCTATGCAGAAATCTGATCTCGTCACATTTCATTTATTCTAGGATGGTGGTCCTTCGACAAATCTGACACAGATATGAGTTACAGATCGATGCTGGTCTGGGAATAGCTCAGACTGCTTTCCACTGAAGGTCATTTCCCCTTGCTCCGTACTGCAAAGGGAAAGTGGAGACTGGGAGGAGGCCATTTCACTGAGTCAGCAATATATGGGCACAGGGCAGGTCTGTCCTGACAGCACGGGCTGTCACTCCAGACAGATTTAGTCTGGCAGCTTTTGAGCTACATTATAATATGGCTTTGATGTGTGTCTCAAACCCTAAATTCTTTAATGCAAGGCCATTTAGTGACTTTTCAATCATAAGGAGTCTGCTAAATCACATTAGTCACTACAGTAATTACAGACATTAAAATGTAATAGGCAGAGCAATATGAACCAGCAGAATAACTGTACTTGTCTTTACTATACTCATATGTATTGCATATAAGGTGTGAAATAAAGCATAAACACGTCTACCCCCATCAGCATCATTAGCATGCCTTATTTCTGAATTGTGGATCATATTCCATTTGTACAGAGATATGAATTTAACAGTGAGATAAATTCTGCTCAACATCTTGTCCTCGAAATTACATTTATAATGTATGATATTAATATTAATAGAATTCAAATCATAATCAGTCCAAACTGTGTGTGACGGTCCTACTGTGCAGTCATTAAGCTAACGCTTGTTAAAGCATTTTCATAGCACTGTGCCTCCAGCTAACACAGATGCCTCACCTGTCGTAGTCCTGGCAGATCTCTCCCACGGCGACCAGGGCCTTCAGGTACTCATTGGGCTGGTATGGGTGGATGTAGTGCAACGAGCAGCTGTTTCTTGGATCCCCATTAGAGGCCGTGAAATCAATAGCTACCTATAAATACAAGTGGCAATCACACAGGCACTAGATGCCAATTACCTGTAATTTATGCAATTCTCCCTCTCTCTTTCTCTCCTCTATGTTACACGGGCATTGAGCTCTGATTACCACATTTGATGGTTATCACACTAATGAGTCATTTTCCCATTTAGAGTGAGAGATAAGCATTATCTCTGTTATGTGTATCTTAAAGAATGTGCCTGAATAAACATGTATTCCTTAAGCAAACAGAGATCAACATTTCAGGACCAAAATACAACTGAAGGACTATCAGAGCCAATATAAAATCATTCAAGAAAGTAATAACCCTTAACCAAAATGTAATTGTAAACCTAATATGTATTGCCTCAAGAATGTGTAATCGTATCATGAATTGTATGCAGAATGCTTTTGTTAATACATATTTGTCAGAAAAAATCTTCTCCCTCTGTTTTATAACCTAGATAGCCATTAATTTTGATAACTGGAACTCCATTCAAATCACGCTTTTACCTGCTTAATGTTGAATTGGAATTAAATTCATAGTACCAAGACAACAAGGAGAGAGAATTCAGAGGCTTTCAAACCACTTACTAATAAAGACAAATGTACACTATTAGATGAAACATATTCCCTTGATATAAACAGTTCCAGGTTTGTAGTGGATGTGTAGAATTTGATTTATACCAGACATTTGACTTGCAATTGAATAAGTGTGGGTGACAGAGAGTACCCTACCAACAGAAACCGTCCCTCCCTGTAAGCAGCTATGGCCAATTATATGGGCTGCCAGCCACAGTCGGCTCTGTCACAGTAAGGGTGAGAATCCAGGCAACAAAGAACACTGCACTTTAAACAAATGATTTATCTCGATATGCCACCTGACAGAAATGCACCCCATCACAGAGACGGGGCATGTCAGGAAATTTAACTCCCAAGACCTCAAAGCTGCTTTTCAGCCACTCTCACTATAACAGAGCTATGAGTTTACTTCACTCCCTCATCTGTGCTTGGGCCAGAGCAGTGTACTCACTGTAAACTGAATCTGGCAACCCCCCATGATGTAATCCAGGAAAGAGTGCATCTTGATGATCTGCAGAGAGAGAGCGAGGGAGCAATCACACCTTTAACCCATATCGTACAGACATGACACAAATTGCCGAATTGTGGTGTGTTGGGAAACATCTGACAACAACCCTCCCTGTTTCATCGGCTAACACCGCATGACAAGCAATGCACATGGGACCCTTGGCCACAGTTGTCATTGGCACAGATTCAGTATGGACCGTAGGGTGATACATGGCATTAAGAGCATATGCTTCACTTGGACAGTCTGCCCAGGAGCCTATAGTTGGACTGATAATGATGCAGGTGTTTTTTTCCCCATGTACAACCCCCTTGTTGCCCATCTCTGCCTATTACAAGGCCAGCTGCTGGGACATGCTCAGTATTGATTTTCTCAGTTTGCAGTAAACAGCCAAAGCCCTTGTCGCGGGTGGGCTCTCTGGAGAAAAGTGCTAAACTGACACAGAATGGACCGAAATGCTAAGCTGAACAGCACACCTGGTTCAGTTCTGCTCACCATGTCATTTACAGTTATGTGCCTATTTGCCTGCAGATATCAGGGGAACCATAGCCAAATGTACAACAGAAAAACCGTGAGGCTGGCATCTGTTGGTATTGGATCAAACTGTGAGGGGATTTCAAATGTGGGCCAAGCACTGTTTACAAACCCTCCATTGAACAACACCTCACCGAGAGAACAACTGATTAGCCTTGCACTTAATCGTAGGGCCATTAGTCACACAAATGATATAATGATCATCACCACAGAGTCGACCCCATGACAAATGTTTTGCAAATGTCCGCTCGTCAGGGAACCAGCTAATGCTTTACCTTGCATTGATTTAGAATAACAATCCCAGAGTTCTTGTAGTTCTTCTTCTTGATCTTGTATTTGGGGTTTATACATTCCCATTGCACCTATTTTGAAAAGGAGATACAAAAAAATGGGGAAAAAAACAGCAATGAACGAGAGCCATTAATGTAGAGCAGTGGGAAACATCTTCCCATTAAAGCAGAATAGAGCAAACATTCGCCTCAAGAACAAAATCTGCAAAGAGGCATAGTAAGTGTGATTTGTTGTCCAGCATATTTGGAAAAAAAAAACAACTTAAAAACTGTGCTAATGGCATTAGTACCAGTAAATGGCTATGGAATTTATTGTTGTTTCAATGACATTCATATTACAGTAGAAAATTGTTGAGCATAAGAATGTGAATGATGACTATGGAACCCTGCTTATGGGATACAGGGTCACATTCACCTCATCAAGTCAAGTATTTCTGAGAACAAATTATCCCAGCACAGTACTTTACAAGGAGAAAAATGATAATTAATGACAATGTTTCAGCAAGAGGTATATTGTTTTCACGCGTGTGACACTTCAGGCACTGCACATGAATTTCAAAGGAGCAAAGGAAATCTTAACATGCGAGAACAATGAAATAAGACATCAATCTAAAATATAGACAGTGGGAACATCTCTGGGATTATAATTGATATGTACTGTCCAGAAACTCAATGACCATGAACTGTTCTCCTCGTGTCTCAATCATTGCTGGAAATCCTGTACACGAGCATGTGGAACAGGACTTAAGGACAGTAGCATGTGGAACAGGACTGAAGGACAGTCACATTTGCATAGATTGACTTGTGAATTAAAGGTTACAGAATTCAGTTCCTTGGTGGGACACTGCAGTTTCACCTTTGAGTGAACGTATAGCTTGGTATATATTTACGGCTTTATAAATAAAGAAATAACCTCCAAAACTTTAATTCAGGCCATACAGCAATAAGCTATGATATCATGAACAACATGTGGGTTCTTAGCGGATTCAAAATCCCCCCATCCCTCAGCTGATCAGCAGCCCTGGCTCAAGTAATCACGGAGGTGGAATGAGGTGTGGAGAAATCGCTGCGGGTTGCACCCCGTGGTAATGAAACCTTGGGGGGGAATTGCAGCGCTGTAAGCCGTGTCTGAACCCGACTCACTCATGGGGTCAGAGCCCGAGGCTTTAAATGGCCTGGACGGGACGCCACTGCCATCACACATTCAATCAATCTGTGGGCTGCCGAGTGCCAGGGAGAGAGGTGAGGCATCTCGTCAGTGGTGAAACAGCGTGTCAGACCTCAAACACCACAGGGGTTGACTGGGCGTTTCTGTGTCCTGCACTATGGTGACAAGGTTGTGTACTTTTACTGGGATTAAATACACAACCTTCAGCACCAGGGTAATGTGCCATAACTACAGACTAACTAAGATGATCATTACCATTCAACTGTTTTCAAGCATTTTAAACTTTAATATTTCCTATTTTCCTATAAGGTGGCTTTTCTGTGACAGTGCATTGGTAAAAAGAAATCTCTTCTCTATTTTACAGTTGATTAAATGACCTTGTGACTTGTCAATTTCTAACTACCTACCGATTATGAACCACAGAGAGCCATATATCCTAATTCTCCTTTGATACTCTGTTGAGAATCATAGAACCAAAATTAAGGGCTGTGTTTGCAGTCTGTGACCTGGCAACCCTGCCCCCAAAGGGTGTGCAGAAGTAAGACTCCTTTAATACAATGCCAGCTTGACCCCAGTCACACTGGCACCCCCTGCCTGATCAGAACAGCTGTCTGGATGGTTGAGCTGCCAGAAGACCTTTCCCCACAAGCCCACTTCTGGTGCCTGCTGTTTCAGAGAGGGAGCTAGAGGGAGGAAACAAAGGTCATTAGTGGGAAAGAAGGTTGTTGGGTTATTTATTTCACTCCTTGTCGTTACCTGCTTCCCTGTGGAGCACTGAGAAAGTATGGTTTTGTTAATTGACATGATTGTGGCCACTTTGTCTACTAGGAAGAAATATGAGCCCAAGCAAAGCCTCAGGAGGTCTACTGCATGAGGAAAGAATTCCCTGTTGAACAACTCACCCATGTACAAACAGAGTCCCATGGTTTCACTCTCTGCAAAAATCAGGACCTAAGAGCTGAGTCAGGTCTGTGCTCTGGTTCAAGAAATTACTCCTCAGATTTTAATTACCACAGCTTAGCATGTCCCTGGTGCTTTGTTGAAAGTAGGCATCACTAAATTTAAAATATGTAATAGACCAAACCGTCTGTGACCTAAATGAAGTTCTACTTCCGTGACCTACTTCCTTACTGTTTTATCTTAAGTCTCTGATGAAGCACACCATTTAATGAGGCTTAGCAGTCTTTCAGCTAGATGTGTTTTGAAAATGTATTTTATCAAAAACATTCCCTTCTGAATACTTTTCATTATGTGGACAGGAGATAAAGTGACAAAATTCCATTCCGGTTAGACAGCATAGGTTTGCTTTTGCATTCGGGGAACGCTACTGGCTGGAGAGAAGGCCAGGTCTATGGAAAGATTAAATATCTTACTCCAGTTTAATAGGTAGACATTTATAAAAGTTTTGGTTTGAATATCTCCAAATTTTTAAATAGGGCAGTCCCAACCTGTAGCATGGGAACCACATGTAGCTCAAGGGAAGAGCTGAATTCACCAAACATTTTGCTTTGTTGCTAAAAGCAGAACATTTCGATGGTTTCAAACAAGTAAAAGACTAAGAGCAGATTGTTACTCCACCCATGATGTGGTCTATGTCCCCTCCCTCTCCTATCACTGCTCTCGTGAGATTGACAATCAGTGTATCGATAGGTAGGCTCTTACCTCACTGCACAGATCAGATTTTTTTGCATTATATTGCTTTGCATCTAAAATGTTTTTGTCTTCTTTTAGCACAGTTATTTGCTTTGAAAAAGGTTTCTTATCTGCATAATGCGTCAACTTGGCTGGTGATATACATTTTTCAGTAATGTTGCCTTCCTTCTTCATTCTTTATTGATCGTCTTTATTCAAATGTTATCTGATTTCTTGGATGAAAAACTGCATTCCTCTGTCCTGTACGAAGCACCATCCGCTTATTAAATAGAATGTTAAATTTAACATTTTTGATGATTTTTTTTTCCTCAGTGAATCCAACTTACTGTATAGTTTATCTTTTATGAACAAGAACCCATTAAGAAGATATACACATAACTTTTTCCTAGTTTTACCAAAATCTATGGGCGAAATCATTTTTTTAAATAATTCTTTTTATAAATCTGATCAATGAAATGTAAAACATTAATTACATCTTCAACCTGCACATCCAGGAGAACAGACACACAAAAAGGCGATACCTGTCGTCCATCCATTGCCCCACGCATCTCTTTAAAGGTTGCCTGGTATTCTCCAATGAAATCATGCTTCCCGTTGGAGTCCCAGTCCCACACCGTGCACTGCAAGAAGAAGAGTGTATATGAATCAGAGATCAATGCATTCAGCCAAGGGGCAGCCAAGATGGCAGGTGGAGTGTAAATCCATGCTTCTACATGATTTTCTGTTTTTTTCCCCAAAAGCAATATCAGGCCCACATACTTAATCTTTTAGGAGTACATGGTAAATGCACTGCACCGGCTACAATGTCTGTAGAATCACTTAAGTCTAGGCTGACTGGTTGTAAATAAGAACTTCTTTTCGTGCAACTGTATTTGTATATTTTGTTATATCCATAAAAACATACACTTCTCTGAGTTGCTCAAATTATATTTTTCTTTTAAAGGCATGTGTGGGCAGTGTAGTTTAGCTTCAGACCATAAACCAAGTCATTCACACTTTGAGAGTTTGACAGAGCCAAATCAATGTTTGCTCCGTTAAAGCTGTCTCTAATTGCACTGGCTGGAAGCACTGAGGATGCTCCTGAGGAAACATAGACATGATGTCCGAGAGAGAGAGCTGAAGAAGACTTCCATAAAGAGGCAACCCTTAATCATTCATACAGAGACATTACTGGAATGCTTAAACTTTGATGGTATTGTGAAATATTCATGCAAAAATGCTGTGGGAGACTTCTGAATTGACATCAGCTGTACAGAGCAAAACAAGCAACGTTTTCTCTCCTTATCGCTTTGCGTTATCAGCATAGGGAGAAGAATGGTTATCTTTGAGGAGCTATTCATTGTTTGGTAGTATATGTACTGGTATCCTGCAGTATTGTCAGATTCAGGTTTCCACTCTTATAGTTAAAAGTGCTGGTGACTTGAAGCCATGGTAAATTAATGTCACATGGTTTATTGCAGTTAGCCAATAAGATTTTGTTGAAGTGGTGTCCAACACATACAATATATAATATGGGATAGTATATTAAATAAGACACATTTCCTTTATTTGTAACCTGGGAAATTTGAAGTACAAACCAAACTTTGTTAAAAAATTAAACATTCATTTGATTTATGGGTTTGGTCATGAATTTTCTCAAGCTAGATAGCAAAAATGACAAAGAGGGAAAAAAAACAGAATGTAGGTCAACAGGGAATGCATAAGCATATGGTGAAAAAAAAAACCTTGAGTGAGATGTCTGTACAATGAAACTGGTTTTCTTATTGTACATAATCCTCAAGGATTTGTCCTTTGGTGCAGACAGGCCACAGTGCTTTGCAGAGAAACAATAGCATAATGCGCAACAAAACACAATGTATTTTCAAAGGCAACTTTTTGTAACAAAAAAATGTATGTATTTTAATGATATTCAACAAATGCCTATTGAGAGTATGCATAATGATCAGATTTGTCATATGTGAAGGGTATGCAAGACACTTTCTTCAAAGTGGCCAGGGAATTTTTCAGCATAAATATGAAATCACAGAGCGATGGAAATACATGCTGCATGGCATATGCTTCGGGATCATGCTGCATTTAAATAAGTTTAGCTTTTTTTTTTTTTTAAATTAGTTAAAAATGCAAATAAAGTGTTGAGATACAACTCAAGCAATATTCATGAAATCTGGATGGGATTCAAAACAAATATCAAGACTGAGATACAGCAATAATATCAAATATTTCTTCTTCAGCCAAGTCTATATGCCAGTGAAACTTACACAGATTGATGCATAAAGAACCATTAAACACTGGCTATTATTAGAAAAAATCCATATTAATGCTTACTATGAATAAATGAGTAGAATGTATGCAAACTAACCAATCAGGCTGAACTGGTTTATGGAGAGTTATGTCTTTAATGGCAATGTGATGTATTTATAATATGGATTTTAACCTCGGTGTGAACAGGCTAACCATTTTGACCCTAAACCGACTATATGGGGCTCTGCTGACCTCTGAATTCACAATAACAGGTACACCATTCAACAAAAGTTCAGAAGTTATACCACTCAATCCAAACAACATCAACAACAGCAAACAAAATCAATTTACCACTGCAAGCATGGATCTGAAGTGAAGCCATTGATTTTATGTCAGTGCCTGAGGGCAGAGAGACATATTTAACGGATGTCATTATTAAATCTGGTGCACTCCACTGGACACAAGTTACACGCTGGGAAAGGTATTGCTTTAAATGAGCCGCAAAGAAACACATCTTTCTTATGTCACCATTGAGCCACATGTGTAAGACAGAAACATGTACTCCCTGTGGGCAGCCCCACCCAACAGCCACCCAATCAGAATGAGCCATTGCTGTGAGATTACAAGTGCCGCAAACTGTGAATGCCAGAGGCAAATATATTCAAACAAACGTTCTGTCTGAGAGGTGCTATCCACAGCTATGCCATCCCTGTAGCATGTGGTCAAATATTGCACTTGAGTAGTGATGTGACAGTGGTTAGGTTTGTGGAAAAAGTATGTACATGAAATACCTTCTTTATAAAAACTGTGCAAGATCAATTAGGATTAAGGGTTTTAGTTAAGTATGGGGGTTGGGGGTTGGGGGTTAGGACTGGGTCAGATTAGAATTAGGGCCATAGAATCCAAGGACAATATCACTGGGGGTGAAATGCTTTTTTGGTTTCTTGTCTCTAGGAAGATTTTCTTACCCAGAATGGAGATGAAGAGTAAAATAGGTGAGGGAATTCCACCAAAGCACCTTCTTCTGTCTTCCAGCGCACAGCTGCCACTGACAGTCTTTACGCTCAGAGATACTCTGACGCTACACTCAGAGAGGGTCCACTAATCAGACCCAATTCACTGTAGCAGCTGATGAAAACAGCCTTTTTCTCCACAGTGTTATCTTGCACATACTCTTCCCCTGCTATGCCTCAGGAAACTCATGTCATCCTCATTAATAAAAGAATCCCCCATTTCCAACCACCCTCACTTCCAACCGCTGGGGTGTGTGGGTCAGAGTTCACTGTCAGCCTCTCCTTTGTTTCCGTTCCAGAGAGCATGCGAAACGTCGGTGCGTGCTTCTCCGTGACAGCAGTGGGGGAAGGCAAGGGCCTCCATGGAACGGAATGGGAGAGTGGGGAATTCAGAGGGAACTCCATGCGTAAAGACAGGGCAAAAGAGATAAGAGGAACCTCCTTTTCACCCCCGGAGCCAAATGGAACAGGGCCAAGGAGGCCAAAGCAGCCAATGTCAGCACTGTTATTCACAGATACTCTTAGTGCAGCAGAGCTCACACCCAAGCTAGGGACCACACAGAGCTTCTGTTCTTTGGATCTGTAGGAAGCTTGCTCAGCTTGTACTACATACAATGTTACTGCAAATAGGTGTAGGAGAAGTATCAAGATGACATTCAAAGCACAAGCACCCTTTTCTTCCTCACATGTCTAATGTGCAAAACATCTAAATAACATATTATGACTTTGAAATTATGACTCTGAGTTTAACCTCTTTGTCACAAATAGTGAGTTGTAATCACTGAAGTCACCAGTGAGGCAAAATTAAAGCGATGAATGTTGATTGGATCTCTTATAATTTGATTTATTGAATTTCCCAAATGTTGGCAAAAGAAGGTCAACTGAGGCCAGCTATCAATTCAATAATTAGGGTTCAATCAATATCTGAGTATACCTATGCATACCTATGCTTCATTTTTATTTTCTGTGCATCAGCTTTGATCCAGGGAAACTCAGAGTGGAAATAAAGGGATGCTCCAAGATTTTGGCAATGGAGCCCTGGGTTTGTTTGCTTACCTGGAGTAGGCAAACCCCTGTAAGGTTATAATTCCTGCTCAATCATGCCAGAGAAATCCTCTGTACTATGGTGTTTCATTCAGTTTGAGAACTGCCAACTGTAGTCTGCTGAACTAATTCATAATAATGTATCCTTACTTGCAAAATGTTGGAACATCCCATTAACCTAGTATTCATCTATACAGTGTAAGAGAAAAGAGTCGCTCTACAAAAACCAAGTTAAAATGTGGAAAAGAATATTCAGAGAAATACTGAATATTCAATATTTAAAACCTTTCTTGTGGGTCAATAGCCATGTCTAACAGTTTTGAATCTGTCAATTTCTGGTTACCCACTGCTACTCCTTAAGCGTTATAGCAGATACTGTTATGCCATAATCTTGATGAATTTTGTATCATGAACGTAATGGATGTTTTCAGATATCTGTGAGTATAAGTATTGTTGTCATGGTGATCAAGACAATAAACATTTTGCCAGATCCCTAAATACGCATGTAGATGGAACATAACTGAGCAGTTATTTACTTTGTGAAATATTTTGCAAAAAGTAAAGCATGGATGATCATCTTCATTCTGGCAGAAAACAAGGCACTGTGTAACTCATGCTTACCAGCAGGAGTGTCGCCTAAGACAGGAATAGAGCGTAACACTGGGTGGCAAAAGCTGTCCCCACAGGACACCACACAGAATTAATTAGCCAGACTTTTTCCGCTTCCTTGGCCCCCTGCAAGTGAGGGAAATGTAATGCTTGAGGGGGGAAAGGAAGGGTACTGTGTTACAATTTGTATCTGAATGACATCTAGCGTCGCGTTAACAGTATGGGGTGGCAGTGTGTCCCGCAGAGCTGGGTGGGTTTTGAGGCACATTTATCAAAAGATTGATTGGATGATGTTTGGTGGACGTGCATACTTTTCTGAGCCCATTAATCAACGTTTCCTTCTGTGCCATGAATACATGTTAAAGGCAGAGAATTTCAAAACAGGGGAATCCAGGTGACTTGTCAGTGCCGTGAGTACTCAACATTTAATTGAAAGGAAAATTTGAGGCCTTCGATAGTGATATAGGATAATAATTCAGTGTTGAATAATAATAATACAGGAATGTGATGATACTGTATGCTTGTTTCTATTTCACGAATGCAAAGTCCTCAAGCAAAGCAGTTGCCTCAGATGTGCTGTGTTGTCACGAACGCTCCTCTTAGTCTGTGAAGGGTTAACGCATCAATGCTGTATGATATTATTCTCTCCTTGGGAGGTTGAAGCCATTAATGTGTTAGGGCTTGGCACCAGGTGTTTCTTGGGGATATCCAATGATTCTCATTCCTGGGTTGAAGAGGTCAGAATGGATTGGCAGGTGAGGGCTTCTCTGGTCCTCTGGGGCATGCATTAAATTAGTGCCCAGATGTGATGGAGGGGTTATGTGTGCCAGTACAGGGAGCCAGGAGAGACATAGAGAGCATGGAGAGTGATCATTTCTGGGTATGGTATGTTAAAATGGGTGTCCATAGTATCTGAGTTGGACCTGACTGGAGCACAGCATTGAGCTGCAGAATATAAAAGTGCCAGTGCAGAGGTAACTGTAGGCCCCCATTTGGAGCGCGCCACTTAGCCTAGCAGGTTGTTAGTGATGCTTTCTGTCACCCAGAGTGATCTTGACAGCTATTGCACATGCAAAAATATTCCCCTCACAGAAAATGCTCCAATGGACCGGTTTCGCAGAAAAGTATTCCTGAATACATTAAGCAATCATCAATGCAAAAAATGAGGGATCTGTCTGGCTGAACTGCCAGAGCAATGAAAGCGGTCAAGAGGAAGAGCCTGGAGACAGAAACACTTTTAATACTACACTTATGTAAGGGTAGTGTCCCCCTGACATGCCTTACAGAACAGTGCTGGTGACAGTGTCAGTGAGTGGCCTAGATCACTCTAATGCCCTGGAGCCATATAAGAAGATGGGTGTCAGTGGGACACCTTCCGTCCAATATGCTGGTGGGGGGGGGGGGCTGGAGGGACTAGGGGTGGTAGGGTCATTGTACCAGCAAAGCCTTGGGGAAGAGACAGTGGTGTGGTTGTGGATATAAGTGAAAGGGGAAGACTATACAGGGTTTTTTTTCCTTAGGAGAAAAATATGTGTGATTATAAATCAGTGAAATGGATCCCTTGCATTCAGTATCCAGCAGTATTTAATGAATAACAACAACAGTACACTTCCCCCCACTTCCCCAATCCCAGAGGGGCTTAGGTGAAAGGGAAAGAAGAGAGGTGCTTTATTTCTAGTGCTGGAAGGTTGGGTATATCACGCTTCGCTTCCCATTGTTGCCCGAAGGCTCTTATTCACTAGGAGAGCTTGCTTATGTTGCCCTGCAGGTAGTAATCTGCTGTTGCTGGCTTCAGCACAAATAATAAGAGATCAGTGGTTTGATTGCGCAAAGTATCTGTCACAGGTCTGAAACCTCTAAAACATACCTGCTTTCTATTCGTATTCTGTTTATCATATGGCTCTGAAAAAATTAACAAGGAAGCTTAAGTACAAAAAATACTAAGTGTTTTTCGATAAATGTTTTGCTAGTATTAAAATGTCACATCTGTTTTATCGAGGCGTTCTTGTTGTTCTGCAACATTTACGACTGTAATTACAGAACAATGTCATTTGAGTGAGGTTCAAAGAAGGTAGAGTTTGTGTTAACTTCAAAACGTTCAGAAACTCGTAGCACTTTACTTGAGTTCTGGCAGCACTTCATTTCAGTGTAATTGCTATTTTGCTTCTTGTTTGAGTGTTACAGTCCTCACGCTCTGGGGAATATTAAGTAACTGGAAATTTACATTGCAATATTACTGCGATCATATTACCACTTATTCCTGTGCTGTACAGTGCTCGGAAGTATGTCACTGGAGAGATTCTCCGTAATCCTTCGAAGCAATTTACTTTTTTACTGAATGAGAGATTTGTATTGCAACAAATCTGTAGTATCAGTTTCCAATACTGTCTGATATACTAAGATTATATTTCCCCTGGATAAAATGCATGTTATGATGTATCCTTAATGTTTCAGGTAAATAAGCACTACAAGAACATGGACACATTCGGATATGTATATTGTCGTGGATGTTTAAACAGCTTTACATGGACAAAAAAGAATGAGAGAACGTATACTCTTCTCATAGCGAACCAATCAACCCTCACAAGGCTGAAATGCATACGGGGTGGCAAAGTTGATGTCCACATTTCTACCTGTTGTGTTTTCCCTTCTGCGGCGCTTCATCTTTATTTGGAGTTCCAACTCCAAATCTGAATTCTCCACATTTCCAGACCAGAAAACCCCTTTAGTATTTCTTACAGCAATTGCCCCAGTTTCATTCCTTATCACAAACCATGAATAATTGAGGCATGAAAAAAAAGATGATTTCTTCTTCTGTATTCTAAATTAATCATGCCTATATGATATCAATAATGAAAAGAGTGGTTTCTCTTAGGTCTTTGAATAGGTTAAATCGATAAATCTCTTTTTTTTTTCTACTACAGTTCTTACTATTCAAATGGCTATCTAAGCAATGCAATAACAATAAAAATTCTGTGACATCAGAGCACCCCATGATACTATCTCATTGCTCCTGCCACATCTTTCTGGGTATGGATATCACCACAATGTTACATTGAGATGCTCTTGGTTGGTGGGAACAGTAACTCTTTTGCAAATGACTGACATCCTCCCACTGGGTTTTTGATTCTTTTCAGCAGTAGGTCCGGGCTGCACTTGCACTTTACATCTGTGGATATAATCTTAAAGACTGCAAGCTGTCATAACTGAAAGCAGGAGACTGGAACATTTTATAGTCAGTCACCCCCAGGAAATCTGTGATCACAGCAGGCAATGACTGTAAAAAGCATGCAGTCATGTGGGGGTATTCCTCTGGAAAGCCCTGCTTATTAAATCCTAACTAACGCAGTCCTAAACCTCAATAAACCCTAACCCCGGGATTGAAACTGACCTGACCACTTCTGTTATTCTTCCCCGATGTCTACTTCGTCATTTCATTAACATGTGCAGATGTTCAAATTGCATCTTTCTTGCATGTGACAAAATGAGACAGTGGAGCACGTTTAGTGGTTTAAATGGTAACCTTGATGTCTTCGTTATGTTTCTTGAGCAGGACTAAGGGGTTTCCTCAATCAGGGAAAAGGTCTGCTTTCCTAAATCCTTTTCACACTGAGGCCAGTCCTCACCGCTCTACCTGCCTCGTTTTTTTGCATGGAGCCACACTATTTAAGAGATCTTATCAAATGCAACACCCTTGCAGCCACAAGAGGTGTGAGGGGGTGTGAGGGGGCGAGTCCAGTTCTGCTCTATGAGGAGTTCTCTTGGATCAGCACACATTTCAAAGGGGAGGATATGAAAAGCCTTTGAAATGCATGTGTCTGTTTCCTTTGGTGTGCTAAACCCACACCAACTCCATTATGAGATTTTTCCCTGCAGTGTTGCCTAGGGTTGCAAGACTTTTGAAAGTACCAGTGTGCTAAGTCACAAATTCCCAGAGGAGTTTTTTCTTTATGGCACTTTTACTTTATTTCTTTTCTCTGTTACATATTTCCTGTAAGCAGCAATTTAGCATTGAGACAACACCACGCCAACTCATGCCCATTAAGGCCTCACTGCTCACGCCCTTATATTCCATCACCTCAAGAGGCCTGATTACCCTCCATCACGCTGAATGAACCTGCAGTTGACCTCCACCATGCTCAGCTTTATAGTCCTCGCACCGTAGCATGACATGGAGTTGACACGGAGCGGCGCCGGAATGAGGACGTTGGCGGATGTGTCACGCCCCATTATGCGTAGCCCGTCAGCTGCGCTCCCACAGAAAGGAGCTGCATGGTCTACTGTACATCGCAGGACATCACATGGAGCCAGAGAGTGAGAAACAGTGAGGGGGGAAAAAAAGTGCACGTACGTATGCACGCATGTAAAAAGTGGTACGTTACTAATGCAAAGTGTGACCCAATGCTAAAGCATTGGTTATTGGACAGCCCCAAGCTTCCTGAAGCAGTTTAGTTATCTTGCTCTTAAGCCTGCTGTCATCTTAATTTTAAAATAAAACTAATGTGTCCCGCCTTCAGACCACTCCTCTTCCTGTTCCTTTAATTTCAAATCATCATGAGCGAGCAGCAGATCCATAGAGCATAGAGTTAGTTTGAGTGAACAGCATGACCTTAAAGAGTCAGTTTTGAAACGATGGTATATGCCCTTAAAGAAACTAAGCACGTTTGATTGAATCTACCCCTTGGTCATACTCTCTGGAGTCTGGTTAACAGTGCAAACAAGCCCATTTGCAGGACTGATTGGCTAAGGGACTAATTAGTAAACAGAGTCTTGTGTGGGCCTCCTCTGACAGCACTAGCACTTAAAAGGCCCTTGAAACACATAGTTCAATAAGGTCTTGTCTTGTCCCATCTTGGATTCCCAGTCTTGTCGGTTAAAGTGATTTTGGGGGTCATGAGTGGTGACTTGGGTCTGAGTGACAGACGAAATCCGAAATCAGCAATGACACAGGCGCCGTCCCACCCACCTCAAAGAACAACAAGAGGAAGCTTGTAATCAAATAAAAAGGAAAAATTGTTCTATTTGAATTGCCTCAACATGACAATATCAAGCAGCTCCATGTCTTTTCATATAAAGCCTACATAGACGTATTACAGAGCCCCCCTCAGGGTGCTGTCCGTCGCACATCATTGCTTATCATGCAGCATTGCGTTGGAATATAACCACGCAACAGGGGCTCCTGCTTGCCTGAAACGCAGATACTCAAGGTGTGCCACAGGACACAGATTGATCAGAGTTCCACTCAAAACTCAGAGCAAACTCACACATATCTAGGGCAACAAAGATTTAAGTTTTTCAAATAAAATTAAAGTTTTACAGTTAAAATTGAAGTCAGTTGTCATTACTGAGATCTTAATACACAATTTAAGTTTTGTACTACAGTACATCTTTATACAGAAGAAAACCAGAAACAGACCTGAATGTTCTTGGCTAGCATCAGTCAGACTGTGCTGAAAAATAAGTAGAATGAGGGCTACTGGACGGTTCATCCTGTAAAGGCACTGTTCTGGTGTGTGATAGGGCCTGTGTCTATGTAAGCTCAGTGTGTGGTGTGAAAGACTGTGGTGTGAAAAGAGGTGACAGGCAATAGCGTGTTCTTGTTTGTCAATGCTCACCTCACTCGGGTTCAAAAAAGAAGTTGGAGTGATGAGAACAGCTTAAAACCACTGGACATTTCAAATTTGGAAAATGGAGAAAAAAACAAGAACTGCTACAATGAGACATTGAGGCTGACCAATCAGTTTTTATAATGTAGCAGGCCAACCCCAAACATAAGATGCGTCATTGACAATAAAATATTTTTTTGGCCAATATTAAAATGGTTGGAATCACTACAACCTCCTTGGCCTGGTCCCTGCTCTAAGATACACTGAATACAACCAAGGAGCATGGGAAAATGATCAATACTCCATTGTGCACTTAAGACTTTCCTTCATGTATAGTCATAGATTGTGGTTGTCAAAGATTGAGACAGGCAATACTATCTGTACTCAAAGCTTCGCTGTGATAGCAGCAGATGGTAAAATAAAAAGAGAAGAGTAAGTGAAATGAAACTTGTATAGGAATGGAGGTAAAAAGAAAATGCAATAAAAAGCAAGACATGCTGCACAGTAGGGGTCTACTTCTTGTTAAGCTTGTCAGAGGCAGAGATGTTTAATGTCTAATATGTTTGTTCTTCTCTATTCATCTGAGTCTGTCAAAGCACACACTGACAAGGATGACTGTATATAGTCATACTGTTGTAAGATTATAGGAAAACCCACTTGTGTTGTGAAAAGACCCCGACAAGAGATACCACACAACAACAGGCAGGCATTTAACAAGTTGGCGAGAGATAGCAAGCTAGCTAGTAGTTGTGTGTATTGTAAATCACTTACAGAATAAGGTTTTCACCATGTCAAGGGTTTCACCAGGTCAAGGCATTCCATGCCTTTGTGTGATGTGCTTTTCTCCAAAATGGATCATGACTCATTTTCCAGCATAACAGTAACATCATAGTTTAGTTAACAAAAGGCACAATGATATGAGGCGCTTCATGGTGTGCACCATCCCAACAGATGGTAACATTGTAATGAGAGGAGGGACCTTTATATACTCGCTGCAGAACCAGAGTGATGAATACAGTATAGATAAAACATCAAGATTTGCAAAGGAAGCATGAAATCCATATGGCCCAAGGGCCTAATGACAGTGGGGGCCAAATTTCCTCTTCCTTGACACCATTGATCCATTAGTATGTGGTTCACACAGATATTAAAAATCCCCCTTCATCTGCCTCCATTACTTTGAGACGAGGCCAGAGACCACATAGGAGTATCAATCTCGTCATGGTCCCAGAACACAGAACAAGGTTTTGGACATCTAGCTCTTGCATTCACAGTGCATGACTTTAATCAGGATCATCCATAGCTCTGTTGACTGATTTATTTATGTGTATGCAAAGATGTGCATGCCAGCTGTGCATGCACTCAAATGAATGCCAGGTTTGTCATTTATACAATTTCATATGCAAACTGCTGTGCAAATCTCAGTGCAAACTTCACACCATATGCAGAACTAGTGGCTGAAAAGCTGTGTGGGACAGTCACACACTTTTAATTGTTGGCCTGTGTCCCACAAGGGCAGTGTCCAGTATTTAGTACAGTACTTACTGTGGCATTGTATTTCATTAAGGAAACAGCATGGAAGATAACCAAGCAATATGGTAAAATGAACAAGCAACAAACTCATCAGAATAATAACAGGTGATTATCTTATTAACACATCTTTTGCACCCAACTCAACATTATCATGAAGTATAGGTAGGTGTAAGCAGCTTAATTTGATATAGTTTGTAAATATGTAAATAAAACCCAGTGTAGTGCTGTTCTGTGTCTGATTGGTTGTACTATATGTCCTCAATGGTGAACTATCCTTTTTTTAGAAGACATTTTTTACATGGTGAATGATTCATAAAAGGTGCACCATGTAAAGCTAATCAAAGGAGTCCACTGGATGCAGAGCTTTAAGCAGGTGGACAGCATAACGAGGCCTCATCGCTTAAATTTGGGTGTGATTTCCAATGAAGAAACTACTCAGCTGACATTATGTTCAGTATGGAAATGGTACACGCTTTGGTCGTAACGGTGTTAACAGGTCGATCTCACCTTTAGCTTGCGGTCGTGGTCTCCACTGCAGAGTGAATTCAAAGAGACCTTGAAGGTTTTCCAGACAGGATTGAGATTGTTCATGACAGTCTGAAAAAGTACAGAAAGGTTAACACCTGGCTCCTCAGGGTGGATGATGCACTGCTTGTCGATATATTTACTTCATTCACTTACGAGTTTAACACAACTCCCAACAGCATTTTTCAGTATAATTGACAGATACCCTTCTCAAGGGCAAGATAATATGAGAAAATGCCCCTTTGAGTGAATACATTTTACAGTTTGTCCTTGGTCATAGCAGATCAAGTACACAAGGCACTTCAGGCTTCCTCGATATTTTGTTGTTTAGATTTAGAGAGAATTTCCAAGTGCATTGTTTGGTTTCACCTGTCAGTTTATTGTTCTCAGCCCTGGCCCGAACCCTGCTGTGGTTCAGTGAGTGAATGCTAGCTTCTGTCTGTCATTCATGTGTGCCTTGTATTGTTACCCACAAGCTGTCCTGGTTTGGTATTGCTGCAGCATCAATGTGAAATCTACCCTGTGACACAACGTTCACCTACTGTACCTTCCTGAAGCTCTGTTTTAATTATTAACCACTCCGGGCTCCTGTTGGAAACCAGTTACAAAGAGGTGCCGGTGAAGCAGAGGCGATAATACCAAATATCTCCTGAGGAGACAGTCTGTCTGTTGACATCATGAATATGGTACTTTTTATTTTTTTCTTGTACATTCATGCTAATTGAGCTCTTGTTTGTTGTGTTCTTTGTTGTGTTGTGGTGCTGTACAGCTGGCTTTTTTTGTGACGCTGTATTTATCTTTCACCGACAGAGCCTAATGCTTTATAGATTCATTTCAGCGCAAGTAATTAATGTATTATATTAGTACACATGAACAGTTGGGTATGATGTAGCAGTGAGTTCGCTTTGCAAATAAATACATCACATGTGGTGCATAACTTTTGACAACAATCAACAGATACATTGCAACATATGGGACCTGAGGTGAATCAGATGTCCTTAGAGATGTTAACAAAATCCATAAGTCTCATTTAGGAATGATAGCATAATATGAGATAACAGGAGTGCTAAATATTTAATTGACACATATAGAGGGATTCTATGTTAGAGGTGTTGTTTACCAGAATCATAATGTACACAATTCTCCAGAATATCAAATGTAGGAACCGTGATTTAAAATTTGTCTGCAATGTTATTTATAGGAAGTATAATGCAAACATATGTCCACAATGTCACTTTACCTCCGTTCTGTGTACGAGCTGTTGAGTGGCATCGTCATTCGTTCTGAAGATTTCCAAAAATGGATCAGACTTGCTGAAGAAGTCCTTCAAAACAAGAAAGAATAGAAATCCCATCTGTTACTCCTCCTACCCCATCGTGGTTGGTGTAACCGTAATGTATGCCAGTGCAGTAGAAAAGTAATGATTTACAGTAAAAAAAAAAGTGTCAATCTACAAACTGTAAACTAAAGTTTTTGTAAAAAAAAAAAAAAAAAAAAAAAAATTGCCCTCTGATATTTCAGTGGATATTATAAGTCATCCATGCAACTGCCATTGAGTGAGTATTCATCATAAAAAGCATGTTTATTTTATTGATTGACTGATTTATGGACTGACAAATATGAATCTTATCAGTAACTTGCCGAATAGAGCATATTGTATTTCCCTAAGTACATAAGTGATATCTGATATGACTAATATATTTTATAGAAATGCCTTTTTTCTCTCTCTCTTTTCTCCCTTGCTCTGTTTATTTCCTACTCAATTATTCATTGTTCTGCTGTGAAAAGCAACATGAAGGAGTCTCAACTTTCCAATCAGCTCCAGCTGTCATGCAAAGACGGTTGCATGGTGTTTTCCTAAAAAATATATCTTACATTAGATAATATCTCAGAGGCAGAGATACTGTCCAGTCATAAAGCGCTCTCATGCTAGTGCAGAACTCCTTGTCTCTATCAGTACAAATCCTTGGATAACCTTGTGCTAAAATCAAATTTAATTTTACATGACAAGAAGAGGTATAACAACTCAGCTTTCATCAGCATTAGCTGTTCGTGACAAAGTGACACAAATGAGAGCCAGTCAGAATCTGGCAGTTCCACTGGTTCAGTGCTCTGCTTCTCCCTCACACATGCAGATTATTGAAGTCAAGGATGATTTAAAACTTTCATCATAAATATAAAGTATGATTCATTTCAGTTTATTTTTCAGCTTTTTGTATTGGTGTTACTAAAAATAAAAAAACAGATATTTGGAGTTTGTAATAAATGTCATAACTTCATTTTTATTTTTAGCTGAACTATTTTGCCCCCTTGGTGGCTAGCCAATCAGAGTCATGCTCTTTGATCCAATAATGATTGCATTTCATGATTTTTATCTATGCATGACAGAGTTTCTGTTTACTGTCGATCCTATGCATTAGTACTTGGAATTAATAAGGCATAATTAGAATGCTACATATGGGTTTTAACTCCATTTAGATTACAGGTGTTACTAGATTACTGAGTGCTAGATTATTGATGTTCTGCTGAAGGATGGTTTCAAGTCTCGGCAAGCATAGTTGTCGTAGGATGAGTATCCCCAAGACAGCGGATATTTTGGACAAGTTTCACTTTTGCATATGAGTAAAAAAAAAAAAAAACAAAAAAAACAAATGATAATAGGTCATGCTCTCAAACATTTCAATGTGACCCTCTCATCTAGAGCACTGGCTCTGGACAAAGAGAGGGCTGGGCTCTCTCTCCTGCTCTATCACTGGTAGCTCCATAGAGGGAGCCCTTCCTTTTGTTCTCTTCTTGACATTGTGTCATCTTCATTTCCCATTTTCCGTTGATCATCTTATTACTCCCAAAGCATTCTTTTTCTGTGTGATCGCATTCCTTGATTGATTCCTTTCCCCAGGTGGAGGGTAACATTGATTTAACGAGGAGTCGCATGACAATACCTACTGCACAGACAAGTCCAATTCCCTCTCGCTCAATTTAAGCCTTCTCCACTGTGAGACGTCTCAATTTTGAATCTGTTCTACCATGTCAGTGTTCTCTTCTGGGGGTCTGGACTGTGGGATGCAACATTGTTTGAACTTGCAGTTTATATGGAGGTATCCTCACTGCAAACCTGTGGGGTTTAGTCCATAATCACCTTCTTACACTCATTAATTTTGTTAATTAGTCATACTTATGTAAACCCCCACACCATGGTTGGGGAGGGGGTGCAGGGGTTTACATGTCAGTGTGAGACCAGTGGGAGGGAATTAACATTGCCTGATTGCTAACTTTGTTCACTTTGCGAAAAACAGTGTGATCTAACCTACCTACAAAGGCAATGTCATTGTGTTCTCAGAAACATGCCTGTTAACTTGCCAGCTGGGAACACAGCTACACTCATCAACATCCGTCTTAAGTTTATAATTCCTTTGCTTGTGCCATGATGGTGCATCACTTTATTTAGAGTTGTACCAGCAACCATAAGTGTGTGATGCAGTCCTTATGCCACATTGCACATAATTATCATTTCCATGTTGGTGTGGCAAGGTGGCAAGTGAGTTTGACTGGCTGGCCTGCCAATATTCTAGTATGGGAAACCCTAGTATACTAGATAATCCTTGTATGTATTCTGTGTGAGTGAAAGCAATACATAACAGAAAATAAAGTGTAAGATGAAAACTACATACATGCATGATGTAATATTGTAGAAAGCGGAAGAGTTGTGGATTTGGAGCCCTGCAAATGTCTTTTTCTCCTGTGTGTTTGCCACGCTGGGTGTTCCCACGCTTCATACGACTGGGACTCAGGGCCCCAAAACCTTCCCGCTGGAGATAAACCACTCTCCCAGCTCATAAACAACAGATCACTCCTCTCTCTTCTCTCTCATGCCCGTCTCCTGAACTCCTCCACCCTCATTTCCCCCCTGGCCTCTCAATTCTCTCTGCACCAATCCCTCACTTTATTGTTATTTCTAATCAGACTCCCTTAATTCAATTACGGCTCTGGTGATTAGCATGCTAGGCTCATTGGCGCCTTTGCTAATGAATGTTTAATACTGAAAATGTAAAAAAAAAAAAAAAATTTCAGATAAAACTGATAACGCCCTACAGGACTTCCCATAACAATAGCATCACGAAGAGTGAACTGAAGGTTTGGAAAGTTTGATAAAATCATTTGTTCAACAAGTTTTCATTCTTAATCACTTGAGTGCATAATAATTAGTGAACTGATGAACTCTGAAAATGTTTCCCAGAGGTAAATGGATGTTATCCGCAATTTTAAAATCCTTCAATTTTCTGATGATTGAATGGAACTCTTTAAACAATATCAGGAGTTAGTCTGACATTATACCTTGTCGTCCAGTTTCCTCGCGCTGAACGAGAGCTCAACATAGTCATCATTCCCTGACAGCTCCTCTGCGGTGACCTACAGGAGATTGAGGGAATACATAAACCAGGTGATCGCCACTGAAGAAACATTGTCAGTTTCCGAGAGCATCCTGCTTATTATTCTATGAGAAACGCGGAGAGAGTAAGCCGGAAAGACAATGTGAGAACAAGTGAGCTGGAGGGAGAGAGAGAGACTGAGAAAGAGAGAATCATAAAACAAAGAGAGTGAATTCTGCCATGTTACAGAGCATGAAGGACAGTCATGCTAATGAACCTGAGGATGTACCCAAGCCACTTAATGATGCAAACATTTGTTTACATCACTTGATATGCTTGTTTTCCACAGCTGAAACGAAGACTTAATCATGTGGTCTTCTGATTATATGAGGCCTACCTTCCACTGGGAATTGGGTACACAGAACAGTATATTTTATTTCATATCAGCTCTTATCGTATATATAGTTTATAGTATCAGTAAGTTTTACTCTAAATTCAAATGAAATTCACATAAATTGCACTGGCAAAGCGTGTGCTCGGCACAGTATTTCCAAAGCACACAAGATCGACTTCAGCATAATAATACCTCCACTGCATCTGCTACTTGTAATAATAATGATATATATACCCTAGCAAATTGTGCTGGGGACAACATGATGCCACAGTTTCCTTCTCTCTCAGGCTATGGCACACTGTCACCATGGACCAATGCAGTTGTGGAAATCTCTTCTGGTGTAACAGACACTTTTTCTCTACCTGTCATGTTTTTAAATAGTAGAATTTTGAAAATATGCTTTGCACAAAGTACCTCTGTCTCAAGAGGTACTTTCACCTGTCTCAGAGTCCCCGTACAATCTTTACTGCTTTGGACACCATGACTTTAAGACAGCCTTTCTCAGTGGCCAAAGCAGTAGTCACTAAGCCTGTACTTTATCAGGAGCTGTCTCTGCTTTGTGTCTCTGATGGTTATGGTATCAGCCAATATGAAGACACATTTTAGGGCCGATAGCACTCAAGCCTTGTGTTTTGGTTTCCAAAATTTGGGTTTTCATTAGCTTCAACATGAACTTATTCAGTAGTTAACATTAGAACGTTCTTATGGTTGCAGTGCAAGCGAGCTAACACTCTGGCTACTCAAATCCAGGCCTGAAGGCTTCTCAATACAGAGAGTTTACCCAGCTTATTTTAAACCACTGATGTTTTCAGAACTGGCCGCTAAAGCTGCTCAAGACCATGATGAATTATATAAAAAGCTTACTGTATCTACCTGGATCGAAAGCCAGCAAACACTAGTCCCAGGGCTAAAGCTGAGTATCCATGTTTTACACTACAACTGAGGGAGCCAAGCCACAGCTTTAGACCACAAGTAGCTTCAATGGCAATGACTTATTTGTGTTAGTGAAAAGTGGCTATACAGCACAAAACTGTGTTCAGCACAAACTGTAAAAACACGTTAAAGTGGAACATTAGGGCGCTGGTTTTTTATGTCCGATAACATCCTGACTGTTATGTTTGCAATTTACCAGTCACCCAGAAACATTAATTAAACTGTCTGTCATACCCACAGCAAATGGTTTATATTTTATCTAACTTTATGCCTTTTTGAAGCTTAACTACACAGAGGCATTTTTAAAAATGCATACTGAAGGTCTATAAATGGCTGTACTGATTACGGTTTTAAACAATCTCTTGCTCAGTTTCACAAAAGACTGGCTTAGAAACTAGTGTCAAGAATCAGAAAATAAGCATGGTGACTGAAGGGTGAAAGTCAAGTCAGTGTGCTGATGGAGAACTGGGTAAATTCAATCAAATGCCCTGAGTGTCTTTACAGGCATATACAAGTCAGTCAAAACAGCTTTACATCACATCATAGTCGTCTTTGATTGTTATTTTACTGGAGATCGACAGGCATGTCCTTTGAAATGAAATGTGATTCATTTCATTTTTAAATAATATACTATATGCCCTTAAAGAGATGTGATATCTTTTGACTGAATCACATATATGCTTTCTGACTAGGTGTGCTTCGTTAAATCTAGCCCAGAGGTCTGGACCCACTTTCCCACTTATTTCTGTTTCTCTGCTTTCTATCAGTCTTCCCTGTGTTTTTGGGTTACGCAACACACTAATCAATAAATATGGTTAAGACGAAGCAGTCACGACATTTCTATGAACATTCTCTCCAATCCAGAAGAGCTTCATTTTCATGCATGAAGACAGAAACAATGCAATGAAGTGCACAATATTAGAATGGGTAATTATTCCAGTCAACTGGAAATGTTCTCAGAATCGTGCATTATTATGCAAATATCCACAAGCTGCCATTTCCAGCCAAGGATGTACATTTCTAAAGAAGAATACAATAAACATCCGTAAACAATTACTGGCTTAAAGTAGGGAGGAATATTATTGTTTGTTTTTACCCTTGACAGTAATTAAAACAAGTCGGTGCTTCATGAAATAAAGTTTGGGTTTTCAACTCCTGAAGTAAGTTTACTCTATGATTGATTTTAATATTGTTTACATTTTGTTTTGGTAATGTTTCTAGCCCATATTGGTTTCACTCACTGAATTTATATCTGTGAGAGACATGGACAAAATATTGCAAGCATGAAACTTAACCAAAAATCATGGTGTAACAATTGTTCAAATTCTTGAAAATATTTCTTTATTCAGTCTTAAGACTGTCTGTAAATTTTGTAATCGCAATCTTCTCCAGAAATGTCCTTCAACGATCATCAATAAAACATGCTTTCACGCTTTGCCTCGTTGGTCACACGTAAAAAATAAAGAGACACCTGGATGAAAGCCTTACCGTGATAGAGGCCTTCCCCACAGCGCTTCCTTGTTTAAGCAGGCATTTAGAGAGCTTTCTTTGGGACACAATCTGTTTGAGTAAAGATAAGACAACGTGAAAGCCATCAGAGTGTCCCCACTATTCCTTTTGATGCCTGTTGGATGGGAGCGGCGAGAATCAATAAAAACGAGGAACCCTGGAGTGCCGAAGCTGAGGTGGAAAATGAACGCACTGAGAAAAGCTCTCCTTTGCTTTGTTTTTCTGGAAGAATACGCAGCTGAGAGCCAGGCCTGTACTCTGAAGGGGATTCCCTGTAGTGTGGTGATGTGAAACAGAAGTCAGGGCAAGCAGTAGACAGAATGTACCACAAACAAATAATTTGAAAGCGAAGATGAACAGCAAAGGTGAAACAAACTATAAATAAAAAGAGGCATTCTTTTACATAAGTGTAAGTAAAGAATAAATCTCTTCGGGCTAAAAAAAACTCTTAAATGTGTTCGGGCTTTTGGTAAAAAGTAAAATATGAGTACATGTCTTTTTAAACAAACCGTACAGAAAGCAGACCTCCCATGGGAAACCAGAGCCCAGAATCTACAGTACACTTCAAAAATTCATTAACTCCCTTCTTACACCTTTCCCATCCCAACCACCATCTCAGTTTTGGGGGTTTTCATTATTGCACAATTCTCCAGTGACACCCCTGAAATAGAAGCGGGTAGAAACTGAAATGAATGTGCAGGGCATATGGACAGTTTTGCACAATGACACCAAGTTGAAATTCATTGGATGAGAGAGAGAACGCTTCAAGGCATTAATATGAACCAAAATATTGGTATTCATCATATAGCGCGGGGGTTTCCAGGCTATTTTTTTTTTCCTCTATGAGGCGGACGTTGTGGGGCTCTTGGCCATCTGGTTTGAGCAATTGTATAGGCATCGTTTGCAGCAGCAAAGAAATAAGTGAGGGAAGTCGCCTGTCGGGGGAAAGCATTAGTGCTTTGCCAGTGAAGCAGCTGTCTCAGTTTTCAACACCAAACAGAAGAAAACATGACAAAGGGCAACTGTTTGAAAACAAGAAACATCTCCAGGCAGTTGGGTTGCCTCTTTTGTATGTTATTGGAATCATTTCTGTGCTTTTGGTTTCATGCCCCTCTGACCGTGTGCAAAAAATAATTAGAGATACTCCACATAGGGAAGTATTTAAATATCAAAAATAGCTATGCAACCTCGGTTCTTGCATGGCAATAACAATAACAAGCAGTGGAAAGAAGAAAATTAATATAGCACAGTATTGAATAATAAATAATATTAATCATTTAATAAATAAATGGAAAAAGAACACAAAAAAGGAACAAATTCCCGAGTTGCATCTGCAAGGACTTACTTGGCCGAGCGTGCACTCTATGCCTCCCAGGAAGTCAGCCTCCTTTAACCCATTGTGGTTGCTGCTGATATTGTAGAGGTCGAAGCGCAGACGCTGTACCTCCTCGAAGTAGAAGTCCACAGTGAAGACTTTGGAGAAGGTGGGGTTAATGCAGCTACGGATTACCTCTGTTCTGTCCACCTGCAACGACAGCAGAGGTGGGGAAACACAACTATGAGACAGTCTCCACAATGAGACCCATTAGTCTAGTGCCACATCATCATGGTAAGAGCTGGCTTAAGATACAACATTATCCTGATAATTATTTTTAAAAATTAAAATGTGGCCTTTAGAACAACATGTAAATGATTTAAAAAGAGTTGTGTTGGGAGAAAATGGCTCCCCAGATGGGTTAATATGGTAAACATTGTCAAACGCTTTAAAACGTAATGTGTAACTGATGAGAGACTGCATGTGTGAATATTTGTGTGTGTGTGTGTGTGTGTGTGTGTGTGTTTGTATTATGAGTATATTATGAGTGTGTTCTCTCCCTGTGACAGGACCGTAAGTAACTATAGGGGGTGCTGAGAGTCTTGGCGCTTATCTGGACTGCTATATTAAGCTTTATCCTGCTGGTGATGGCAGTCTATCGCACCTGACACTGTCAGATAGTAATAGAATTCCAGCTGAAAAAACCAGATGGTGGGCTAGATTCTATCTCTGTCTGGCACATATTTCACTTCAGAAGGACACAATCGGAAAGAAACAATATAATTCGCTATTTCTCTCATGAGTCCCACTGATGGGTGTGAATATTTCAATAACCACAATCTACTGTTTTCATTCAGTAGCCTTTGAGTAGTGAACCACAATAGGCTTTATATGTTTATATTATGTTTTTGTAATGGTAGGTTTGGGTCTTCTGAAACCAGGTGCAAACATTGCATATATAGGAAACTATGTATGCACATAAAAATGCATAAAAACAAAAATACAATTTGGGGATTTAAACTGGAAACTAACAAGTCAGCAAGAGAGTCATATTGCAGAGTGGACAATGCTAATTTGACTTTGCTCTGGCTATCTCCTCCCCAGACAGTGCTCAGGAATCATACCCAAAAGGACAGCATTTCTGCCTCTCTTCCACAGCACTCTTAAAATGCTGTTTTTATACACTAAATCAATATGGACAGCACAAGAGCAAGGCATGTATATTGTTGATCATTAGTACTATGCCAACACATTTCCAAAACTCCCCAACCACAGGCAAATGATAATGAAAATGAGAATGTTAGGAAGTGAATGTAAAACCAATTGGATGCCAATAGTCATACTCATACTGTAGTGGACTAATCAAACAGATGCTGGGTCTGTGGTAATTTATTTCAAATTCTATTGACTATTCCCAGTCACAAATAAATGGAACATAAAACCAGCTTGTGAATGTACGCTTATTCTCAAAGCTAGAAAACGCCTCTGGGTGTTAAAGTACACAATGCACGAAAATCCTGTTCAAACCACTGAACATAGGTAAAGGGTTGAAATACATATTTCTCCACAGAAACCTGATGTATCCTCTGAGTGTTCGCCCATCCTATTAGGTATGTCCTGTTTCTATTTCCTGTGCATTAAAAGACAACGTTATGTCTAGACCCATGCTTCATGATGGCTCCTTCATTTTAAAAAAAGTCCATGAATTTTTCATTCACAGACATGTGTCTGTGCCTCCCCCCCTAACAAGTACAGTGGAAGGGGGATTTTTATTGGTCTGCAACATAAACAACACAAAAAAACCCCTCTGTTCATTAAAACAACTAATGGTTTTCAGAGAAACTTAATACCCTTCAATATTTCATGGTAGGGCCTGCATTTACTCATAAAGACAAGGTCAAGCGAAAGTTATAGCCTGCTCCATGGCCTGCATTATAGTCCACCGGATTGTCTGCTTCTCATCGCTCAGTAGTGACCCCTGCTATTGCCCTGTTCTGCCTGCACAAAGAATTTTTCCCTCCCAAAGTGAGTGAAAGTGGGGAAAAAAGCACAAGAAACATGAAAAGAAATGTCCGAGGATGAAAATGATGCAAACTAGACAGATAAAATATTAAGTTAAAATAGTAAAAAATATAACATTCATGTCGGCAAGATGCAAACATTTATGTGATATTTAATTCTAAATTTTAATTAAGGGAAATAAAAAAAAAAAAATTATACCCCACACCAATTTAATATTCCCATAAAATATGTTTATTATGTTTGTATGTAAAAAAAAAAAAAAAAAAAAAAAAAAAAAACTTGCAGTGACAGTGCTACAGTAGTGTGTATGCTATCTATTATGCATCCAACTGTGCATTTTTGAATAGTAACTAATATTTGAATATAACAATGAGATATAAGACAAGGGAACACAATGCTTTTTGTTTGTCTATTTTTAAAAGCAAGAATTTGACATTGACGTTATTTATTCTTAAAAGAAATAGGCGGTTGGCAAGTGAACATGTGAGACGCGTAGCAGCTGCAGCTGTTCAATTATTGAATGTCTTTGTTTAAAGAATATCCCTCCAGAGCCCTGCAGTTTCATTTAAGCCTGGTGTCTAAACAAGCGTGCAACAATGACAGCATTAAATGAAAATTGACCAATTGAAAGAAGTGGAGGAAAGTGGATGCTATGAATTTAGAATAAATCAATCTCTTCTCCAGCACATTACTCAACCCTAAAGTGCACCTCCTCCTCCCCCCAATTAAAAACCTTCTGCCTCAACAACAAACCACGGCTGATCAGGTTCCTGGTTCAAGAGTGGATAACCCAAGCATGGACTGCACCCTGGTCTCCTGGCTCAAGCTTCAGTCCATTCTAGGGAGTTGCTGTCTTGCTGCTTTCTCATTATATGGGATGTTGCATCATGTGGATTTTCTCTTTTTGACAAGAGAATGTCCTGATGAAGCTATTTCTGCTGCACAGACATGCTGTTTTTCAGGGGTGAATTTATTAGCATCTGAATCTCATTCATGGAGGGGTGGTTCAAATATGTTGAGGCTTTCGACAAAACAAAGACAAAAACATAATAACCACATATTGCACCAGTACTCTTATTCCTCATTATGATGTGTCATAGAGAGGTCACTGCAATCACAATGCGAACACTGGCTCCTTCCCATAGCAAGAAGAAGAAGAAGACAGACAGCCATCTTATCAGAGGCCTGTCTGAGGATCCCGAAGCAATCTGCCATTCCGGCTCATGTTCAGTCCTCCAGTTACAGGCACAAGCCTCGCCTTTTGGCATTAGATCCACTTTAAGAGGCACACTCAAAGCTTGTCTCAGTTTTCTTGGAGGCTTAACTGTAATCTACATGCCCAGGCAGTGGTACAATTACAAGGAGATCTGTGCACTTCTGCATTAAACTCTTCTAACTGTTTTCTGATGGTTAACAGTTTAGATAACAAACAATATGAGTGCGCACTGATTGCAGTTTCAACATGCTTAAAATTCTGCAAACTCAATATGTATTTCAATATTTTCAATATGTGATTGGATTGTTTTAGTTGTACTTTTGAATGTGTACTGGAAAAACCCACTTGTGAAATCTCTTTGGGCGATATGCAGCTGGAGAGAGCTTGTATCATGAGAACATCTGCTGGGCCGAAGCAGATGCTGCACGTTTGCCTGGTCACAGATGGGACTGGCACAATTTGATTTGGAACTGACCCAGCTGACAAAGCTTTCAAGTGCATTGCAGAGGCCCTGTTCAAAAGCAAGCATGAATTTATGTACATAGGTTATGTCTGGGAGAGAGGAGTCTCTGTAGTTCAGCGTAGTGAAGGTTTGCCCAAAAGTGTGGGTGAAACCAGTTTGACCATATGGTAAAACCCTTGTGCAAGGCATGCAATTTAGGGGGTGCAGATGGCCACCATATACAGCCAGATGTTATTTTTGATGTTATTGTTGGTGGGATTTCCCCACACAGTTCCTGTGAATACCTTTTCAGCAAATGAGACTTCTGTTCTGTTCCCCGTAAAGTGACCCAAATCCAAAATACCATCAAGCATGTCTACAGAAAGGGGCACCATTTTACTTTATTCATATATGAGCAGAAATTGTCACATGTATCACATGTATTTTCACTGCACATTTACATGTTTGTTAAAATCCAGGGGTCATGTGTTCATGCCACCTTTTCCACATGTGAAATGTCCAAAAAGCCACATATTTTGAGAAAAACCATATTTTTGGGATAACTGATAGCAGTTGGAGGGGTCCAAGATGACCCTTTTTTTCCGAAGGATACACAATTGTACTCCCAGTGGGTTCCTGGAGCCGCAATTACATTATCGAGCTAGCCGAATCTGCGCTCTGATCATTTCACCCAGGACTGTGTTGATAATGCGGCTAGAACAGAATTTGACCCAGATTTCAAATGGGAAAAACTCTCCCAGGGGCGAAGGGTTTCTCCCTCCACAAATTTTCACATCTTTTTATCTTGCAATGCAATCTATATCCAATACATATTCTGTCTGGCATGTACTGCCACAAACGCAGAATAGAAAAGGGCTCTTGGGTGGTGATATTTCCAGTAAAAGCATTGGTTCTTAGGAAGGTGACAGACCATGTGGTCCAGAATCAAATACTGACTGTAGTAGTGAAGGGCTGTAGTCCTAAAAGATGAGTCCATATCATCACCCAAAGAGCTAGCCAATGCTATGGCTACGAATAATAACAATAGTGACCTCTGTTGTTTTTTGATGCCTACATTCATCTAGCACAAGAACTAAACACCTCTGCTGTAGGAGTAATAAGTGAAAGGCAGCAATGATTGGCTACTCGCATTTCAGAGATCTGTGTTGGTCTGTGCTCTCCCAAGTGTTCCGAAAATGCTTAGTTCTCTGATTTAACATTTTCAATATTGATGTGCTTTTTCACTTTGTGAAAAGCATGGATTTAATAAAGGGTTAAGTTGTTTTGGTCAGTTATTTGGTGTGTGGTAAGCAGCTGACACTAGACACTGTACAGACCTCCATAGTACTGAAGCATTTGTGGTGAAATTGTTTTAACTATATAAAATATAATTTCTTTATCAAATTGGCCACGGGAAGAGGAACTCAAGAGACTACAGAGACTGGTAGGCAACAGAAATCTGTCTGTTCCACCACTGAGTTATTACTGTATATGATTTCAGACTTATCTTCTGTCCATAAATGTATAACACATATCCAGCAGATTTAACATCTGCCCTGTAGCTCTGAATCTACATAACCACAATGTTTTATGCTCTATTGACATCATAAACATTTTACGACAGCAAAATATAAAATACATTAAAATGTTCCCCCTGTCCTAAACAGAGGATTTGGGCTGCTTGAGTTTTTGGAAGCTGTGTTTCACACAGATTGTTCTAGAAGCTGACCAATAGCTTGGAAACAACACATTATCACTACCTGAAAAACATTTTGCTTTCACCCTGACACTCCATTCCAATATTGACACTATCTCTGGCATTAAAAGCTTGTTCACTCGAGCGTTGCCTTGGCTCTGGTCACTGTGGACCTCCTCTCCATCGGGACAACTCTTAGTGGTCACTAATCCGCTGCTCAAATAGTTTCATGGAGTGCTTTACTCTGGCACAGGTCAATGCACTGCCCTTCCACCCTCAGAAAAAATGTAATTTTAAAGAGAAGAGGAAACAAAGAGAGAGCAAGGTGAGAGGAGAAGAACAGGGAGTGGAGCGAAGAGGTGAAGACTTTTGAGGTGACATCTGAATGAGCGGTACATTTTATGGACCTGAGCATATCGTCATCACTTTTTTTATGGTATTGACTTTTTATGGAGGGCATTTCTGAAAATTAATCTTTGGGGGGAAACTGTAAAGACAACATAGAAGGACTGCAAACAGGTTACAAACTATGAATCTTTAAATAAGCCAAACAAACACCAATCAAAATGTCAGACTAACTACATATTTTTGGATCCAATCCTGATCTGAGGCACATTCATTTCCAATCAAACTGTCAGTGGTTTCCATGTGATCTGGGATATTTGAATTGTATGAAAGAAAAAATGTTTATGTAAATTTGAGCAATATGTAACTTGCAGCATTTTTGACCATAAACAATTTACAGCTCTTGAACAAAGAAATAAGAAAATGCAATATCAGAATGGCCTCATATTCTACTTGGCAATCAAAGCTACCCATTAAATTGAGAAATAAAATAATTTTTACTGTTCCACTTCTACTACTTCCATGTTGCGTTATTGAACATGACTAATGATCTTGTCTGCTTGTGCCTACAAACAGTAAAACATGAAAAATTTATAAGCTATTCTCACTATTTCTTCTTCATGACCTGATTAATTTCACAAACATTTATGCAGGACAGACTCAGATTTGACTTTAGATATCACTAAACGCTAAAGCCACTATAACAACATAAATGCCCCCCTCCTCCCAACCTTGTGTTGACAGGGGTATTATTACACGGGAATGTTTTAAGATTCAAAAATGCAGAAAATACAACACAAATCCCCATGAGCCCGCTGAACCATCACTCGGCTTCAGCATGCAGCCTTGTGGAACAAGGTCTCCTTCCCCAAGAAAAAAAAAGACACTGGAGAGGAAACTCCACATTTACAAGCTCATAGGCCTCTCTGAGCTTCACCCATGATGATCTGATTATAAATTGCAGTGCAGAGAAACCATTCAAGTATCCAGCAACTAGGGAATTAATAAAAGCTCTCTGTCCCTAATTATCCTTTTTTTCCCCAAACCTTTTTCTTTCACTAATGCTATCTGTCATCTGTCTATCTTGCACCCCAGTTGTGGAGGCAAGATAGACAGGCCTTGCTTCATATTGGTATGTTTCATACCTTTTAGAGCCCATGATACAAGAACAACAGTGCATAAAAATTCTGTGCTAAAAGGCTATATGTATAAGCTATGCTTCTTGTTCAGGAAGAAAGCAGATCTCAATTGTACCAAAGGGAAACACAACTTAAATATGACGACAAAGAAAAGGGCCCAAGTCATTTGAAATTACTCCATTTGAATTTTTCCAGCTCCTGAAGTCAAACACTCTTCTTCTCTATGTGTCAAGCTTATTTATTAAATGGCAGAGAAGGGATGACCAAGGGAACTGAAAGCTTGACACATTTTCATAAATGATAAATACATAGCGCCCAATATCCAACAAGATATCTGCTACAGCTACTTTATTTCGCATCAGTCTGACATGAATAATTCACACCTGAGGGAAACATGTGTGAAACAAAGTTCATTTACTATACCAGAATCTCGGGAACCCATTAGATGTAATGTTGATGTATGTTTGTGACAGTTGTGTCCTTCACAAAAATTCCAGGCTTCCTCGTATTAGACTGTTGCTTCTTACTCACAAAAACTTAATTGAAACACATTGTGGTGCCATAAATTAAAATTTTGGGTGATGTTCATTTTAACATTTGTGGTTCTTCTCTTCAAAATAGCTGTATTTTTTGTACTTTTGGTTTTATGGCCGCAGATTCAGCATTTTCGAGCTCATTTGGCAACTGCAGGTCCATCTTGAAGCATGACGGAGGGCAGGAAGTTAAGATGAAAGTAAAAATTAAGATAAATGTGTGATGCCAACAGTTTGTCCGGGACAGCAAACATGTCTTCATGTGGACTACAGCATACACAGAAAAGAACACCCAATTATACCACAGTGAACAACAAAACTGTCAATATGGACTGCATCTGAAACGCCCTTGATTTATATTTCTCTGTTTAAGCTGTGTTTTTGAATGAGCTTTGAAATAAATCACTGGAGAGAAAAAAGGTTCTCTGTAATAACAGTGAGAGTGTGCACGGTACAGGAGTTGTGAAGGCATGTGCATGCCAAACCATCCTGGCATCATACCAGGTTTGAGTGAAAGCTGATTTAAACTCCTGCAAAAATGACAACATCCTTAGTAGAGAGAGGCACAGAAGGTGACTTTGGATTCCCTCCTTGGAGAATACTCTGGTGACTGAAGCTTAGCTCTTAGAGGGCTATAATGAGTGATGTTTGGTTTGTGTGCTTCATTGTATACCGGATCTTTGTCAGATGTTTACCTGCAGGACCAAAAGACCAGACCGTGAGTGTGTGAATTGGGAGTAGCCTCCCACCCTGGACCTTTGGTGCTATCTGCTCTTCCATGGCACTAAGGGTGTCAATTTGTGTGAATGCCTTTGCTTTGATTTTGCAACTTTATGTTGTAGTTTCCATTCACTGGTACATATGTGTATGTAGGATGTGTACCAATGTTAGCAGACAGGAAACCCATAATGGTCCATATTGGTCTGACTGCTGTTGACAGAGTAGCCTGTTTAAACATACAGTTATGTAATGCTATTTAAGTAATGGTTTCAATTAAAGGATACAACTTCTTTAAACTGCATTTTGGTGTTACTTCTAGAAGAAAATACAGTGATCCAAACCAAACCTGGTCCAGAGGGGTTTGGGTAAGGAGTGCAAAGTTTTATTGTAATATCTGTTCCCAATTAAATGAATCGGGTGATGGGTGGCACATTGGATTGCATTCAGTGAAGGCCAAACAGTGCTAATTAAACACTAAACTGTACTCTGTACAGTATTTCCATTTCATTTCTGGATAGAGGAAATGTCTCAGCTGTTTTTTGATTTTTTTTAAATTACTTTGCTTAAGACATTTTATACGCCAGTACTTCCTCATTAGCAAGTGAAAGTAAAAATTGAATGTAATTAGCACTGCCTCTCTGGTTAACCTGGATTTAAGACAAAAGGCTGGAGGTGGAGAGAAACAGGGGGACTCAGTATTCATGCAGTCTTTTCACTCTATTTTTTTCTATAATATCTGTGATCATGCCTGGTGATTTTATGCCAAGAACATCCCCACAAGCATTTGATCTGAGACCCGAAGATGTGAAAGCATTTTTGCCCCGGTCCAAAGCTACTCTGCTCTGGACCTGCAGCTCTTCCCTCTCTGTTTAATCGTCAGAACTCGAGAACTAAGGGAGGAAGAGGGAAGCTAAAGTTGTTCAGTAAAGACAGACACAAGCTGAACAAAATTCTTTTCATTCAGTTTAAGAATAAAAGCTAATTTGAAATCATAAACTTTAGGCTTTCAAAAGCCTAAACTTTGAAAGCTGTTTCTGAGTTACAGAAAGGCTGAAAAACTAATTCACTCTCTGCTTGCAGGAATTCTTTAAGTAGATGAACTGCTTTAGAGAGAATTTTAGTCCATCAGAATATTTATAAAGCATTTTAGGTCAGAGAAATCTGCATTTTTCTTCATGCATATATGATTATAGGTGTCCTGATAGAGATTAATTATATTATAAAATAACTCATAAAAACACAAAACTTTATAAGATACAATGTGATGTATAAAAATTGCAGAACATACTTGATGGTTTGTCAGGCTTCAAGCACATCTAAAATGATGTATGATGTATGTACTGAGTGAGAAAAGAAACACCAGACGAAAGAGAAGTACAGATATAAAGAAGTAGATTATCAGTAATTTGTTGTATAAATTAAGTTTTAGCTATTGGCATAAAAATACCTTTTACTTAAGCTGCTCCAACTCCTGATCTTTGCCTTTGTAACACTCCACAGTGTCAATATCTTTGCACCAAATTGCCATTGCACAACCTAGAACCTGTCATTTAAAATGAATGCTCAGTTTGGTGAGGTCTGCAGTCATCAAATAAACATGAGTTTGTGAAGAAGAAATCCAGTACTTCAACATTATTATAAGTCAAATTTGAGGAAAGTTGAAAAGTTGAATGAATTCTCTATGTGAGGCTCTTAAGAGTGATCTGAAACTTAACTACATGCTGGGATGGAATTCTAATGAAGAATAGGTGGAAGAGTCTTCCTCAATGTTCTACATATGATATACTATTGTCTCACAACAATAAACAAGTGTTTCAAGAGAAAAGTTGACCAGACAGAAGGGAATAACCTGAAGGAAAGTGCATAATTTATGTCTGACACCATATTTGGGTAGCCTGTAGCTGTATAATCATATTTCATAGGTTGGTCATATTAAAGCAAGCCAGCTCAAATAGTAATGTCAGTTTATTGTCAATTCAATATGCTTTTTTCCAGATATTCTTATTTTTCCATAAAAGCTACTATCCAAAACTTAAGCATGTGTATTTCATGATTAAGAACTCCATACTTCTCCCTCTGGACTTGCTTCTCTCATTTTAATTGAGGACTACTAAAATATTTAATAGGAACTTAACGGGGCCTCTCAAAAGCAAATAAATACCATTTAAAAATACAGTTACATAAAGATTAAAATTGGCTAAACTGTGACTCCAGGATGCTATTTTCAACCCTCTTAAACTCATACACAAACTGTAGAGTTTGATTTAATGGCTTCTGCATTGAGCAGCTTAATGACTGAATGCAGAATGAAATCTGCTTCAAACTGCACTCACAGGGAAACAAGATACTTAGAAGACTCATCTCCATACATGTAATTACATGGTACAAAGGCTTCAAGAATAATAATTATGTTTTTATGGCAGGAGAGCCCTATCTTCTGACACAAGCACTAGTTACCCGCTGGCACCTGACAAGATGTAACTGTACGCAATGGGCAAAGCAGACTGGAGTCACGTGCGGAAAGCTCGACAGGAATGTCTGGTGGTATCCAGGGCACTGAAACCCGCAGAGAGGCCTGAACAGGGTATGACTCCGTGAAATTAAGCTCTTTTATTCAAGAGGAAGTTAATAAGCCAGAATTCTAACAAGGGTAAAACATAACATGACCACCTCCATGTCCCCATCCCATCTGTTAACCCCCACCTGAAAAAAAACTTTAATAAATAAAACCGATGCATCTTTGTGCCCATAGTTCATGGTGTATCAGTTGCTCATTAGATCTTTGTTCAGCTACTTCAGCTACCTGTACATGTTGCATTTTCCTTTTACCGTGTACCATGTACCGCTGAACCCTTGCACAGATCAAATCGCTTTATATTGACATGAAAAAAGTGACTCTATATTCCTACAGCCCACTGACTGGAGACACTCAGTTGGCCCTCACTGTCATTAGCGATTACTCACCCCCTCTGAGACTGCGAAACTTCCCCCGCCCACTTCCCCAGAACGGCTAATGTGCCTGTCTACATAATAGATGTAGGTCTGAACGTTAACTTTGCAGAAAGTGCATTATACAAACATTTTCAGAGAGGATCCAATTTGCTGCCTTGACTTCATTGACATCTTTTAATTTCTTTTGCTGTTCCCTGATCTGTTATTAGTGTTAGCCCTGTTACATGACGAAATAATGGACAGAGAAAAGGGTCTGTGATGTTAATACAATCGATACGAAATGGAGAGTGGAAATGGGGGATGCCAATTAGATCTCCTTCAAACCTATTAGGTAGTTAGTTATGTCCACTTCCCTTGAAGAAGGTCTTACTATGTAATGAAATGGCACAAGGGTTGTAGCCAGGGGCAACAAAATGGTCCTTATAAACAAAAACAGAAACACTTCAGATGAAAGCAAGTTCACAATCTTTAAGCCTGTAAGGGGCTGCTTGTACTGTTACGAATAAATGCTTTACTGCTTATTAAATAAGACCTGTTCTCAAAAAACTGTGAAACTGAGAATAAGATCTAAACCAAGGTCTGTTTTGTCCAGTTTGTTGAACATTAGTGTTATTGTAATTCTAAATATTGAGTTAGATATTAGCATCAGAATGTATCATTACAGTATAACCACATACAAAAAAAGGACAACAATATGTCATGTTTAAATTATGTTTTGTAATGCATACAATACATATGCTTGACAATGCCTATTGTTATGTCTTTATTATCTGTTTATTACATATTTACTACTTTGCTAATGTTTTGTTTTTAGTATGAATAACAATTTTCTTGCTATATAACTAAATCTAACTATAAAGGCACATGTAACTACATATTCTTTGGTAAAAAGAGATCAATCTAAATACTCAGATAATACTTTACATGTACCTACATGGCCTTATTTGTGAAATTGCTTTTCCTACAGTGTGAACAGCCAGTAGTAATAATACTCTGAATGTAATAGTACTCTGAGTTGTAGATGGAAGGCTCTGAGATGTAGTATAGATTTTGGTGTCTCATGAATAGATGGTGAGTTTATGCTTTGATTTTCTCTTATTTTTGTGTGACTGTGTGGGTGAAAACAGGCAGTGGTTGTTGGCAGGTGGTTATATTGAAGTTTGTGAAATGTAAAATAGAAAGCTTTGTTTTAAATATTTTGTGTCCTTTGGGTCCGGAAAACTATATGAAAAGTTTTTTCCCCTTCTTGTCTTTTTAATTAGAAAGTCAGTATAATTTGATTTTATCTCACTTACAGCTACCAAAATGTTCAAATATTCCCAAAAGGGGTTGTTATTTAATATAAACATTTGAGAACTGGAATATTCAATTAAATTCTTTCAGCTTGCAGGTTAATCAAATCCCTGTCCTATCCAGTGTGTAGATATGGCACCTGCATATCTGCACACTAAGTGACTATGAATGTGACTTTGTACAATAACTCCGTAAACATACAGAATAAATGAACGCCTTTCAGACAAAGATTCTGGTTCAGTCATACCTCATTGATCCAGGTTCCTGCTTTCAGTCAACTGTTGTGCTTTTATTGAGCTGACCCATTCTGTTATTTGTACATGAATTGCGCAGATGATCCCATTCCCTAAAAAGTCACGACTTAATATTGAAAAAGTAGGTTTCTGATGTAACATTTTTGAAATGCGGTTCTGTGATCAGGCATAGAAGGAGGGCGGATGGGAGGAAAGTCATTCTTCACTGGCTACAGAAGCAAAGCATGAATGTTTTCTCAAATTAACGTCAACTGAACTGTATCAGGACCGTAATGAGAAAAAACACACATTCCGGCCCTTAGAGGGCAGCGAATGACATCCAATTTCCATAGGCGAATGAATTTTATTTCTCTGAAGGAAAGCGAAAGGCACTAACTTAGGTGAGCAGGGTATGAACTCACCTCCAAAAGGTGCTGGGAATAGGGAAAGTCAATGAAACATGCACTTTTTTCTGCACACTGAAGTACAATTAAAAAAGTTTTTTGAAAATGATTTTCAAATAAATGGACAAATTGCCACATGTGCTTGTCTGATACTTTGAATGTTTCTTGGATTCAACAAATGTGATTTTTTTAGACTTTTTTAACGTTGATCCAAAGTCTTTTAAAAATGGCTGCAGCAAAGAGTCAGAAAGTGATTACCATCAGGGTGGAAAGTATCACTCATTACAATGCTGCTCCTGTGCTCACTGTCTCCTTTTTAAGACAGTGAAGGCTAGACCACACAATCATTAATCATAATTTATATTTTTTGTCATGCATGAAATAATGACGCTGATGGGTACCTTCCAGCCAATTACTGGGTGAAAATATATCATTTCCATATATCCCCATAACTGCGACAGACATTTTATGTTTGCTGTTAAAATGTTGGTTCGTTCATAAATAATGTATGAGTAGTAATAAAAAAGAGCCTTAATCACTTCTAAAATGGAAATGTTTACCATATTATTTGCTGGGATGAAAGTGAATTGTTTTGAAAAATATTTTGTGATGGTGAACAAGCTGTGAACAAGAAAACATGCCATTCCAATGGGGAGGCTCGTGGGCACACACTGCTGTATGACCTGGATGTAGTTAAGCTCCTCTCATGGTGACACTGAAATCCTGCATCAGCAGTTCTGTAAGGACAGTGATGTATCTGCATGCAGCTCCGAATGCAAAAATATCTTTTTGTGGAGGAAGAAAAAATGTTTTGATGAAGGTCAGGAATAAATAAATAGACCCCTCTCAGCTATCCAATTTCTTGTTTAACTGACCAAACCGTTTGCCCTTTTGAATCAGTTTAACCCCTGTATCTTGTTTATAAGACATTAATTGGCAGTTGATGCCACAGCAAAGATAATGGATGTGGAAGTCAATTGGCTCCATTCTCTTTCACTCTCTCGCTCTTATGCAGTTAGTCCATAATCAGTCATGAGAAAACTGCCCAGGAAACAGATGCAAGAGAAAGACAATACTCCTGCAATTAATTCTATCAAGAAAGAATAGAGCAGCCATAAAACCATGGCATAGATTTTCCAGTGGAGGAGTTTCTATAAAAACAAAATCTTATTTCTGAATTGATTTCACCCTTATCAGTATATTTTAAGATACACAATGCATTAAGATACATACTTCAGGGATCAAGTGTGAAAAGCAGGGGTATGCCAACCCTGTTTTGCTCATACTAGTACTGCTACATTCACAGAGACAGCCTGAGACCAGTTTCATGTGCACGCAAACGGCAGACAAAATGAATGGTTTTTTGAAAGCACGTATGTTCATCTCGGTTTTGAGTCCCATCCTGAAGTCCCATGCTGAATTCTCACACACCTTTCAACAACACATTGTTAGGCCCACCCCAAGTGAAAAGCTTCTCTACCATCAACATGACTAGTTTTCCATGTTGTTGCAAGAGCCATAAAATCTGTAATATGAAAATCTGACTGGGCTGTGGCTTAACCAAAATTCACTTCAACAGTGAAGCAGCTGGAGCCATGGATAGAAGCCACGGGCGCTACACACAAATTCTCTCTAAAGTATTGTTGCCGGTGAGACCTCTGGGATGACCAGGCTCAATCTTAGCATAAATGCGCATGAATAGAAACATCCACCCTGCTGGTGCTCTGATAAATGCTTTTCCACTGTGGAGAAATGCGACCGGACTGAAACAATTTGCAGAATTACACCTTGTTTTACTTGTGCTTGAGAGGTGGATAGCCTGATTATGCTGGTAATCTACAGGAATCCTTCAATCAATGAAGTTCTAATGTGTGAGAAGTTACTAAGTGGGCTCTGATAACAAGCTCCAGCGGTATGCAGTGTAATCCAACCAACATACTGAAAAAAAAGCTGTTCTGGTAGTTGACAGTGCCACCACTGATCACATGCTGATCCATCTGTATTATTCGCTATAGGGGAACTTAGCAAACTCTCATTAGCTGAAAATGAGATTGGCTTAATGGCACCAGCAGGGTTGACTGTGATTGCGTGTAGTACTGCAATCATCACACTCTCTCCAGCTGTATCAGCTTGTTAGTGTGATCCAGCATCAGGGTAGGTGTGTGAGTTCTGCCCACCGTAGGTGACCCTGCACCAGTTGGGCTCAGAGAACTCCAGCTGCTCCTGGATGGAAGACACACCACCATTTCACAATATAGGCCACAGAAAGGAGATATGTTTTTCCTATTATTATTATCTGTTAGTCCTCTGATACAGAGCAGAATTCATGGTCCTTTCAGTGATGGCCAGCATGGCTCCGGTCCTGATGCAGCCCAGCATCACCAAACCACTGCCTGCTCCCCATACCAACACCATCATCATCGTTCTGGGTCTAACTGTAGAATTCAGAGCTTCATTTTTTTATACATGTAACAGTAAGGCTAATACTACCCTCTGAAAGTCAAACACATGAATATAAAGCAGAAGATTTTCAGATTCGTCCCTGCAACTGAAATTGCCATAAATCATAAGGACAGGTGTATGACAAACATCATAAAACACAGTGTCTGAAAATACCATTATCATTCACTAGGGAAAGAAAAACTGAGAGGAGAGAATTAAGAACTATTTTCATTTTCACACACTCAATGTTTAATATTTCATTTTATTTACCCTTATTTTCTCTTTGCATGTCAACGGAGAACATCAGTTCTCTGTGATATTCTGGTGAATCAAAGTTGATATGGAATTTGGATTTCAAAGCCAATCAGATTCAGGAGAATGATGAAATGGGCAGATCTAGAGAGGTAGTTGGGGATATGGGAATATGACTCTGACGCCAAGATTAACACCCCTGCTCTTTCAAAAAGGGCTATGGGTTCTTTAATAACAGTGACTAAGGTCATCAGTTACACATTTCATTAGAAGACTGCATAGTAAGATGTCACATCAGTACATTTCTTTTTGAAGCAAGAGCTGCCTAAGTCCTTTACATACTGTATCACAGATTTTAATATAGGCTAATATTAATGTGTTCTTTACTTGTCATTGTATCATTGCTCTGGAAGAAGAGAGAGAATGACAATCCTTTTCCATGCTGTGCAATGCTTTAGGTTATTTTAGAATGTTAAATGGATTCTGTGTCATGCACTGTGTGACACTTTCTTTAAACATGCACTCTGCGCTGAGAAAGAATTAACAGCATAATTTAACACCCCTTCGTTTCATGCTATATAGAACACAGCAGATTCACACAGTCCATGAAACAACTCATCTGAGGACGTATGACAGAACGGATGGACTGGGGCGCCTGTGAAATCTAACTCATTTTCGTTCACTGCAACAGTGTAGACATCAACTCACTTGGTGCTCAAGCCCTCAGGATCCCTGCTTTATAGGAATATTTGCTTTGGAAACAGAAGCACATGTGAAGTTGTGGAAAAACATTCCACCTTTACCCACGTGAATTATTTTGGCAAAGCCGTGGTATTGGAGCAGCTGGTGTGTCCATACAATTATCATAATTTAACACTCTGCTGTTTCTTCCCCAGTCCTGTGGCTATTTGTAGACATTATTTTTAGTTTCAGTGCACAGAAAAATCTCAAGAGTGGACTTCAAATTCCACATAATTAATGAAACAGCCAAACAGTACTGACCTTTCTATAACTGTGAAAAAGCGCCAGTATTTATAGAAGAGCACTGGTGCACACGCATGAAAAAATTATAATCAAGCTGCCAAGTTTTAGAGTGCAAAGTTAAACACTGTGGATGAGTTTCGTGATATCATGCAACTTTTTAGAATCCTGGAAGATAAATTGTGCCATATGCAATACAAACATAAAACATTAATAAATAAATAATTTATACAAAACATAAAATTGGAAAATTAATACATAAATAAACAAACGCATGTAGAGATAAATACAAAAAAGATAAATCAGTGGATCTATTACTTATTTATGCATTTACAATTTAATGTATTCCCAGTTATTCTGGTATTTATTCTTTTGTTTATTTACATTTTGGCTGCATAATGTTAACATTTAAATGAACTGCAGAGGGAACCTCCACATACAGAATCAATGAAGTGTTTGTGGGCAGAATCAAGATCCACAGCTATAATATTGATGATACAGCATCAGATGACCTGTAACTGAAGGTGGAGGACTTTTAAGTCAGTGTTTGATAAATATCTGCCATAATGGATACTGACATTGACCAACCTGCAGGATGCTGTTCACCAGTCTTCAAGGGGAAATACTAGAGAAATGTGGACCAGTTGGGAAACCTGCCAACTGTATTCCTCTCGAAACTGCTGGCCTACACTTTAAGTGGACTGTTTGCTACAGATATAGCCAATGTCTGTCTTACATTACAAGAACTAGAAGGAGGAGACAGAGCTACAGAGCAGCAGAAGGTAAATTAAAATGGTAAATATTAGCTAGTTAGCAATGGACTAGCTGCATTTAATGACAGCTGGTTTATCTTGTTTGGTAGGCTATGAATCCAATGCCGTAGCAAACGAGCAATATAGTTACTTAGTTGTGTCAGTTAATACAGTTAAATTACTGAGAACCATCAGAATCTTTTCAAAATCTAGAAATAATTTCAAAACCCAATCCACTATGTAGCTGGCTAGCCAAACATTAGCTTTCATTTTAGTAGTTGCATGTTGTTATGTTTATCTCATTTAATTTTCTTAAATCACAACAAACAATGACAGAAGACTTAATTGAAGAGATTTCTTCAACAGTGACTAAGCAGCCCTCAGTCCATTACCATTTAGACTGTTTATGCATTGTCACTATTGATTTTTTGGAGAATTCTATGAGGAGAAACATCTCAGTTTTCATTTGATTCTATTGTGGTCTATGAAGATTCCCATGGCTGCATCTTTGAATCTCCAGCCTCTTGATTAATACCTCTTGAGAAATTATGACTGTTTTTCGTTTCAGTGCCAAAAACTGAAATAAATGCATAAATAAAAAGAAATATAAATAAATGTAGACGTAACTGCATACACAAGTGATGCTCTTTATCTTTTCTGACATATTAGTTTGAACAATAAAAGTAAAAATTTTTGCTTGCCGGTAAGACAAATCACACAAACTCTTGCTCTGACATTGGATATAAATTAGTACAGTGAGGAGAATGCTTAGTTCTAAAATAGCATTTTGCTAAACGAAATGCCCTTGATGATGACGTTAAGAAACTTGGTTAAAAATACCTTAAAGCTATCAACAGTAGCACCCTGAAATCTGTAGTTGCACAAATCCCTCACAAATCCATTCTGAGAGTTTAAAATTGAAAAATGCCATCACAAGGTATGCTCAGGGTGGTATCCTTATCTCACCATGTTCTTCGGCAATACACAGAGAATAAATGACAGATAGAATTAAGCATTAGTGTGTCTCCAAAGGTTTAGGTGGGAATTCTCCACAAAACTGCATATATCTTTGAATACACCACTTGAGCAAAGTGCAGAGCATTCCGTCAACTGTAATTTTCACATAGGCACAATATTGAATTATGAGATTTCTTAAATGGCCCTTAGGGGGGAGGGGGAATTTGAACAGAATTACAAATCCCATTTTAATTGGGTATTTCAAAGGATGTGAAGTTATTCTAGACATCAAAACTGAATCAGAGTGATGTCATCAGTGGATTAATTGCCTGGTAATGATCAATGCTTCCCTTGGAAACTAAGAAATTGTCATGGCAGCAATTAGCAGCAGGCACTTCCTGTTGATGGCTGTGCCATGTCTTTTCCCTACTCAGACAGAGCACAGACAAAATCTAGCTCCAATTTGTGTGTCTGCAAAAGATTGGCTGTAACTGTGGGTTCAGTTAACAGACTAGACTGATATTGATGAAGGGGCACCTGGAGGAATTCCAGTCATAATTTAACAGGTAAATCTGACTGAAGTCTGCATTTTGAATTCACTATTTAAAACCCTAACCTTGGGGAAAGTGAGAAGTTTTTCCATGAGAAACCACACACATATCAATGATGAAGGCTTGGCATGTCTGAGGAAACTCTTTATCGAATCACTAAGACCCCTTTTTAAGATCCATTCCCACCTTTGAAAGTCAACCATTTCCTAGAGCAGAAATCTATAAAATGGACCAAACAATACTTTGCAATAGTCATGCTGCTCCATCATTTCTCACCCTTATATGTGTACTTACAGCATTGAGTAATTCTGAAATTAATTTTAAAAGGCAATCTCTCACAGCCATAGAATAAAAACACAGGCACTGTCCAGGGACCCTACCTCCAGCCACTGTCCATGTGACTGCATCTTGAGCACGACGCAGGGGTCTGGCTTTGACAGGGCATCTCTGTCGGATATCCCCTTGCAGACGACACGCAGTTCCACCTTGGTCAGGCAGGGGCTGCTGAAGAGGCCCAGGGAGTTGGCTGCGGACTCGTAAATGTTGCTCATTTCCTCTGTGATGCTCGTGCTGCATAGGGGAGGGATGCAGGGACATGGATCAGTGAGGAACGGCGCTAACACAGAGCTACAGGCACAGTGGAGAGCACACTGAGCTCACGCAGACACAGAAGGACACACAGTCGGGTTCTGTGGTATGCAAGGTGCTGGAATTCTCCACTTGGCTGGGTGCCAGGAGTCCCATGGTGATCCATTTTCCATGCCTGTTTAAATAAGGGGTGATATTTGCAGGACAGGTCAATTGGGCTGTGAAATGTACAGGTTTCATAAATGAAACACATGTCATTTGACTATTAACAATTCTTAGACTGACTGACTAATGTCTGTGAGTGGCTTGGTATCTAACTAAACATCATACATGGAAATCAATGAGACAGATGTTCATGTCTATACTAATGATATTCAAGCAAGTTTGGTAGAAAGATCAAAAGAAACAAGGTTAAAATCGAAATCCAGGGTGATTAGACTGCCCTTAGAGGAAGCACATCAAAGTTAGCTCTCTATTAACTCTGACAGGGAGGAAAGAGTTATAATCAAACAGGGGCCCTTTTGTAATTGGATTTAGACAGATGTTTGTGGCAAATATGGCCTGATAATTTAACAGCAAGTGACAACAAGGAATAGCAGTCCGGAGGCAGATCTCAAAGCAATTAAACATACCTTGGAGAGAGAGGAGTAAGATTGATCTAATGTTAGAAGCAATTCAAACAGCACCACCTCCCTTCCTACCCCCACCTCCACCCCGGCCCCCAGTTTCACATCCCCAGCTAAGGCGCTGCTGGCTCAGGAAGGTAATTTACTAACTTATATTAATTTTATTATAAGGACCTCATTATACTGTTTAACCTCTGGCTGAGTAGGCGAGTAATCTTTAAACAAAAAGGACTTCCATCCTCTGATTGTGCATTAATCAAACAAAAAAGAAAAACCCTGGAAACCCACACTCAGTTTTAATCTAATAATGAAGGAAAGATGACATCCTGCACTTCTATTTTATTACAAACAAACAACATTAGCTAGACAGGCTGCAAAATGTATGAACACAATTGAAAAGGAAATAAAGCTACCTAACTCAAATAAACCTCAAATTTACAACTTCTTGATATCTTTATTGCCATCAATGCAAAAAAGGGGAGCATTAAACCAAAGCCAATCATACGTCCTATCGGTAATTGAAGTCTGAAATAATCCTCTCCTATCATAGCGCGCACATGTAGGTGCATAGAAGAAGATCCAACTGAAAAAGACCCATCTGAGAAAGTACACGCCTATTGTGCTCCGGTCCAAGAAGACAGCAAACAAACCCTGTATGCCTTCAAAGCCTACTGCTGGCTGCTGGATAGCTCCGAAAATATCTTCAACTTTGTGCTCGTGCTACAGCCTTCAGAACAGAGAGCAGACTTTAACAAGACTTGCCTTGAGACTCGCTAGCTCTGCATGTATAAATTCTACTGAAATACAAATTTTGTGTTTGTTGTAACTGAAACAGCATCTGACAAACATCAAAGCTGAGGGAATAGCGGTCTCTTCACCAACACCAAACAGCCCACTAGATCAATACAAATCTCAGTTAAAGCTAAGATTACACACCAGTGGTTTGATACCTTTTCCTTTCATCACAGAAATAATGAGAACCCAATATATTGGGAGGAAGGTAGGACGTGTCCTGTATATTGCATCATCTTACAACTTCACCTACACCTTCTTATTTATTCCTTGTACAATTTATATTGTGGAAAAAGGTGATGAATCTGACCACAACAATTTGGGGCCAAATTCAAAAACTTGTCTTACGATATCATTTATAATGCATAAGCATGTAAACACCTACACACTTAGTTTATATCCTGCCTTTCACGGCCCTGCAAGTGAAACTGATCTAAATGTATGTACATTGTGAAGAAATTATGTAAACTAAATGATGATATCATCACCTCATAATTCAACTATGGATATCATAACACATGTATTACCAATGTGTTACCATAGGCCCTCAAATCAGACTTAAGTGTTTTAAATTACAGTATGATGGAGTGGACCGTAAAGCAAAGTGGGTATCAGCATGACCCTTTTGTGACATCACACAGTCATGGATAACACATCACACAAGTGCAACGTTAGGGACCTCAGGGTGTGACCTTACCATAAGGTTCTGTAGTTTCATTGGCCCTCTCCTCCCGCCCACCCCTTCCAGCCATCACTGCTGAAGCGTACAGTCTCATATCAGCGTAAGAGGGGAAGTGCTCCAAGGCTTAGTTATCCAATGAGGCATGATAAACTACACGCTAAATGTGTTTGACCCATCTTTCTGAACGAATCCTGAAGGGATGGGAAGACTTCTCTGGCAGTCACTGAAGACTGCACTTGATTAATCATCTTCATAATTACTGATTATTACATATTATAGTTAAATTACTTTCATGGTAACAAATACACTTCACAGGGACATGTAATTTCCCTGTTTTTCCTTATATTTTAAAGTTATATGCAGTTGCAAAACATTTAATAGACTTAATACAAGCAAGTAATATGCATGTTTGTTTCAAAGTTAATAAATGAATTTATAAATATTATATGTAATAAATATTACACATCATAAATTAATAATAACAGATTTACATTTTAGTTCTTGGTATAAACCTTTTAATAGGATGTGATTCATTTTGAGTAGTATTGCTCATATCAATGTTAAAATACACTGCACTTGTTGAAGGCTTTCTTCCCAGATGCTGAAAATGATGTAAGCGATCATAAGTGCAAAAGCAAAAACACTGCAAGTGGAGAGAGCTAGACACTGGAGTAGTTCGGTTTGAGTAGTGGAGAGAGAGTCAGGCACGGGCAGCCATGTTTCTGCTGTAAAATATTCATCACAGAACACTCATTCAGCCCCCTAGTGACAGGAAGCAGGGTTCAGTCCAGGCTGTCAGAACTCGCCTGTGGATAGAATCTTTCTTCTGAGGGAAGGAGCAAAAGTCTGCACTGCATTTATAAACTGCATTAACATTCAATTGCAAATTCTTCCCAGACCATGTGTTTGGGTGTAGGCCTGTGTCTTTCCTGGAGTGAATACGGTAGCTGATCTTTTGGCCCACCTGTAAAGGAGAGCTTTCAGAAGACTTCCCGGAGAGGTGTTCGGGATTAGCTGGGAAGCCACTGGGGGGATCTAATCCAAGCTGAGGGGAGCTTTGCTGAATCTGGGTGTAAATCCCCCCTGAATCATGCAACTAAGGATGAGGAATTAGGACCTTAATCCAACATGGCGAGAACCCAGTTTCACTGCTCATTCAACAACAAATCTCCCCCCCAATCCATGTAACAGAGGCTAAAAAAGAGGAAGGGGATGAATTTCTAATGTTACCGTAGTAGAACTTCAGAAATACAGCCCTCAGAGATGGAAGCTGAACCTTGGAAGCATTATAATTATTCATATATGAATGAACCCAAAATGGGTTAGCAACAATGCAGGCTTGTTGGTCAACTGCTGTTCCCATTACAGGATCCTTACAAGTACATTTCTTAGCTAAATAAAGTTTCGTAAAAACACGAAAAATATTTATCATTTCAATTTACAGTCTGTAATGTATTCATTTTTCAGAGCAAAAGATGGATAGGTCTCTTTTTTGCGGTACCCAGCTACTGGTGCATTTTTGTACTTAAGGTATGGGCCTAAATTAGTTAACAGGAATTCCTGCTGCTGGTTTCGTTGTTGGTGGCTACAAAATGAAAGTATCCCATCTAACCTTTCGCATTATTTGACAAAAATTATACAAGGTAAGAAATTATTAAAATTAATAAATGGTCTTTCAGACAACTTCTTTAAATCGTTTCTGGCCATCACGTTCAGAATTACGAGACTTTCAAAGTTATGAACCACTGTGCTCACAAGGGTTCTACCATACTTTTATTCTAGACGTTAGTTTACAAATAGCATCCAATATGGATTCCACATTTCTCTCCACTGCCCCATTATGCTTCTTGTACCAGATGGCAAATGATTCTGTGAGGCCTTGCTGTACACCAATCTCCCCTGCTAAAATAACATCATCGCACTGCTAATGAAAATACATCACCCATCATCACTCAGCCCGGTGTCACGCTGTCCTATTCCATTTCCCACAATGCCTTGTCTCGGGGAGGACATGGACCGCCAGCTACACTTAACCTGACATGAGTCCCTCTACGCCCACACCCTTCCCGCCCCCCATAGCTGCCGTGATTGTGGCTATTACCGTGCAGCCAGTCATCAGCCTGGCCCCATCTCTGCGCCATTGCCATCCGTGGTGTGCAGGGGGGCCATGCATGGCACCTGTCTAATGCCCGTGTCGTTTTTCTGCCACAGCTGGAGCTTGGGATATCATCAGTATCTGTGCGTGGGATCAAGGGAAGGCTGGGGGGGGGGGGTGGGGTTATTGTTCCTGACATTTGTTCCATTGTGATTCTATTTGTGGCTACGATTTGTCTTTTTGTGTTTGTATGAGTGTGCGTTTTACTGAAACTGTGGTCCTTTGCCTGTACGACTGCCTCTTTGTTTTTTGTACTTACAGTTCATTGTCCTAGTAAAATAGCTCTGTATAGGTGACAAACAATAAGCTACTGCCAGCATTGTTGCCAAGAATATATTGCATGAATATATATATGTATATTTTATTTATACATTGTTTATATTCTGGCCAGGGCTCCCTGAAAATATGTACAATTGTTGAGTGAATGTTTCTTGATGAATAAATAATAGAAGATTCATTATTCACATTTAGGTTAGGTATTTTATTACTGCCCCCATATGCAACATATTTGACTTATAAAGTGCAATATTGTAATTCTCAGAGCACTACTGCTACTACTGTAATATTTATGTATTATTGACCTTGTGAGAAGTCGGGTCATGGTCATTTTCTCTGTGTTAATTTTTACCAGGAATAACAAATTGTGTTTATTATCTTTGTGGTATTTCCATGGGAGGTGTGGCTATGCAAGCTGTCACTCACAGCCCAAAGCCACGCCCAAAGATGCAACAGTATCTAAAGAGCCACAGGGCAAGTTTGCTGCAATTGATCATCTGTAGCTGAAGGCAAACAGGTTGTAAGGGAGAACACTTTAGAAGAGGGAATGTCGCAGAAAGGTTGCAGGTTGCCTGGGGAAGAAAGTCAGGCATGCTGCTTGCCAGAGTGATCAGAACTTAGTTTCTGCCTTGGGTTAAAGGAGTTGAGTCTTTGCTTATTGCATTTCGAGAATTTGGTTTGGTACACTACCTAGCAGTCCAGTGGAATGCAAGTCAAACATAACTTTAGTTAGGTCTGCCAGCTATTTGGTAACATTACTCTGCTAATGCTAATGTTCTGTGGGCAACAACATGCTTCTTACACATTGTACAGTTGGCATCACAGCTGGTGGACACTGACATCACGCTAACCCTCAGCTATAGAAAATATAATGTGGTGACAAAATGGAAATTACAGATATCTGGAAGCCAGAGCTGGTGAGGAACTGCTGTGCCTAATGAAAATGATATTAATTTAGGTTCTTGCTAATTTTCAGCCAATTCAAATTGTGAAGTAATATTGTGAAAAACAATAACCATGTCAATTTCTAACTAATCTGCACTTCATCACAGATTTTTTGAATGGTGTTATTTATATCTAGATATTTGCAGAACACATTCAAGTTTAGTTTCTGGATCAAGGCTACATTAGCATCTCTTGACTATTGGATGCTAATTCATCCCCCCACCACCACTAAAGTCCAGCCTTACTTCCTCCCTGCCAACAATCACGCCCCCCACCTTCCACGAACAAATCCCGTTCTTTATCCATCCCAGCCTGCCACCTAACAACACACTCTGTATAGAAGATGTATAACTCTGGTTCCCCTTTCATGGTCACAACATCACTGAAAAAATATCTCACCCTCACCGAGCTAAGGTAACTTTGTGATGCATCCTCTTCTGTCTGTAAAACTCAATCTGTTCAAAGAGCTGTGCATGTCTCTTTTCTTTACATGATGCGCAACCATGTGTCACAAAGTGCAAGCTTTTTTCCAGTCGAGTTTTTTTTTTCAAGTTTTTTTCTCTCTCTCTCTCTCACACACACACACACACACACACACACATTTTGTTGTTCATCTCTGAAGTTGCTGTAGGATTCGGTAATGGTGTCTCTTTCCTCAAACTTTCAAATATTATTTCTCTCGTCCCCCAAAAATTTACAGATGTACAAAAAAAGAGATGTATACCTTCTTCCAAGTTCTTTGACTTGACATGTCTCTTAAGAATTATGTATCCACAACCTGTTACTGTCAGTTCTTTGACTTGACAGTTCGTCAGTCATAAGTGTGGTTAGGAGGATGGAAGACTTGATTAATTTTGAATTAGGGCAAGCGTGAGGCAGGTAATGGCTGAGGCTATTTTATTTACTGGCACGAGATTGAAAAACGTAAGTGATACTGTTACTGAAAATGATAAACAGTATCATTGCCATTAAGGACAGAATGTTTACCTGACAGATAATCTGGGAAATTAAAGCACGAAAAAGTTAAAGAATTATCTATGGAAATCGACCTTTTTTCTGAGAGGTAAGAGAGGGAAGTATCAATATGTTTTGTGTGTATGTGTGTGTGTGTGTGTGTGTGAGAGAGAGAGGCAGAGAATAGAGGGCGTCTCCCTAAGTCATACATGTAAAGCTGCAGATCACAATCGGATGCCCAGCAGCTCCCCCAAACATCTGGACCGGTTCTGTTTCAGCCACGATTCATTTCACAAGTTATTCAAACACTCACATCCCCCTTGAAAGACTGCAGAACAGAATAATGGTGCAATGCAATGTAACGCGCTCTGAGCTATGTGTCTCCCAGGCAGTGGCAGCAAATTCAGTTTTCCTGAAAAAAAAAAAAAAATCAAATGCGTGCAGATCCCATGAGAGCGTCACTCAGAGGTCATTGTGCCATCTGCTATATCCGTGCCTGCTTTCTTTTCGCTCTCACTGTGTAACATTCAAATCCACAGTCATTTCTGAACTGAGATCAGCAGCGGCAACAAAAAAAAGACCAATAAATACATCAGACTTCTGGGACAGGTGTTTAGCCTGCCAATGAATAATGGACGTTGTGGAATGCATTAAAATGTCGCTGTTGTAAGATTCCTCTAATTCTTATTTTGGTACCACAGAATAATTAAACTACATTCTGAATCAAATGAAGCAGACCTCATTAGTTCCTTTTTTGCATTCATTTACCTAGCCGACCAGAGTAATTATTCAAATCCACGCGATCTGCTCATCAGCTGTTACAATAGCTTGTTGATGCTAACAAGGCCACCAGCAAATTTACAAACGATAGCTCATTATTCTTAAGGCAGTCGACAAATTAGGCCGTGAATTAATGAATAGCATTAAACAGCAGAGTAGAAATGGAAACACGAGCCAATTCTTGATGCACCTGTGACAGCGAGCCAACCTAATATCAGAGTTGAGCCAGGATGGAGGATTATTTTCCCAGCATTAATGTGTTGACAGTGATGTTTGGCTGTGGTAGCTGTCTTAAACGTCAATGGGCTGAGAGCCTTCAGAGAGATACAAAGCTAGTTCAGCGTAATTAGTTCAGGATGTAATTAATTTGAAGCACAGCCCACTGTGCGTGTATAGTATGTGTATATTAATACTATAGATGTAAAACTGTCACAATATTTAGTATTCAGGCTCTTTCACAGTTGAATTAGGCTGAAGTAAGATATGGCTTCAAAAAAAAAAAAAAGGTTCAAATACATTTAAAAGAAACTTTTTTATTTTCCTATCCATGTGTGAGTCAACATACAGACAGAATGGAGGTATAAGAAAGTAGATTTTTCCCCCTCGTCTCCAGATGGTATCATTAAACTGACATTATAAATACGGAGAGGAAGCGTGGTATTGATTTTCATGTTGGAACTGTTGAAGCGGTTAGACGCATCTGAAATTGGCAGCGCGTTCAGGAACACATGACAGTGACACAGTGTTTCAACACCCAGACACACACACACACACACACACACACATGCTTATACACATACACATACAGACTCATACACACACATACACACACATGCTTATACACATACAGACTCATACACACACATACACACTTATTTTCCAATCTTTAAAATGCCAGTAGTGGAATCTGTATCCTGAGCGACATCACAGACTGCTCTCATTTACAACACAAATGAGTGTGGTGACTATTATGCTTATAGTACTCGACGGAGTTGAACCAATCATTGTTTTCCAGTGACACATTTTTTTTTTATTGGTTCTACGAAGTAACGGACTGACAGCTCATTGTAGATTCACCCCATTATGTGGTGCACTGAACCCCACTCTACAATAACAACTCTCTATTGGCTGGCCAGAGGTGTCGCTACTTAGCAAAGAGGCAGAGTTTATCCTATTCCTTCCTTTCCAAAGAGCACAATAGCCAGTTTTGCACTGCCCCATGGGATACCTGGCCATAGGCAGGACTGGCACAGTCTAAGTTTCATCGAGGCCTTAGGTGAATCACTAAACTATGTATGAAAGTGCTAACTGGAAACATCAATGGAATGGAACCCTGGTCACACAATTGCTCTTGGTATTTGGCCCAGGTTGAAAGAGCGTAAGGCGATCACGCACTCCGGCGTGAGTAGGATGCCAATGATTCTGTTTGGCTGCATCAGTCAGCTACAGTCCAGGAAGCACTCTGTAGGGTGGATGTAGAGGATGCCAGCTCAGTGGAGTCAGCCTTTCAACTCAGTGTGACACTCTCTCCTCTACACCAAAACCCCCATGATCAGGGGCTTAAGTGGGTTGTTGACAAGTGCGGGCAAGGGGGCTGGGATTGAGGATCCTTCTGATCTACCTGCAGAAGGCCTAATCGCTGAGCGATTACCCAAAGCGAACGCCAGCTGCTGATGCAGGGCACGTATCCTTAAGACGCGTAAGACACTGTCGGCAGATGCGGCTGCCACATTTGGTGGGATTCCGGAGAAGAGACGACAGAGGCGACCGGTTGGCAACGTTCGGTTTGAGTGGAGCTCCTTCAGATCTGTGTCTTCCATCTCAGCCCTTTCTTCACTTTCCAAACAAAAACAACTCTCCACTTGAGCAGACCTCATTTTCCCAAAACGTAACCCAATCCGCCTCACTTGCAGTCTGCTTTCTGCTCATGCATAGAGAGTAAGATAAATGTATGCAAATTGCATCTTGAAATGCTGATGGGATTCTTCTAAACGTACCTGCAGCCCATCCATATCAGAGAGGATATAGGTACATAATTTAGTGTTAGGCAAGTTTGGGCTAACCTGATTCAATTCATTTTAATGTCAAAATTAAAAGAATTTGCCATATATATTCAAATGATGTTTGAATCACATGCAAATTAAAATTATTATTATATAATTATGCAGTCCCACTGCAATGAGAATATATTTTAGACTAAGATCTGCACTAAGCACTCTTGCAACTCTGGATTAAAGATGGAGAAAATAATTAGATTTGAAGATCATCATCACAAAAGAAAAGAATGGACGGTGACAGTGATGGGGGTGGGAGGTATGCCGCCGGCTGACAGCCACTTGTACATGCCACTTTTGAAAGTGTTTTGTCGTTGCTGGTTGCACTGCTGCCACGTGGGTGCCCTGGATATGCCTCAGTCGTTACGTTTAGCCCAGATACCAACATGCCTGAGTGTGAAGATGTGGGGGCGCATTAGGGTAAGTGCCTGACGTATAAAATCTCAAAGGATTCAGCTAGATTGTAAAAATATCTCTAATGCAACATCTTCCAGCAAGAATTCTCAAGTACAGAAAGAGCTGATGAATTTAGAAAATTTTGAACATTTTGAAAATGCTTATCTTTTCCAAAGATTTATTTTCTTCATGTAAGGGCAGCTCTTCCATATGAATTAAAAACAACACTGCTTAAAATGGACAAAATCTGCTTAATCTGATTGTGAACAATTTTCATTATACAGTCGTTTGAAAAAAACTTTTTTTTGAATCTTCGTTGTGTTGATTTCGCCCCCAACTGGCACTTCCGAGGACCACATGCAGGTGAGGGTAACTTCCCCCAAAGATCAGCGTCAGCCCAAGCAGGGTATGTTTGCAGAGTAACAAACAGCCACTGTAATGTACTGTGGTTTTGCAAAATGCAAAGAGCCATTTACTTTATTCTGTGCACACGCTGAATGGCATACAAGTGAGTAAAATCTGTTTACATGAGGAAATGTAAACAGCAATTACAGGGGCAAACGATAGTTTGCTTTAAAAAGTTCCCCTATACCTCAACATAAGCTTGCTGAATACTCGTTGCGATGCCGACCACAAGAAAGTTCGAATCTGACGAAGCCTGCATGGCAACATTTATTATACCATGTATAAATAATACTGCACAGCACGTGTATTTAATTTTAAATTGAATCTTAGATAAAAGAGATTAAGAGATCAAAGTACGATACTATAATACTATACTATACAAAATACTATATCTCAACGGTGAAAAGATGTTATTGTAGTGGTGTCAGTGTGGTTCACATTATTGTACATTTGATCAGAGAAACAAGTCCTGTATTTATCAAGCTTTGTAGCCAAAAAGAGGCGGCATCAATTCAAATGTATTGCCCAACACCCACACGAGAACTTCTAAAGTGCAAATGAAGCATAACTGGAGATTCATGCATCAACTGGAGATAACATGCACACTTAATAAACTGTATTCCGCGCTATGTACTGTCCCTCTATTGATTGAACAGATGTATCCTAATATTTGATATCGGTTTTTTTTTTTTTTAAAAACTAGTTTTACAGTAATCTTTCACATGGCCAAAATTATTTCAGTGCTGGAACTAAAATATGCATCTCGGAGTTGTCATTAAAATAGTACGCCACGTTATCAGTTAAAATATTTTGTCTCCTCCGTACCAGGGGTGACTTTGGAAGTGGGCGGGGATGCTACCCATCAGCAAAATGCATGTGGGTTTTCCACATCATTGTGTCCAAAAATGATGTAGGATATAATTCGACAGACTGACAGCTGAACTTCATTTTAGAGACACTCTATGCAAAGTACATTAAGCAACAGCTGCACAAAAGGTAGAAATGAATATGTAACTTTAGTCTTAAAATAAATGTATAAGAATAGTCTCAGTAAATAAGAATACGATTCCTTTTAAATTGATGCACCATCGTAGGAAACATTTCGTGAACTTCTCAAGCGACTTATAATATAACACCACCATGTAACAGTGAAGACTAGTAATGGACTGAACACATAAAAATACACGAAAACCTTTTTCAATCAGCTGTAAGGAACCGAAAACTTGCACGTCACATCTTTAAACACTAAGAAATACTGGTACAGTGATAACTCACCTTATGCAAACATAAAGAATATTCCCAAAAGATGTTGGTAGGAAAAAATAAAATAAATAAAACTTCAAAGGCTGTAATGTAAGTAAAGTCGACTTTGAAAGGCGAGCGCTCCGTACAAGGAGACTAACTCCATGCTCAATCCATTGTTTATATCAGTGCTTGGAGAACCAGCCCACTCTAAGGTAAATGAAGTTTGTCTCACACTCCGAATATGCCTCTCCTCTCTTCTTCTCCTTATGAAAGATGGTTGGAGTGAAGTCGGAGATTCTTGCACTTGCTCACTTTTGCTCTGATGCTTAATCATGAAGAGGAAAAATTGTTGGCACTGCCCTTTCACGACACTGCACTCTAGTGGGAGATAGTACAACTGCAAGCTTGGAAATTGCAAGCGACTTGGTTTGCTGGCTCTCGATACTTAGCTTGAGGACTCCTTCACAGGTAGAATATTTTATTTAAAAGAGTTATGTAGTGTCACGTTATTTTGTCTTTGAAAGAATGGTTTTCATGAGAATCTTTGTATAAACATTGCTATGAGGCATTGCACAGAAATATACACAAAAAATATATAAAAAATGTACACGAACGAAATGCAAACTCACTTCATGGTATTAAAAAAACGTGTTTGCTTCGATGCAAGCAATTAAGACATATAAAAGACATGTCAGTCAATCAAGATTAACAGAGTAGACTGTAGTCTGTGGAAGATATGAAAAACAGATGAGTGTTTATAAATAATAATTATTAATACTCCTATCATGTTTAATGTAACCAAGAAATTCCTCTTGTTATATGCTAGGAGTATATACTCAAGTGATGCCTGAATTTTCTTGAAGGTTCCAAACTATAGAAAGGTGGGAGGTATCTCTTCTGTATGAGTGTAAAAGGCATGCGAACTGAAGTGAGACGGGGTGAGAATGGCGTCTCAAGATCAGTGGCGTGCAGAGAGCATGTGCCTGGATTCACTAAAGCAGAAAACAAAACAAGGACATTTCTCCAGTTTGTTCACCACCTGTAAAAGGTGTTGTAGGGTCGACTGCCTCTTGTCTCCGTCTCACACGTTTATGTGACAGGGAGCAACCAAGTGCAACACTTGCCAAAGGCTTCCACGGTTGTCACTTCGCCTTTCTCCCCTCTAAAAATGTGGATAGGCTTATTTTTATTATGTATACTGTGGGTTTTCGTTTGAAGTCTGCAGTGTCAATTCTACGCCAGATATCGAGCAAAATGTGTCAGCTTTACCGTGATGAAAATGCCTGACCATTCGACCACTTTGGTTCTTTTCTGTTAAAATACTTTGAATCACAATCTTGGATATTATGCATTTTTCATAGCTACATTGCGTAAATCAGTGAAAAGGGCTCATCCCAGAGCACATTAATAAAAACCAATACCTTTACTAGGAGTCCAGATTTTCATTGCAGATCAAAGGAAGTCAGTGCTTTCCATCTGAAACAGAAGCCGATAGGGGTAAAAGGTGTGAAATTGTATCCAGCCTTTCACTGAAAGTGTTTAAAAGAAGGGGGTAGGAGGTGGAATGTGGCATGGAGGAAAAAGGCTTGCATTGACCTGGCTGGTGAGATTCAATCAAACTCCTGCGTGGATTGTCCTTAACTTTGAATAAATAATCCAGGGCAGTATTGCATTTCATAGGGTCTTGAGTTGGCCTTCATGTAAAGGTGCTCATTGTGTGTGTAGGTGGGCCCTAAAGCCCCAATATCTCAACATTGAGCCTAGGGAATTTCATTAGCTGTCTATGACTGGGAGTCTATGGCTGTAACTCATAATGTGAGTCCGTTGGATTTGCCCCTAGGGCTGGGTGTGTTGAGAAGTCCAGAGTTCCTCAACCTGTAACCACTAGGATCCACAGAGAGAGAAAGAGAATTCAATAAATCATATTTTCCACATGGAAAATGTCTGGCACATTACTTTTCTCAAGGGACTGCTGGAGAACAATGACAGAAAAATTTCTGAAAAATTCAAAGTCTTGCATGTTTTTTTACACTCCTAGGTTTGGTGATTTGACATTCATGAAACATTTGTGTAGAGAGCAAAATTGTAACTTCCTTAAATGTATTCTTCAGAGTGTGCATCTTTTTTTTTTTTTCTTAAAATTCGGCCCAAATCCAATTTGAGATCATTACAGGAATATGTATTCATGAGTGAACCCCAAAGGTAAAAGAAGGTCAGGAAACTGCCAATACCGTACTTTCAAAGTGATCAAACTCTAGGCCCACACCCAAGATCTTAACGATTTAAACAAATGAAGGGTCATTTCCTGACTCAAGAGGTTAGGGAAGAACAAGCATCTCATGAATATGAGGACCTTCATCCCAGGCTGGATGACAAACCAAACAAACCTAACATTATTTTCCATAGTGATATTCAAAGTGAAAGCAATTGAGCTACTCGTCAGGGAAGTAACATTCACCTCTCATGGTGTCATGCTAACTGAGCCCAGCCTTGATAGACACTCTATTCAGTATTCAAATGAAGACTTCTTCTTATTATTGTCACCCGCAGCTTCCTGAAAAACTCATGAGAGTCAATTTTATTTATTCATTCTCACTACCTGTTTTGATACGTGACACTTCAGATATTCTTTGTGTGCTCTGTCAGGACATTGCCAAACATAGTTTATCATTTCATTATGGGACCCGCATTGAAATGCATTGCAAATAGCAGCGTTTCCAAACTTGAATTAATTTTGTCCTTTATTTTTGGAGCCAATAAGAGGTAAATATTGCTTCTGCAATCGCATCATTGCTGGCACCTAAAATGCAACTGAACGTTCAGCCGTATGATAATGAGAGACACTGCCCTGAATTGTCCATCGAAATGAAATTACAGTTGAGTGATGAATTAGGTGTCCTGAAGGCTAACGTGATCAATGTTGTCATTTACTGTCAGTAGTGATGGGTGATTATGTCTCTGTGATTGATTTGTTATATGAGGTTCCAGAAATGAACAAAAACCTGACTAACAACTGCCCTCAGAATATTAATATGGCATGATCATATTCCTATGATGTCACAGCATTATTGTGGAAACCCTGAATTTTGTATGGATTAGATAATTATTACCAGATTACTGACATTAAGTATTTCATGTGTGGTTGTCTGAACTTTTTTCCACTTTATGTAGTTTTTAATAAGCATTTAATTTCAAACCTTTTTTTATCATTTAGAAATTCAATAACACCAGGACATTAAATATCAGCAAATAATACATTTCTGGAATGATTATGTAACTCACCTTTGCAATGGTGTAAATAGTGTACTGTGCTGTGCATTTTGTATGCCTTGTAACCTCCAGTCATATGCATACTCACCCATCTGTTCATATTTGACATAACTACAGTAAGCCATGTTTGCTCTTACTCATTGTAGCTGTAGTTTAGCTAGGGTTCCACACCACAGTGTGCTAAGATGTAGCAACCAGACTTTTCAACATTGAATTGCATTGATTCACCTTTCCCTCCTCTCCTTCGTTGTATGTATGCCCTCTCCAGGCTCAAAAAGGTACTACATGGTCACGTCACTTTTGAATGCTCGCCATGTGCTGTGTATTTTTGGCTTCTTGAGTCCTGTTGTCTTAAGCACTGAAAGCATATGCAGTATGATAATGGGACTCATTTCACTATTGGGCAGTTGGGCTAAGCTTTACTAAGAAACACTCTATTGTACAACATTGTCAAAAGCTGAATAAGAAACTTACCTCCATCACAAGTACTTTGGTCCAGATATATCCATATTTATTACAGATTTACTGAGATCTTTATAGAGATGGAAGATGATGTAAAAGTACTTAGACAATCCTGTCTAAAAATAATTACATCTGATTGCATTCATATTTTCTCTTTTTTTTCTTTTGTAAAAAACCATTATTTCTATCATTCTGTTTCTGATAGGTGTTTCCCCTGCTGATATACTCTTGTGCACTGCTTGTTGACTTCCTCAATTTTCATGTTTGTTCAGTTGGGATCTGGAAAATCTGGAAAGGTGGCACACAAATAAACATCCCTCTTCTTCTTACTGTTATAATTATTAATATTATTATATACTTATTGTCTGTCAGTAGAGTTGCTCAGCCATTGCAGCAGAGGACCGCAAAACTCTGACAGCTGGTGCTGGCAGACCGCAGACACCCACCTGCCCAGAGGAGCTGCTGTTGTTTGATGCAGTGGCACCTGAAACCCTCATTCCCTGGGTGAATCTCTGACTCATTATGGATTAGCATAATGGCATTGGCATTTGTAGACTGTTAGAATGGGGGGCTGCATATTGAACCAGGGCACATAGGCTGCAACAGTCTCTAAATTGCAGGTTACAACTGAACAAGTTCTGTGCGAAGAAGAAAATTCTATAGTGAGCATCCCCATCACTTGACATTTAGTATCCAAAACACAACTTTTTCGTCCTTGTTTTGTTTGCTATTGTACCAATCTCATTAAGGTGGAGACCTGTATTTATGTACTTATTTATTTTGTCATTTTAGCAGACAGGCAGATGCACAGCGGTATACACACTTGAAACAAGCGGTATGCACAATTTAAGCATTATTTTGGGTAAAAATGAATAGCCTGTAAAAGCAAATGTTCGAGTGCATACGAAAACACTGAACACTTATCAGACTGCCTTTTCCAGCAAGACGCGACAGTGGCAACAAAATTCAGGATGACTCCTCATGCACTATTAAACTTTTTCATATGTATTTTTATTTCTCGCGCTGCACGAGGTAATCTCCTCACTGGTGCCTGCCAACCCCGCCCGAGTTAAACTCAGCAGCACTTCACATCCGGGTACCTTCAGGGTGTCACAGTAAGCCTGTGAAGATGGCCGCGGTGGGTAGAAGCGCATCTACATCCACCAACTCAAACATAAATAACACCTCCTTGGAGGTCCAAACCGGCGAGGAAGATGATGGCCAGAATTTATGGTGAGCATAGGGATTGCACGGATACTTCAACAATGGTTCATTGCATCTGAATTTCTGTGTTACTCCAAAAGCCCCAGTGTCAAATGAAAAATTTGGGCAGTGCTCCCCACGCTGTAATGATGATAGCTACAATGAATCAATTGCATTGGATGACTGTGATTCTTAACATGATTTGTTAGCTAGCTGATCATATTTCACGTGCAGGTCCTCGATTTTGAGTGAAGTGTCAACGCACTCACGATCAAAATTACCATCTGGGAAAAATGTCCTTGTCATGGGTGAGTGTTATTTTCCCCTCATGCAAACTGGATGTTTTTGTCGGTGGCCCAGTACACAGTGTAACTTGTTGGCCGGCTAGCGAGCCAAATGTGTAGTCAGTGCCATAGCGGTATCGTTAGCAAGCTAGCTACTAGCCTGGGGTCGGGTAGACAGGGAGTGTCTCATGTCATGGTCGTCTTAGCGATGATGGATACATTAATGGCTGCTAATTTGTATTTTGGTTAAGTATTAGCTAGATGTTGGCTTTATTGCTCTACCGCAAGACGAGAACTGAATTTACCAACGATAGTCAGCGTTTTACTAAGCATGTCAAGCTAAACAATTCAATTAATGCCTCAAAAACAACGCAAGTTTACCTATAATTTAGTAACACAATGAAGCCCCAGTAAGCTGTTTGCAGCTATTGGTTATTGTCCCCCATCCACATAACAACTATTTTAAAAAGTCACAAAGCGCTTAAAAAACTAATGCTCGGTAACTTGCTAGATAACTCAGATTTCCATCTTATTGGCGTTGTAAGGTAGCTGACATATTCCTTTCGATACTTACTGAGCCAAGGTAATGTAGCCAGCTAGATATCTGGCTTCAGGTAGAATTTAGATTCAAAGGTATTGCTAATATCAGATATTGTTCTTATGAGTCATGTCAGAATATTCAGTAGCTACCTAACCTGCGAAACCTTTATTTTTGTGCACAACATTATTTGATCTGTGGTAATTTGAAGTGGAGTGCTAAATATATTTACCCGTGTGGTGCAGCTTTACCTTGCTTGGTGGCGAATATAGCAGAGAACATTGTGACAGTGTAGGTACAGTAATAGTTGGCAAACTAGGAAGTTGTGATTCCGATTTTCATCTGATTGGCCAGTTTTAATTTTGTAGGTAGTGCTGTAGCCACATGGATCTCATCCGCTTCGTTGTTTTCACCAGTGTAGCGAAATGTTTCATTCCTGTTTTCCTTTTTGGTTGTAGGTGAAGATGGGGCTGGTAAAACAACTTTGGTCGCCAAACTGCAGGGGGTGGAAGAATATATGAAAGGGAGGGGCATGGAATACCTGTATTTCAATGTACATGATGATGACATTGATGGTAAGTTTGAATGTGTGAAATAAAACTAGCGTGTGTGGACTTGTTATTTGGAACCCTTTTGTGGTTGTTGTTTTTACTGATATTGTGGTATGAACATTAAACATTCAAGCATTTGGACTCAAGCTCATCCACTGCCTCACAGCCTCATATCATGCAAATGTGGATGACTCAGTTTTGTTTGGTAATGGGAAATTGGGGTTGTGCAAATGTAAAATTGTGATATAAACCTCTTTTTGATGCTAAATATTTCACTACGATGTAGAGTGCCCACGCCATTAATAAATGTTTACACCACTTAAAGCTCTCTATTTACATCTCTAATAGTGCATAGCTATTTGTTACTTGGTATCACTGTTTTGCTAATAAGCAAAATGAAACCATAATTGTTGGAATCTGCTGAAGAAAATGTTTGTTGGCTTTTGTATTGATGTAGAATCTGATATTTCCGGCCACAGATCATACCAGGTGTAATGCCTGGATTTTGGATGGGGACCTCTATCACAAAGGTCTCCAGAAGTTTGCAGTGTCTCCAGACAACCTGGTAGACACCATTGTGCTGCTGATGGTGGACATGTCAAGGCCGTGGACTGCACTGGACTCTCTGCAGAAGTGGGCCAGTGTCATCCGGGAGTATGTTGACAAGTTAAGGATTGCTCCAGAGGAGATGAGGGACATAGAGCAAAAGTGTAAGTTCAACCATACAACACCATGCCTCAACTGTTGAGAGAAAAGCATATTACATGACCTGGAGTCAAAGCAGTCTGAACCTGCTTTTCCATTGCAGCACTTGCAGCAAGAGCTGTAGTGCATACACAGGAGCCCTGAAATCTGTAAGGACTGAGACTGCTGAGTGGACTTCAACTGCAGTCCTCAGCCTGGTCCCAATTCACCTCTGAATCACTCCACCTACGCACGACTGTTCAGTCTTGTGCGTTTGTGTGCACCACCACAAAATGTTAAGGGTGTTCCAATATAAAGCGAGTCAAATGTCTGATTGCAAATGGCTGTTAGGCCTTCAACAGCCCTTCAAAATTAAGCTGGTGAGTGTATGCTTAAAATTGACGGTTTGAGCTTTGGCAAACCATTTTAAAGTTATTTTAGGTAGAAGGGGATAGAAAAGGATACTAACAAAAACAATATGGCTCTAACACCTGCAATGATATGAGTCATTACGATCATGGTAAGTACAAGGATATCCTTTACATCATTCAGATATATTCCATCATTTCTTTAATTGTTATGATTCTGTTTCAGAATTTGATAGAGGTTTATAGCTGACATAATGCATTTATTCACAGTCATCAATGCGGGAAAGCAGAGTGAATTAGAAATGTAATAAAACTATATAAATTATCATGAGCAGCTGTTTACAGAAAAGAAATGTGCAGCATGACCTGTGGGGGGTCATTAACATTGACTGGTAATCTTTCTTTGCATTCTTTGCTTGTAGTAGTATTTGGTTGTCATTTCTGTAGTTTTCATAGCCCTTTTACATGTAGTCTAAATTAAATACAGTAATGCTCTGTCTGTCCAAACAGCCACATATGGTGTTCCATATATGAAGGATTGTAGGGTTTAACAAAGACAAAAAAACAAAAGTGAGTTCTTGCAAGAAATAGCTGTTGCAGTGTTTTCAAGAAATGCATGAGCCCTGTAACTGCAGCTGCAGCAGGAAGCTGAAATTGTGCTGAACTGACAGCATAGGTGTGGGAGCTGAAGTGACAGCAGAAAAGGTACATCCTGATACTGGTGCTGTTTATGGATCAACATCTTGAGGCAGAGTTCTTATTGGGCGTACTGGTACTGCAACTTTGACTCTGTTTTTTTTGTTTACTTTGGCTGGATTTATTTACATAATGAGTGTTGGCTATGTGCCCCTTGTTGCATTTTCATATATCTTTTCTGTCTTAATAGCTATAGCTTTTGTGCATGTGCAGACTGAAGTACTGCAGTTGCTTCTTGCTGTCCTTGTTGAGTCTCTTTTGGTCCTTTTGAATCACCCTTACCCACATATAGCCATGTCAGATTAAGTAGAATTTTATGCTGAGTGCATTTTATTGTGCAGTGAAGTTTTTATTTGACATGAAGCCAATTGAATGACACCCACATATAAATGACTGCTTAGTCTGACGTGAAATATCCCTCCTGAGACCCACTCAAAGTTACTGTAAATATTAACTAGCTCCTTCATGTGTACAACTGTTGTGAGTTAGGTCATCAAATTAATAACTTGTATAGCTGCTTGTATTGATATAATGTGCAGCTCTGTTGCTGATGCTTTGGAGGTTACATAGCAGGCCAAACTTGGCTGAATTTCCTAGACAGTCCTGTCCCTTTCTCTCTCATTTTGCAGTGGTCAGACAGTTCCAGGAATACGTAGAACCAGGGAGTGACCTCAGCGTGTCCCCCCAGAGGAGGAACCCCACAGCAGGCGATGGAGACGAGGAGAGCATCGTGCTCCCGCTCGGGGAGAACACACTCACGCACAACCTGGGGGTGCCTGTGGTGGTGGTGTGCACCAAGGTAGGACCCCAGACTTTTCCCAGACTGTGTTAACTGCCTGGCCAGCCCACAGATCTCACTGTCTGGGTTTGAATTGTTGAGTCGGTGCTCAAGACATCCTGTAGTTGGTTCCAGCGGCAAGACAGACTTTGTGTGATGTGTGTAATCAGTCAGTCAGTCAGTCAGTCAGTCATGTCATCAAAGGAGTCTTTGTCACAAAGCCTCTATTATGAGCCGTGCTCATTTGTTTTTTTGTCTGTGACATGTCACTGTAATACTGTGCATCGCTCTGTAGAAGGGGAGCAATTAAACAGAGAACAAAACTGCTTTGAATACTTTGCGGTGGTGGGTTGTTGTCATAGACTGGTAATAGTTTTTTTTCTCCATCGATTTCCAGTTATTCCAAAGACCATTGCTGCGCTAGGGGGCTTTTTAATAATCCACCACATGGCTAAATGATCCCATTGAAATATAATGGATGCGTCAGGTCACTTGCGGTGTTTATGGAAGATGGAGGTTTAATTTGTGGGGATGTGAAGCTATGACTGTATGGTGCAGAGTCTAACGTGAACGCAATGCATGAGATTTCTTCTTTCATTCCCTTCCTTTTGCAGTGCGATGCCATCAGTGGCCTGGAGAAAGAGCACGACTACAGAGACGAGCACTTTGACTTCATCCAGTCACACATCCGCCGTTTCTGCCTGGAGTGTATCCTCAGCTCGGGTGTACTGGGGAGGACGATCACAGATCTGTTTGCCTTTGAACCCACGGAGCGTAAACGGAATGGGCAGCAGTCAGTGTGGGCCCCCAGAAACCTCTTCTGTGAAGTTTAGTGGCAGACATTCAAGCACAGAGTCTTTGATGCTGTCATAAGCAGAACAGCAGTGGGCTGCTGGTGTGGGTAACATTGTGATGTCGCCAGTTCAGATTTGAGCTACGGCATACACAAACACTGTTGTGTGATTAAAAAGACAGAGCTCTGCTCAGACTGGTTTGTTCCAAGAATGCTATCCTTGACACTTGTTCTACAGATGGGGCAGCGCTTCTATACACTTCAGTGAAAGAGAACAAAAATCTAGATTTATTATATAAATATCTTGTTCATAGGTTATATGGTTTCCCTTTCAACATCCCTGCTCAAGTGGTAGAAAAAGATGCAGTATTTATGTAAGTATGGAATATTTTCCCTTTTTAACTGTGTATTGATATTGAATCAAAACATTCTTTGTTAGCGTTCTTGCTGTTGGCACCTGATGTCACCTTCATTTCACCCATCTTTTTGGTTGTGGGTTTTTTCCCTTCCAGTCCATCTGGCTGGGACAATGAAAAAAAGATTGCAATCCTGCACGAAAACTTCCAGACGATAAAAGCAGAGGACAGCTTCGAGGACGTGATCGTAAAGCCACCTGTCAGGAAGGTAATTTTGTTCTGTTTGTCATCCGCCCCCCTTGGCCCCCTGGTCCATGTCGTGCTGTTTTTCAGTCATTTGGCTCAGCTTCCCAAATCCACTTACCTGGATCCGGAGGGTCAGAGGTCATCACCTGTCCCACCATGTGGCGTGGAGGAAGGATAAGAGCGTGCCGAGCCCTGGGAATTCCCCACTGTGCCGGGTTTATTAGGGCTGGAGCGTGGGGAATGAGAGGAATTACTCTATCGGAGCGGAGCAGAGCGTGAGCCTGTCTGATAATCCCACTTTAGCTGGGATAATCACATTTGGAGTGCTCGTTTTACTACTACTATCATACAATATAGTCACTGCACACCGAAAAACATACACCACACAGAAATATCATGCTTATTAACATAAACATGTATGATCACTAAAAACTTAATATACTATTCAAGATGGAAAAGCACATCTTGGACATGTGAACATTTGCAGCACTATACTAAGTAAATGGGCCTTGCAGCCTGATGTTATTGAGCGATCCACCTTGTTCAGAAAATGACATAATTTTACTCATAATTTCAATTAAGACCAAAATGCTGCCCAAAATATCTGGAGTGGTCTCAGTATGTGGGATATTTTTCTGGTAGGTGCTCCATGGTGATGTTGCATATAAACATCCCAGGAAATGTTTCACAGGTATGGATTTGAGAGAAAATTCTGCATGTTGATGCAGCTCTGACCATATACAAAATGCTGGAGCAAACGTCGAACACAACTGCTTTGACTGTCACAAGATGGAAGCAAAGAGGCCATCCAGAGGCTAAGGGCTGTGGTTTTAATGATTATTATCATCAGTGTGAACCGGAGCACCCCGATGTCAAGCTTCTGTGAATATTATTTTCTGATACGTATGAATGTGAAAATACAGTGGCAAGGCTTTACACTAAAGGTGACACCTTACGTTGATCCTGTTTTGTTAAGTTTTAAATGTTTTTTTTTCACTATGAAGGGAGTACAAGTCCAAAGGAAACGAGGCATTTGTTTGAGATGGAGGGACCCTTTATTGGAATGAATTTACTTCCAACTAGACTTTTAAAATTTTTCCATAATATCCTCTACTGTACATCTTTGTACAGTTTAATGTGTTTAATTTCACAGGCCTGACTATTGGATTCATTCTTTCTCCTAGTTTGTCCATGAAAAGGAAATCGTTGCAGAGGATGATCAAGTGTTTCTTGCGAAGCTGCAGGTAAGAAACTCACACATTCAGACTGCATGTTCGCTCTCCAGTCAAAAATCCATGAAATGAGATGTCTGGCTTCTAGCCTCACAGTACCTGCATAATGTGTAAATGATTTTAGCATGGCGTCGGGCCAGGAATTACACCAGAACAGATGGTGATGCTGCCTCCCTTTGTTAGCTGCAGTCTACAGGTTCCTGTTGATTTTGTAACATTTGGGTCATACACACTTCAGTATCCTCAGAGTAACACACATGATATTGGTATTTTATTGTACTGCAAATTGTCCTGCAAAGGAGTGTTTACTAGGAAATCATATTTTAATGTGGTGATTTTTTTTTTTTTTTACAGACCCTTCTGGCGAAACAACCACCAGCATCTGCAGGAAGACCTGTGGTCAGTCTAGCTTCCTTTCACTGTCAGAAATACAACATTCTGTGCGCTTGAAAATAAGCTTGAAATGGAAGCCTTGCATCAGAACAATGGGAGAATATTTGAACATGGAGAATTCTGATGCACTTTTTTAGTATATCATTTTTTTTCTGTTTGCTTATAAAAAATATGAATGAGTGAGTATAAAATCTGTCATTTCAAATGCAATGAACACCAAAAATAAACAGAAAAGGCTTTCAGGTTTTTTAGTTATGTCTGTCCCTTGGACTCCACTTACACTGTTGTTTGTAACAGGACACCTCCAACCGAGGACCCAGTGGTTCCCCTCGTACGACCAACCGGTCGGCTTCGGCGAACGTGGCCAGCGTCATGCCTATGCAATCAGGTACCAAGAAGATAGATCCCAACATGAAAGGTGTGTGCGAATGCCTGTACCGGCATGTGGCGGACGCATGAACAAGCACTGCCCCCTCTCTGCTTCACCCTCTGCTTGTGGGCCCTGGGGAGACAGGGATCACCAGAGGTGCTAACCGCTCGCCTTTTCCTTCCTGGGATGGCTGTCTCTGAAGTTCCAGAGCACTGCGCTTGCACACCTCTCTATGGCCGCCATGTATGAATTTGTGACTGAAGAAAACTGTGGTTCTTTCTGAGACCTGAGGGAAGCATTTGCTTTGGTGTGTGCAGGTGGACAGACGAGCGAGGGGGTCCTGGCTAATTTCTTCAACAGCCTGCTGAGTAAAAAGACAGGGTCTCCCGGACCAGGCGGAAGTCCTGCGGGGGGAGGGGGAAACACACCTGGAACAGTCAAGAAATCAGGTACTGTACTCAACAGGACAGTGACTCTGAACTTGAGCACATTCATGTACTTCACAGATCCAGTATTTAGGGGGATATGGTATTGGGCTATGACAAAATAAAGGTGTATTGCTTGTTAAAAAAGGCAGTAGGTATGCAGAATTCTGTAGATTGGTAGCATAAATGTAAAAAAGTCAGTTGTAGCAGTTTAATCTTTCTTTGAAAATGATGCCTTCATTAGCAAAGACACTTTTCACCTCAACCACTTTCCACATCTCTTGTTGTTTTGATTTTCTACAGTCATCCTTTTTTCCTCTTACCGTATTACTTTAACACCTAGGTCTCAATGACACTTTGGTTTTCTTTCGACATGTAGGCCCCACCCCGCCCCTCACCTCATCCACTCAACTCTAACTGCAGAGATGGTAATTACCAAAAGCCTTTAGAGAATGAAGATCAGTCACATGTGCTGTGGTGTATAACAAAATGCAGAATCTAACATTCTCACCCCAGAGCCACCTTCCAGCATAATGAGGGCACCGTAATCGCTTTAAAGCTCACCATGTCACACAGTGTGAGCTGTAAACCTGTCTGACACTCATCTCTTTGGTGTGTGTTGGTGTGTGTGTGTGTGTGTGTGTGTGTGTGTGTGTGTGTGTGTGTGTGTGTGTGAGAGAGAGAATCATTAGTGTTTATTGTGGTTGTCTCAATGTTAATGGTGTTCTCCACCTCCTGTGCGTGTCAGTTACAGGATGCTGGCCCCGCTAAGGTCGGTGGTGTTGTAACGTTTCGCTTGCATTCTGCAGTTCATTCCGCAGTTTTTTTTTTTTTTTTTTTTTAAAGGGACGGGCTGTATGTTTTAATGCATGAGCAACCCTTTATTCACTCTGACCATCAGTTCTCAATACATTTTTTTTTTTACCCTCAAGGATGCATCGACTTTTTGCATTGAATTTCTTTCCCTTATGAATGCTTCCCCTTTGGCTGCAGTAACTTTGTTCCCTTGCTGCTTTTTTGTATATAAAATTTGTCTCCTTGATGTTTACAAGAATCTTATTTGCTTCAGGTGGGTGTTGTTTGTTTGCAATTTTGTAGCGCATTATACTGAGCAGTTTGCAGCCAAGGACCATTAAAGCTATTTAGCCATCAGAAGGCACAATTCTGCAATTTTGCTACCACTAGGTGGCACTGCAGAATTATGATTCTAATGTGTTGTTTCTTGCCATAAGCGCCTGAAATGCTTTGTTTTGACCTTTTTCTTGTGTTTTCAAACACAGATGATATCACTTTAAGGGGATGTTTTGGGTAAATGTTGCTCATGGTTTAGAAATCTCATGATATGAATTAGGTGGTGCACATGAGTCACTTGGTCTTGTGTGGAATCTCAGAAATTAGCTTTGGAAAGCATGCTTTAACTGATCACAGATCCTTGCCTCTTTTCTGCGCTGATGCAGGATGCAAATGCTAACCGCTTCTTTTAACCCAGCAAACATGATTTTGCTTAGGAACGAATCACACATTTGGGTTTTGCGCAATTTAAGGACTGGTATCCTAAACTGGAGTGCATTTATCAGAGCAGCTGTTAGCTTAATGCTGGGGTCTTCTTCCTTTGTAGGCTCAAAGCTTGGCTTGACCGATGTGCAGGCCGAACTGGACCGGATTACCAGCAAATCCGAATTTGATGCCTCCTCTCCCATCTCTTCACCTATGCCCCCGGCTGAGGGGGAGGAGTCCTGAGTAGGGCAGGGCTAAGGCCCACTCACCCCTCACACATCCTCCTACCTGAGTCTGCCTCTCCCCGTTTCTTTCTCCCCTTTGTTTTATACTTCAGTTGCACCAGGTGCAGATGGAACGCGGAATGGAACAGAAAACAAAGCTTACGTGCCGGAAAGCTGAGCCAGACCGCCTGCATGCTGGCTTCTCACTTTCTATTCCAGACAAAGAATGGGGAAAAATGGACAGGAGAAAGAAACCTACCAGGAAGCCTAACATACAATGGAAGGCATTATGGGAATTGTAGTTCTTGGTGCAGTGGGGCACCCGGTGGCCTGGTTTTTTGGTCTTTGCTTTGATTGTTAAGTGGTGGTTAGACACCCACAAGTAGTTACTGGCAAAGGGCTTTTGTGTTTCCGTTAACAGGCTTGGGCTGGAGGGATGAGTATTCCTCTAATTAGCATAATGGTTTCACCCCCAAACACTTAAGACAGGTGTTACTTCATAGCTTGGATCAGCTACACTTGGAAATGCATGATTCCATGGTCACGGTCGGAAAATAACACCCAGCATAAAATCTACATGAGAGAAAAGGGAATACATGACCTTTGTTTTGTTTGATGGGGTTGCTTTCATTTTCATGGAGGTCTCTGGTTTGTGAAGGGCAGTGATAAATGTACATTTTTCCAACTAGGCACTGGAAAATGTGTTAATGAGCACTGTAATACAGGTCTAATGAAGTTTCAAATGCAGCTTTGTTGCGCTTAATACTCATACCCAAGGTTCTGTATTACTTGGAGAGTAATTGAAAGATGCACTACATGTGAACAAATGTGTTTTTATTGTTATTTTGTGGCCAGTTTGTGGTTTGGGGGAATCTAACTACTCTTTAGTCATTAAGCACTGAAATGACAGATTTCTTAATTTGTCCAGAGCTAGTTGTTACTTAGGGAAAGCAGAACAACTAAAGAAAAGGGCCAGGGGTCAGTCTCATTTGAAGAATGTAAAGTCAAAAACTTGAAAATGATTGGTCCTGTTGTAATCAGATATTGTAGTGATGTTTCTATGGATCAGGTCTGTAATCATTCAATAAAGCTGTATTTATTCTGAGCTGTGATCGGGTTTATTTACTGTGGGCAATATCTTATTAGTAGCATAGACGTGCATCAAAGCTGGTTGCATCACAGGATTTGACCTCAAACCATACAGCATGTATAGGAATATTGTGTCCACTGTATGAGTACGTAAGTTGATGGCCGACTGGTTATTGCGTGTTAAGTCTTGACTTACAGTATACACAATTTTTAAAAGAAAAAACACTACCATGCCATGTACGAACTGGATCAATTCGTTTTCGAATTGAGCGCGTAATGTTGCGTCAACTACGTATCCTTGAGCCTTCGTTTGACCTTTGTAGTCTGCTACATCGGAAGTGTGTAGTCGAAACACCCAACTACAGTTTTGCGGAAGCTTGTGAAGGGAGTGTTTTTGTATTTTTTATTCCTTAGAGCGACACAGTGAGTCTTAAACGACCGTTCACTCATACTTGTAGGATATTAAACAAATAACACCGTTTTGCGATTTTTCTGCTGTCTTGATACGTCCAGGTAAGCATTTTCTTTCGATTTCGTAGGTTTATCGCACAAGATGCCATTTAGTTGACTGCTTTTCTTTGTCTCAAGATATCGTTAACGTTTCTTGTAAGGGTGTGCATTTTCAGACAGCACACTTTCCTTTTGTCACTTTAGTGTGAACTATTGAGTGCTGCTTTGCCAGGCATCTGTCACAAAAATGTTATATAGCTGGCTAGATCGTTTTAAAATTTTATCCCTGTTTGATCGTGAATGTAAGTTAACTACTTTCGTTTTCATTTCAGTTAATGATTGTTTATCGAACGACTCAATGTGGCGCATTTTAGAAAGGTTTAACAAATGCATCGTTTAAAATGTCAATATACTTAAATAGGCTATTAAATGTATGATTTAAATTAAACTTAAAATTCTTTATTTTCAGTCTTGCTATGGCTACTCCAGATCAAGTGTATAATTCTACAACTGTCCAGGAACCATCCAAAAAATGGTTCATAGTTCCAACGGAACATTTGAGTAAACCAAGATTTTTTGTGAAGCTGGCCGAAGTGGTAAGTGTCATTTACATAAAGTAACCTTAAACGAGTTAGCGTTAGTCCTTCAAGTTATTGATGAACACAAAAATTTGAGGTTACTGTAGATGCGTTACAGTCTTGCTGTATTCGGGCTGTTGTGAATGTCTCAAGTACTGTTACATTTTTGGATCAGCAAATTCCCATATGGGCACTTTGGGTTATATTTGTACAGGAATGTATGTAGACAAACTATCACAAGGAAGATTAATAAAGTGTTCGACAGCATGTGTTGGGGAGGATGGAGCTGCGTTGGAGTTGCAAGCGCTCTACGTCACATGTGTGTCTAACTGGAAACGTTCTATGTAAATGAGTCGACTATAAAGTTATAAACTAGATTTGAAAAGTCGTGAAGTTACAGTTGACCCCATGCGTAACAGTTCTGACTTTCATACATGAACATTAACTTAAATACCGCAGGATCGTAAATGCGGCGATTATGTCATTGATAGAAAATATGGGTAAAACTTTAAATACAACAAAACATGCGTGGGAGATGCATGCAGAATCCATTGTAACAGCATTCAGTTTGCAACATTTTACAAACCTGCTTACTCAATAGTTTTTAACAATGTGTGAAAAATGTATCCGTCGTGGAAAAGAATAACAAGATACTTTTACAGAGATAATTTACTTCAGTATTGTCCAGCCATGGCTCTGTTTATTGAATAAAGCTTGTTTTTGTTTTGGATGGCTTTCATGGTGTAAAAGCATAGGGAAAACCCCCAACTGAGTGCCACTTACTTTGATTTGCATTGAAGTAGCCTTGCCTGACTCCATCCCATTTCACCTCAATGAAAATATTATTTTTGAATTTGGAACCAATAAATCTATTCAGCTGTTTGTGATTTTGCAGAGGCTTAATACTATTTAAAGTTGCTGGTGTTCTTTATAGAGGGAGCACTGTTGTTGTGTTCCTGAATAAGGGAGGTAAACCTCAGTTGCTTCAGTAAATATTCAGTGGTGTCGATGGACAGAGTATGTAAAATATCTGCTTTTGTTAGCAGCTCTGTTATGGCAAGTTTGTCAAGCAAATAAGTTGCTATGTTGAGACATCAAGGAACTTTGCCTTGCAATCTCTGTTTTTCAGCCTTCAGTATACTGTACACAGTCCAGAGGGAAAGCTTTTAAACTCTGAAAGGAAGGGTAACCTCTGAAAGGATGCTGTTTGCTTTGCATTTGACTGGTCTGGTACTCCCAGTACAGAAGGAATGGCACTGCACTACATCAGCTTTGCCCCTTCCCCAATATGGTGGCATTACTCATGGTAAATATAAAATACCAAAGAAAATGAACTAATCCTCACAGTCAACCCCAAGTTTGGAGCTAAATGTAGGACAGTTTAATCACATGGCCAGCCATGGGAACATAAACATGATGCAAAATATTTGCAGATATGAGATGTAGTTATTTTTAGGCAGTTAAAGGTGGACTTCTGAAAGCTCCACTGGAGTGAGGCTCTAGCTTTCTGTATCTGTCAGGAAATGGTTTGCTGTGGGCTTTGGACTGGGTTAGGCCCAGAGACATTGCCTCCATAGATAGGGAAATGCAAACAAACATTAAAATGTTGTCAAACGATATTTTACACACTAAAATGGCATTCTCACAATTGCACATCAATTGTCACACATGTGCTTCATTGGATGAACTTGAGTGGTACTCAGTTGATAACCTCTGCTACCATGAGCAATTTTAAGATGAGCCCTTTATATAGTTACATTAAAATTAAAATCTTCTTTAATTAAAACACAGCTCTTTCACCAAATGTCATTCACATATGTGCTTCTGCAGTTATCTAATTCTGAGACATGGACACACAGCTCATCATTTAACCTCTACCCCTCTTACCTACTGGTTCTACATCAATCTAATCTTCTCTGAGTGGAAGTGAGGTTGACTGGGCCAAGATGTACCATAATTATCCATCTCCTCTTGCTTCACCTGGATGGCCGTTTTCAGTTAAATCTTGATGACTTTAAGTCATAATGGGACACACGTGTTTTGTACTTTGTACATGCTTTGCCATTATGCACCAGTTTAACTGGTTTTTTCACTATGGTGTGTGCATAGCAAACACATGCAGTGCCTGCAGTGGTTAATGTCTACGTTCAACCTGTGAAAAAAAACTCACCTGTACTTCCTTTGCCATACTTATTCATGCGTGCATTGGTGGCATATTAGGTAATCGCATCAGCAGGTCTCATGAAGCTTTTCTTTTTTTGTTTAAAGGTATTCACTTCAGTGCCCAAAACAGGAACATGCTCCATGTATGCATGTGAGCACACATCTCTGAGACACGCCTTGCCCATTTAACAGCTCAGTAAATGTAACGCTGCGCAGATGACTGTATTAGGGTGGGAAATAGCACACCCCAAACCGATAACTCTAATTGGTCATGTTTAATGGAGGAGAGAAGAATTTCCACTGGAAGAGAATTACAGTGGTGTTAACATGATCTAGTAAATAATAAATGTCATAAAGTTAACATAAAGTTATGACATAACTTAATATGACATAAAGTTAAAGTAGCCACTTTTCTTTGTGATATAGATGTGGATTTATCGGTTATATAAATGAGTCGACATAAAGATCTCGTAGACATTGTTTTGTCAGAAGACATAATTTGCAGCTAAAACAATGACTTAAAAGTTAATTCTAGAGATGTGTCAATATGACCAAATATTAAAAAGTAAGATTTGATAATGAAGTCCGAGCTGCCCATTATTGTGCTGATTTCAGTTCACTCTGTCAATATTTGCCTTCAGAAATGTTTGTTGAGACATGATAAATCAAACTTGCATCTGTTTGCAGATTCGTAATCGCCAGATACACACTGGTTTAGTGGTAAAAAGAGTGTTCATTGGTTTGTACCAAGATGTCAAACCCGGGAACACTCATTTCATTCACAAGCAGTTTAGCCAGTAATGACAATCTCCTCACAAACATTATTAATCAGTAATGAAAAGACTGTTTTAAATCAGACTTTGAGAGATAGCAGTTCATACATGCCATTGTGTGTAACCTGTAAGGCATTGAAATGGCTTCACAAATACAAAACCATCGGCTGAAACGAGTCTTCCCTTGGTTACCATGAATGTAAAGCAAAGTTCACAAATATACAAGCAGGGGAGGGGAGAGCCCACTGTAATTTAAGGTGGGACGCCTAACAGGAAGTCAGGAGTACGTCCAACTGTGCCAGAAGCTTCCAGTTGTTTTAATACTGTTGCCGGTAACTTGAGATAAACATGTTCAAAGACAATAGGGAGTGAGTTTGGTAGGTAACAACGCCTTTTTTCCCCTGTAGAGGAAACCAGGTTTTTCTTTCACTTATGCTCTGAATTTTCTCTATATTGTTTAAGACTTTCATTTTGAATGGTGTACCTAATGACCTGAGATCTACAGGGATTAGCAATCATATACGTCTAATGTGAGGTTGTTTTGGGATTGTTGTGTGTGTAGTTGCAGCTTTTTTCAAATGTGTTTCATATCCTGTGTGCTAGGATCATACAAAGCAAAGGGTGTGCTGTGGGCTTACCATGCACTTCTCTTCATTTTCACTTTGCATATCTAAATGCGCAACTTCACTAGCGATTGTCCTGAAATTTCTATTGATCTTTTCATGGAAACACTACACTGATTTGAGCCACTGATTAGTCATGTTATGTGGAATGCTAATTTTAATGTAACTTCAAGACGTTTTTCAGAATGACATCTTACTGTGTACTCAATTTGGTGGTTGATAACATGGATGTATGGGAGAAGGATATAGGCCTGAATACTTAACTCCTACAACTGGTTCATTAGATTAGGTTTTAAAAGTACTATGTAAGATAATTTTAAAAATGACATTACATACAATTTATATATTGTTATTCACTCTACTGTACATTTTTATTTACGTTATTAACTATGTACAATAATCTGGTATTCAAATGATGCTTAGACGCTTGGGGGGAAAACCTATAATCCCAATAAATGTGATTCTCTTTTTATGTCGCCATTACACATTTTCAGCTTCTGCAATTCTGTTAACCACTTGATATAGATTGACTGATACACACCCTGCCATAAGTTGGTGATGAACTCTATTCCCTAGCAAGCAAGTAATAACGTCCTCATGAGCTAACAATGTAATAAATCAATACTTATGTCATGTTATATAACGTATTATGTGCTTCTGCGTAATGGCTTTATATAGAGTTCCTGGCAAAGCAGGACCAGTGGAGCTTTTCAAGACATCCTGAAGTTTGTCTCAAACTCACTATTTTTGGACTGATTTTTTTTTTCTTAGGAATCTAGGACCAGCATTCTTCCTTTTCATGTCACAATACCATTGTTGGGGTTTTACTTTATTACCTATTAGAAAATGGTTAATGATTCTCTCTCAGTATGGTGAGGCAGTAGGTTTTGGAAGCCTTGCAGCTACAGTCATATAGTTATGTAACCTCTGAGTTTTCTGTAGAAACTTGTTAACGAAAGTGGCGGTGTCATTATCACAGCATGTCAGGAGCAAGCCTCTTGTATTCCTTTGTTTTCCTTTGCTTTTCTCTCTTCTTTCAATAACCAACGAAGAAGTGCACAATCTGCTGCTGTAATAGGTTTAAATCTTCTTCCAGTTACTGGTAATATAGTATTTGTAATTAGATTGGCACTTAAGCCAGATAGCAAGTTGCTAATGAACTCAAGATTGTTATGGATATGGTTGAATGAGTGAATGACTCTTTCATTTGTATCATTTTTGGCGTTTCTAAGACATGGTGGTTGGGTGCAGGTGGCATCCCCTTCATAGACATCCATTTATTCTGAATGAGGCCTTGTGAAGCCTCACTGAGGACGTTTGTCATCGCTGAGTCAAAGGACCTTTCTCGAGAAACAGTCTTGGTTTTCAGGGAGAACCAAGACTGTCCCTTTAAGTCTTACAAAAAACAATATGCTTTATTGTTACCCAGTTATCAATCTGGTCTTGGGAGTCTTGCATCTCAGGGTAAAACTTTAATGGGTGGGACTGGAGGGTGGCAAAGGAGCTCACAGGCCGTTTGCTGTCCTGAAATCACCAACAGGACAGACAGACACAGATGTAGTATATGGGTCAAGTGAGGACCAACATCTAAGGCATCGGTTAGTGTGTTCTTGCCATTATGATGCAAGTCCTGAAGTCCTATAACTATATAAGCTTAACTGTGATTCTTAGTACAAATGTAGAGAAAGAATGAAAGAGCACAAGAGAAAGGGTGAAAGAGATGACAAGGTCTCCAATTTCCCAATTAACCCAGATCACTTGATTCCCATGATGACTTAACTGAAGTCAGGTGTTAATAATGGTGTCTTCTTTCAGCAAATTCAATTTTCTGCCAAATACCACACTTAATGACCGTAGTCAAAGAGCATTGAAACATGAATCAGAAAGAGAAGGGGGAAGGAGACGGTTTTTTCTGTCTGCCCGTCCATCTAAATTTGCACACGTGGGCGTGTGCATTTGATGATGCGGATATCACAGAGGACTGAATGACTGTATTCAGACATTTGCTACTTATGATTGTATGTATTTACAATGTATGTTTTGTACATGGAGCACTCTGGGTCACACTGGAAGTGACTTTTTCATGGTGTGGTTACAGGCTTTGGGAAAAGAGCATTAATGTAATACAAAGCCTGATGCCAGATCCATAAGGAAATGGTGTGAACAAGGTGCATTTGCTGGAATACAGTCTCCTATTGCCTCTTAAAACCGTAGATGAAGCTTTAAAAACATATACATATCCCAGCAATGTGTCCAGGTGTTGTACTAAAAAGTCGTCATCAACAACATGGGTCCCTGAAGGACTGCCAGGATGTTGGAAATTCCCTTGTCAGTGGATTGGCCTCACAGCTGTGAAACCAATGGCAAGCATGAGCTCTGAAAATGGAGGGAAACTCACAGTCCTGCCTCTTTCCTATGTTGGGTCCTTTGGGGAACCAGGTAATGTTGCTGGTTGGCTATCTAAAACACCTGCAGGCAGAGGTCCATATCCTGTGTATGTGCTGGTCTCTCAAAACAGAGCCCCAGCCCTTGGAGGAGGAATGTTCTAGCTAGCCACCCAGCCAGAGCTTCAGAATGGCTTCAGCCATATTTCCATCAAACCTGTTAGTTTTCCTGTTGATTATAGAAATGTCTTGTAGCAGGATGTTACGCAAAAGTAGAAGCACAATACTCTTGGCCAGCTTCTTGTATGTTGGCCAGTGGTTGTAATGAATGAAGTCAGACAGAGACCACCAGGAACACTCCCACTTTCAAATGTGGCCAGTCACTGAAGACCGTGGACAATGAATTCATTCCTTCACCATTGCTTAAATCAGCCTGTGGTCTGACCATGGCAGAAAGGATGAAATAAATACCCAGGTTTGACTGGAATTAAACAAAGACTATTGACGCCAGTCAGGCATAGGCATAAAGGAGACCGAGTGCTGGACTTTACCCGTTTTCATAGCTCAATAGCATACTGATTGCCCCTGAACTTTCAGAGGATTTTATAGATAGTTGTCCAGCCAGTTTATTCATTCATCTTGGGATTCCCCACACCCTGGCAATCTAAAGCAAAATTACACCTTTAATGGCTGTCCAGTTAAAGGCAGACTTTGCAGCGTTTAATCCTTTAAAATGTCAGTAAATAACCGTTCTCACTCGTTGCTCATGATGCATTGACACTCTGTGCCCATTCTTATGCCTTCAGAGATCCTGCCCTTTAGTCTGGGTTTGTTCTGAATTTGCAGCACATTTCAGAAATGATTGTCTGTCTGTCTGTCTTGTTTGGCAAGGCAGTCGTGGCAGCAAATGAGCATTGAAGTCCCGGAACATTTAATTAGGCCGCCCGTGGGGTACAGGCGGAAGCCATTTTACAATTGCAACTACTGTTTAACCACTGTGCCGAAGTGAAACCTGTGTGATTATTTTATCTCCTCAAGTCAAGCGCTTTTATTGCTATACATCTATGACGAAATTCGCCTTGGTTTACAGTCCTATCATAAAACAAACAAACTGCAACAAACACTGCATGTAAAACTGGGGGAATAATGCATTGACAAAGGACAGTCAAGTTAAACTTAACATATATTCACGGTAGACTATAACGGAGGTACTATAATGTAGCACGGTATAGGGAATATAGTATTCATTCACAGTGCAGTATTACAAAGTGAAAGAGCATTTGTGATGAGAAGCATATCGTAGGTTGAGTTTTTCCCCCCTTTTATCACTTGTATAAGTTCCAAATTTATACTATCGTACTTTATAACAGAATTGTAACAAAGGATGAAACCACAAACAAATTTGGGCAAAAGAGGACAAATAATGAACAGCAAAAGATAACGTCCCACATATATAAACGACAGAGGCAAGTAAAAGCAGCATGCAAAGGTACAGTAGATATACTGGACTCCAAAGATGAGGGACACAATGAGAATAGTGTTTTGACCCGCAGAACTGTGATCTTAGTTTCTGGCCCTGTATTAATCTCGATCATCTACTCATTAAAGGACTCACCAGAGCTGGGTGACTAAGTCTGCAGGGTGTGCTAATTTTCACGGTTACTCAGTGCTTAATTAAGACAGGTTCTCACACAGGGCATTTACATGAATGTAGTCTCAAAAGACAACACAAAAACACAATATAAAGGAAAAGAAAGATGTTGAGTACATGGTCTCCATGTGGAGAACCTCATCATCTGACTCCATTCTTGTGGAAGCAGACCACACTGTCTGTTTGCTCAAGGACGTTCAAGAGTACAGTGTGGAGCAGATTTTTACCCCATCTCTCAAAGAACTGAAAGTTTTCCTGTTTGAAAAATAGTCCATTGTCCTACTAGGAAACATTAAAAAACTTGTAGAACGGGATTCCAAGAAACTTTGAGAGGGGTCTGAAGGCAAATCACAGGTCCTGAGTGGTTAATGCATATTTACATGTTTTTGGCTGTTATGATGCTGGCCTTAATTTGCTTATCCTTGCCTATCCTTCTATGAATTCACCTTGTCAGCTTGCATAGATATTTGTGGGAGTTACAGTGGTTCAGTTCTGCATAGTTTGAATTCTGAATGTAATTGACATTTTTTGGGGCTGAATAATCACCACAACTATCAGACAGTCAGAGTTGTGAGCATCAGTATGAATGTCTGAATGTTTTATGCCCCAACAGGGCAGAAGTAGTCACAGGTAAACAAATGTTGAAATATATGAATTGATGTTTTTAAAAAGTTTTCACATTCGTTTTTAAATGCCCAGAAATGATTTAATACTGAAATTGAACTATCTACATGGGGTCTATCCCCAAAAAGACTCTTCAGAAGTGGTTACCAACCCTGCAGAGATAGGTACACCATCCATAGAGAGTAAACTGGGTGGTAGGTCACCTGGTCTACTGACCCTGTGTATTCTTTGCCTGCGTGCATCATTCTTATCTCCTGTCTTATGGGTGTCTACCTCGTGAAAGGTGAGAACAGAAGCATGTGCCAACGGCTCTGAAAATTCCCCGTTCTTTTGTCTGCCAACTGATCAAACCTGTCTTTCCCCCTACGCTACACCGCTGTGCTTCCCAGCTCTTTGTTAGTCGAGTCACTGCGCTGTGTATCCCAGGGACGCGTCCAGAAACCCCTTTCACTATCACATACGCTAGCTCACTTACTGACGCTGTCGGGGAGACTAAAGGGACCACTGTGACGATGTCTGTTGAGCTCATGAAGGCAGAGTGATGCATGCGATAGCTAATCATATCATTTCCTCCGCCAGTACTGCCAGTGTGTCACCTGCTGCATTGTATCAGTCCTGTTCTGACTGTTACTCTGGACACAGTCGGATTCTGGATCAGTTAATCCAGTCATCTCAACCATAACTAATCACGTTGATCTAATAGAGTTTTTGGGTGTAACTTTGGAGTGCAATTTTGGAGGTATCATAATGGAGCTTGAAAAAGTGGAAAACGGACACTATTCATACTGGCTGAAACTGGTTTTCATGAGCTCGTCATTCAGGATATCGGAGTGAGGAAAAGCCTTTTTACTGGTTCTTCCAGTGGAGGGACGGGGGCAGGAGGAGAGGGTGGGGTGTTAGACAGTCGTATTTTCACAACAGCGAGTCTTCCACTGATCATGTGTGTTGTTATCATAATCATAAGCGACTTGTGCCCAAAGCTGTGGTCTCCAGTTTACCACAACACGGTTTGAAAAGAGTCAGAAACAAGCCTGGGGCTAAAGGCGGCATTTGTGATGTGTTTTGTATGGGCGCTCTGTTTGGAGCATTTTTCAAATGCCAGGCCATCAAATCATCGCTTTCTCAATTCATCCAATTAGCTTTACCCCAGACATTACATTCAAAATGTTTGTGAATTCCCTAAGAACTATAGTAAATGTTAAATGAGGTAAATATGCCAAATAGTTGGTGAAGTTTTTTTTATTGTTTTATTAATAGAAACCTTTAGAAACTGTAGATGGCTATTGAAGGCCTTAATTTTTTTGTGTAGTAAAAAGTGTAAAGTCAATATGATAATGTTCCTTCTTCAGTGCATACAGTTAAGGATCTCCGAGATCTTTGCGAAACATAAAAAGTTAAGTGTTTGTTTCAATTGTTTACTTTTGTCTTACATCACTAGTGGTCATATCATTTGTAAATCCAAATTGTAGTTTCATTTCTGTTTCTCTTTCATTTTCTTCTGTATTTTGGATCTGGGTATTGCTTAAATTATATAGGAAAAAAGCATACGTAGTTGTAGTCTCAGAACATTTAATTTGGATGTACGCTTCAGTTCAGGTTTCAAGTTTATTTGTAGTGCAAGCACGCATCTCTGCCACTGTAGAATTAGTTTGTGAGTGGCGACGTATTTGGGTGAACAAAAACAGGAGGAGATAGCTTGCTCTGTTTCAGAAGTAATCATCTACTTCTCTGTCATGTTTGTTAAATTATCATATTTATCAAACTAAAACAGGCCCCCGCATTCCTTCCATGGCAGCAGAGTCATTTAGACTGAATTGAGATGTTTTACTCTTCTATTGACCTGGAATTCCTTTAATAAAGACGTCTAACAGTATAAATGGGTACGGTGTAAGAGTTACCGTAAGCTTTGTAAGTGGAGGAGAGCTAATCTTGTCCGTTAAACAAATGAACACTAACGTGGTGTAGTGAAGGACTTCAGACGAGGCCCGTCCCGGCACTCTTGGCCCTTAGCTTTTTAAAGTTCTATTTCTGTAAGTTATGCGAGTGGTTAGGATGTTTTTATTATTCTTGGGAAGTTCCCTCTGTACTTGTGCTTTTTCCTCAGCCGCTGACGTCGTCTCGCTTCCCCCGCTGTCATAAGTAGGGCAGATTTCATAAATTTCATGTGAAATAGACGACAGGTTTTGTGAAGGGAACATTAGCAATAGAGAGAGCCTCTCGTCACTGTGGCTCATTGGCGCGGGCCTGTGGACACCGCGGCTCCCTGCTTTCACCTCTGGACGAGAGCCAGATTTGTGGGGTTGTGCATGGCCACGATACGTTATCAGCCGTCAGCACGACCGTCTGGTCTGAGTCAACATTCCTCAGGAAGCTGCTCTTCGCCGTGCTGTTTCTACGGTAGAGGAAGTGGTCAGAATTAGACCACTTGTTTCTTTCACTGTTGGACAATGGGGAACAAAGGGGCTGAAAATGTACAAGCATGCAACCTCTGTGAGAGGACTTTCTCCTGATGTGCTGGTCACCATGATTTTGATAATTATGAAAGAGTACACCTTGATAAATATATTGCTTATGGGTATATCAGCAAGAAAAGCGAATACCTGGCTTAACCACTCTGTGAATGTGGGCCTCCATTTTGTGACGGTGAAGAGGCCTAGGCCCTGCCTGTGTCTGTAAGCCTCAGCCGTGCATCCAGGGTCAGTGTGATGATGGAACACAGATGCTTTTTCATGTCTAATTGTAGCTGTGGGCCATAGGCTATTACTGGAGCCCTGACGCCCTTCGTTTCTTGTAAAAGACCCTAAAAAAGAAAAAAACAGGATTTGAAAGGAGACATTGTGAGGGTGTAACGTCACAAACACAGTCTCGTCTCATCAAGCCGTATTCTTTGGATGCCTGTTTGAATTTCCAATGTTGCATGCTCCATTGTAGAATTAGCTCAGACCAAAGTTCACAGATAGCCGTGTAAATCCGCTGGGTTTTCCACATGTAGTCCACCTTGCCTGCCCATCAGTGGATGTTAGCAAACTGGAGCCGTCATGACGAAGCTACACATGCGAAGCAGAGCTCAGTGTCTGGTGTGTGATGTCATCCATATGTCGGCCCATCACTCGTGCTGTGGGTTTTTGACACTTTTGTTACTTTACATCAGGCCTTTTAAACTCCAGTCCTGGAGATCTGCAATGTCTGCCCGTATTTGCTCCAGTCACATACCAGACTCCCAGTGTCATGAATTATCTCCATTCATACTGTGGTGTAGCATGTGGCTGGAGTAAGTCCCTGCAGACACAGTGCCTCTCCAGGACTGAAACTGAGCCACCCTACTTTAAATTCATATCTGTTTTAACACCGAATCACATTTGGCCAATAGGATGAGCAGGAGACACTAACTATGATAGAAAAAAAAATTGACAACTAAATAAAGTGTTACAATCGCGTAAGATGCCGGGTAGCCAGTCTCTGTATGTAATGCTAGTACAGACTCAGCTTTTAATAGAAAACACGTCTACAACACAGTGTCGTGGTTTGAATTAGACGTGTACAGTGAATGAGCTGACCAGAGAGAGTGATGCAAAGACCATTTTCTTGTGTAACTCCATCCGGTGCCACAGACATAGGTCAGAAGTGCATTTCTAATGATATCTGACTGAGTTTGCATTTTCCACATTGACAAAATTTGTGGTCCTCTGGTTGAAGGAGGGGAGAGTTTTGTAGAAAGGACCCCACTTAGGAGACTGTGCTGAGGTATAATTGTATGTATTGAATGACATACAACAGCGACCTGGAGCAGATGCAATGTATGAAAATAACTGAACATAATTACAATTCTTTTTGGCAGTTGTTTCTATCTCTGTGTGCATCGTCACAAAATAAATTTTAGCTTGTTGTTTTCATCAAATAATGAATGACCCAACTGGCTTTATATTGTTGACCCAACTGGCTTTATATTGTTGACTTAATAAAATAGAAATGGCTCTGTTATTATGCTGTTTATTATCACTGTTATAAAAATAACGGATCATATTAAATAATTTAATTATATTTTAACTGACATAATAAGTGAACTTAAGCAGTCAAGACAAGAAAAGGCTGCCCAGCTGATCTTGGGTTCACCATTGTTATTGCTAAGTATGGCAGAGACTGAAGCCATGTTGACTACACATTCAGAGCACTTCGAAAGCGAAAGAAAAATGATGATAAATTCTGGTTATGATGTGGTTGATTTGCATGTGTGCACCCGTGGAAAACACCTGAGCATACCTCCCCTTTCATCTAAATAATCTCGAAACGACATCAACTGACACAGTGTGGATAAGATGTGGGAAAGCAATTCGGAGCAGTTGAGTGACAACAGTGAGGACACGTTCACACGATGAGAAGAGAAGCTGTGCTGTTAGCCGGTTACCACTGGAACATTTCTGTTTGTACTGTTTGTCATTTCTGTTATGCAGTATTGAACGAATCAAGCGTCATAGCTTCTCTCTTATTGATTTTAATAATTACGTAATTGCACTGCAACTGCCTCATCAAATAAAATGAAAAAGAAGTCTCAGGAAAAACATACAAGACTAGATACTATCAAATAAGGGGTATCCTACTGCAATCCCAAAAGAAACCCTTTATTCTACCTATAGCTCCTATGCATTGCCCTCCCAGGCAAAACAGTACATATTCCCACCTGGAGACACTTTGGAGGGTGATTATGAGACTTGTAAAGTGTCTGTCTCAGTTACACAACATGCATAACAAATGGTGAACGTGTCCATTTTGGGTCTGAAGTCGCCCATCACTGAATGTACCAACGGGAAACACAAGTCATGCATTCAACATAAGATACAAAAAAACTAATGGCAGCTTGAGCTGGTTGTATTGCAAGCTAAATCTGGCTCTTGATCTCATCCAGTAAAATTTTAAGTTATTTAATGTGTTGAAGTGTTGCATGATGGTCTCTGGAGGATTGTAGTGCATCGTTGCCATATCGCACAAAAAATGATACATTTGTAAAACCAATAGATCTGTGCCAGAAGTTGAGATGGGTCACCCTTCTCCTTGTTTCCAAAGATGAAATGAGGAACCAGTGGGTGTGTAGCTGAGGGATGTAAAATGCCCTCTATTTCCCCTTTCCTCTGCAGCCAGAAATGGCTCCCGCTGCTCCAACACTCATTTTCATTTTAATGAACAGTTAAATGTCCTCATAAAAGCAGGTTACACAGCGTTCAGACACCATTCAGATGGACACAGTGCTACAGTTTGATAGTCCAATAACATCATTGTCGATCATTGCTGGCTTTGTTTATTTTAATTTTTAGCTGCTCGTGTAAGCAGAACAAAATTGTTTTCAATCCACAGCAGACTATGGTAAGAAGTTGATTTTTTTAATGTGCATAGCTTTTATATCATAAAACATGGCCCTCATAAAAGTATAGAGAGTGATGTATTCAACGACATGGTCTTAAATTTGAGATAAAAAGGGATCAAAATCCTTGCTATGAAAATGACTGATGACTGATGCTGCCACCTTGTGGACACAGCTGTTCATTACACATCCCAGACTCTTACGTCCCAAAACTCTGACGATCTTCTCAGGTCCTGTCCTTCCTGGCCTTCATCCTGGAGGAGGTGGTGACCAGATGTTCATCCTGCTCGCCACTCTACTTCTTTGAGTTTGTGAGCTGCACAGCCTTCCTCTTCACCGTCCTGCTCCTCGTCCTCCTCTCAACAACCCTGCACAAAAAAGTGGGGATCGACTGCTGGGGCAGCGTGGTGAGTTTAGAGAGTTTTCGCTGGTGACGGTCATCCTAAGGCCTGTAGTGATATTGTACAGAGATTTGTGAATGAGTAAATGAAATGGGAAATATATAGATTGAAAATAATGAATGCTACAATTCATAAGGATTTTCTCTACAAAGTAATGGAGTCTGATTTAAAAAAACAGACTTCTTTTGGATTGACTTGCCTGAGGTAACTGGCCTACTTGGGTTACGCACATTGGCCTGTTGCTGGTCTTCCTTGCGATGGTGATTTCTGTCGATGCTATTAAGGGAATGTGCTATGTCTTCCATCGTTTGGCAGGACTTTGTGTACACTGGCATCATCGCGGTGTTGTTCTTGATTTCGACCATTGTCTTCCTCTCGGATAATGGAGGAACGTCTGTGGAGTCGGCAGCAGTGGTATGCCACCTTCACCTTTTCCTCTTTATTGTCACTGTATTATATGTTTTCCTTGTAATTCCTGTGTCATTTGTCAGTTTCGGTTAAAGGAAAAATTTGTTTTTTCCTAATTGTTTTTTTTCTTGTAGGCTTTTGGTTTCCTGGCAACCATTGCCTTTGTAGTGGACATCGGAATGTTTGTCAAGGCTAATGGTGTGCCTTTTAAGAAGAAGGGCCCGCAGACAACTGCTGGGACTCAACCACAAATACCAGAAGAGGAGAAACTACGATCCAATGGAACAGAATAAGTAAGCAGGGAACCACTGCCCTCCTCTGGCTGTTTTATGTCATTACATCCTGAATTATTCAAATCACACTTGGGGCAGAGATATCTTCAAAAACATTATTCCTGAGTCACCATGGGAACCAAAATGAAGACATTTTCACACCACATTTCTGGTAGGCAATTGCCTTTAAACGCGACAACATCATCATTGACCATCTCTGTTCCTATTGGTTACTGTAACCATGTGGGACAGAGCAGTTCTGTTGCATGTGTGAGTTTCTGTATATTTTCACACACTGGTTGAGATATTTCGGCACGTGTAAAAATTCTCTTATGTATATTTTCATGAGTCATATGGCAAACAATGTAAGTGTCATATTTTTGTGTTAGGTTAGATGGTCTGAGTCTGGCTAATTTGACCATTCACAATATCTGACAGAAACTTGGGACTGACAGAACTGCACTCTTAATTGCATCAAGGTGATGCCTCACCATTGTGTCAAGATATCTCTGAGGGAAAAAAATAACAGGAGGTTGAATAATAGCTGTTAATAGCCATTTTATTTGCTTCAAGTAAACCTAATTTAAAAATCAAAGACAATGCCATATTTTTAATTACAAAAGTGATTTGTGGGGACTATCATTTTTAATTAGAGCTTTAAATTAACATTTTAAAACCATGCATTGTTATTTATAAAAAAATACATGAAAAATGAGAAATCAAAAATGAACCATTTGCAACTTTGCTTTGGATTTTTAACATTGACATCATGTTACTCGGAGTCGTTCAGTCTTCAGTACACTTAATACAGCTGGAAACTAAACATGGATCTCAGTTTTCTACTTATTTACTGTGCAATTCCTTGTTTTTAGTGTAATTAAATTTTCTAAATGCATGTAAAACAACTAATTTGACGTTTGCACTCGTCAGAGCTCAGTGCACATCACACTGTGATGTCACAGACCCTGGTAACAGTCATAGAAGACCACTCCCCTCAGATTAAATCATATTTACAGCCTGCTCAATTTAGTTTCTCATAAATATGTAAAACATGCGGAATGTTGTGGCTTTTGAAAATTTCTTGTTCGTTATTCTTGTCAGATAAACATCTGTCAACCTACTGTACACCACTCATCATATCAAGTAAATAATCCTGCCGTTCATTGCAGAAATACATATCTGCACTGAATCGCAGGTATTCATTCCCAAAATGACGTGCTAAAACCTTAAGTGCCTTTAAAGTGATATTAATTGGCAATAATTGTAAAATAAATTGCAACACTGGTATGGTTGCCAATGGCAAATTATGTTCATATGTTTTGAAGGTAGATACTATTTTATACAGTTTGTAAAATAGTCTTCTGTAGCGACTGTGCTTACCTGTTGAAGCTGTTTGTGTCCAGCTCCTAGCCTACAGTGACCCATCCAATGAAGTATTGGGTTAACAAATATTTGTTTTTGTTTTGCTTTGAGGAAATTGAATGCCTTTTGTTTGTGTATTGGTTTTAATTTTGTGTGTGTGTGTGTATGTGTGTGTCCAGGTTTGGGGGTCAAAGATGATGCGATGGTGTGTTATTGCACAAATTTTTTTATTCATTGAGTTTTAAAATGGATAGTTTGAGGTTTATGAGTAAACAATTATGAGTGCACAAATAATTACAGATTTTATGAATTTGGCTCAGAAATAATTTCAGATCTCGTCATGTGGAAGCTACAGAAATGTGTAGCCTCCATGTAGTTGAGACAGAGCAAATGGGAGTTCAGAATGAAAGAAAAAGCCACCCTTTTTTCAAAGCTTATGGCAGTATGCATAGTCTAATGGTGATATGGCCTGATATTTGTCCTTTATTTTCCAGGGCTGAAGTAGACATTTTAGACATTGCTTTATCAAGATTGTATTGAAAAACAACTTTGAAAATGTCTTCATAATACATGGCAGTGTGACTTTCTTTTAATGCATCAGTCCTTGTGCGTTAATCTTAAATGTGTGCAATGCCTGAGAATACAACGGACTGCAATCAAAAGTTCCTATCTTACACAAGGACACAGTTCCAAAAACACAGGTAAAGACCATTCACCAAAACTTTACTTTGTTGTTGTTGTTTTTTAAGTTATAATCACGAAAACACACTCATGTAATGGAAGGTATTACGAGTTTGAACTGTCAACAGAACGAACCCATTGGTCCATAAAAGTATTTCTTTTATAGTGAGTGGTTTGGGGACCAAAGCTGTTTTATTTATTTGTAAGATATAACACCCTGTGTACTTTATGTTGAAAAAGATTTTATTGTATTGCCTTAGTAACTGATTCTAAGTATCTTACTATCGTAGACTACCGTAAAGCTTAAAATATTACATGAAAAAAAATAAAGATTTTGGAACCATGCATCATTAAAGAGTGTAAATATATATCAGGCCTACCTACTCATGGATATGCACAAGTAAAGAGACTTAAAGCAGTCTTCAGAGGAACTTCCTAAAACAAACAGGAAGCAGTCAATCATGCTGTGTCTTATTGGCAGTTTATGAATTTTTAGGCTACATCTTGACCTCTTGTCCAAAATATTACAGAAGTACAGAAGTTGAGAAATTGGAGGTGTATTTTTAAATATTTTGTTTGTAATAGTGCATAATAAAAATGTATGGGCTTTGTATAAAATGTTCTGTTCTGTAGTAATTAAAACTCAGAATAACAGTGCTATATTTTCAATATTGGCTGTATATTTTGTAATTTTTTAATCATGAACATTTCTAATCACAGTGCCTTAAATATTCTAGCAATTAAATGAATAGTCTGGTTTACTGTCCCTTGTGGTGTTCATGAAAGATGTCCCAGTGTCCTTGCGTATTAGTGATAGTTGAATTGGGTATTGTGACATCAAAAGGGGGTGGAACTACAGCTGGCTGTCAGTCACTGACTTGCACTCTTCAACAAAACACAGATACTGGTTCAAAAGAGACCTGTGCGACAACTCCAGCTCTTTAAGATGTAACGATACCTCATTCTCCCTTTGCTATTGTGTATCTTCCTGTTCAGGTACACACACCCTGGCCACCTAATGTATTATTTCTATGCTGTAATCTGACAGTGTGCTCTCTTAAAAGTTTTATGCTGTTATCTTTCTGATCGCCTGATTTAGGTACACAATTTTGCTGAATTAAAGAGAATGTAAAATTTTGGCTGACCTGTGAATCGAAGTTGTTTGTGTACATTCCTGTGAATCTAGAGTAGACAATCGGATAAGTTGTCCATGCTTAATTTAATATGGACAGCTCGTCAAGTTTCACCTCAGTTAAAGGTGTTTTCCCCCTCTGACCCATTTGATAATTATATTTCACATGTTTATTTTTTATCTTTCCATATCAAGCTACTCTGTGTAAAGGACCACTTAGACCATAGGATAGCAAGCCACTTTTTTGCCTGAATTAAAAGTGATTAATAATTTGAATAGATTTTTTTGTGTCTCATCCTTTTATTCAGTAGATCTGTCCTACTTTTCATGTCAATTTACTCATACCTTTATAATTTTAGCATTGATTAACAACATCAGTCTATACACACATTTATGCACGCTAAATAGTAAACCCTAATATTTTGTGAACCTGTTCCTTCTCCAGCAGGCAGATGTTTAACCACATTTGGCCACCAGGTGGCACACCTACAACCTGTAATCCAGGATTGTGGAGGATCTGTTGTCACTATATTGTATCCTTTTGTTTAGATCTATATCTGTTGTATCCAGTCCCTGCACAATGTGGCATCAACCTTTGACAAAACTTAATGTGGCAACACAACACCCATCACAAGTTGCACATAGCAGTTATATGAGTGGTTATACATTAGTGTTCATTTGAGTACAATTGTATTTACTAAAATGCATTGCATATCCCAAGTTAACAGACATTGGCCATTTGAATATGTATTCTCTGCTTTATTTTAAAATGACACTGCTGTCTGAACACTCCCCTTAGTAACACATAACCTTCCTCTTGTGTAATGGTTGTTTTTTCCTGTTTATGCTGACAGCCAGCCCTTCCCCCATTGTAAAGGGAGCTAATTGTGGTGGCTGTTCACTTCCTGTTCCTGGTAAATTTGTGATTTAGAGCACAAAGACAGGGAGGTGAAAAGCTTTGTGCTACAGGGTGATTTTTTCAGTTACCAAAGAAATCTATTCTGATTTGGTAATTAAGAAACTTGATCATGAATTTGCAGTGTAGTGTATCTTTTTTAAAAGACAATGCTACTATGTCAAAATAAAAATGAAACAATTTTTGAATGGCTGTGAGAATAGTTGTGGGAATGTGGCTGGAGAATGGGGAACCAAACACAAACCAAAACTAAAAGTTGTCCAGTTGCAATGACATGGGAGTTTTACATAGAAATCATAGGCTTTGAATCGTTTGCAGTAGGGTGGACGAAAAGACTAAAAAGGCATCTAATTTTTCAGGACAGCTGATGCTAATTCAATAGAATCAGCTGAAGACGAGTAAAAACCTGACGCAGTAACAGATTGGACAGTTGCTGCTCTCAGTGATTCGGTTGCTCGGGCTAAATGTGACGCCCACTTGGGAATTATATTAGAAACTGAAATGGCTGCAAAATGAAATTTCCTTGCTAAAGTGAAAACTTCACCTGCTGCAGAGTTTGCAATCAGCAGCGAGCAGCATGGTCTTGAAGGCTAGGTTTCTAAACTCTACAAAGACGGGCCTTTCTGTAAACATAATTTTAGGCTCAAATTTCAAATTAGTTAATGGAATTTTCCCAAGGTCCGTAAGGCATTCAATTCTCTATGGACCGACATGCTAGAGGACTGTGGGAAATGAGACCTAATGCATCTGGTATAAAACAAGAGCAGGCCAGAATATCTATTCCAATGATCAAACTAAGTCAAAAGATAACATAAAGCACAGAATTACTTACCCAGTGCCCTTCACACTTACCCAGTGTCTGGGTTTCCCCCAGCCAACAATTTAAAGATTTAAATAGGTTTTTAAAGCAAAGTTTTTGTGTTTGTTCTGAGCAGACAAAATAAATTTTCATCTTTTAGGATACTGTGCACAATATGCATTCAAACACTTCAGCTACACTATTCTCATAATTTACCTAAGTTCTGGATACAAAAGTGTACATTAAATATATTTGTAAAAAAGATAGGGTTATGCTAAATATAAAAAAACCTTTCTACAGTTATCTAAAACATACACTGCACCATCCTCACTATGTTCTCATCAGTGTCCTGTACATGTTCTAGGGTAAGGACATGTTCCACAATTAAACCATTCACAGGCAGTTAAGAGAAACAAGTCTTTATGCCATTCACACAATGGCTAATTTCAGAAGAGAAAGGCTCTCCCCATCCTACAGGCCCACCGTACAAGCAGCCTTGCTAGTAGGGCCCCAGTCGGGTGTGCCTCCGAGAAAAACCGCCTGTGCTGAGAGGGGTGATTACACGTACTTCGTATAAACACGAGGGGCAGAGGGAGGCGTTCAATTAGCCCAGTGAGTCATGTTTCCATACCGGGCAGTGGCGGAAAGTTTCAGAGCTGCCAGAGATAGAATACGGGTTCCTCGCTCCCTCCATGTCAACGCCCGCCCCTCCCGCACTGCCTCCCTGCCAAACAGCTGCGGAGGCCCCGTACAGGCGCCACGCCCATCGCTCTTAGCACTCTGTTAGCTGGAACAACACAGCCTTCCTGGCTACTACATTCAGAGGATTCCTGCATCCTGCCAAATATGGTTTCAAGAGAACTTTCTGGAAGTGCTGAAGGTTGGAGCTTCATTTTTGTGATGGTGACAAGTTCATCCAAATCCCTTTGTTCCTAACATCTGTGCTATTGCTAACATTTATGTCATACATGGGATATTTTCTGATTTTTTCCTGCTTACAAAGTCATGGAACTACAATCCTGGTCTTGTATGTACTGCTCAGAAGGCAGGGCTCCCTCAAATCAGCCGCTAACTAGGTGTAGCATGCCTGTACTTAGAAACTGACTGAGACAGATGTCCCCTATGGAAACAGTAAAGTGGCATATTTATATATGGGTCAGTTGCTCTTTTTTCAACACCACCACAGAGTCTAACTGAAAGAGCCACGGGAACAACAGGCTGTTATCCAAGCAGGTTTTCTTGGAAGTGTTGCAGCTGAAGTTCTGCCAACAATTCCCCAGATGCTTTCTTTTGGTTGGAAAAAAATGTCTGTATAAACTTGGCCCTCTGTAATTTTCAGGATATTGCTAATAACTATTGCTAATAAGTATGAATGCATGGGTATCTATCTATATGTTTTTATCTAGTCCCATTTCCCGTATGGAAGTAAAGACCTGACCTTGTTTTTCTGAGGGTATCCATGTACATGCCTGGAATAATATTTTATATATATTATTATATTTATATCATCATTTTTAATAGAATGTATAATTCTGCACATAGAGGTACCATCCCTTTTCTGCTAACCAAATATGTTTTCTGTTTGTTCTCTGTTCATGATGCAATGTTCATATCCAAGGAATTCATGGTGGACTACACTTATTGGTTGGGCAAGCCAGGGTGGAGTTATCCAGCAACAGCACAGCACTGGTAAATACTACCAAGTCTGAGTTTTCGCCTCCTGGAACTTTCTGAGTGATTAACGGTAATGCCTAGCCGAACAAGGGTCAGGGGACCGGGAGGTTCAGTGAAATTTTGTACCTCTCCATATACAGTAGGATCTACATTACTGAGTCCTAAATATACATGCCACACCCCTTGAGGTTTTAACAGGAAACGAATGCAGAAAATAGTGACCCAAATATAATGACCGCCAAAAGAGTTCACACTTTTATTTCAGGCAGATGGCAGAATGTAAATCAGAAATAAAAACATACAAAATGAGCATATGCCATATTCAACAGAAATAGATAGTTTTGATATAACTAAATGAACAATTCTCACTTTTTCCAAAATGTAAAAATTAATACTGTGACTCTCAGCCAGTGAAATGTCATGACAAGAGGAAGAAGGTGTGTTCCCTACAACTTATGTCAACTTATAACATTTATAAATATAGTTACAGCTTTTGATACTAGTATCTTCATAAAATTTCCCCACCTAATATTTCCAGGCATCACTAAACCAACTGCAATTTTTTTGCCAACATATATATTTAGAAAAAACTCAACCACTTTAGCCCCATGGCCCAACACTGGGTTTCACAGCTGATTGCAGATTCCACTGTGACAATGCTTCTGTTTCCATGCCAATACTGTAATGTAACACTTCCAATGAAAAATGTCTGTCACACATTTAAAAAATGCCGACAGCCGAGTCATCTTATTAAAATGTAAAAAAAAAAAAAAAAAAAAATTAAAATGTATTCCTACACAGCTGCACCTGCAAGGACGAGATGATAAAACAACAATCAGAGCTCAAGGTCAATCAATTATTTCCTACTTGCTTGCCACATTTTCACCTGCTATAAGCCCTCTTAAGAGGTAACTTTCAACACCAATGCAATTAACCATCTGCAACAAAACAAGCAACATAAGGACATAATTTAACCTTTCAGTATTTCCAAGACCTTACACAACTTCTTGGCTGACACTGAATAATGTGTTTTAAAAAGTAAATTTTTTAAATTAAATTAAAGAATATTAGATCTTGTTTTATTATTTGAATGGGGTGGAAACTATTATATATTGCTAGGCAACAGTGGCCAGGGTAGCCAATAGTGTTTTATTCACCTGTTGGTTGGGACCCACATGTGATTTTGTAGGACATCCAGATGCTAACCGCAAGCAAAAAAGTGGCTATGAACCCAAACACCTGCAGGAATAGACAGTGAGATTAAGCACTTATACCACAGTATGGTAGAGCTCCATCTCCACGCCTCCACAATCAGGTCACACACACATTATCTTCAGACCTTTGCTAATCCTTGTGTCATATGAGTTCAGTTAAAAAGATATTTGTTACATGGTTTTTGTGATGTTCTGGATTAATCAAATCAATGGCCACAATTGGGTGTATCCTGTATTCCCTGCGGCCCTAAAATGAAATTTTACCGTGCTATGAGCTCCAAAGTGATCCCCCCATGAAACAAAGAGAAAGCATACAGAATTCAGCTGCACTGAACCCAGTTAAGTGTCCAACAAGAGAAAAGCATCTCCTGGTCCACTCACCGATCCGGCAACAAGGTCGGAAATTTGGCCGCTCTTCACTGCTACAACTATAGATGCGATGAAGACGAGGACGGCCCCTATGGCGTAATGCAGGAACTCCTGAAAGGTGGAAACATAGCGACTTACTACACACATCTCACACTGTCCAAGGCTGGTCCCTCAAGCCCATTAGCTTATAACATGCTAACTCCCCTATTTACATCAGCTGACATTTAAATGGTTAAAGAGAAAATTATCTGACTTTGAGCCATGTAAGCATAGTTTTTGTATGATCTATTAAAATGGCAATCATTTCATCTCTGGATCACATATTCCACTCTATGTGCACTTACAGGGGCATTTAACTTTGGTAACAACGAAGGCTCTATAGTTTCCTTACTTGGAGGTTCATTTTTGAAAATACGATTACAATTAACCTTATTGTCTTACATGTTATGAAATCTTTCATGGCAGTTTCTCTTATAACACTACTTGTATTGTGCAGAATGTGCTGGTCTATGTTCACTTCTCACAGTTCCTCCTGCACACAGAAAATACATGCACTGGCCATAGTTTGGATCTCATCAGACTGTTTCCCATCACCCATGATGCTGTTCCTGAGGTATATCCATTTGTGTTTCAAACTAAATGACTTCTTGTCTGCACTGACCCACTGAGTCTCTCCTCCCTTGCATTATAAACCTGGCCCAGGGTTGTGGTAATCTGAGAAAGCCAAACACGATTAGTCAACCCTCAAGTGTTCAGTGTCTATTGACGTTTTAATATGTTACTTCCTTCCCCTATCATTACCATTTTACTGACAGCAGATTAACCATGTGTTTTGTGGCAGCATATTGTGAGTGTGCCATTTATTGTTTGGCAGTGCTGCTGCATTGAGCATGCACCATTTCTCATGTTTGATTAACAAACAAGGTAACCTACAGAACTGTGGAACTGAGTTGACTGTGTAAGTAGTGTTTAAGTTCCTCTATTGAAAACGGGGCCTTAGGTGTCAACCCTTTCGTGTCAGGCTCATGACCTAACAGTAACATAGGCTGGATCATCTTATGTGAGATAAGTCCTAATTTGAGGAGCCAATCAGATTGCAGAAAACCAATTCTACATGTTGCGGCTTCTCCTTACAAATCCTTAGACAATTACCATCTGGGAGTGATACTCCTCCTAGTCAATCAGGGGTTGAGTTTTGTGTGTAATCTAATTCTGATAGGGGATCATAAAATTCTGCAAAGAATTGTGCTGGACACAAAAGCACTTTTGACCCTGTTAGTGAGGATCAGATTAGACCAAACTTCATGAAGCTTTCATGATCTTTTCAACTAGAGCTACAGCCTTCACTTTTACAATAGCTGGATGAGAAAGGGAAAACAGCAACTTAAAGATGTTTAAAGGGTACGGTTGCTAAGATGTAAAAAAAAGCTGTTACTTCAGAGTTTAGTAACAGCATGCATGAATGCTTAAAAGCAGGAAGTCACAGTCAAAGCAGTGAAACTTCCTTTTCCTTTTCATACTTATCATACTCAGAAATCAGCTTGGGACACTCCTCTAATGCCTGGGTATTGAAAAGCACATGTTGTTCTTTCTTTCAAACCTCTACCTCAACATGCATGTATGGCTGTCCAATTATGATACATTTTAACCACATTTTGAACTACAGTTGACTTCAAACTTAGAAAAGGACTCAGCCTTAATTTTATACTGTCTGCCTCCAGTCCCCCCCTATGCAATGTAAAGCTAGTTGCTAGACTTCTGACTTTTATCATAATACTAAAACACTGCAAAAATAAATTCCTTTTAAAATTGTACTCAGTGTCACACAATGTCTAGCAAAAAGTAAAATATTGCTATCCCTTGCTTGATAACTTGGAGTATGCATTTACATGCCAAGAATTAGCAATAGTTTTTAAAAAATGAAAAACAGCATAGTTTAATTGCTTCAGTTCACAGGGTGGAGAGCCAGACCGATTCTTTGTGGCCTTTGTACGAGGGTTTCAGTGCTTGGGGCAGGTCAAAAATGCATGAAAGGATTAGCTTGTTTAGCATGCTTCAACAACAAATGAAGAACTTTTCAACGTAGCAAAAGACACTATGTTATCATTAAAGCTATTGGAGGAGCTATCCTTTAGAAGAAGCGATATGCTACCTTTATTCAATCATGTGTGGCTACAAGCTAACCCTCATTGTCACAGCTCCCCTCTTTCTACTGACTAACCCAGCAGCCTGTAATTCACAGGAATCTCTGAGCTGGGCGATGCAGCGGTTTGAAAGGGCAGCCCATTCTGATGATCCAGGGCAAAGCACTTTGCGTCGGCTATTGTCTGCGCAGCAGTCATGCAGGCCTACATGTGGATGGAGAGGCATTCACCATCAGGGTCCAGTTAATGCACATCATCTTGCTCTGCAGCCTCAAGATGTGCATCACAAGGAAGATGAGGAAGGCCACGAAGAACCACAGAGTGACCACCTCAAAGTACCGGTACGCAGAGCCGCCACTATAGCGTGAGCAGTGGACGCACAGGAAGGCAATCAGCAGCGCAACCTACAGCAAGACAGGAAGGAAGGGAGGTTGAGGAGACAGAGAGATTTACATCCTGGTCATTTCACCATTGAAACTGGTTTTGCAGAAACAAATACTGATCAATTTACCTATAACCATAATACTTGCAAGAAAAAGCAAAAAAGGGAGAGTGATAGTCCACTTACACCAAACAAATCAGCCTAAACTTAACACAAACAAGTAAAAAAATATCAGCCACTTACTAAGATTAAGCTTTTCCATTACCATTTAAAATAAAAGTCAGCTGGTTCCCTCAAAGTGTGTTTATGAATAGAAAAACTCATAGCTTAACTAACCACAAATTAAATTGACCTAGGAATACACAAATCCTAACTCAATAGTGTTTTGTTGTTATAACATTATGTTGATGTACTCAAGACTACATATAGAATTAAGCCACAGTTAAACATTTTAGTGATGACTTTATGAGCGAAAACTCACACGTTAAAATGAGATTCATTGTTTTGCCTTGAAGGAAACTGTAAGACTACCACATGGAAGCTCGGGAAAGTTTCCCTTTAATTTCAATGCTCATGATTTTATATACGGCCTAGAGCATGCCCCTGGTGTATATGGAAATACAAATATTCAGACATCACTTAAATTTAACTTTACAAAGACACTCAAAATTTAAACATATACAATCAAACATGACATGACACATGAAGGAAAGGTAAGAGGAACAAAAATACAATGACTAAAATGTAGCAACTAATCCCTAAACAATATATATGTATATAAAAGTGTTCATAATGCTGTAATGTTTTATTGTGTCATTTATTAACTAGCCTAAGAGATTCCACATGATGCTTTCATTCAGTTATAAAAACTTTTATATTGTGGGAGGAATTGAAGAATTTATGCATAAGACATTTACCAGTTTAAATACACGGGAAAATGGAAATCTATTCTGGCTTTCGTTACATCACCACAGGACGCCGGGTCTTCTTTATGGGATAACTGAGAATTAATCTGGAAAATATGACGCGCAGTGGCGGTCCTAATTTGGGCATCATCCTTCCTGTTAGTTCACGCACTTTCAGACCCAGAAAATGTCATCTGCAAGTGGCTGATATTTTAAATGTGAATGAGCAGCCTACATGAAACTAAGTTCACTTCACCTCCTGTGACACCGTTTAAGGACATCGCTTGCCGGTCTACTGTATAAACTGCGTATGAACCGCTTGACAGTAGCACCTTCAAACACCATTAGGAAGCAAAAGGACTTCACACATTTTTGTGGAAGTGGAATGACTAAAACGGATGTTTCTCAATCATGCTTTGGTACTTCGTATGTTTTAATATGATTAGATTATTTTGTTTATCGGTTAAGCCCCTCCTCAAACTGAAAGAAACATTGATGAAAGCATAAAAAGTCATGCAGTAATAGCAATACTTTAAATTAAAATGCACTTTGCAAAAGGGAAGTAAATCTGACTGGCAGCATGGAATTTGGCATAATTATATTAAGTGATATTTTGATTAATATAGCAATTTTACATTTAAAACTCGTGTTTGTGCATTTAGTTATGACGTTGTAACAACACAAAAGCTTACCACTTGAGCAATTTTGAGTAATCCCTGCAGAGATCGTACATATCCCAGGTTTAAACAACCTCCGTCAGATGTCGACGTTGAAGTGGTCGTTGTGGTTGTAACTATAGTATGGGGCATTTTCCACTTAGCCTATTGACTGCAATAAAATAAAACAAAAAAAAATGGTTTTGTTTTTTTCTTTTTTTTTGCAGTACTGTTGTAGTGCGCTCTTCCTTTGCCCATGCACGCCCGCCTGTGTTCAGTTTCAACATATTCCTATGAAGTTAGTGAAATGGGCGTGACGTAGCTCGCCTTTGAGACAGGAAGCCGTCATGGTATGAAACTTTTTTCCCAGATCGGTATATAAGTAGGATCGGCTGTGTAGCTAGTGGGATCCGCAAAAATCTGAGCGCAGTGTTTTGTATTGCTTTTCAGCTCCATTTTCCGACATAAATATGATTGTTATTAAATATTTTCTCGGTTCCTCGTATTTCTTTATAGACCTGATATCAAAAGCTGAGGCATCCACATGCTATCAGTGGCCAAACAATGCAAAGACTGCACAGCTCTGACTCTGAACTTTTTTAGCTCATCTTCTTTGAGTCTAATTTTTTGGAGTCTAATTTCCTAAGTAATTCCAACTAAACTCGTGTTAAATGTACTGAAATACTTTGTTCGCTATTAATTGCTATTTATCATTTTTATTGTACATTCAGATAAAATTAATGTTTAATTACTACGTATTAAAATTAAGTTCATTCTAATGAAACGTTTTTAGTTATCATTAGTAGTTTAGCTTTCAATAAATTCAATATTCAGAAAACCACAAAATTTGTATAAATTGTAATACTCATCACTTTAACTTTAACCCTTACCTGTTAAAAGCTTCTATAATCAGATAAAACATGAGTAAGCTTTTAAATGGAAAAAAAATACAGCTGTTGGTCAGATTTTGGTAACAAAACCAATAACATAAAATACGTAATAAAAAATGCTGACACATTTGTAAGTGCAGTCTCCTGATTAGAGACTAGACAGAACACAATTTTTGTTCTCCCAAACAAGTTCCTGTAATGTAACTCAGTGGTAACCCTTTCTTGAGTTGCTTGAGAACTTTTATCAAAATTTACCTGTATCATCCATTGCAAACATTAACAAAAAAGCAAAAACAAAAAAAGTATGTTCCAGCACCATTCATTAACAAAAACCAAACCGTGCCAGAGCCATCCACAGCTGGGAAACAACAAACTCAGATGACAGGACACCGAGAACACTTCCACTGAAGAAAATGGTGAGTAGACAATAAAACAAGTACCTTTGTTGTGTGTTACAATTTTCATTGCAAGTGAATATTCCTTCACTATGCTGGGTGTAATGTCCTCACAAGTGGCTGTGTAAATATTTCAATCTTGCACACACTTATTTCCTTATCTTGCTCATTTACTTGCTAGACCATCTGAAGCCGCGTTTTACATCACATAATCAATAAACAGTACAACAAAGCAGCTTAACTGTGTTTACAAGTGTGGCTGAAGAACTCCTACAGTCCAACACTGATTTTGTTCTGTAGTCCAAGGACTTTGGGGGAAAACCTTTCCCCATCCATTCGCATTGGGTGCTTTCTGAATGAGTTCGTAATAGTGTCTCAGCTCCTCGGGGTAGGCCAGGTTCAGTGCTCAGATTACTCCAAGCATCACTGCACAAGCTCGGGCAGCAGATCCAGTGTTGTCCAGGATGATCATCACTGTCCACAAGCATAAATGGCCATGGTCGCCTTCTGCATATCTCACTCCGCAGATCCATTTTAAAGAAAATAAGAGAAAAAGAAAACTTTTGAATGCCATATACTTTACAAGGTGATATACAATCATCACTCCTGTCATAACTATTAAAAGATTTTCCATAATAAGTAGCATTTGATTTTCATTCATTCATTTTAATTTTTTAATAATTAATATACAGAACAAGCAAGATTATGCATTTATAAGGGCATTTTCATGTAAATACCACTGCTGACGAATGATTTTTCTCTGAAATTTCAGCTTTGGTGGACATACGACCCTAAAGTTACGGTAGATCACCTTCAGTGTTCTACCCTTGTCCAAATGACGGACAGCCTTCAGATTTTTCCATCATTGTTAAATCAAATACAGTCAATGACAGAAAATATTCAGTTAATGTTAACACAGGAATACATATGTTGATACCCAACAATCTGTAAAGCTAATTCTGGTGATATTCTATATTTCTTTTCTTGTTAAAATGTGTAAATGAAGGATTAATAAAATCTTTGTTAACAGTAGGTGCTTTGCCATAATCACCTAGCTTACACTAAACACATGTCAGCCACGTTTTTCACGTAAGCTCATCTGGGCCTTGTTTCTAACATTACCCTTTCATGATCAAAGACAGAGAAAACTCAGGTTTGTTGAAGAAAACCTGCCAGTGAGTAGGTTGGGTTCACAGAGTAAATTACCACAGAAACTTACTGACAGTTAGTCATCTCAGTTTCTGGAACAGAAAAGCCACAGTTTCCCACACCTTGGGGTAAACATACTCTTTTCACTTTTCACTAAATCTGCTTTCTGAAACAGGGCCTTGACATTAATGCTCGGATTTTAAGCAGTGCAACTGTCCACACTGGCTACATAATAGTTTTTGTATTTTGTAAGTGTTTTATGGGCATTGTGTGACCCAGGGTGTGTTTTTGAGCTTCAGCTTTATGCTGGCGAGGCATCCATCATATAAGTGGCAGGAACTAAACATGTGTGTGTCATGTGTCTGGTGGTATGAGGCTTTGGGACTGAATGTGGTAAAATAGATTGTCTGTAGTATTGACCATTACTGACACTCCAGAGAAGCAGTACTTTTATCATATTTATTTCATGGATTTGCACAATCTAGCTACTAGCCATTGACTTACACCGTATTTTGACTAGAGAAAAATAACCCAGGGCACTGTACAGTCATGTGAAAAAATCCCATGGAAATTGCTGGCTTTTTTGCCATACAGCCAAGACCAGAAATATTTGAACAGTTACTCATTTTTTGTTCTTTTGGCTCTGAGCTTCAGCACTTTCGATTTAAAATAAAATAAAGGATGGTACATTAAAGTGCCAAGTCTCAGCTTTAATTTGAGAAGGTTTACGTCAATATAGAAAGAACTGTGTGGGAGATATAGCCCTTTCAACACATAGTGCCCGCAGTTTAGGGGTTCAACAGTAATCGGAAACTTGTCTACTAAATGTATCGTGGGCAGCTGTGTGTCGTTTCAATGTTAGTTCATGCACAAAAGAGCTCACACATGGCTCAGAGTTGATTGAGAGTTGAGAGTTGCCATTTAGATTTAGGTGGAGTTGTCCGTCAATATGAGGAGTGAAGAGGTGACCACGCAAGTGAAGAAGATAATAACGAGGCTCAAAAAAAGCAAAAATCTTTCAGAGAGATATCAAAGGTAATTGGTTTGGCAAAATCAGAAGCTGGGTACTTTCTAAAAAAGCAGGTGTGTACAAGTCTTGTGGATGAGCAGAAAATCATTTGCATAGTGAAGAAAAACCCCTTTTTTGTATAATAAGTAATGAAGCTGGTCTTCACTTTTCCATTTCCTTTTCCTGTTCCATTTTCTTCACAGTTCCATTTGCATTGCATTACATTATAAAGGTGTTTGAATTCTGATGTTCCACCCATTCAATACTTACTACATGTATTAGTGTGAGAACAGAAATCAACCTGAACAATAATGTGACAGCAATAAATGTATAGCACCAAACATAGTTAATACATACTTGTGCAAATTTAGATCCACATATCTTTTTCGAGTTACATTTATCTGAGTAAATTTAAGCTGGTTTTAAACTTGGGCAGTATATTTTGGAATTATTTAAATTATATAAGAAGAAATAAACAACACATGAAAATCTATGAAATAAGCTTGATTTAAACATGTAACTTGTAGGGGTAAAAGGGGTCAGAATCAGTTTTTTCAGTGTATGTTGAGGAAAATACTACAGGAGAGTCTAACCGGGTGTACACTGTGGGTCCATCTAACTGCAATAAAGACCTGTGAATGTAAGAAGCACTTGTCCTGAGTGTATGCCTGTGAGGACACAGTAAGGCTACAGTACAGCATCTAGGCCAAACCAGAACCTCAGGCTGTGGAGGGCATAGAGGCTGCTGTATGTTCAAAACAAGTTGGACTTTTGGGTAGCGAAGAATAACATCTGAAATCTCTCTTCCGACTTTCGGATAGGGGATTTCTGCGACCAAACATTTTTATAACTTTCTGAAACCAAACTTAATATATAGCCTCATGTCATGTTACGTCATTCAGTTTTTTATATGTCTAACTTGACAAGCCATCTGTAAATGTTAATGCGCATTTCCTCAATTAAAATACATCTTTATACTTTATTTTAGCCAAAACTTTGGCCAAACTGACCTAAGATAACAGGGAAACATGATAAGTGATTATTAAACATGATAATGCATTTCCCAGGTTTCAAAGAGGGGAGAAAGAGGAACATGTCCTAAAGTCTGTAGTTGCCGAACAAGCCCAGCTGTGAAAGATGATTTCAGAGTCAGTATTTCAGGCTGAGAGAGCCAGAGGTTGAGACTTTTCACTGAAGCATTTTCTGGCTGTGGTCCCGCTCAGTGCTCCCTCTAGTGGGGGAATGAGCTTTTTAAAACAATCAGAAACTGAATCACTGGCTCTTTCATTCGCTCCTAAACATTTCTGTTCATTTCTTAGTGGTCCCTGTTATTCCACAGCTATTTATAATTTAAACGGCAACTTGTAAAGGGTTTGCTCAAGTATACGAGAGAATACCCTCTGGTTTTTCAGTAAATATAACAGCTTTTCTTGAAACAAACTTTTATATTTTTAATATAGTAAAAATAATTTACTGAATTAATGACGAGTAGTAACTTGTTGTGTGTCTCTTTAGGGTCAGCTTGTTTATTTGTGTGCTGATCATTGCAATCTTGAATTTTGATTCAGGAGAGTGGAGAGCAGGACACAGAAGTGTTATGAGGAGTATGCACCACTCTGGGCTGTGGATCATGTGAATCACTTTTCGGGGATTAACTGCCCCCCCCCAACCCCCGGCTATGCACCTGGACTGCAAAACCACCCTGTGGTGCTTTATTTTATACTATTATTTTTTATACCAAGACATCCTATCTGTATTGTTATGCATATATACATGAAACAAATCAAGCCTTGACAACACAGGTTATGTTTTTATTAAAAGAGATTTATTTATTCAACAATAGGAATGCTAAAAAGCAATTTGTAAGACCAGCTCAAGTCCCTTATATTTTAGAATCATAAAATACAGACAAAGTTTCTCATTAAAAGACTGTCTAGTCACGTGATATTGTTTTTTTTTTTTTTTTTGGTTTTCTGAAAACAATGTTCTTATTTTTTATGGATACAGATTGGCATTATAATACATTCCTCAAAGCAGGAAATATTTTTTTACAAACTGTACATACATTGAAATAATATTAGGATTTTAATCTGATTATTCCTTTTAATGTGAGAATGATTCCTTGAAAAATTTCTGTTTTCTTCATTCTTCTATTTTTTACATTAATTATATTGTATCTACAACTATAATTTTATATGTACAGTTATTCCTGGGGGGAAAAAACAAGATGACAAGAATATATAAAAATGTAAGCCACATAACATATTTGGTTTGGCATGCAAGACCCAGTTTGGGGGTTATCAATTTTTGCACTTTCCCTGAGTTATATGTCCTCGCAGATGCCCCAGAGGTGCATCTAAGGGCACGGCTGAGCATCTGGTAGTGGCTGGCAACGGTCCACCACGGCGATGACTTCGCTCACTTGAGTACCTCTGTAGGTGCCAGTGATGGCGGTGCTGCGTGTCTCACCATTCAGAGTCCTGCTGAGGCGAGCAGTGAAGGGGATACTCGCAGAATACTTCCTCCCTTCCATCCGTACTGTGCAGGAGTGGTTGGGGGGAACATTGATATCCTCCACTGATAGGGAGTGGCTGACAGACTCACTCATGGAGCTGCTCTGGGTGAGGTAGAAGGTATTTTCAACTGTGAAGTCCACAGTCATTGAAATTAATGGGATACCTGCCGTGATGCTGGTGGAAATCACTAGTGAGGAGGAACGGCCGGTTTCGAATGTGCTGGTTCTTTCGGTTGTCATCTCCATTTGGACAACCTTGGTGACTGCTTCGCAGTTGTAGTTGTTAACTGTGGTGCTTTTCATAGTATAAGGGGGTTGGGGCTCTTTGCTCATCTGATCTACATTATACTGAACATTTGTGATACGCTGGCTGTACTGACCTCTGTTAACTGTGTAAACATCATAATACTTGTACCAGTACTCATCTCCTTCATAAGGCAGGAAAAATGACCCATGGTCTGGTACCACCTTTCCTAAACCATACTTGTTTTTTCCAACAAAAACAGAACTGCAAACTGAGATTGAGTTTGAAGGAACAGACCCCCAAGTGTCATACTGCCACTCCAAAATTTCAAAGTTGTCCACATTTACCAAAATATCAAAGTAGGTGCTCCTATATTCTTTACCACTAAGGGGGTAATAACAGTAAGAACCTTTCCCATGAGTATAAAAGCCAGATGAGCAGCCATAACGGCAGATGTAGTCGGTACGTCCTACATAACCATTATAAAAGGTCACTGCACCACTTGGGACATACCCAGGCCAGCTGACCCATTTGAGATTGTTGACGTCTCCATAGATGAAACTCTTAGTACAGGCCTTTTCTGACTCCTGGATCTCACGCTCTGGGTATACCACTGTAGCGTTTCTCAGCAGGGGAGGCACAACATCTTGCAGGAGAGGATTCAATGGTGATTCTGTGGGGGAAAAGCATAAGAGAAATGGAGTGTTTTGCAAAACAATGCTTAGGCTGGAGATAGCCATGTTTCTTCATAAAATGACATCATAACGTCATGATACAACATGAATACATTTAAGCATGATGATATGACGAATTGTGTGAATTGGAGATGTGTGAATTACAATAGTCATTGTGCCATTGCATGTTCAGTTAAGCAGAAGAAAATCAACTTATAAATGTATCTTTGTCCTCTTGAGAAAACAAGGATACCATTTGTTGCATTCACCAATTAGAGAAAGTGCAGACGAGCACTTCCTGTAAAGTAATCTGTCATCCCCATGTAATGATGCAAATACAGAATGGCCAGGGAGAGAAATATTGGGTAGATAAATAGTCACAGCCACTTTTTGACCATGCAGAGGCCTTTTTATATGTGTGAATGCTTTTTGTAGGTGATATCATGCACATTCTGTGTCTGTGTTTTAGCAGGACATGTCACCACAGTTATTCACATCTGCCAGAAACAAGTATACAGTGTTATAAAATAGATGAATCAATTTACCTTTACTCTGGTTCGATCCGTCTTGCAGAATTGTGGCCGGAGCAGGCAATGCATTCGCCTGAGAAATGACTGCTTGCAGAAGAACACAGACAACTGAAAGAGTCTTCATCTAGAGGGACAACAAAATTAACAGTTAATGAACTGTCCACAAAAATTCATTATACATAAAAATAAATAGAAGAGTGTGAAAGATATGAAACCAAAGAGACTCACCTTGATGCTTTGTGTCTGTTGGTTTTTGATACCCATGCCTTTTATACCTTTCTTAATGGCCCTTTCATAAATCATTTATAAATAAAAATGAAAATAAAAAGTGAAATTAAAAGTTAATACTTAATGTTATCAAAGTGACCTTTTGTCATGGTTTAAGAAAAACAACAAAATACATGTGACAGATCAAGTAAATCATTATAGATGGTCAATAAGAGTCAATAATAAGACAGATCAATAAGGGGTACAACATTATTTTTAGCATCTCAAAAACTGAAGTAGAACAAATGTTTTTTGATATAATCTGACATCACAAAACTATAGTGGAAAGCAAATAATACAACATTAATCTTATATGCATATTAAGAATTACTATATGCCTATTCATAATTCAAACACAAATTTTTGCTTTAATGGCAATATCCTGAGCAGATATAAAACCGCAACCTAATAGCACAGACCTAGCACAGCCAGTTACCTCGAAATGAATGTTGAACAATGTTGAGTCCACAGTGTCAGAAATAGCTGTGTTTGAAAAAAAAAAAAACACATCTGTTTTTGTGCAATTAATTTGTGGACATTAAAAAATATTGATCTTAACAGAAAAAAACATCTGCACAACTATTACAAAAACCGCTAAACTAACAGTCAAAAAGGAAGGAAAAATAAATCAAAATGAACAAATACTATTTATACATCTGATCTGAAGGTTAAAATAGGTGTTGTATATGATCAGGTCAGAACATTTTAACATTTGGGTCAGAAACAAACATGCCCTATTTACGATTGATACTGATTTATTGCTACTGTTTTCCCACATTTTCCTTTATAAAATTATCTTGAAGTACAAAGTCCATTTTTTATCTTGGTGATAACAATCACAATTATCAGCAGTGCAGTGCAGTGATGTTTTGCTTGTAACATACATAAAAGGATGGCGAAGAAAACAAGTTACAGAGTTGCACAAGAAACTCTACTTGCTTAACTAAGGCTCATTCAAAATTCAGCAAAACCTCAGAGCTTAGAGTAATGACAACACAAGTCATCCAAACAGGGTATGTAAAGTCATCTGAAGTGAAAGTAAAGCAAATACATATTAAATAGTTTGTCACTAATGGTGACATCATCTCATAATTGTGTTTTGGGCTTTGTACAAATTAAATCTAGCACATTTCTTGGTGGGCGCTTGGGTTTGGAAAAAGATTTCTCATCTAGAAAAATGGCCAATCTTAAGGGGCAAAACATGCTTGGGTTTAGGAAAAAGCATTTAACTGAACCAATTGTGAAAGCCACCGGTGGAAAACAAAATGCCATTAGACAACGTTCCTTGCAAAGAACTAATCTGACTCAATATCTGCATTATGAAAGATACTGAAGAGTAGTCAACATATGACAGTTTCAGCTATTACCCACTTTATTCAAGATGCCTGAAAACTCGATAAATCTGCAGTTAAATTCACTTTCCTGGGTAAAGAATTATAATTATTCAAATAAAACATCTGTCAGCTTCTAGATAACAATACACAGTTTGTGACAAAAAAAAACTTTCTGTCCACAAAACATCTCTTTCCTAAACATACATAAAATTATTAAATAATATCTAACATTAAAATAACATTATATTTAAAAAAAGAAACATAGAAGTTTGAGTAACGCAATATCAAACACACTTGCTTGTGAGTTGTTTTTGGCCATATACTTCATAATTATAATTTATTGAGGTTATTAAGGTGCTTGTAAAAGTGAGTGTATAAAAATAAAAAAATAGCAAATGCAAAGTGAAAGTTTTTATTGAGCGTTATCAATGTCATCATTGCTATGTGTGATAAAACAATATTACTATGAAATAGATAAAGTAAATCATTGCAGACAGAAAATGTGACAACATACTTATGATATCACAGGTAAAACATTTTATTCAAAAACATCAAGTCTTGAAGGCCTTCTTATTGGTCAAGGTTTTTCTTCAATTAGACTTAAAATCCAATTGAATTTAAGTCATTAAATTCACACATTATGCAGTCACCACACAGTGGATTGTTGTTTTGAATTTATTTTTTACTGTTGTCATTATTTTTTGGCATGCTTTTAGCATATTGGCGTAGTACAGAAAAACATGAACTTAGAATGGGGGTTGGCAGTAATGAGAAAGCTCTGACAATAACTTTGAGGCAACAAGGGGCCATGAGAAAACAAAACAATTTCCGAACGTTAATTGCATTAATTGCATGCCACAATCAGCTTATCCTGTCCTGTAACTGTCATTTGTGGAACAACATTTTATGAAGAAATGATAGATAAGTGGAATTACAATGAAATGAATCTTGATCTCAGCTCTGCGCAACTTGTTCCATGTCATCCGACAGATGCTTGATTAGATTGTGTTCTGGTGCTTTGACAGGCCTCTATGGTATGCTGAATTCACTAGTATGTCCCTGAAGTCATTCCTAAACAATCCTAACTTTTTGGCATCAAGCATTTTCCACTTTTGGAGACATTTCTGACAACTTTTCCTATCTAGTGAGTGCACATAATTTGTATCATTTTTAACAAGGTGCTGGGCCATAATATTTGGGTTTTGTGTGCCATGACATCGGATCTGCTCATATATGGAATTCAGCAGGAGGAAAACACCCCTCTCCTAAAATAAAGTCAATGAGCTCACGCTCATTAGTGGAAATGTTAAACTCTGTCTTGGAGATTGTTCCAGAAATTTTCATAAATGATTTATTGGGGACAGATTTTGGGATTGAGACGGCTTTGACATATGGATCTGGCATGATATAGTCTCTTATTCCTCAAGCAACTGGGTAACTCCTCATGCTCTGTGTACCAGTATGAATATCACAACTCAAATATACTCTCACAATGGACATATTGTTCTTATGGATAAGTATAGACTTGTGTGATATGCTCGCCTACTATATTTCAAGTACAAAGGGGAAGGGAAACAAAATTCGATATGCTGAATCATGAGTTCTGTGTGTTTTTCTTGGCCCTGAAAATGGCTTATCTGATGAACTCATCTGACAAGTCAAACAAGATCTAGCAAATGCTGAAAGAGATGAGCAGAAATGCTGCTCTTAATGGAAATTATTATCCCATATTCATTTGCTGTAATATAGTAACAATTTACCCTCTTAATGGAAATTATTATCCCATATTCATTTAAGGATTTCTGTCTGATCCGTTCGTACTTTTTCTGTAACTTGCTTGGGGATGTTTTAAACCAGAACATCATCATATCACACATTATTGAGTTCTCTTTTGTACGCTGTCTGCATATAGCAGTAATAATTCACATTAACTTGCAATGGCTAACCTGGTGTGCTCTTGGCACATCGAACGAAAGTCCTCCCTCTTTACTCATTGTTATCCGTTGTTATTATTGCACAGATACAAAATCTGCAGTGCTAGCATCCATAGTTGGTATGTAATGTAGAATTACTATCTCCAACCTTTCACGAAAGAAGTTTGAAAGCCTAGCATGCATTTTGGGGCTCTCTTTTGACCTCGCAGTCATTCTGAAAATCAGCACCGTAGCATTCCTTTCTAGAAAGCCAAGGTGAGGCAGTCCTGAAGATCAGCTGTTACTGGACCGGATGACATTCACTTCTATTATAGATCCAAATGAAACCTGCTCATGCTACTTTTGCCACCAGCCCACTCTAAGCCAATGATCATAAACTCCTCATCACAAAGCATGGGGTGCAGAAAGACTCAAATTTATAATTTATTTAACATTTATATTTTGACACTTGCAGCATTGAAAAGAACACAATCAAAACCACATTACAGTACATGGAGGCTCAGCACTGAAAGGTCAATGTATAAAAATTTGGAATTAAGTATCAAAAGATTTGAGAACTCAATATTTTCAAGTTTTTTTTACAGGAAAGCATTTCATTTGACATTATCAAGACACACATTTATCACATGAAAATAAGAACAATTTTTTCTGAGGGTGGAGTGAAAAATAACACATAAAGTACACTGTTCGATCAGAAATTATACAACGCAATTCTCCTCTTGACCAGCAGATGTCAGTGTTACTCCAGTAAACTTTGAACTTCTCAGAGGCCCACTCAGCTGTACACTACACACTTTTCTGTTGTAATGAATCTTCACTGTGTTCCCATAGCAACAGCTGAATCTAGCGTCTTTATCATCCAAGTCACGTCACTTAAATTTACAGGAGTTGAAGTGTGAGCTTCTGCGCAGATAAAGTGTAATGGTGTTTGCTGGCTTGTGAATCTTCATCGCAGGGTGGAGATGAGCTCGGATCACGAACGCGCCATTCGTTTTGAGTCTGTACTGGGTCGAGGGGATCTAAGTGTAGATATTTTCATTAAGCTGCAACATGCTGAAGCCTCTCAGAGTGTCAGACTTATTGGCAGCATCAATTTCACACAGAGCTCTAGTGATATACTCCCCTTTCACACATCTCACTCAAAACAAAGAGCATAGCAGCGTCGGTGAAGGCTTTGCGCTGCCTGGAAGAACAACATCAGGGCTGGTGAGACTCAGTACTTTAGCCTAACTCTGCTCTGGATTACGCTCTCCTCAGGAGAGATAAAGCATCTGCAGCTGCTCATCCACTTCCTTGGAAAAACGGATAAGTCTTGATGAAGTTCTTTTAAATGTGAAATTGTCAGGTCCTTTGACACAGAAAACAGCACTGTTTTTGGACATGCTATTTTTCAATAAATTACAATTTCTATAGAATAACTAAAAATTTAAAATGTAATTTTCTTCTAATTTTTGGTATTTTATGGTTTCTCTCCAATTTATTTTTTAGAAATGAGCGCTGTTGTTGACTGTTAATTTATTTGAAAAATTGTACTACAAGAATACAGTTGAGACTATAAAGAGGAGTGGAAAAAACAGAAAGCAATTAAGACACAGGGCCTAATTCAATACAACTGCAATAAGAATTTTTTGATGAATGAATGCAATTATTTTCATATTTTACAAACATTAAGTTATAAGACAAAGGCAAAGTGTGCTCTAATAAAAAAGGGTTATTTTAAAATCATAACTCAAGGACATGGCATGCCACAAGTTGATTGAATCTAAATCTCAGAATGAAAATAGTGACAGCCTTGAAAAAATTAGGTTAATTTTAACAAGGTGAGCAATGCGACGCTAACGTACAGCGGACTGACTTTAGACCAATGTGGTAACCATTACTAGCATAAATATAAAAATATTTTTTAGCTTATACAGATTTTGAGGAAAAAATTTGAATCAAGAAAGAGAAACATGTTCTGTTTTTCCTGGCAGCAGAGGGATATATGAGGAAGCAAAGGCACCTTTTGTGCAGCAAGTGCTGGTTGCCAACAGTAAAAAAAATGCAACATCTGACATCTGAAAACCCGAATAAGAGAAAACCTGAGAGCAGCATTAGAAATACGATCACAGCATCACAGCACTGCAAAGATGTTATTTCAACCAAAAATCTACAAAAATTGCTGTGTAATATTCAGACAAGGTTTGATACCTCAAAAGAACAAATTATGTCACATATGAATTTGAATCAGTAAAAAGCAAATTACTTTCATTGATTTACAAAAAAATTCTCTTTGCAGTTCCCTCTTTTCATCATTGAAGAGAGGTGACTGGGACTACAAATGAGGAGACCAGATAACCCAGGTATGAGATCTTAATTAAAAAGCGTAAGGTGCGCAATTAACAAGCCTCCACAATTTTTACCCTGTTTTTGTATTTCTCTAAATTTGGTAATATTGGGCTCATTGGTGTGAAATCATCTGTCAGTCCACTGTCTGCGCAGCTGCTGCAGTCAGGATGCAGACACCTGAAGGACTGTTGAAGCAGCTGGTGCATATTGAGACACAGTCAGTCCCGCTGCCTAAGACCCTCCCTGTGGGCAGCAGTGAGGCTAACTGTGCTTTGTCCTGCAGAGCTGCTGCTCAAAGTGCTTACACCCTCAGGTTTCAATAGCAGACCATGGGGAGCACCTACACACTGTCATCATGTTTAACAGCACCTACAGTCATGCCAATTTCAATACGGCTCAGTCTTAATCCAGAGGAACTCGTATTACAGCATTATCATTCCATACTGAATTTATTTGCAGTGGACAAAAAAGTTTTCAGATTGCTGATTTGTTTTTCGAAATTAAAACAAATCTGATTTTAAAAAAATCTAAATGATTCAAAGTAGACTGCTTACTTTTTTATACTGTATCATGTGAAATGCAATTTGACAACATATAGCACGGGTAAGAAGGAATCTGCTGGAAGTAGGAAATGTGTTGCTGGATGGGGAAAATTGTTCATTATTGAACTTCATCAACATCAGGTACATGATCAGCTCTGGACCGTACCATTTCCAGCTGTGGCCTTGCGTGTTGTGGCGTTATGGGAAATTAGCCGTATGCATCGCTAAGGGAGGGTTGTACAGACTATCCCCCTGTCTTATCCCTCAGCAATGACTCCTCTAGCCAGAAAACTCTCAGTGAACTTCCTGTCAGGTGCTCAGTCCTCCCACACAGTGACTGGAGCTGTAGTTTCTCAACAGCAGATTGATGAGGGAAGAAGAACTCAGCTGATATCATGCTGTAAAAGACACGCATGGAAGAGTGTGCCATTTAAGAGCCCTTCACAGCAGTAGGGGAGGGTCGCACTTTCCGAAATCATTGAGAAAAATGTTATTTTTATACATATACACAGTACTCAATTGTGTCACTACAAAATTGTCAAGGACAACTTCAGCCAAAGAAAGCCAGTATTCAGTCCGATTACCTTACAGTGACCACAAGAGATTGCAATGTGATATTCTTAAACTTGTGTTTAAACCACAAGTGGAGCATTATTGGTTATATTTGTTCAGCTTTGATTTGTGAAGTTTCAGAATTCCTTCAGAGAGATTTTCACGTCTGACCTTTAGTCTGCCCTGATGTAGGATTACAGGTTTTATTTTGAGATAAACATCAGGTGCTAATGGAGTCCTTTGCTTTGGAGCGATCTGCCCTTTCTGAAAGGCTCTGAGTCGAGGCGAAAGCTCGGCGAGCGTGCGGCGTTTAATGAGCGGCTGACTCTGATTGAAGGGCAGATTGGCCAGGGATTAAGCTTCAATTAAAACACGGCTGACCTCCTACCTGCCATTAATGCCGAGACATGGGCCTCTTTTCTCCATCCCCTCCGCAGCCCGGCGTAATTACAGGCAGTGTTTGCAGAAAGTATCCCTTTTCCTGCATGCTGATGGTCATCAAGCTGAATTTGCCTTTTGCAAGGTCATTCAAAAAAGAAAACCTCTTCTGAAAAGGTAACAAATTTAGAAAAATGAAGAAACACACATCTCTACTTATTAAATCTGCTTATTAATAGGATTGTACATTTTCGTCTTGATCACCTCACAAGGCCATTGTAGCCATTTGCAATGCATACTAAAAAGGCAGGGACAGAGGAAGCATGGGTAGAGACCCTTCTGTAGCGACCAGTAATTGAGCATCCAAGTGAAAAACAGTGCAAAACATTACTATGCAAAATTACTATTGTTCTGGCAAACACATGTCCAATAATATTCTTCACCAACATGTGTGTATAATGCATTACAGTATAGTGTATTGTACATATAAGAAAATATACTTAATTTACTAGTTTCCTGTTCATACAACATTATGTTACATAAACCTTTAAGAAAGTACATATTTTTAAATGCATTCCACAATGATGTGTCTTCAGAATCTCATACATGTATTTGACAACAGCTCCTAGCTTAACATGACATACACACTGACCTATTTAGAATGATCATGAGTCCCATTTTTGGATTTCAGGGACAGAGCTCTGGCTAGCTGAAAGGAAAGTGTTTTCCCTCAGGAGTCACATTCTGAAATCTTGTGTTATTAAAATAGGCTGTTATGTGTAGGAATCACACAGCATGCAACTGATATATTGATCCATAGTGTAGAAAAATATCACAAGCCATTCAGGAGATAAATGATACATGATTCTTGAACAATAAAAGCTCTTTTTATGATCTGTTCTCGGGATTTGCCTTTTGTCAGACCCAAGTGACCTCAAATAGGCTTCAGGTTACTATGCGGCTCTGATAGACGGTAAGGCGGCCCTCGAGAAGTCCTTGGTTTAGTCCCCCTGAGCGTAGAGTTATACAAGAGTCTTTGCGTGTAGATTATGAACAGGTGATAGCAGCTGCACTGCATTTCGCATTTATTCTTGTGACTGTTATTCCAAACTCAGCCTGTGCATGATGGCAATAGGGTAGAGTAACAGGAAGTGTCTCCCCGCCAACCTCTTACAAAGGACATACCTTCAGAAACGGCTCTGTCTGATGTGAACAAGGCATAATGTAGTTACAGAGTCAACCTAGTCTGAGATGTCATTCTACAGTATTTGCTTTGTAGAAGGCATGCTGCAGTTTACTAATGCGTAACTTTAGAGGACAGTTCATTTAGAAATATTCACTAAACATCTGCAAGGCAGTGTTACCCAAAAAAATGTACTCACTTCTTCAGTTGCTACAACATCACTGGAAGAGATGTAGACAACGTTTAAATCATACCCAATTTTTTGAATTTGTGTTGGGCAAGTTGATCCAATGTTTTTACCACTACCCCTTTTCTCAGACAAAATTCTTTGCATTTGTTGTTTTGCATCACTGTGAGCAAGTCGGAAAAAACTATTTTTTTTTACATTTGCCCACAGTGAGAAATTCTTAAAGTGAGAGATTTTAAAAAAGAATTTCACAGACTACTAACATAGTAAAAAGCCTTTGTCTAAAAATGTTGATATGGGTAAAATTCTTTATTAGAATTATTACATTTGACTTTATTATAAGAAGCTTTGGCCCGTCACATTTTACTAAAATCAAGTGTGAAAGGATACCTAAAGTTAGCAGATATCATAGGTTAGATTCCCTTCTGTGTGATTATGAATAGATACAATATACAACATATATATTTTAAAGGATTTATGAAGAATGTTACAATGTTTTATTAAATATTTATAGACATGTTGGTTTCTAAAAGATTAACCCTTGTTTGTATTGTTCTGAGATTTCTTAAATCAGGACTTTTTATTTCAGGAAAATGCAGAAGGTATCACATGTGTGTGTTACTCGTTGTTAAAGAGAAAGCAGCGCTTACACTGTTCCACACGGAGTCCCCCAGTCCCCCCCAGGTGTGTTTTTAATGATGAATTCTCATCCCTTCGCCTGTCTGAAAGGGGGAGGAAATATTGAACAGGCCAACCGAACAAAATGCTCTTTTAATTGCCCCACATATTTCTGAGTCATTTTCGAGCCAAATTAGTCAAAGACTTTAAACAGATGGATTAAGCTTGTTTTTCACCACCACAGCGCTGACTGCAGAAAATCATCAAATTGGGAGATTATACAATCTCTAATTTATACTTATTTCATTAAACTTTCATCATGGAGTGGGGTAAAGCCCTAAATAGCTTATTAACTTTTCTTTCATGGCTGCCCTCCTATCAACACTCCAAATGAAACAGATATTAAAGCTTCGGCTGGGTAGTTTCCTTATTCAGGGTGAAATGTTAGCATGCAGTGGCAAATATGCAGAGCCCCCCACCCTACCCCCAAAAAAACCCCTCTATCCTTCCTTTCCCTCATTTACCGTAATGACAGATACCTTTTTACTCTCTTTCTCTGACTGCAGCACTCGCTCTGCTGGTTCCAGCTCAGTGGACCCAGGACTCCGGACCCAAAGTGGAGCAAATCTGTCTTTGTCCCGTGGCTCAGTCATGCTCTCAAGATGTAATCGACACCCATGGAGCCTGCGTAAGTTAACTGGACGAAATAACCCAGACACAGACAGGATGTGGTCATTGAACCTGAACCCTCAATCTAGAAACATTTCTGGGAGGAATTTAGCACAAAGGCCTCTTTCATATTTCGGCCAATTCAAATGCATGTCCCTCCCCCCACTGTTGTGTCATGGACCCCCTGACTGGACAACAACCAAACAGTGGCTTAGACCTAGCTGTCTGTGACCTTACAATGCAATGGAGGGAAGGTGGGTCAGACAAGCCAGTGAGAAAGAGAAGGCGAGGATATCTACCTGTCCTTCTGTAGCTGAACTGGACAGAAAACTAGGAAGATCTGAGCAGACGTTTTTTTTAATGAAAAATGCTGGTGGCCAGGAATTATTTGCAAGGGTGGAGAAACTCAAAACCTATAAATGTTACTCAGGAAAAGTGCAAAAAACCCCAAAATACTTCCTTTTTACCACGAAAGCTGAGCTGTGTTATCTGAAACACCGGTAACGCCTACATTGCAAGGGGATTATGGTTTTAGCAACTGGGATTTAACATTGGAATTCCCACCTTGGAAAACACAATCAGACCATCCTCATTAATGCTGCACAATTGATTTTCAGGGCAGTACATTTGATGTGCTGGTAACTGCTATATACATATCGTATACATTTTAAGTAAGCATTTGCTGTATGCTATTTACATTGCTCCAACATCCTAAGTACACATAGCCATAGGTGTCTTTAAAGGCTATTTAAGGATTTGTCTCATGCCGGGCGTAACAGGTGGGGATCACATAGGAAATCTCAATACAAAAATGCTCATGATACACGCAAGGTAACGCTTAAGCCTCTCATAACATTCCAGTGAACCCTGTCGATACTGTGGCGGTGAGTTTACGTGAGTTCACAGGTCCTGAGCTGCCCTGCCACAGTATTTCGGGTGAGATACCTTCACTGCATGTTTCTCACCAGGCAGCGCTGCTTAGGTTTAAAAATAAAGTCAATGCCACAGGGCTGGAGGAGAGGTAGATAAACGCTCTATAAGTGGTAATGAACGTGTCTGCGGTTTTACCTCATGTTTGAGCAAGGAAAAATATAATGCACTGGATTTAATCCTTTTCTGACAAATTACAAAGGACAGGTGTACATTAATTAGTAGAATTCATTGCCATATTTGCCCTTGCTTTGAGTACGCTGAATTTAAATGTGGATAGCGACCAATGCCTTCTCTCTGCTACAGTGTGATATTTCCCCCTGTGCGTTAAGCTGAAAAAGCCAGAGGCACAATATCTTGAGATCTAAAATAAATATCCACATGTACGGGGCGGCATGTTGACCCACCAGGAGCTTGTGAGAATACACAGAGCATAGAAGCATGTCGTCGAACGTGTGATCCTTCTCTCTATTACAAGAAACCAGCGGGGATGGAGCACTTTTTTTTTTCTCCAATTTCCGGGAATGTCACCCGTCTGTCAGCAAGGCTGGGGCAGATGTTTATTTTCTGTCTGTAAAAATCACACCTCCAGAGGAGCCATTGAATGGCAAGCCTGTATTCCCGATGCCACCCCCCTCAACAGCCTCGCATAAAAAAGGCAGTGTCTTCCCCTCCCTTCCTGGACACTCGTCAACATACTATATGTATTAAGGCTCTGTTTAGGTTTACAGCTGGCTGAGGTGAGTTTGGGTTCATGTGCTCATTTAATAAAGAAAGCCACAAAATCTCAACCCAAACTCAGTGCTCACCATTGGCTTATCTCCTTTCTGAGATGCGTTCCTCCAGTTTCTACTCAAACATAAGCCTAGGTCCTGGGCATGCCTAAGCCCCAGCATCTGACTTAATGGAAACATTAAAGAGCCATGAAGCTCCGCATGGGTTCATTTCTTTACATGTGTGCATGTGAGGTGAAATCCACACCAAAGGAAGCGGCCCCCTCGCTGAACGAGTTTCCAAGCCGTGCGGCGGGAGACAATGATACCGTTTATTGGGCCCTGAAGGATTGCCGTTTCACTGATCATTCCTTCATGCCAAACTCAGAGTAACGTAACCTCTGACGCTCCGGCTCCGATCCGCTATGTTTTTGTTGGGCCGAAATTTTCCCAGTGCCCCTTTAATGGCGCCCACGTGTGTTCTAATAAACCACTTCCTGTCTGTTCTCCATTACAACGGGAACTCATCTGTGACCTCACTTGTGCAAACCGAATTTCTGTTTGTCCCGAGGTAAAAACCCCAGCCCCTCCGTTCTGAGACAGACAGGATTTCTTGCATACCTCTGACAGATGTGACCTGTGTTGCTCACCTTTGGAAAGGTCTGACATGCCCCAGTTATGTCTCTCCCTCTCCGCCCCGGAGCGTGCGCTGGCCGTGCCTCTGTCCGCCGCTGGCCTCCCCATTTGACAGCGGCCTTCTCTGCAGACCAGCCCCGAGCCGCTTAGCCTTTGCTCTGTGTCGCTACTTGTCGGTCGCAGAGCCCTGGGTCGTTTAAAACGGAAATGTTGAGATTACAGCGAACACGCTTTGTCTCGGTGAGGTCTGTGTTACGTTTGCATCTACAGTGAAAATGAATCTACAGAAGGCACTGACCGCCACGGGCCATCTGTACACTTCCTGCTCTCGTTGCAGGCTGATTCTGTGAACTCTGCTTAACATATTCCTCCCATATGGCTAGGTTTTACCATAGCCTAAAAACAGGGGGGGGGATATATTTTTCAGTGTCTCTTCCTCCCTTAGAGTGCAGTTTTTTGTGTGGGGCCAAGTTTAAAGTTAACCCCAATCAACCAATCAATCAAGCTGTTCAGACTGGGACCATTCATCACATAAGGAGACTTGACTCAATGTTATTCACAGTTCTGAAAGGTATTGATTTCCATTGTGTCATCTTCACCGCATGGGTCATAATTGGAGTTCTCATCATCACCCTTGCCCTGAGGCCCTGATTGGTGCAAATTACTCCCTCTCCAGCACTGGACCTGAACTTTCATGCTGAATTTAACTCAGAGTTGTATTTTTCATAAAACCTGTCTAGAATGAAATATTATTTCAGTTGTTTTTGGAGACATATCAACTGTTGAGCACTACTGTTGCTACTTTTTTGTTATTTTTATGTACATATTGCACCATTTAACATCTGCTGGGATGATGAAATGTGGGTTCTCTGATCCATTTATTGGATCAGAGAATCTCACAAATTTAAGTAGAATATCGGGAAGCTTATGCTCAGTGACTAACAGTGAGGAAAATGTGGCAAACATCACTTAAATTGCTTTGTACATTGCATTGCCAAATATTTACTTCACTACAAACATATAGCTAAGGAACATTTCTTTTTCAAACTCATTTTCCCTCTATCCTCCAGGGACTCAATAAGTAAATGTATCTTGTTCTTCAGAGGGTAATGTATGCAAATACAAATAGACTCTCTAAATTAAATGAAATGTAACTGTGTGCATTGTTAGAGGAAAATTATACATGTCATTAATAGCGAGAGATTCATTTTTGTGTTAGATGCAGTGAGTCAGAACTTCAAAGACATGCTACTCGCTTTCTTGAGACCATTTTATAAAATTGTACGCTCTTCATTTTTGACAAAGCGAGTACAAACTAATTACTCAGTTCATTTTGTTTACTTTGTCAGCCTCTATTCAGTAGTATTGATATATAATTATAATTTTCTTGGCTCTTAAGACCATTTAAAGATGCCATCATCAGAACACTGATAAACAAACAAACAAAAACAACCAATCACGAATTAAGAAATTATTTAGAAAAAAATGATATTTATGAGTCAGTTTGACTAAGAGTTCAGAGGGTTTCCAGCATTGCTATTTTGAATTCCACAGTTGGATCCCACAGCTGTGCAAGCTACCCCAAAAATCAGACTGAACTCCTCTATGTTGCTCATGCAATTCATCAAACCTGAGTTAATGCGCTGGGGTGTGCCTGGTAAATGTCAGCGTTCTGGCGAGCCCATCAGTCACCACATGTGGGATGTTAGAGATATGGGAAAACCATCTTCTGTAAAAGTGCGCTGCCGCTGCAGATGAGCAAGAGTGAGAGCTCTCTCCCTGAACCCATGGGCAGATCCTATTTAGAGACATGGCTGGGCTTTCTCACAAATCTAAACACAATCTCTCTCAACATTATCTGACAGCAAAACCCATAATTTGGGAATTTACCTCCCAACTGACTCAGGGTGAATTTGAGATAAAGTCTGGGATTCGGGAATACAGTGTGCGGTATGCAGGTGACTTGACAAACCATTTGCCAGCTCAGTAGATTTCTTATGTTTTTTGTTTAACTGTGATTCGATGAAGAGTACCATGCGTGAGAAAGAGAAAGATAGAGGACCACTTAAAAAGAGAAAAAGGAGATTCAAGCAGACTGGAGAATACAAGGAGGACACTGTGCTTTGGTCTGAATTATGTGTCCAGGGTAACCTATTTATACATAGCATGTATTCATTCCATTTCTACAAATGAATACTGCATTCATAATTTGAAAGAGTATATGGTATTCATCTATGTTTCTTGAGGCTTGACACATCATTTCTCTTCCCCTCATCTGCCTGACCTCCTCTCTTTCTGCTGTTTCAACCTTTTCTTGCCATTGTCTGCCTCCGCTCATCTCATCATGGCTGCCACTCTCCAGCCTGGTCGTGCTGGGAGGTTAGCCCCATTAACGGCGGTCAATGAGACGTCGCACTGACATGATCCACAATGCTTCCGCAAGAACACACATTCTCACTGAGGGCCCGTGCCCACGGGACAGCTAAAAGTCAACTTTCATGCATCATCATTAAACTCAATGTGCTGCATCTGCATGAGATACTAAATTACAATCCGGACCAATATGAACATAATTTAGCAGAGGTTTCTCTCTTTAAGTGTGTGTGCGTGCACAAACATGCAGAATATGTCTGTGTGCATGTTGTTAGATAGTGTGTGTGTGTGTGTGTGTGTGTGTGTGTGTGTGTGTGTGTGTGCGTGTGTGCATATACATGTGCGTGTCCGTGCATGTGTGAATATGTCTGTGTGTGAGGGCTTGGCAGGAGAGTGCTGTGGTTTACACTTTGTATTGCTTGTTTATAATTCACAGTTGCTGGGTCTGGGATGTGGCAGCTGGTATGGAACTAGTACCATCTGTGAAACAGCACCCTGACCCGCGCCGGGGAGGTAAAGACATGCAGCGGCCAGGACTGCCAGGGTCATATGGGACACAGCTGGGCACCTCTGCTGGGCACTGGGACACCTCAGCAGCACGGCCTGCTGGAAAAAATATGGTAACATCAAATGATGATTTTAATAAATATATTTATAATATATGTACAAGATTAATACATTGTACAATTGCATGCAAGGATACACATACAACATATAATTTATAATACATTCTATGACACCATTATTTTGAATATGATATTTTGTATATAGTTATTTTGCTGTGTATTATTTTTCTTTCTTATTTCCTCCATAAGACAGAACATATGTAGCCTTAGATGTGGACTAGAGCATAATGCTTTCTGCCATACATTTTTTCTGTGTATACTCGGTTGACCTGGCAAACATGCAGAGGGGATTAGCATCTTGTCAGCGTCCCTCTCTGCTGCTCAGTGTGGCTTCATCTGTAATGTGTACACATAAAACACAATGGCCCTGTCTCAGTTCCCACTGCCAGGTTTCTCTGCTTGAGCTCACTGTGGCTAAGTGACTCAGCCCCTCTAATGAGACCCATAACTTTCTTTGTGTGGCACAGCAGTGCAGTACCTCATTCCACCAGTGGGGGAGCAGTGAATGGGGAAAAGACAGGGTTGTTGGAGCTTTCTGGTGATTACAGGTTAAGGTGGTATATATGGTCTGATGATAGACATATGGTAACCAGGAGACATACAAGAAGTGGTGCAAGTAAGCTCTAGTAAGATCTGGTACACCATGCCAAAAAGATGTGCAGGAACACAGTACCAGCAAATGAAGCTGCTAAAGGCACTGAATAATTGTATTTGGTGTGCAAGCCCTTACCTATTAGATTACAATGGCTCCCGGAAAACAGATTCTGTAATCCTCTGATACAGATGTGATTTTACAGGAGATATGCTTAGAAAAACTGTTCCACTCAAAGGCAGAACAACAGACTCAATCCCATCGTTCTATGATGAAGAAGACACTGTTCTCTCTGCAATTCTATATGTCACTGGGGATGAAAAAGGAAGTGTTTTATGATATCAACATACCATAATTTATGATGAAATACAGCTGTATTATACATTCGTAATATATTATAACAATAATATATATATATTCAAGTGAATGGGAAATCATATATATAATTGTTTTTATGTTATTGATGTATTGATGTTATAGAAAGTATTCAGATTTTATATCATATATGGGTTAATTTAACCCCATTGTTCCAGGATTGAAAGTTGAGGAAGACTGAGACGAAGGGCACAGAAGGACACTACTGCCTGCATTCAATGTGTGTAAGTATGTATTTATTAATATGCGTTATTTTTGGCAGTGTGTTGCTTATGTTTCTGATGTGCATTTGAGTTTCTAGGCCTTTTCCTCTTTTTTTTTCTGCACACTGTTTCATTGGCTATGACACACTTTCAGTGATGAGGATATTTTATGAAAATGGCTCAAGGAAATCACAAAAAAACTGTGCAAATGAGCAAGATTGTGTTTGCACCTGGGATTTGCAGGTGTGCTATTTCACAGCAAAGAAACAGATGTACAATAAAGAACTGACCTACATAGCCTATTTCTTTATGAATTATTCAGCATGTGTGTCCCCTGTGGCATTTGTTACATTTTCATGAATAAAAAAACGTAATCATCTGATTCTTTTTTGTTTTGTCCTCCCTAGCCGTAAAGTAAATTGAGCATGAATCAGGCAGCATGTTAGAGACCATATTAAATATTACTGATTATGATATCCCATGGCTGGCATAAAAGTGTTGCAGTTTTTTATCTTATGGAAAATGTATATCAACATGTGTTTTTTCTTTCAAATGAACCAGTGTTCCGTTGGATTAGGCATTAAAGCCTACTTAGAATTATAACCTTTGTATAATTAATCTGTTATATACGAATGATTAATATTTTCCATGTGCAGGCAGCAGACTTTAGTAGCAGAGAGAGTGGTCAAACACATTTCTTTTTATTTTAGCGTATGTATTAATTTTAATGAACCAAGCATTATGATCCAATGCCCCCTACTGGATGGAGTTCTGTTCTTTGTGTTTCTAATTTAGTAACTATACAGTCCACAATATTCTTTACACGACATTGGATTTGCTAAAGCACAGGTTAAATGCTAAAGGAAAGGCTCTGGCTGACAGGAGACTCAAGTTTCAATAAAACTTGCCCAATGTCATCAGGCATAAATGCAGGTAGAAAATCAGCACCCTTAACCCCTAACCCTAACCCTAACCCTAACCCAACCAGACAGTGTGATGAGGGACAGGCCAGTCAGACTGTAGACCAACATCGCATTTAAGATGTAAATAACAGACTGATGAACCACCAAGTAAAGCATTGTGAGTTGTGTTCTGTTTCCACTTCCACTCAGTGGGCACCTTGCTTAAATTGCCCAATATCCAAGACTAGCAGAGTTTATTCATGATATTTATTGTGTTTGATTACTTAAGCCAAAATGTAAAAAACAAATGCAATTCTGAGAATAACTGTCATCTAAATTGCAGGTCCTCCAACAACCACAATTATGTCTGACTCATAATTAAAAGGAAATGGAGAAAGTTTGCCACACCTCGGCAAGTTTCTTAATAAAAGAAGAGCATGCAATCAGGGGCAATAGATGCCAGCACTAGTCATTATTTCTCAGTAAACTAGGTAACTGAAAATACACTGGTAAATGTACTTTATATATTTAGTCTAAAAGATGATGCAGATAGCTTACATATTCTCAGATAGTTGTAAGTCATACGTTGCACATTGTCTTACTGTGTCCAATCTAGCTGAAACAAAGCTGACAAACAAAATGATACAGAAATGTGATCCGCTCTCATTTTAAAAGCAACTCATGCTCAGCACAAACTCCCCTGAAACAAGGTTTGAATTAGGGCTCATTTTCAGAATGGAACAGATCCAGACAAAATATTTAGGAAATGATGTAATTATGGTAGAATAACATCGCCTGGAATAACAAAAAAGAAATGGAAGAAGCGTAATTCCACAGACTGGAATAGAGTTTGTCATGGAAAACGGTAATGTTTACAGATCCCAAAAAATTGCACAATTGGTGTCGTATGACGGGAACGTTTATTTCTACACATTTTTCAACGTGTTGGCTCATTGAAATACCACTTGGACACGGATTATATTTGGATTTCTCCTTTAAGAAGTCAGAAGAGATGTTTTTCTCAGACATTATATCTGTTAAACCTATATGTGTTTGTATCAGAATTTGATATTTTCAAATCAAAGACATAACTAGCACTGTCAAAAATATATATTCCCCGAAAATGTACAGTACATTATTATTTTTAAAATTAGGGAGTTGAGAGACTCATCCCTGGCCTCCAGATGTTATCCAGAGGAGAGATGAGTTTATGGATGAGTGATGGAAGAAGAATGTGAGGATGACTAACAATTGCTCCTCTCCGCATCTCTTTTCTTCTCCTCCATCAAAAATATCAGAGCCGCGTAACATGGACAGGACACCATCTACACAAGCACTTAAAACTGGCCAGCGCACAGCCATCTATTGTGTGAGATTAAACTCCAATAGCCTTTAGAGATGTTGGCTGTGTCCTTGTAACACTATAGTGTTTTTATATGTGGTGGAGATGGGTGGGATCCCAGTACACAGGCTTGGCTTGGCAGGGATAGATGTAAATCCTTTTTTGTGAACACTGCGGGATACGCTCAGTCATATTTTCCTGGTGGGGTGTTCAGTATTTGCTGATCGTCATCCAAGTGACTTTGCCAGACTCTGTGGGTTGTCTCTCCCAGTGCGGAGATCTTGCCCCGTTTTCCACAGTTAGTTGAGCTGATGTTCGCCACAGCTACGTATATCCCCTTTACCACTGACAGCTATCTCTGCTGAATGCATACTCATCTCACTTACCTCCTCTATACTCACCAAGTGTGCCCTTCACCTCTCACTGTTTCATGAGTAAGCCTCTATATTTAAATCCCTGTTCACACTACAGAGTCATAACCAGTATGCACAGGAGTATCTCCAGATTGCAGCTTCAGTTTGAAAGGTCAACTCAATTACCATAAATCTCAAGAGTGACCATTAGCTGGGCATTCAGTCCTCTGAAGAAAGAGGTTAAAGGATTTACAAAATGGATTTGATTCAAAGCAGTGTGGGTTTGACCCCCAAATAAATGAACTTCCGGTCCACGGTGTGTTTTCATTGGAAATGTATATTTTTCATAAGCATAACATTTGCATTATCGGTCATCTGGTACAGGCAGATCATAGCTACATGAGCGACATCATAATCACTCTTAAAAATAAGGAGTGGTCACACTGAGAAAAACTGTCCATACCATTTAACTGCTCTGAGATTTTATGTGGATATTCTTGTTTCCAATTCATTAAAAGCAAGGTTTAGCTTTTGTTTTTTGAACCGGACTCTCAGTCTGTATGCTCATTTGTTATCCATTATTTTGACCGTTAAGGGTTTAAAGGTTATGAAGTACATTGAATGATCAAACATTTCATTTCTGTGACTGCACCACCATTAAAAAAAAACACTCATTGCGCTCAGTCTGAGCTTGTAACAAGTGACTGTATTTCAAAGAGATTATTCATTTGTCATAATGATCATGATAGAAATCTGAATTTTATCAAAGGAAAAGGGGAACAGTTGTGTAGCTTCATGAAGCTCGTGTAGCTTGGCTGTTGTGTGATACTTTGATTGCTGCTGCTTATGTGCTTTTTGTGCCATGAGTTATCTCTTTTATTTGTAGTCATGGGCCCCAAGAGCTGGCATATGAGGGTTTTATTTACCTCGCTGAACCAGCAGTAGACCTTAGATGACACCCAATAAAACAGCAATAACAGGCAGTCACCTGATATAAACTACTGCCCTAGTTCCACTGGAACTGCAAACCCAAGAGTTCTGAAAAAGGAAAAACAACAGCGGATCCCATGGGGATGTTACAGGGCAGCTTTGGAATAAATGGAGGGACAACAGTTGCGATCTGTCAGGGGGAATATAAACTGAGAACTTCATTTTTTTTGTAATGGTATTGTAATCCACAGTCCAGAGGGGGACCATGTCCAATTTTCGTGGAGACATGCGCCACTGAAATCCCAAAAGGCCGCATGCGAGAGCCGGGAGGTCGCTGTGTCACTCAGACGGCCCCAGATTAAGCCAATCCCCTACTGACAGACACAGTACTGGCGATAGAGCTCTCGGACTCCCTCAACTGTAACACAATCAAGCAACGGCCCCTCCAGGCGGGACAACCAACACTCTGGGAAACGTCTCCAAGCCTTTTGTCTTCTGTGAACAGATCCGCCTCGTAATTTATTCAAGAAAAGAATCACACAAACAGTCCTCTCTGGAGAGGATCCATGTTATTATTCTGTGGCACCTTCACAGATTTACGCTTTAATAATGTGTGTTCTGTATGTTTGTGTGTACATAAAGGCAGACACAAAAGGAAGAGTGGAGAACAGCGTTTCTGGATGGATGCGTCTCGCTGGGATAGAACTGCGACACAGTTTTGATCAGAGTTATTAGAAAGAACAAAGCGCTCACTTAGTTTTTGCACAACTACAAACATGCAAGATCGCATGCTGAAAAGGTTCTGTCACATCTGGCATAGATGCAAGAACTGTAATAAGCGCAATAAGAGTCTTAAAAAGGTAGAAAACATTTTTAAATAATGCATGATAAAAATGTAAAAAGGTTTATCACTTAATATTAACCCTCTTTAATTTATATTTGATGTTTTGCTTTTGAAAAAAAATCATATCAAAATAATTTTCACTGAGGGCTTCATAAAGTAAACTATGATAGTGTAATCTGTCTTATGCACTTTAGTCTTTTTTAGGAAAAGCAAAAACTGCTTTTACTTTAGAACAGGTACGGTAGAGTTAAGGCTGAAAGATATATTAATGGAAATGCTAAGGAAAGCAATATAGCGCCAAACTTGGACAATTTAGATCTCATCCTTACCCTCTTCATCTTAACCTTCCTCTTCTCTTTCTTCTCCCGCTTCTTCCTTTTACGTTTCCTGACAATAATCACCATTGTTCCAGTCTCTCAGGTATTGATCACACAATTGTTCAAGAAGCGGACAACACAATTAGCTTAGGTTTTGAGTTAGCACTTTGCTTTCAATCAGAGTTTTGCTTGCGCTATTTTGCATTAATGGGAAAATCTAGATTTAAACAGTATATAAATCTCAAACTCCGTATTCTATTACATTTTGCCAAAAGGAGAAAGGTGACTAGTTTGTGGTCCATAAATTTTTATGTGGTGATACTTAATGGGTAATGACAAAAGTTTCTTTTGCAGTCTAATTTTATAGCCAACAATACCACAGCCCATACTGTAATGCTGTTCCCAGAACAGGACAATCGTATGTGCTAGCCAGGTACATAAACCTCAGCACACTTTGCTAGTGTCCTGAACATGCCGGCTATTTAAATTTCCCAGGAGTTTTAGATATGTATATTAAATCTTGCTGAAGGAAAGGGTATTCCATTGTGTCCTGATTAAAGTTCTTATTTTTGATGCCAAGATATTTCACAGTGTAATCGGCTTATTCTGTTCCAGCGCAGCAGTCTAAAATTGGAACAGAACATTCTGCCGGGGAAGAGATCTGATCAAGTCTTTCTCAATGTCAGTTGATGGGTCTACTTTGCCTAATACCATCTTAAGTTTTTAACAAAAACTTGACACTGAATGTAAAAAAAAATATATTGCCAGAACTTCAAATCAGAACCATAGAAAGGTGAGTTGAACCAATCACCTGCTTCGTCGTCTCAGACCGATTCCTGCTAACACCTTGCTCTCCAATTAAAAGCCGAGCAACGGCGGAAAAGCTCGCCTGCGGGCATTCTTACAAGGACTGTCAATGACGAGGAAATAAGCAGCATTCTCATTAAAGCCCTTCCTTGTAAGCAGCTCCACTGGAGGCAAAATGAAGTGAAAGTTCTGTCAGTCATGCACTGTTTACTGCTCTGAATCGGCGCTAGGCTTAACTGCTGTCAAATGCGTAGGCTGTGAATGGAGGAGCAGGTTGCAAGACTGCTGCTTCACCAGCGGTGGAAACACACAGTAGGATAGGGTTCCACCAGCATTTGCCCTTTGTCTGAACAATGAATGCGATTTCCTGTTTATTTTCTCTCCGAGCGCAGCTCGGCGAGTGAATTTCAATGATATCTGAGCTCACCAAACTGTGTTTGCAGAGATGAAAAGTAAACTTGCATTTAATTACGAGCACAAGTTAAAGAAACATTTTGATTTGATCCAGGCCATTGTTTCCTGTGCGTTGTGAACCTGTGAATGTGAATTTAAATATGAACTTGAATGCTTGGGTATGTGGCATTCACCCCCCACCCCCCCTGTGTAATGTGGATTGGAGGTCATGAAGCACGTTTCAGGTTGCAAACACATAGAGGAAAGCGACACACAGGGCTGAGTGAGTAGGTGTTCCAGGCCCAATAAAAGAGGTTTTATTGGCAGTTTCCTGACTGAGGTGGCGCCAGACCCTCTCCCGTGTGCGTCCTGTAGACCTGAATGTGCTTCCATACCATCACTCAATGGGGCAACACAGCCCTCATCCTCTGATCAAACAGAGAAGAGAAATCTGAAAAACGGAAAACTGAAAAAATGAACAGCTTTTGTTTCTTCCGTGTCAAATGTTTAATCGCAAAATAAACTCAGATAGTGTAAGCTAGTTCAGTTTTACTTTTTTCAGTGATACTAATCTGATCCAGGAAAATGGAATTCATCTTGTGTGGAGGCCCACTGTTTTATACTACTGTAGGCTTTGCACAAATCTTTTTCGGCTAAGGTTTTCATTTTGATTATAATTATTTCCATGACGCTAAAGATGCAATAGCGAAATGCATCATCTAATCCTGACAAAAAATTGGGAGGAAGTATAGATAATTTATCAAATTTATCAACTTATCAACAAAACAGCTGGAACAAATTAGTGTGATACAGCCAAGATCTTGACATTAAAGCGCTGAGTTTCTGAAGTATTGTTATGGGGGTTTGTTGCCATATTTTGTTACATTTCTCAGTTCATTAGCATTGGGGGAATTACATACACATTGTTTTTCGAGTAAAGGCAGAGGAAAGCAGGGGTTTGTTCAAGGAAAGGCTGTGTCCTGCTCTTTCGCTGTTACCGAGGTTATTTTATCTCCTTCATTACCCACAGCTGTTGGTGTTTCCGATATTGGAGCTAAGCCACACCGAGGAATGCAGAGTTTTGTAACAGCGCCTCATCTGCACGCAAATCAGGATCTCCTACTCTAAAATGGACGACATGTCTTTCAAAAGTATTTGGTAGCAATTAGGCAGGGCCCAATTACTAGCACACTGCTTCTACTGGAGGATGGTTACTTCCTCTCTGTGAGATTCTCCGTCCCCCCCCCACCCTCTCCCCCACCCACCCACCTCGATTCTCACTGCTTTCAAACTGTCTGTAGACATGCAAGGTTATGGGAGGGGGTGGGGCACAACTCTGCTCAGTGATAATGAGGTAGGGAATGGAAACAGTGAAACCAGATCAAAATCCTGCTCCCTGTTGGAAAATATGAATGTAAACATGGCACTTAAATTTAGAGAATGCAAGCGCGGCTGCTGTCGACTTTGCCCTTCTCCCCTGCCTTGGAGGGCCCATGCTGTCATCCTCTTGCTTTTCTTTGGAATTGCTCGCTCTCACTGTCTCTCACTTAGATGTCTGTCTTGTTTCTCACCCCAGAGCTGCTCTGTATAGGTGTGACTGTGTGCTTGGGTTTAACTGTGTTACTTACTACCATGATGCACAGTGTGCTATGAGTATAATCTTATTTCTGTGTCAGGTTGCTGGGTGGATGGGCTCTATGGTCTGGCATCAGACCCAAATATTGCATTTTGCTCCCTCAGCCAAAGGGTTAATCGTTTTTCTATCATTGTGCATTTGAAATATTATAAAAATAAGAATTCAAAAAGATCCACTTAAGTAAAACAAATTCCACATGTTTATATCTCCGTGAATCAGGCATAGAATGAAATTCCTGTTCTCTTGTCTTTTTTATGTTTATGTGTATATTTTCACGAAAGTGGTTCAATAGGAGGGTTGAAAAATTAGTGACAGGTTCAACCCATTCTTCAGATAGGCATTTTGGACTTGGCTTTACCTCCAGCCTGTGGCTTACCCTAATAAGTACAAGGTGAATTGATCACTTATATGTCTGGCAAAACAGATTTCAACTCCTCTGTCCCACTTGCCAATGACAGTTCGTTATTAGGGACTTGTACAGTGCAGAGATCTGTAGCTTCTTTTAAAAAGCAGATAAATCAAAACAAATACTGATTTTTATCTCCGAGAAATTTGGATCAATATGACAGGATAAGAAAGCAATTATATTTCAGACAGGACTCAATAAGAACAGAAATATTAAAACATTTAGTAAGAGTGTAAGTTGCTGGACATGGGCTATGGGGTGCCTTATCTTGTTAAGGCATTGTTTTTGTGTGTGGATGGACTCAGTAGTCTTGGTTTGAGTCCAGGCCATACCATTAGTGGCATCCACATCAATAGAGGCTGGCAGGGGAGAAGCTCTCCAGCTGATTGGACACCTGCCGGGTGAAAAGAAGCATTGGCTAACAGCAGTGTGTGCCCACACAGGGGGCTGCAGAAAAGACACGAGTACACGGCTACAGTTGGGTATTCCAAATTGAGAGCCAAAGGAAAAATCAACATGACAAGGAGAGAAAGGTATCTCATGTAGGAAAAAATATGCAGACTTTTGAAACAAAGGATCTTACAACAGGGATTAACTAGTAAATCAGAAGGTTCCGGAACACTGGAGAGGGGGAGGTGTAACAATCAAAGACCAAGTTGTGGTCTTTGATTGTTACTGCATCTTCTTTGCAGCGATCTATGTAACAGCGAAGTACAAAACAACAAAAATCTTTCTTTTTCTCGGCTAATAGAAATGTGATTTCATGTGCACTGATGGTGCGAATAGTCCTATTAACTATAGCTACAATCCTGACAAATGTGTTACTCCTGGCAGTCACTGTGGAACAGCTCATAGAAAAGCGCCAGCTAGTTCAGTGTAACAGTAGCCATTTTAGTCGTAACCAGTGAGGAGACCCTCCCAAACACGAAAAATCCCTCATTTAAATATGGCTGTTTGTGGCTGGAGTCATTTACATAATGACTCAGTTTATCACCCACAAAGAGTGAAATGATAAGACATGCAAATACTCTGGGTGCACAATGCAGAATAACACTCCTTATTATCTGATTAAATTAACCCCTAAATTTAATTCAGTAATGACCACTTCTCAATTCACATAATTTTTGCTTTAGTGAATCTCTCATTTTATGAGCAATTTTTTGTTACAGAAAACAGGCCAAAGAACAAAGTGAAGGAGTTGTGCTCACTCTCATATCAATTTAAACACCATCCATGCTGGTCTGTTATGAACTCAAGGTCTGACCATAAATGGCAAATTATTTAATTTAATTTTTATTTGTCATGGCCATTGAACTTTTGCAATAAAGTACATGTATTGAATTAATTATTTATAATAAAAAAGAAGAATTCCATTAAAAGGTTTTTAGATTTGCCTAAATGTGAAAAATCGAGATTTTTTTGTTTTTCATCTCCTCATATACAATTTATATATTATATATGATGACAATTTCCACAGAAACAGTGTCCAGCTGTCAGGGTCATTACTGTGTTATCGTAAAAGGATTAAAACCTTGAATCCACAGAGAAGTGTTAGAGCATGTGTGTCCGACCACAAGACACCCAGCTGTTTTCAGTATTAGAAAATCAAGTCAGCGCTATCAAAGCCTTCAGAGTGAGGTATAATCCCAAAGAGCAGGGAAGGAAAATTAGAGATTATGTGCAGGTTGGATGGACTGAATTGTGGCAGTGTGCACTAGCGTTTTAGGTTAGACAGAAAGCTTATCAATACTGATTCTATATTGATGTTTTTAGCTTGAAATAAACTATAATATTGTGTTTGGTATCTAATATCTTTTTTAAATTGCAACATCGCATCCATGTTACCAGTAACAAAATTATACTTCCCCTAAACAGGTTTAGTAAGATCATTTTCATAACCTGTATAAGGTTTGAATGTCTCTCCCAATGTAATGAGGCAGATATTTTTATTTGTTGTTTTAGGAAGGCACTGTGTGGCCCACACCCCTGAAGGCAGCGAAGATCTATGTCTCATATCTATGTTTTCATATTTTATTGCTTTTTTTGTCAATAGAACATGTAAAGGCAATTATGACCTGTTTTGCTTTTTGCACCTTAGTTTATAACTGAAAAAGATGATATTGAAATGCTACCTCTGGGTTTATTATCATATTCTTATTTTTTCATAACTCCTGTATCTCTGAGGTTCTACAGCATAATGTATGGTAAACGCTATATCGAATGCTAATCATTGAATAATCTTGTACAAATAATTAATCACTTTGTCCATATTAAGAGTTGTGTTATCCTCTGAGCTGCTCTTGATTGTACTTTACAGGGAGGCAAACAGCTGAAAAATTCATGCTTTTGGCCCTGGTAGATGTTGTTGACAGCTGTTTGACGGCCTACTTCTGCATTCACTGTATAATTATACAATTTCACATTCCTCAAACCACTGCAGGGCTCAGTCTGGCACCAGCCCTCACTTTGTTCTGCCGTAGAGAGACATGGAAGCGTGCTGTGTCCGCCTTTTCCACACGCCGAGTTTCTCCCACACCACAGAGTCAGATGACACTAAACGTCAGGAGCAGAATAGGATACTTTTTCATTTCCACTGAGAGGAATATGTGCCCTGTGACATTCGCATAAATATGTGCCCTAGGTGACAGATAGGGCACAGCAATGTACAACATCACACAACAATGCACATTTTTGTGGCAAACTAATACTGTATAGATGAAACATGAAGAAATCATGATTATTACATTCTATGAATATGTTTTCCTGGTGGAATGTGTTGCCATAGCAGAAAAGCTTATGAGGTTCACGTGAACTTCTTTCCCTCTCAATGAAAGTGTGTGCTATGTATGAGATAGTCCACCAATCACAGCAGCCCAGCAGTCAGCCAATCACTGCATATAAACACCATATAGATGATAAATGGTAGATGTATAGACATACAGAAACTAGAAGGGATATGCTTCTGGGCTCCAATCAAAAACCTTCTCAATGGTCTCACTTCTCATACTTCTCAATCGACTTTATGTGTAACAAACCAAATGTCACAATGTCAATAATCAATTTATCCTGTGCAAATGAGTGATTTAATAGAAGTAGAAAATCATTTATATGTTTCAATAACTGGCTTTTTTTTTTTTTTTTTTTTTTACAAATCTCTGAATTCATTGTCCTATTTAAAATCATGGTAAACACAGTTGATTGATATATTTTAAAAAACTGCATTTTTTGCACTCATCTACAGAGATTGCCTTATGGTTGAAATTTTAATTTATGTTTTACCTTTGGAATGCTCATCAACAGGAGGCTATTAAGTAGGCCTGCGTATACAATTTAAAATAAATTGAGAAAAAAAGAGAAATGAATTCAAATTATCATGTGAAATGTCAGTGACAGAAATAAAGAAAAAAAGCATTTGGGATGTGAAGAGAACAAAGAAACTAATGAATATTTGACAGAGACAACCTATTTATGCAGGCTTCTGTTCCCGTCCTCGCTGTAGTTGCAGAATTAGAAAGCCTTCATTATTCTCTATTGTTGGTTGTAGCCAAGACATCAGCAGTTACAATTTCAGACATGCTCCGGGTCATATCTTAATCTGTGCCTGTATTTTGTTGAATCACTGAGCAAAATACCATCTAATGCATTCTGGAAATAGGTCGTTTGTTTAAAAATAGAGCCAATAACTATTTTAATTGCTTGAAAATGATTAATGTACCACACTTTCAGAATATTCAAAGCTTATCATTTCTACTGGTCCACTGATGTTTGCATTTTCAAGCTTCAGTAATTAAATTTAGCTGTGGTTATCAATACCTCGTTATCTTTGTCCATTCTTCAAGGTTCAGGCTAATGCATAATGTTGTGAAATGCTTTAATTGTGTTACGTGATTGGCAGCTGTAACAGACAGCTGTGTTGAGCGAATTCAAACATTCAACTTAATTATTTTTTACCCATAGAAACAGACAGACTTTTTTGTTAAATATGATAATTTATGTTTCGGCTGTTAGCTAAGTGTATTTATTCTGACTGGATATTTAGGAAATTATTTTGCATTTTGCAGGTGACTCACATCAGCTTTGCACACCTCCAGAACTCCAGTCAGCAGTGTGAAATATCCGTTATACAATGCAGAGCCAAGCCCAATCACCATTTTATATAAATTTAAGTAATCAAGAAAAAGTTCAATAGTGTAGAATATTTAAATGGGTGCCTTGGGAACTTAACTTGTAGCACTGGAAAAATGAACATTGGGTTTCAGACAAGCTTGACACCCTAGCCTTAAACGATTCATTCTTAGACTTACAGCACAATTTTTGCAGCCAGATTTAGATTGTTATTTTGCCCTATTTGACCTCTTATTTGTGAGAGATGATTGCGTTCAGATTTTTCTTTGCCCTCAAAGTCGATTCTTCAGGCTGTCAAAATGTTTGCAACAGTCCAGTTATGGGAAATGTGAAAATATATATGTATTTTTTCATGTGAAAATATGAGACTTTTAACTCTGGAGGAACGAAGCCTAACAGGGCAAACAAGGTGAATTTATTCATGTGGTGGGCATTCATGTATTAACATTTGGATGGTTGATTTGAACATTTTACAAGCAGAAACATCTCTAACTGTCTGTGTGTTTTTTTTTCTGTAGGTTTGAATTTCATAATTCTGAGTGATGCTTTTGTCTTTGTTCCTGGTGGGGTTTTTGGTAGGGATTAAGACTGGGACCTCGGGACTTCCCAAATGAATCCATTCTTGTTTACCAGGAAACATCAGTGCAGGAAATAATTTGCAATTACTAGCAGTCATGACATATCACTTCAAACCATTTTCTTCGCCAGAGACAAATAAAACCAGATTTGCCGATCATAATTAAAACCTATCACACCACTTAGCAACCAGCTGGCTCTATTTTCTTTAAGTATCCCTGTAGAATTTGATTTGTAATGCTGATCCATCAAAAACAGTATTAGCTGAGACCTGCATATGGATTTATGTATATTCATTGCATTTTTATGCAATGCAGTTTCCACCCTTTTCTCCTACATGGGAATTCCCCATTGTATTCATCAGCTGCACATACTGCAACCTCCAAATCCTGGAGAGGGTAGAAAAGTATGCATTCTCCTCTGGAGGTACTTCATAAGCAACACATGCAAGAATACTCTAGGCTACACCGCCAGCTCTTTCCACAGTCCAAGCATTTGTCATACAGTATCAGCCAGTTATCATTATTGAAACAATAGTAAATAGGTAGTTGCACTTGCTAAGTGATCATATCCAGCCTATTTTATAAGCCGTTTTCACATATGAAGTCTGGAGAATGTATGGAGAATCAGGCCTGGACATTTTCCGGAGTTTCCCTTTTACACGTGTAGCACAGAGCCAGAGATTTTCCGTGTCAGACGCGTTCTCACCTACTGGAAATACTCCATTTGGTTTAGACGAGGGGTGGCGCGTCGGTAGAGCATGCAGGAGGCAAGACATGATGTAAAAAGTACGCTGCGTATATCACTGTGTTTTGTTTACAGCACATCAATGAAAGCGAATGAGGCTACCAGCTCATCCGTAATGATGACCGTTGTTTAATTGATATCAATAGTACATTGATTATGTATTTGGATGTATCCCCAGTATGAATGAAAGGCAAGCAGAAAAGAGTGCGAAACAGCTGCCCTCGGATGCTTGTATTCTTCCGGTTTCGTGCCAGTCTCATGACAGAAACGTCATCAACATGCCCACTCACTTGCTGTGAATTCTCCGGAAAATTACCTGCAGTATTCACACATGGGCTCAAATGGATGTTACCCAGACATTGTACTAGGGACTTTGTAAGTTGTACTGGTGCGACTGATTCAGACATTTGCGTTCACACATACAGCTCTTCAGGTTATTGCCTGGAAAAGTTTAGGGTTGCAGTGTATGTGTGAAAGGGGCTCTATAGAGCATTGTTCTGTGCTCATATACAAAGGTTTACAAATTCCCAGGACATAAAATTTTGCAGGAAAACATGCAGGGATTGGACTGTGTTGTTGATGGAGAATTATAATTGGCATTGCCTCAATAAGGCCGCTGGGCTGAGCTGAAGCAGAACAGACGCTACTCTAGAAGCGTGGGAGAGAAAGGCCCCGGACCCTATCATCACAGGCCTCTCTCCCAGTAGCCGATTCTGAAGCCAGGGTCTGTGGCTGCTCGTTTGGCAGGTGCGCATTTTGATCTCTGCGCCTCATCGAGCGTTGACCCCGGGGGCCAGGGGAATGGTGGAGGACGTGTGCTGTCATACCAACCCCCTCCTCCTCCGACGCGTCCCACATGAATCCTCTCCCTTCTCATCATTCCCCGCCGACGCAGACACGCTCCCAGCTGATGGCCCCGCGCGCGGCAAAGCGTGTTTATTTATTCAGAATGTCATTAAACACAGCAGGAGGGACGCTTTTCACAGTTTTAACAAAACCCGCTATTTGTACTGGCTGCAGAAAGTAGAATGTGTAACTAATCTTAAAAAAGACAACCTAACTGTGCATTGTGTACACGGTCTGTTTCAGGGCATGGTTTAGATTAATCAAATCAACTCAAATGTCAGCGATAACAAGATAAACATTTTGTGACTCCCAGCCTCGCTTCCTGAATTAAAAGTAAAAGAGCAGAATTTACTGATCTTGATTTTGCAGCAACTATTTTAGATACAACTGATTTCATGTCACGTAAAATCATTCAGAATACTTCACATCCCTTGCACGTATTCCGTCATATGGCGCTGCAGTTGTCTCTGCTTGTCTCTGGTTGCTCAGCACTCAGGCAGCTGAGTGGTTATTTGAATTGGCCGTGGGGTATGATGTCATAATGATAAAAAAGACAGATGTTCAGGCAGTCACCACAGCTGTTTCTTTCAATACGCTGTCGGTTTTACAGACAGGAGACTTGCATTTTCACTCATACTAGTCATTATTTGTTCTCCCTGATTGACGGAGCTTGTTGTAATGGGTGTGGCCAGCTAGCGGTCAGTACGACTAAGCAGGAGGTGACAAGTATGAGTGAGGCAGTGAACAAGGTAAGAGCCATAAATCGATTTGGAGAATCACTAAGACACATACATGTCATAATATGGCAGTTGGGTGGCCCCAGTGAGTGGCTGTTCCTCATGGTCTGTTATCAAATCCAGACTGAGCCCATGGCAACTTCGGCTCACAGTCTCAACAAAACAGCATATAATTGTCTGTTGTATAGAATGTAATTGGCAAGCTGCTTTAACATTAAATCTTCCTGTCCTGATGTCAGAAAAATGCACCACATAAATGACTGGCTGCAACCTGTTCCCCATTTATCCCATAACAGCTCAGTCTGAAAGTAACACCTGTTACTTTGTTATTCATCCATTTGTTCATTCGAAAGCAAGACTTCCGTTTCACAAACCGACGCTACTCCTCTTTGGTAAGAATAGTTCTGTTCCTAGATATGAACATTTTGGTCTTTGATCAGCACAAAATAGTCACATTGCTTAACACTGCTCATGTTGTTTGCAAAATAGTTTGATATAAAACTCTTCTATTATATAACTTGTAAATGGAGACATATGCCCCTGAGGTTACATATGGAAACCCAGGCTGTAATTTATGACACCTGCAATGCATGTGGAAATACATGCAAATGAGGTAGCACATGGAGGAATATATAGAGGTGGTGCAAATAAGGCTGATCCTCTCCATGTCAGTCTCAAAGCTAATTTGCTGTTTTTGAACCATGTGACAAATATTGACCAATGGAAAGAAGTTTGCCTTCCTACATTGAAATTGAGGACATACACAATTGAGCACATACCAATCTGTGCTTGTGCATGGGAGACACACGATGCCTCTGGCCAATCGTGCACCCACAGTCTGCCTGCATCAGGAGAATATGGAACATTAAATTCCATTGCAGTGGCCTTCATGATCTCTCCTTCTTCATTTTGGCAGGAGAATTAGCTCTTTATTTCTTCTAGCACCAGGAAGGCCAGAGAGATGTATTAATGAACATGGCATGGAACCTGTATTATAAATAAAAGTATATATGATCCAGTAATTCAGATGATTTGTTTAAATGTACGTTATCATAGTTACAGGGAAATCTTTATGCTAGACAGAATTCCCATCATTATTATAGGTGCTCAGAGACTGAAAGACATTTAGGTCACCCTAAATGTGGAAATACAAAATTACCTGATTCATTACCCCTTTGGTGTGCACAGCAAGATGATCAGTGTTAAACAGAGAGTTAAAGAGATACATTTTGCTCTAAAAATGGCTGATCTAACACTCTTGTTACTGTGTACAGGCAAATGTAGACATGAAGTTATGTTTAATTATTAATACAGTTTATTCTTGTCCAAAGGCACATAGCAGAGAAAAAGAAAAAACCCTGTTCGGCTACAGCATTCTCTGTGTCTCTGAATTATACGATTATTATTGTGTTTTCCACTGCTAATTATTTATTTGAAAGTCATTCCATTTTTTCATAAAGGTCAGGGATCCATGAAAGCATGATCTTAACCGCAAAGGTGACGATCAAACACATTTTGCACTTTGAAAGAGAAACTTTGACATTTCGCTTCTAAAGCATTCGCGTTAGTCTCTCTGAGCAGTGTCCCTGGAAAATATGAAACGTTCATTCAAATATATTGTATTTCCCCAAAGAAAGAAACAAATTAATATAATTAAAACAAAAAGCAGTACAAGAAGAATTTATCTGATCAAAAGTATTGTTTTATGAATACGGTTCTATTCAATGCCGTCCCAGTAACATACCAGATCATAGGGAAAAACAGGGATGATTTTGACTGTGATAGTGATACACTCTCAGTCATATTTTGCCCAAAGCTTGAATCTGCTAAAAAGCCAATTTAGGGCATCTTAAATTATTTCCCAGACCTGGGGTTAGAGAACATACATTTATTAAAATATTTTTAAAAATATACTAGCAATGCTGGAATGTAATCCCAATAAAAAGAATATATCCATCAATCCAGTCCATGCCTGAGGCCTCATTTGTCCCATTTTCTTTTGACATTCTCTGTGCAAATCTCAGCTATTTATAGCTAGTGACAGCTGACAAAATAAGGTTTATTGGCAAATAAGCTGTCTTAGGTTCAGTTGAGCTGTTATTCCGTGCTTTTACCTGCCAACCTTAAATTAGCATGCAGGCTTTAGCAATGAAAAAGGGATATACACAATTTATAAACTGAAACCTATAGAGTTAGCTTTGATGTAATTCATATTCAGTTTTGATGTTCTCTTGATCCAGTGGTCCTCGATGAATCCATGTGGCTGATAATTAAGGCAGTATTTGGCAGTCAAGAAAATTATTAATTGTAAATAATTGTCAGCTCTGTAAATGGAAGTAAATCAGATGAGAAAAAGGGAAAAAGTGATAGAGAAAATAAGATGCATTTTTTTTTCTTGTTGCTCCTTCACTCTGATTTACTACATCGTCCTGTCGGTGCTGATGACTCACACTCATACGGGAGCGTTGCCTCCATTCGTGTGCTGCTCATTTCCTGCACAACAACAAGCCAGACTGTGCACGATTGGACAAGTACTGCTGATGGGTGCAGAGCTCTCACTGACAACTGCTAAAGTGTAGGTGTACATGGACTAGCTAGGGGGCGCTAATGCTGCTGTAACCTGAGGACCCATGGCAAAATTAAGCTCAACCTTGGGCCTACACAAAGACACAGCCAATTGTATCCAACTATCCCTGGTCATAGTTAGCTAATTATATCTCACAGAATCAGACTAATGATGTCGAGACAGTAGAGCTAAACCCTCACTCTTCTGAGAACTTCATCACCTGAGCCTCCCAGCATATATGATCTAGGTGAATTTTGAGAAAGAAATTGTTTTCTAAGGAATGCATACATTTGTTTGTTATGTAGCACGTAAGAGCTGAGTAGCACCTGTAGATGCGGTGGTTTTAGTGAGGTCACATGCTGTTACCAGTCTAAATGGGTCAGAATAGAGTCTGCAATTTGAGCTACTTGCAAAAAGAAATGCCCAGAACTGTGGGAGTTTTTTTTTTAAAGCCTGTCTTCTCTCCTCAAAACATTTCCCGCCTAATCAAAATACTAACCTTCCAGACTTATCCACATTCTGTATGTATTATTTAGAGTACAAACCCTTTTGCCTCAAACAAAGTTCATAGGTATTCATTTAAATTCGAACCTACTCTACCCAAAGGTTTATATGTATTATTTAATGTACTATCCTACCAAGCTCACTCAAAGTTCATATGTAAAATTTAAGATACCAACCCATTCACCTCACCAACATTTCAGCTTTTATTTGAAATAAATCGTCCAACTAAAATGAAGTTCATGTTTTATTTGTTATGCCAGCCTACCCAGCTCTTTCAGGGATCATATGCATTATTTAAAAAGTCAACCTGTCAGCTGCATATTAAATGAATGTGCATTTTTAAAATATAGACTTGTCTACCTGTCAAACTCATATGATGTTCATCTGCATGTTAACCCGTGTTTTAGGTTCAACATGTATACCCCTAGAGCCACAACAGGATATGAAATGATAAAAGGATGAAACTAGGATGGGTTAACTGAGGACAGTAGGCAAGACTGAATGTCTGATCTCTCCCATGGGGGTCACCTGGAGACCAGCCATCATCCACACCTGTCATCTTTCCAAAGGGGACCAAGATTGTCACAGGTCACAAACTAGAGTGCCTGTGACACATTCATGATAAAGATCAAACAAAAGCAGGATCAGACTCAAACACTAACCACAACCTGAAGCTTCACGATAATTAACCCTTACCATGACCCTCACCCAGATAACTCCCAAAATTAAATTTTATTTGGTATAAAAGAAATATGAACTGTGAATATTCTCGTCACTGATCTCTGAAGTGTTATATTCATGGCCCTCTAAAGTAAACTTTTATCCTGTGGTTAAACTCCACCCACAGGGATGCTGCTTTGGTTTCATACCACACAAAAGAAAGCCTTAAAACCCATGCTATCCAGGAAGAAACCTGCAATGCCATTATCTCCACATGAGGGAAAATGCAGGCATGCTGCACATCATACATTCCTAATTGCAGTTTTGCAATTTGTATTAAACCTGAGAAAATAATTTTTTAATGCCAAAACGCTGACATCCTCCCAAGTTATTTCAATTTATTTACAGGAGATTTTAAGATTTTCCTATACTGAAGAAACACATTTATTTATATACATTTATTTTTGTTGAGGAGCTCAAACTGGTCTTGCCTGATGGCTTTCATTTGCCAGTTTGAATGTCAACAGCGGACTTGGCTCCTCTCCACCTCTTGCATCTCCCACTCTTTGCTGCACTTCCAAGGAGACCCGAGGTGGCCCGAGCGAGCGCCTGCAGCCCAGCAGATTTCACTCCCCGCTCTATCGCAAAGAAACAAATGCAATCCAAAATCTAAACAAGCATCTTTACTTGAGAGACACAAGCCTGGAACGGACTCACATCCCTCCCTGTGAAGCTGCAGCGCCAACAGCCACAAAGACTGCTTCATGCTCTGGACAATGCAGCGCATTGTTTCAGACCGATTGTGTTTTTAGGGCAGGATCAGCAGTGCTGGTTGAGTTACTCAGTGCTGGAGATCAGTCTACATTTGTACAAGAAAAAACAGCTGAACACAGACGATTCCTATAGGCTATTCCTTGCATTGCGACAAAACCCACCTTCATGCCCACCCAGACGACTGCAATGGTCATATTTACCGATTACTTTAGGTCATCTTTTTTGACTTGCAAAGGAAATTTTTCTTGTTCCTCCTAGCTCACAACTCCTATTTATCTGGCAAGATATCAGAATGCATGGGATGTTTAAAATAATAAAACCATTGAGGCGTTGATAAGTGGAAGCAGACCATGCTAAACTTAATTTGCAGGGATGAGTGGATTTTCTCAAACAACATACACATTTCTGAAGTTGGCACAAAAGTGCAAAAGGGGTATGTGACCAATCGGAGCAAAGTAAACACTGTGTGAAAAGAAACAGAGCTCAGCTCACTCTGGCTGGATATGCTCTGTACCTTGTCAATCATCGGCCTAATCACAGTCAGATTTTAGATGCAAAACAGGGTTTTTTTATTTTTCCATTCATGCATTCGTTTTTAACAGTGACATATTGTCTACCTATTGTATTGAAACCATCAAAATGGTGGTTGCATTGAAATCATCCCTTCCTCTCTAATTTCAGTCATAAACTAAAATTAATATTTTAATCACAATCTTGGCAATGTATTTAAAAAGTATAACAATGGAAAGTTGGATGTGTTGTTCTTCCCCACACAAATCTTAGGGTATTTTGTTCTGATAAGCTGTGAATGTAACAAAACAAGCTATTATTCAACTGTCTCTCAAGAATACTACTGGAAATGTTTTGAGACCTGAGGTTTCTGTTTTGTTTGTTTTTGCGGTTCTGTCTTTATTTTCATATTTTGAATATGGGCATATTAAGAACACCTTAGTGTTAAGACATTTAACCCGTTAATCATTATAACTATAGAAAAGAGGGGTGTCATTATTTCCGACATTCATCTCCAAAAGTTACTTCCAGTCTTCTCTGTAATTTCTGCAGTAATTTCTCCAGTTTTTTTCTCACAGCGAGGAGCATAGGGGCTGATCTTAAGACTTCAAAGTGTGTCAGGGGAGCCAAAAATTCAGCGCACTTCCAAAACTCCACCGCTTCAGCGATGTAAATTTCATGACCTGTCTCCCACACGCCCGCGCTTCCCTTCCCATAAACCCCTCTGATGGCATGGCGCAGATCAGGAGCCTGCCAGCTGTCAAACGCCTGCCCGCTACTCAGCATAAATTAAGCCTGCAAAGCGCCAAGCCGTCTCTCTCTGACTGACACACTGTCAATGGACAGATTTTTCCTTCCTCCATCTATACTTTTATTTTTTTCCCATTTTGTCTGTATATTTATTTGTGTTAAAAAGGCAGTAAATAGGAAATTAATGAATGAGATTCCAATTGGAAATATATTTTCAGAGCAATTGACTAATATGTTATTCTTTATCTTTGTGTAATATAGAATAATTATTCATATAGCTCATTCATTCAAAGCATACGATCGTAAGATATTAAACAATGAAGGGATTCATGTGTCAAGGCATCACTGACCCCACCAGTTATGACATCAGCAGACCTGTAGGGTTTATTTCTCGCAGGAAAAGCATGTCGCACATGAACGCTGCTCTGCAGCTGTGCATGCTTGTTGCGCTGTACATGAGTGCCCATGCATTAGGCCTGAGTGCCAGGAACATGCGGTCAGGATTATGCCAGTGAGTAGGGTGGCCATCCATCATACCAACCTTGTGTCTGGCAGGGAAAGTTCGCCTTAGTTTGCTTTGACTTGAGCTTTGGATTTTCATACGTAAATGTGAGGTAATTATTTTTGGGCAAACTCAAGTGTGAGGTGTGGGGTAAGACCTTGGTTTGGATTTAATCAACATTTTGTCACGGCCTCCCTGGGCAGAGATACCGCAAGCTCAGCCTAACCGAGTTTTACCTCCACCGTTAATGTTAGCGTTGTCTAGGGTTGATTTTATAGTTATTGTACCTCCGTACTCCCCAAGGCGGCGTGCAGCTAAGACACTCGGTTTGCTTGCTTACAATCATAAAAGAAAGGGTTGACGTTACCTGGTTCCCCGCCGGAGCTTCTTCTGCAACGGCCAGCTCTATCTGGTCGCTCGGCGACGGACAGCCCGGTCTTCGGGTTGTTGCGAGGTGCAGTCGCTGCCCCCCAGCAATCGGTTTGTTCAGTTTTTGTTTTCTAAAAGATCCCCTTTTGGTTAGCTGCGGTAATTGGTTGGTTGTAGAGGTGGTGTTCACACACAAGGGAAAACGTAGATGCCGGTGTCCGTGTTCTCCAGGAATTCTAAAGTCCCGCTCCAGTGGCGTACATCCAGCTAGCCAGAAACACACAGGCGCGCTTTTGCCGCGCTAACCACACCGGATATACCGTCACCCCAGCCGCGTCACTGGGTCACTGGATCAAACCATTCTCATTAGGACAACGCCAACCATAATTGTATGCAAGCAAACCGAAATGTTCTTGGGGATCCACTAAGTATAAAATGTATTATTATGATTAACAAAAAAAAAAATTAATGAATAATTCCAACAGGCTACCTAGTCCATCCTGGCACTCTTTCAGGGTTATCAGGGGATTGCACCAGGAAATGGCATGTCTGTTACAATTTGCCCTTGACAAATGAATGCAAGAGCTCCTTTCTTCCTTCTTGAGAACAGGCTGATGAGTTGTTGTCATTACTCTTTCAACATTGTGAAATTCAGAGCTTGAAATCAGACAGCTAGTACAGAAATCAAACAGAGATACTACCGATTCTCCATTGTGATGGGGTGCTATCCAATGAGTTAATCATTTAATAAATGATAGATGTTCTCCCAGAGGTATCCCCCTTTTCCCCAAACAGAGCTCATGACAGAGATAGGTGCTATTGGTGCAATAATGCCCAGTCAAAAGAGGACCAGGCAGGCATGAAAAAGCATTTGAAGCAAACAGTATGGAAATAATACAATATTCTCTGTATTTCATCATCAATGTATTTAATCATTAAAATTCATCTTAAAGCAAAACTATTTTTTTAATGGCATTCATTTTTAATGACATCCTTATGAGGGTGATATTTATTCTATATGAAGCCTTTCTAAGTTAAATTCAAAATTAATAGCCATATTATTAGGGGGGAAATGCGTGAATGCCGATGGTCAGATCGGTACGAATATTTTAGATGAAAAAAATGAACAAGTGTGAATAAATGATAGTTTTGCTATGCCACTATTTTCCTCCTTTCCTGAGTGGAATAGGTGTTGGATACATTTTTGTCCATCTTTCTTATGGACTGAAAGAGCTTTGTAAAATGTTGTTTTAGTTCAGATGTACCATGGGTCAGTAATACCAGATAGCTTTGTTCTCACAGAGGAAGCATGGCATGACAGAAGGAAATACAGAGGGGAAAGGGACTTAAGAATAACAGCATTGTAGATATTTTAGTAAAACAGTTAATAAATATAATCACTCTACCTTGTACGGTTAGTTTGGCAACAAAAATATACATTTACTTTAATTACGCATTACTGGAGCCAGCAAATGAAAGCATATAGTGACCTTTGAGTTAATGCACGGTCAAAAGAGTGTTCTGACATCCAATAATAACCTCCTGAGCTGTTATTTGATGGGCAGTGTATGGAAATTTAGGAAGCAAAACCCAGTCTCAAAGAATCCTAAAGGAATTCTCTTAAGAAATCTCAAATGCACGCTTGGCAAATGTAACACATTATTATATTCTGTCTGATTGCTGGACCCATTTGTTCTTTCCCATTTTTATTGCAGCATGTTGTGCGTCAGATCGACCATATGGCAGTGTCATGGTTTAAGGATCTCAAAGGCTCAATCTGTTTGCATTCTCATCTTTGTTTCTCCATTGGTTTTAATCTAAAACCGTATTATTTCAATCATAAGAAAAGTTATCAAATAGATTTCAACTGTTTAAAATAGCTGACTACACTGGCTAAATGTATCTAATTATGTGCAATGATGCCAGAATGACAGCAAAATACATACTATTGTGCCAGTAAAAAAAACACCAAATTAGAGAATGTCTTCAACTTAATTTTGCATATAATAATGAGCTGTAATTCTCTTTTCTCTCTACCTCCCGTTCTGCTCTTCCACTATCACTGTTTCCGTCTTCCTCAAGCTCCATGCACTGAAGCTGTGAGGCTGCACATTAATCAGCTGAGGTCATATCAGCACTGATGTCAATAATCTTATGCATGAAAAGTGACACGGTACATTGCATGATATATTTTGTGATAGGAAACATTGAGGGGCTTCATCAATAACAATATGCAACTCTCACACTCACACATAAGAAAGAAAAATGGGGTTTCCATACATAGATGGATATACAATTGAGTATGATCCCATTGAAATGGCATTGAAAGCCTTCATGTGCAGTTTAACGAAAGGTCATCGTGTTGATGTAAAATCCTTGCTTGTCAACAGCGGTGTCAAAGTAGGATTGAAGTCACGAAAGAGTCAGCTTTGATCATCAGCAAATACTGAACCCAGGAGGTGAGTCAGGTCCACAAGTCAATCTTTTTCCGTTTTCTCCATTGAGCTAAATTTGTGGTTCAGATGAGTTTACTTGCTGAAGAAAATGCCTTATGTGACCATTGTAAATGGTGCGCCACAATGCTAAGATGGTCTGTTTCATAATTGACCTCCTTATGAATAATTGCTGTATGGTACATTAGCAATGCTTACTTTTCACTCTGACATATTAATTGATGGTTTCGGTGCGAATGGAAATGGATGGGAGTCCAGAATCAGCAGAGGCAACTCTGCAACCGAGTCCCCTTTCAACCCCGAGAACGACGGTGGGAATTCGAGCTTTAATCTTGGTGGAGCAGCAATGGCTGATTGTATCGCTCATGGTGCACACAACGAACTGATAGCCGCTACTCTCCCTGGTAACCACCCCCCTTCCTCCCCTCACCCAAACATTCCACTTTTCTCAGAAGTAATATTCCATTCTTATGAGGTTTGCCTGCTGAATCCATTACCCAAGATGCAACTTCCGCACGTACCCCTGTGCTACTCCCCTGGAGGAAAATATTTATAATTCATCTTTTATCTGGCACTAGCAGCGGCGTTTCGGTGTTACGGGCCGTCATCAGGAGCCTCCAAAGCAGGCCTGATGCATTTAATATGAGTCTCGCAGCTCAGGCCGCTCTCTCTCAGGGCAGCGCGGTATTGATTGTAATCCAAGGTAAACAGCCTCATCGGCATAATCGCTCGTCTCAGAAGTGCAGCCACCGCGGCGGTTTTTATTTCACGGCTTGTTGCCCGCCTAACGTTAATCACGCCGAGCTGCCGCCAGCGTTGGGGTTCCTCTGGGCATCTCCACAGGCAGGGTCCTGATCACACACATCACAGTATGGGGGTGGGGGGTGAGGGGAGGGTCACTGGTGAGGGAGGGCTGCCCAATCCTTCATCTACCTGAACAATATGGCATGCTCCGTATTTTATCAGAAAGACGCACATTCAGTAACCCCCCCAATCCCCAACGACCCCATGGATGGGTCACTGATCCAGACTTTGAAAAGCTTTATTGTCTGGCCTATGAAATTCATACATTCACCTAAATAAAGTATACCTCACAGTAAATATGAGTTACAAAATTTAAAAACAACACTTACGAATAACAGGATGAAGGGTATTTAGATTTTTCAGTGTTATTAGGTGGAGTGTTGTTATTATTTCCTCTGTTCAGTGTATTATGCTCATGTTCATGTTGCATTAACTTTGCTGATGGTCTGATGCCTTTGATGCATCGATCCCTGATGCTCTCCATTTAATAAAAACAAAAGGGCCGATGGGAGGATCAATGGTGAGGCTAGCTGTTAGCTCCTGAGTGGCTCAGTCGGCAAAGACGCTTGCCAAAACATATACCCTGTAGCCCAGAGACGAGACATCACAGGTCCAGTCTAAAGCTGCATCATTAGCTGACTTTGACTGGTACTGCAGAGCAGTGAGATGCTATTGGCTTCATTCTGCAAGGAGTACAGAGGGTTTAAGTTTGCCAAGGTTCTCTGGGTTGCCATGTCGAATTATTCCTTGGCAACAATGTACCAGGAGCCCACAGGCTGCGAGAGGCCACCATTGAGGAATATACCTCTCCAATACAAACACCAGCTCTCCTAGAGTGCTGAGCAGCTTGTAGTAGAGGAAACAGCCACTCGTCTGTGTTCAACAGAGAGGTAATGTGTTTTATCTTCAGTGCGCCTTCCATCTGGTGTAGGTGGTATGTTTGAAGGAACAGTTGGTGATTTCAGATTGCGGATTGGAAAAAAGGACAACAGGGAGCTCATTTGTTACCTGAACCACACAATTTCTTTTTTTCTTCTTCTTCTTCTTCCTTTTCTTCTTCTTCTTCTTCTTCTTTTATTATTATTATTATTCTTATTATTGTTGTTGTTGTTTTTTATTGGCAGTAGTAGTATATTAACTTTTTCTCTATATTCATCATCTATGCTCATGTCCATACTCTTTACAGGAATACAGCAATGTAATATTTTCTCTATCTTCCAGACCATTGCAAATATTTTGGCCACAACTTTCCAATGCCTAAATTAGAAGCGATTGCCTCCTTTTGAAAAGGGAAGTATCTGAACCTTGTCCAAAAACAGTTGGGAGCATAGAAACGTTCACCTCATTCTTTTTCTGTTTTTGCTCTGAAGGTCAGAAAGATTAACACATACCTTTCAACACAAGGGGAAAATGTCAGTGCTATTTTGAGCTCTCCGTTGCCACCACTGTTTTTGGAATGGAAGTCCTATTGTCAGAGAGACATACAAATTACAATATATGCTGTACATGTATTAGACAGACTAAAGGGTATGGAGTCTGACTGTGATGAAAATCTTCTGGGTCAGAACTGCAGTGTTTAAGTATTTATGAATTTAGGATTTTAAAAAGGCCTTACATGCTTATTCCTATACTCCCTTCAGGTGTAAATCAATGTAACATAGAGAGAGGATATGCCCTAAGTGTTTTCACATGAACAGACAAAAGATTTTAGGCTTTTGCTGCAAATGGACCCTCTCTATTCTTGTTGCTTTTATTACATTGGCACATAAATTTTTTTCCAGTGGGCGTTCATGACTAGGAGGCCAAATTTATCTGTGTGCCTTTTATAGCTCAAAAACAATCAAAACTGCAGAACTGCCCCAATGACCTGCTTCGGCTGAACAGGAATTTTTCATGGCTGGCGTCTGCTTTCACTCCACTCAGAAACTGACCATTCAAATGTTGAGTACAACCCTGGAGATTTGATGGATATAATCCATCATTCCTCCATAGCCAAAACCCCGAAAGGGAAAAAAAACTTGTGGTTACACAGAGTTATTCACAGCAGATCCGATGATGACGATGATGACCTTCTCAGACACATTTCACTCTCATGTCAGTTATTTTATTTTCCGTTTTATTTTTTCCTGATTTTTCCCTCTTCGGTGATGGAATCACTAAATAAATCACAAATCATGGCCAGGCCCCTCTTTCCCACACATAACCACTCTGGATGAAGCATCTGCAATCTGCTCTGTGTTCACAATCAGTGACTGTTTTACATCCTACTGACCACACTTAAAAACAAGAAAGAGACAGCGCAAATTGGATGAGAACACTTCCAGCTGTACCAGTGCGACAAAAAAAGTTAGCATGTTAAATAAATGTATTTGACTGAATAACTCGTAACTGGGTAGGAAAGAGCAAGTTCAATCTCCCAATATCAAAAATCAATAAATATTGAAATGTTTATTGAAAAGTTTATTGATGTATTGAAATATCTCTTATGTGAATGTTAAAGTTGTGAAATCAAACTGAAATCATAATTTTGCTATTTAATCATTGTTAGCTAACGGCCGTCTGTATTTTCTCTTTGGCAGTAATAGACTGATGTCTACTCTACACAATTTGCCCAAATATCCACCGCACAACTTTACATGTTTCATTCACGATGGAGCCAAATCCTGCCCGAGAAATTACTTTGTATGTCACTTTTTTACCAACCTCAAAACAATCAGGCTGGTTGAGACGGAAGCTCCTCACAGCCAGCGTATTTTTCTCTTTGTATACATCCCTGTAGGAGGCCACAGTGATGGTTCAGTCAAACGCGTTCACTTCCATCCTATAACCTGTGAAATACATTTCCTCTTTCCCACCATTGTTAAGTCTTAATGAATGACTTCAAAAACAGGAAAGAAAACAAAGGTTAATGTGTATATGAAGGATAGAGTAGTAAAGTCTTCTTTGAATGTACACAAACAAACACAAATAGACATTATCCCAAAATGAGCACTCAACAGCAAAGATGAACCTCTGACAGTTTCCTCTAATTTGTTCCAAGCACTAGAGTTCTCAAGCACACCACATGCTTAGCGACAGACAGAAGATCTATGTATCTAACCAAAGAGTGATACAAAACTTATGTTATGGTATGTTATTTTGATAGGTAAATGAATGAATGCGTACATTATACAGTTCAGTATTGGATTCAGAGGTTCACTATTAGTTAACTACTAGTTTCATCAAGTAGTTTATGGAATATCCAAGAATGCAATTAAAGAATGACATTACATTCACTGGAGAACAAACAATAAGAAAAAACATTAACAAAGTCAAACAATAGAAACTATATAGAAACACATTTTCAATTACAAATCAAAACATAATCTAGACACAGTGAAACTTCTGGCAGCTGTCTGTGGTGCTACCAGGGCAGTAATGCATCATAATAAAATAACTCCATGAGCCAGTCTTATAATCTGTCACATGGTAACTTATAAGACTACATATTGTGATACCTCAAAATTCAGTGCTTTGCTATATCATCTCATGCAGTATATGCAGCTCTCCTATAGATGTGAACCGCAGCAACTTTAACACTTGTCCTGGAGAGCACAGGCCATAGCCCTGAGTATTGGGTATCCCTATTGGTTCTTCCTTCTATAGAGCAGCTGTGGGGCTCAATCCCTACTTTCAAGGAGATAATGTGTGACTTTTTGACCATAATTGGCTAAACACTCGGTTTTTTTGTGGCATCCACTTGCCTCATGTCTGGATTGACCTCCTGAACTTCAACTTAAACTAAAAATGGACAGATACAAACTCATGAGTGCCACATGATTATGTGTTGCTTATTGGATTATCAAGGAAAATGTTGTTAGAGATAGAGAAAGAGAGTGAGACAAAGAGAGTGTTCTCAGAGAGGGTCGGATGAAGGAGACGACCTGACTGTTCCATAGTATTTTCGCTGTAAGCTTCCAGAAGCACTATCAGAATACCAACACTTTCCTGCAAAATGAAGCAAAGTCTACACATTTCCTAGGGAAATCTCCAGCCTAACCCCCCATTACTGGTCCATCAGACAGCTTTCACAGTCGTCAGAGTGGTATAGTGGGGACCCATATAAAATCAAGACATTTCCATCAGTACACTCTATACGTTAATTCATTTTATATGGCTCTATGTTACTAGCATTTAACTGCTCATAAATCCATTTGAAATACTATATAAATAATGGTTACCATATTTACGGAGTGTCCCAGCCTATTTACTCATGTGAATCTCAAGTCATCAAACAGCCCTGATTGTAATTTCAGTTCTGCTTATTTAATAGAACTGACAGGTACGCAAAGAGACCGAGATAAAGTAATATGATGTTGTAATTTAGATGATCATACCAACTTTTTCAGTGACATTTGTTTAATCTGCTTTATGCACAGTATCTCCTGCTATTTCTCAATAAAAACAAAAAACATTGCAAAAGAGAGGTCTGGATTTCGGCAGGTGTGAAACATAGAGCAGGACCCCACACATTGTCTGGGTGGATTGTCTTTCGTGCCTCAACCACAATGTCAACGTGCAACAACCAGCCTTTGCTCCAGCTCCGTGGGATTACAGGGCCATGTCAGTACTGTGCTGCGTTTTGTTTTCATAGGAACAGCCCACGTATCAAGTCTCACCTGGCAGTCAAGCGCAAACACAGGACAGTACATATCAAATCCTGCTGTAACCTGAGGATTTGCCTCAAAACTAACCAGGGGTTCAAAAAAGAAAAAAATGGTCTTAAAGAGAGTACCTTGATACCTGCAAGATCAAACAGTGATACTGTAGACCTACTTGCCACCTGCATACTTCTCACAAATTGGGGCTGTTTGAGGAGCAATTGGAGAGATGTAAACACAACAAGGAAGGAGGACAAATGACACAGTGGGGTTGCAGGAAACAGCAGGCTGCTATATAGGTTTTCCTTTAAATGTGCTGAACTTGGGTTCACACTAAGGTCACACCATTTTAGGTACCATAAAATGTGCTATATGAGCCAAACCAGTAATATACAGCTGCAGTTGTCTCGTTCTGCAAGCAAAGGTGCTTGTTGGTGAGTCCATGGATCAGGGTCTATTCTAAAAGCAAGCAATTTTTCACACTCTTTGTTAATTTAATTTCATCCAAGTCAGATGCATATCCACCATACTTAGCTAAACCTTGGTTTGACGTCAGTTGCACAGGCGACATGGAAAAACACTTCCTCAGTAACAAGTTGGTTGTTTGATTTCACTCCTGTTGCACCATCTTAAAATAAGCTTAGTCACACACAGGTCTGATTTAATGCAGATTTATATGAATAGATTATAATTCTTTGTGTTAAGCAGTGCCATTGGCTTACCATGTGAAAAAACTCAGGAAAAACTGAGGATGCAATAGATGTACATATCATTGATTAAAATTCAGATATCTCTGAAATATACTTTCTCATTCATTTCATGGCTTAACATATTTAAACCAAACACATTTAAACTTAAAACTAAATTACTATTATTATTGAACCAATTAAACGGCATTCAAATGCAATTTCTGCCCAACCTATCAATCTTCCAGCAGTAATAAAAAGCTGTCTGAACTGTGTACGAAATGAGGCAGATATAACCTAATCACTTTATCTAATTGTTCCAGGATCAGGTGTATCGTGACTGCTAAAATTTAATGAGAGCCAAACATAATGAATAGCTCCAAGCTGACGCTGTGGGCTCAATAAACATTATACTTGCATGTCGCTGAGACAGAGTATTTAATAACAGTAATAAACACTGGTCTATTCAGTCACAGCAGCTTAATCTGACTTGAATTATTTAGACAGATTTAAGAGCAAAGGAGAAATATAGTATTGTTTTAAAAATCATAATTTATGTACACAACAAAAGCAAACAGGGTGACAAACAGAAACAGAAACTTCAATAAAAAAGTAATATTTTAAAATGTGCACAGTACACAATGAAAGTGACATTAATTGCTCTGTACAACTTGCAATGGACCTCCCAAAAACAAGAAATAAAAATCAAAACAGATTTCAAATTAGTTGTGGGCTCCGCCCAGCCCTTCAGGATTGCGTTCTTAGCAGCCTGCCAAGAGAAGGTGTCTCTGTGTGCACACTCAGTTTAATTTGGGCACCCTCTCCAAAAAAGTGCCCAGGGCACATGGACACATTCACTCCCTGCAAATGGAAAAGCACATCTGCCAAGACGGTATTATATAAGATTTTATAAAAGGGCATTCATAATATATATACATGGAAGATCACAGTGCATATAAGAAGAAGAGTTTTGTCAACAGAAATCATAATTTTTAGGCAATGGTAACAAGCCAGAAAGGTCCTTGTAAACTTGTAAAATGTTTAAAGGAAATTCACCAATACAAGTTTAACTAATTTTAACAAATATTGCTGCGAGTCAGTCTAAAGTTGACTAAAGTTGAAGTGAAAAGAATTACTTTTCTGTATTAAAAATTATACTGAGAAGAGACTTTTTACCCAATATAAGTATTTTGGTAGGATGGTAAGAGACTAACTCAAATCATGGGACTGCAATAAACTGTTCCATTCATATGATTGAAGGGTAAAGTTAGGTATGAAATGTTGAAAATAAGAAGCACTTTTGAGAAAGCATGTCTCTTTTAGATGAATAAAGATCTTTTGAATTAAACTAATTTTTCAATTTATGAACATTCTTGCTGGAGCAGGCGGAACTCAAAATTTTTGGATCCTGTTAACAAAGGATTGTTTTTTGAACTGTGGATAAACTTGCAGTGCCCAGATGTTTCCATGGCTGATCTTGTGAATTTTTGTCAAGTTTTTGATGAGAATTTTGATATGAAGATATGTCCTTTGTTGTATAGCATATAAAATAAGGGGCGGGACCCAATCAAAATCAGTTAGGGTATATACAAAACAGATTGAATGGTCAGACACGTAAACATGTATGGGTAAGCAAGTGAACAGAACAGCTACAACCATCGTACAAAGTACAATAGTCCTGTCTGTTCCCGTTCCTGTCAATTTACCTTCCTGGTGTTCCTAAAAAAAGACTCAAAAAAGGAAACAGACAGGTGGTGATGTAGTAGATCACAAAAATAGCTGGAAAAGTAATGTCCCTAACATTTGCTCAGTAACTTAACAAAGAGGATAGCTATGTATTTCACATTTGTAAAATATGCAAGACCACATGAGAAATCATTGTAGGAGGATGAAAGAAGATTGCATTTGTCAGCCAAAATACTCAGACTTTCAGCGTAAGTTGAATCAGCATGCAACACTATTGTCGTTATTGCCAAAACCATCAGAATGAGTTAATGGGGCCTTTGAAACATTTTGAAATATGCTATGTGAACAGAGCCTTTGTGTGACACCCTGAGCACGAGGTTCCAATGACAGGAAGGACAGCATTAGAGAAAGCGGGCGAACCAGTCGAGTGCCTCTTTCCCGGGAGACGGAGACCTTGAGCAACCTGTCTGTACGCAAGCAACTGTATTACATTACACAGAGTAACGTGACTGAAAGAGTGCCCAAAGTCTCAAGAATGTATTGATTTCATAAAAGATATAGCTGTTCCACTGCTTTTGGGAAGATTCAGAGAGCAAAGTTCCATTGGTAGCATTGGTCTGACCTAGCGACCTACCTGATACTATACTATACTATACTATACTATACTATACTATACTATACTATACTATACTGCTATAACAGCCAATACTAACTAGTTTAATAGTAGTTTTCCATCCAAGCTATTATTAAGCTAGCTATTACTGACTGTTATAGTAGTATAGTATAATTATAGAATAAGTCAGATATGTTGCTAAAGGCCAATTAAAGCATAACCACTGTTGTCTTACACTCAACAACTGATTTGATATTTCTATTTTTTGTCTTTCCTGTGGCAAAAAAAGGGTTTCCAAAAACTATTGGCTAAATTCTTTTTCTTTAAAACTGAATTTTGAGTTCAAGAATTATATTCATCATTGTAAACATTCTAACTTACCAAATAAACACTGGTCAGTCATCAAAAGTTAGTCACCATAGTCAGAAGAACTATGCTAAGAACCATTGCTGTATTTTAATGCCTTGAAGTGGCCATGTGACCTCTGATTTACTATACAATAATCTGTAGAGTTATACCTATAATATTCCAGTGGTGCAATGCCGTATACATAACTTTCATGAGAAAGCCATCTGTAGTGGTCTACTTATGAAATTTACTTGTAAATGTTTTTAAAGTAGTAGAAGCCTCCTGGGGTTTGGGGAATGAGGAGTTGACAGTGGTACAGGCTTTAGACTGAGGCCTAAATGTTCTCATTTGTAATTTGCTTCACTTCAATCATGTTGCCCTACGTGATCCCTGTGTTAATCCATAGTGCCCTATACATTTTTATTTCACACTTCCTACTGCTAGCGAGACCCTAAAATGCTGAGATTTTTTTCCTGAGTCCAGCATGCAGAAGAGCAGACCGTGTTTGCATTGGCAGGATATACCAGAGGCATAGGCCCAGAGTTGCTTGTGAATATATACATATTTAACTCTGTGGGAAGAGGATGAAGGTAAAAAATGAAGCCCGTTTGTCATAAACAGTACCAAAGTCGAACCTGCAGCTGAATCAACAGATCTCTCACCAGATATCCAAAGTGGCCAGTACTTCAGAAAGGCCCGCTCACATGTGTATTCACAAGTGATTCGCAATGTTGCATTCTTGTGTGTGTCTGTGTGTATGTGTGTGTTATCAAAAGGATCTCTTGATCAAAAACTTGAAGAACATATGCGATCCACATCTGCAAACAATTTTCTAAACGTCCATCTCGTGCTGCCAAGCCTTGTGTTTAAACCTTTTTTATGCATTATCTTTCATTTGTATTTTCCCCTGCAACTAAACCATAGTCTATCCATACAGCTTGTTCACATTTTGATTCTTCAAGTTTTGCCAAAGTTTTGCCCAGGTATACATTCTATTCCCATCGGCCTAAAAGGCTCACTGACAGCTGAGCGATTTGTGTATGCAGTATTAGGGCTTGACAAACATACCTGAATTGCGGCGGCATCTACTTTTTTTTAAAGGAGATTATGGGTCAAAGCCTTGAGAAGAGCTTTTGCCTGTCAGTCATGCAGCGTCACCCACAGAAACCATTATACAATCTGACCTTCATGGTACCCATGGCTCAGACACAGTTTTCATCATCACATAGCTAAAGCAGGTAAACAGGAAAATATTTTGGTAGGTAATTATTATGTGTTTATGCTCTATTTATTAAATGAATGATATCATATATGGTGGTGATATTTGACATACAAAAATCATTCATAGATGAGGATTATATATAATTAAATCATATTGATCAACATCATACTCAATGTGAAAAAATAATGAGAGCATAATCACTGCCTTTTAACTCCAGTTAAAAGCTGATATCAATATGGCGTCCTAAAGTGTGTGAATCATTAAGTGCATAGTTCTGTGCTGTTCTTCCCTTTATTTATTATTTTTCTTGACGGAGCAGCAACAACTGCTATCGCTCTGTTTTCATTTGGCTACCACAGTAACTCCAAATCTTCGTGCATGCAAAATTGCTGGGGTTTGGGCCATGAATTATAGATTAGAGGCCAGTGCTTCCTGTGGTGAGGTGATTGCTTAATTATCCATCTTTAACGGGGAATAAACCATCATTGGCACAGTATGACGCCGCACTGAAAAATCCCGCAGCGTGCAGGCAGGGTCCTGTGAGTAATGTCAGTTACAGTCAGCCCTCACTTGTGATTAAAAAGCAAACACAGCTACAGGCTAAAGGCTATTGATTATTGCTCTGTATAAAACCAGAGTGCTGATGTGTTTCGGTCATTCTCTGAAGACGCAGAGCCATGGAATAGTGCTTTGTTGATACAAATGTGCTCTGTGTTATGTCTTAGAGCCCACAAATCATTACAATGTTGTGTCTGCTTCAAAAAAAAAAAACAAAAGAAACAAAGAGCTCAGTTCTAAATGATCGCTATCATTCTTCTTAGAAAGAAAGAACTACTGAAGAGAAATCATTAAGATAAGAGTGGCGGGACACAGGCCTAAATTCAGAAAACATTTTGATTCATTTTTAAGTTGAAAAATTTTTTTTAGTTTTATCATTTCATCAAAATAACATGGAAAATTATCATTGCTATACAGCACAGCATCACCACAGAATTTAGAGTTTAGCAATTCAGACATTATCATAATTAATTTTAAAAATTGCGCCAGGGCAGCTAGGAATAATAACTGTCACACAACTGAATATAAACTGATTGAAAGTAATTTTTTCATGTGCCTACTTTTTTTTTGCTGTGCACACCAGGTGCAGTACATGCCTGTAAACCAAGAAACACATGCCATTTGTGGACACATCTTGTTGACAACAGCCACTGGGTGGATGTGTTTTCCTCTTGTAAAATATACTACAGTTCAGTAGAAACATTCTCAGATAATGGAAGGAATTAAATGAAAATGATTTATTAAATGGTTAGGCACAGTAGTTGTACAGTGGTTTTGGGCTTTGAGTCCTAAGGGGGAGGAGTGAAGATGTTCTTGTAGGAGAAGAGGACCCCCCTATAGGAAAAAACGTACTTAGGAAAGGTGGTGATGGGGAGGAGGTGAGATGCCAGAGATGCAAAGCACGATGGGAGCTAGGTACGTGGTGTTTATATACTTGTGTGGAGACCAGAATTGATTGAAGGGGGTTGTCTGAGAATGTTTCTCCCGAACTTTGTTTTAACAAACTCCATGAATTATCTTAATAAGAGCTATCAATATTATTATAGTTTACCTTAAAATCTATGACTGCAGTGCAGATACTTTCATACTTTTGAACTCTCTCTTTAATTTTATTATATCTATTGTATTGTTTTATTGCATCTATTGATATATGGCATTGGTGGTTCTGCATTTTAAAATTCCAATCCAATCCAGCATCATTGGATCCAAACAAACCCACACTGTGGAAAAAGAAGAAGACAGTATTTTTACCGACTGCCCAAAAATAGCAGAACATACAATATCAAAATATCAAAGCATGCATTTCTGTAAACAAAACCATACGTGATTCATTCAAGATAATTGCAACTGTACTGGAGGATAAGATAAGAAACTTATACAGAAACACAAACACATAAAGAAAATGGTGTTCTATGGTTGACATTTACAGTTCACATTTCAGAAATAAAATCCAATGCCAATCCAATGTCTTTCTACGTGTCTCTCTGAGGTTGGCACCAAATATGATGCTGGAGTTGATTTAATCCAACATCACAGCTGAAAAGACCTTTATCCCCAGACTGATCTTGCTCACACTGACTTGTTTATGACAGCTCTAATCCATTCGTTCAACAGCCTCGCTTTGTACATTACCCTTTTTTATGCTAGAAACAACAGATCTCTCTTTCATGTAAATAACACCGGAACACCGGGTATAATGGCACGTACCTCATACATGTGCAGCTCGACATGCAAATGTTAAGTGACAGGTTTGAAATATTGTCTTGTTGCTATCAGATAAAAAAGACATTGAGTTATAGAAAGCCTTTGGCTTACCTATTAGCAACTGGTTCGTCGTTGCCTACGCTTTACCTGGCAAAACAAGAAATGAGTAACTGGCAGGGTGTCTTCAGATTTGATAACAATCTGCACTCAGAAATTCCAAGACGGAGACAGGCAGGAGCCGTAGCAAAGCAAGCTTGTTTTATTTAAACATTGTCAAAGCATCAAGTGTCGACAGATGACAGTCACTGACAGTATTGAATCCTATGAGAGCTTTTAATTACATGAAGTGAATAATGTGCTTTCATCCTTCTGTTTTTACACTGTATTTTTCTCATTAGGATTTATAATGATAATGCATATAAGATACTACGTATAATGATAATAACTATAATTGAACTAAATGGTATATATATACTAAATGGCTGATATTTGATTAAAAACCTAAACTGTGCATGACTGCAATAAATAAATACATACATTAAATTATAATAACAAATTTATTTGTATGTAAGCCCATCTAATAAAAACAATGGTGATGTAAAAACACTTCTTGTGCCAGTAGAAAATGGCTCACAACATGGAAACGTAGCATATCAGAATTAAAGCAGAGTTTAGCTGTCTGCAGTAACAAAACTATGAGAGGAAATAAGTTGTTGTAACATAATTATTTGCAATGCAAACTTTCATCAGTTTAACTGCAGCATATCAGTTCCCTCATGGGTAAATGCTCAGTGGAACTGAAGTAAAAATGTGATTAACTCTGTCAGTGAATGTGCTGCCTCATTTATTTTCTCCTCCCCTGACAAAACCGTCTTGCACTTTCTCCTCCAGTTGCTCCTCTCTGCCACTTCCCTTCCGCTCCACGCATCCGCCTTCCTTATCAGCGCATTCCGCACAATCCGCACGTCACAATAGGAATGATCTGAGAGGTGGCACCGTTCCGCTCAGAGAATTCGTCGGAATGTCACCTTTCGTGCCACAGTCTCATTCCAGACTTGACTTTGTAAAGATAGTTTGGCCAAAAAAACATGCGCAGGTTAAATATAGCACATTTGAGTCACCTTCCCTTTCTCATTTTAGGGTGAGAGCACTTTTTATTTTCTCTTCAAATATGGATGCATCTCCCATGCAGGAGAGACAGGCTCAGAGGGGGCTGTGGCTCTGTGAGTTGTGAGTGGTCTGCATGCTGAACCTGACAAAGAGACAGATGTGTGCCTCACCGCCTAAAACAGGAGCGTGCCAACAAGGTGTTATATAAAAAGAAATGTTGGGTCATTTTTTTTACTTTTTTACTTAATTTCTTTTTTTTTGTTTTGTGGCATCATATGTGTTTGCAATTTGCTAGTGACGGATGGAAAAGAAAAATGAGACATCAATGAACTAGAGCAGTGTATCCAAAGACAAGTAAATGACTGGCAAATTGACCACTGATGTAATTTCCATATAATACACTGTCTGTGACTGTGGACCACTATAGACAAATATTATAAAAAGACTAATTTTTCATGTAATGTGAATATTGCAATGTGAAATTCTGGATGTTCTTTAAAGCGTCACAATCCTAGTAGTATTTGTGTCTTCTAACTGCACCACATCAAAGCAGTCATTCCACAGTACTGTACATGGCAGACTTTGACATTTCTTGTGAGTTCTGCCATTCAAAGACACATCATGAACAATAACAGAAATATGAGATGAGGTAGAACATATAACGCTATGCAATATTCTGGTGTTTCAGAAGGCAACTCCTCTCTCTTAAAAAGTGAAACATAAGAGGCTGCAGTATGACATGCAGTGTACACTGTGATATGTTAGATTTTTGCAGCTTAGCAGATAAAATGGGTTCAAATATGAAACAAAAGACTGCATTTTTAAACTCATTTGAGTTTGAAGTGCCCTATCTCCCCTCCCCCCACAGCAAAGCAAAGGGATCCGTTTGTGTCAGAGGCTGAAATAACACCACCTCTACCTTGGCTTACTGATGCTTCATTGGAAGGTTTATTTCACTCTTGTTGGCAAGGAACCAGTCTGGCAGCCAAACAGCAGTGCACCACAGACCACACACGACTAGCAGACTATTTGGTATTCTTGTTATCATACACTGTGTACCAGACTAGATTTCATCAGTGGATGACAGACAACAGCAGTCAACAACTTTTTTTTTTAAAAGGGTTTATTTTCCCGAAAAAATTCCATCTGAATCGCCTCTGGCATACTTTGAAGATGGACAGTAAAATAATCCAAAGTAAGAGATTGTCCCTCTTTAGTTGGGTGAACCTAAGGCACCTTCACCTCCATCTGGCACTTGGCTTTGGTTTATTGTAATATTCCCCCAATTAAATATCTGGCTTCAGTCTCCCATGTGGGTTAGGACCTTTTGAAACAAATTGCTTCTGATCAGATATGGCTACAATTTATGAGCAAACACACAGGTGGGAACTGAAAGCCAGAGGGCCCTAGGAATACAACAGCAGCACCACCTCCAATCAGGAGCTTTCATTTCTGGAAGAGAGTCAGAATGTGATAGAATGTGCTTCCTCAGTCACACTCAGAGATTATGCATTGGGTTATATGTCCTTATAAGAATATAACTGTGGAACAAGACAGGAGATATAAATATCCTCTAGCACTTGCTGCATGTATACTCTTTGGCCGCTAATATGTTGGCTAGTTTCAATATTGTAGTATATGACTAAGCATATACAAGATGTGTTAAGAGAAAATGCTTCTGCATTGTAACAGAAATAAATATGTCTATATTTGATATATTTATTCTTACAGTAAATTGCTTTCTTCAGTTTGAAATTCAAAATATTGTTATTTACAATACATAGGGCTAGTGCTATTTGTATTTGTATTATGTATTATGTTTGAACCTGTATTTTATGTGAACCTGTAGTTTTGAGAGTGGTCAGGTCTGACAAATGGAAAAGAAATTGAGCACTAATCTGTAACATATGCATCAAATGTTAGGGTAATTTGCATTTAGATAAATAAAATTTGAACTGATATGTGATGGGTTATTTGATAGGGTATTTCCACATGCATTCACTGACGTTTTAAAGAAAGGAAATATCTGCATTTATATGCACAAATCCTACTGGACATCTTTCCCTGATAGTACAGGTGTCTGAACCATTTTGATTGTCTGTAGAATGTGTCTACTGCAATGTGTCTACAGGCCCTCCAAAGTTTGACTGTCATACTTTGTTTCGCCAAAACTTTGGCATCAGAATGCACAAGAAATACATTTTCTAAATCTTTACACCTTGCCAATATCATCTGCACTTCAGTAAATCACCATACAGCACAAAAAGTGCACTAGTGATGGAAAAGTAATTCACTATCTCCTTGGCGTAGTAATGGGGTCAGTGGCTTATGAAAATCAATTTCTCAAAAGATAAAGGTTGGCATAGCCTGTGGGTCCACAGTGAGAGGATAGCATGCGCCCAGCAACATGAAGTGGATTAGCCTTCCCTAAACCATGACTGGCTAAGTTGAAATTGCAAGCTCAAATCGCCTGGCTCAGTTGACAATTACCTCACAGATGGATAGCCAGCCCTGAATGTAAGCATCACCCAGGCCAAAACACAAGGCTAAAAATGCCTGAGACACTCATAACTCATATCTAATATTTTTTGGTGCATAAAAGGGGAAAGTGGTTATCTGGATTAGGGTTAGGGTTCACCACCCCTAACACAAGGAAGTGTAACCAAATGGACACAGATGGTTACACAGATCACTGGTGTCAATCAGAGTTGCAAAACAACTGTAGAGGAAAGTGCTTTTAAATGAACAAGCTTTCCAGTACACCAAAATGATTGTCCTTTCATTCTTCATAAATGGATAATCCCAGGACTCTTTAGGTGAGTAATGTGAATATCCACAAGTACATTTCTGTTTTACCCGTGAAAAAACTGCTGTATCTATTATATTTCCATACACACTCACCAGCTAAGCAGGAGGTACTACCCATCGTCACACCATTTCTCAATAGGCCCAATTATGTGAAAGGGTAAAGAAGTCCATGTCCATGCAGTTTTGCTGTTAGTCATGTATCTGATAGGACAGTCCTACCACTCCATTACCACCTGAAAATCACGGAAACACCACCTGGGCAGGTGGCTGCTGGGAGATCATGGCTACCTAAAATAGACGTGGTCCATGATGCCAGGAAGCTATCGTTCATAGCCAATTAGCGGCTTTATCCGAAAAAAAGATTTGGAATGCTCAAAATGCATTTCAGATGTTTGGACAAGAAAATGGTACGCTACAGTGCATCCCTCGGAGAGACAGCGCATTCTTTGTGGTGTGTTTTTCAGGCAGTATTTCCATACACAATGGACGCGACTTCGGTTTTACAGACAGCTCATACAGGTCGGCGGCCTTAATTATGTTTTTTCGCTCACGCACAAATATAATGATGGGACATTAGAGACATTATCAAGATGTCAGCAGCAATACCGCACTGAAGGCTTCTCATGACAAACTGCTGAGGCCAAGCCAGAGTAGGTTTGGTTAGTGCTTGGATTGGTAATGTCCTGGGGAAACTAATTCGCTGTTGGAAAGGTGTTGGTGGACCACCAGAACTCCAATGCCCACGCATATCCCGCCAAAGACATTCAGCTGACTCACTCTGGCCTGTGAAGATCCCACTGCACTCTTCTGTGTCCTGATTTGCTCTCTACATCTGGCAATCTAATTATCCCCTACGTGTGATTAACTGCACAACCCTTTGCAGTCCTCACCCACTTTGATGCCCTGGTTCGCTATATATTTCTTCTGTGAACTAAAGTAAAGACACTTGCCAGCTACCAAACATATTTGGATCAAGGTAGGTAGCTCAGCTGTTAATGGTTACTCGCATTTTGTAGGTAAACAAATTTTGTTGGTTTGTGGGTTTCACTGCTCAGCTTTGACTGTGGTTTGGGAAACAGAAATTGTTTGGCAAAATGTATTAAAAAGCGATTTTTTGCTCATAGCTAGCTAATCAACACTGAATGGCTTTGTGTTTTGTCCTCCTTATTGTATGATTCGGGTTAATACTGTAGACAGCATTTATAAATATGCTTTACTGGGACTATTGTTATATCCAGTTAACTACAGAAGTCCATTTTTAAATATTGATTGGCTCTTTCTCATAAATATAAAATTATTGTAATTATGCAGTTGGATGTATATGTTGATGATAATTGGTAAATCCAAGGTGAACCAGCAACTATAACAGTATAAGCATATACAAGCATGGTCTCAGTTACCACTACTTGCCAACAAGGCGATGAAGTGAAACTCTAAAAAGAGTGTTGTTTACTTATATTGTAAGAACATGAAGATAATGAATGATACTGCTGTTATTCTGTATGGGTTTGTAAATATCGCTGTGTTTACAGCAATCCCTGTCATTAAATGTGATGTGTGAGTAAGAGTTGAGTATGCATGTTGTGTGAGTGTGTGACTGCAGCTGATGCAACTGGAATGTTCCGCTCCCCAGGGAATTTCTTTGACTTTCTCTCTCTCCCTCCCTCCCTCCCTCCCTGTTTCTGGTTTAGTAAAATGTGGTCCCAGGGGCTTTTCAGATATGACTAATGAAAATCACTTTCATCAAATTCATCCACGCATCCGCCGATATCCTGATCTACGGGCGGATTGCAGTTTTTTTGTGATCAAAATTTTTTTTTACTTTTCCCAGATTTACATTTCATTTGGAATGCTCATCATATTTCATGCGCCGGGTTGACTATATACGCAAATTGATTTGATTGCGCACAGGGAATAAGCGCTGCAAAAAAAAAAAAAAAAAAACGACCTTGAAAGAAAGCAGGGAAACACACTTCCTGAGTGGCGGATGTAGAACGTTTCCTTGTTATTTCCAGTGAGCTCTACGTGTGACAGCAGTGCCAAGAAAATAACAATGAAAAGCCTTGCTTTAAGGCAGCTAAACTTCAGGCCTCTGCTCGGGCTTGTTAGTGTAGAGCAAATTGCCGGCACCTAATCCCTTCCCCATCCTGAAGAGAGGTCCTGATGGGCTGTGCATATCTGCACACCTTTCAGAATAAGCCTCACATTTTGACTGACACGTGGGGAGTAGTGCTTATTTTTTCCGCCCAGTGAATTGATGGGTAGATGCTGTAGGGCTCAGCTTGCATTGGGAGGTGTGTGTAATTGCACCAGTTGCAGCACAAGGTGAGGGCACTGGTGCACAGATACAAGCCAACTTGATTTTTCACATGAAGGTGAAACACTGCTGATATGCTTCACCAGAAACTCTTTAATAAATATACATAGGTGTACATGAATATGGAGTATGTCACCTTGGATAGATCTGCTTAATCAAAAGCACAAATAATTGAAAAATGGGCATTACAGCAGACATGTACATTCAATGGATGATAATGGGACATTGAAAGAATGTATCTGGCTTGTACATAAAATTGATTTTTATATGATCTCATCACTACATCATTTTCTGATCATGTTTTTCTTAATCAGCTCAGTCATGGTTCACAAAGTGACACAGAGAGCTGAGCAGTTTGGAGATAATTTATTCTTAGATCCATAGTTACATACCTTAGAGGTAGAATCAGTATTTTCCTGATAGAAAATCAGTAAATGAATTAAATGACGTAGCTTAAAAATTATTTGAAAAGATTTCAAATAAATATACTTACTCAAGTAATTGTATTCTGTGTTTAAAAACAAAGATTTCTGCAGGCAGCTGAAGCAGAAAGTTATTTGAGATAAAGTCACAATGACTGGCTGGGTGGACGCTCACCAGCTTGGTTGGGTGATTCTGGTTGATCATCGTGAGACGCTCTCATCTGTAAATTTGTTCTAACGACCATCTTCTTTGTAAAGATCTAGTTTGATTTTATCACAACCCTGCAAGCGACGCGTTTTGAAACCTTTTACATGCGTGCTGATTCTTTGCAACCTCTGCTGACTGACTGGGTTTGAACAGGAAGCGTTGGGGTGATGAATGATTTATGGTGAATCACCCAGTCACAGCGGAGGCCGAGCGCTCTTTCATGCTCGGAGGAGATGAGATATCCATTGTGTGCATTCCTGAAGTGGACTGCCATTTGAAGTGCAAGACAAAGCAGACATCCCCCTCACCTTTGGGTTGAACAGGTCTCCGGCCTGCTGACTGCAGAGGATAGAGACCGTTCTTTTCAGGGAGAAAAGTGAAAAAAAATCAACAGGTATGCAAACAACATACATGACAGTACTCTTAAGACAGTATTAATATAAGGTAATTAGTTGCATCAAAAATTTGAATTCACTGTTGCACAGTTTAAATTCATAATAATATGCACAGCACACTTCAAGTTGGTGTTGGCCAGCAACAAAAACATTTTGGCAGTATGGGAGAAACTGAAAAAAAAATCCATTTCCCTCCCTTTGTATATAACATTGCAGTGCTACCTTACGAATCTATGCTACATTTGTTACCTCATTATAAACCCTTCACACTGCCCTGTAACAAAACATGGCGCTTTTATATGCAAAGCTGTACAGGGTATACCAGTCATATCTCCTCTTCATTTTTTGGTTACTGAAAAGGGGGAGTTTCTGAGCACCTGTATTCTGTCTGGCTTAAATTGCTTGTAAATGCTGGTGCCTTTGTTGACACAGGAGCCAGCCTCTTCTCCTGCTGAGTTTGGACTAACTGTTTAGAGACCCATGCTGGCTGTGCTTCTTCTGTTACTCTTTATTTACGCCCGCATGCTAAACTTTGACCTGGTAAGGACCCCCGTCGACTTCTCCATCGGTCACAGCAAGCTGGTGTTTGTGGGGTTGATGAAAGACATGTGACCCCTAAGAGGGGTCAAACACCTCTAACTGGGTAATGTGCATTGAAATTTCTGAAAGCAAAACACGTTTCAGCTGGAAAGCAAAGGCTTTCAAAGTGACATTTGCGTAACCTTAGTTCTGTTTGTGACAGGACTGGCTGATTGCAATACAGGTTTTGAAACCTAAAGTGGACATAATTACTTGAATAGATGTTGGACAGAAGTAACTGCACAAACACCTTCACAAAGCAGACATCACAAAAAATATTCTCTGGAATGTAAAAAAAAAAACAAATAAGTAAGTAAATGATAAATAAATAGTTATTTTTAGTAGAGACTGAGGCCTGAATTTTACACTGTCCCACTGTCCTTCTTCATTCACATTTATTTTTCCCTTTTTTCCTTTTTTCTTGTACATTTAAACAGCAAAATTGTAACCTAAGATAGGATTTGCATGCTGTGTCTTAGAATCCAAGGAATACATTGATTCTTATATCATATCATACAAATTCAAGATCATAATAAATTGAATATTCAGTATATTATATTGCATGAATGGTATCAATGCTTTGTTTTAACTGTTATTAGCAAGTATTCAGGGTGTTATATAAGGTAAATCACAACCCATTTATTACAACTATTTTCTCATGCAGACAGATAGATCCAAATTAAACATTGCTTAATTTATATGTGCAACGTTACTATTATCTTTCATTACTTGAGTGAAGTTTGCATGAAAATGAATCCAACATTCTGTGCTGGTTTGTCAAATTAGAAACTTGGATGAATTAGCATTTGAAAGGGAAAAAACATTTTAATTAGTGCAAAATACATTGGAAAAAGTAGGACAACTGTGTCTCAAAGGAACAATACCATGAGGAAATAAAACAGTAATGTTCTGAATTGAATTTCAAAAGTCCCTCAGAAGAAAAGCTGTGAAAAGGTGGCTCTCATCCTGCTCCTGCTCCTCCTTCACCTGCTCATCCACCCTCTCCTCCTCCTACTCATCCTACCTGTTACACCGCCTGCACCTTCCCTGCCTTTTTTCTCCCTCCATTCCTGCTCACCCTCCTGATCTAGTTCATTGAGCCTTCTTCCGATGTGCGAGTTCAAAGTTCAGCTTTGACACATCTGTCAACGGTGCAGTGGGGGGAGGAGATGGTTATGGGAAACAGCCTGGAGCAGAATGCATCCTTCACTGCAACCGATCCCCATGCAGAGACTCGCACAGCTTGACCTGTGCTTGGTGCCATGCCAGTCAGGAGGAGGATAAAACTCACAGAACCTCTCATACCGACGCAATCAAAGTGATTTCACTGACAGCACTTTGTAAAAGCTGTCACCTCACCCTGACGTCGCTCCTAATGCATGTGAATAGCTCAAGAGAAAGATGAAATCATGGAACAGGTGATGAGAACTGCACTTTGCTATTGATCCACGGTGCCTCTCCTGTTTCCACATCTCAATGGGATGTTGATAAAGAAAGGCTGGGGTCCCACCCATTTGACTCATATATATGACTTGTGTTGACAGAATTTGGAAGTTTGGGGCTGGTGTACCAAAAGGGAACTTTGAATAGAGAACATGTTGGACCTTTCTGAAAATTTTCATGGTATTTTTACCATTGTTAAAAAGGAACAAAACCAGCACCTGTAGACAAGGTTAAATAACTCTTCCTGTATATTTCTCACTCGCGTACAAAACATATTTGTGTCATATCTTAAAATACATATCTTATTTTCATGATCTCAAAGAAGTAAAAGCATGCCAATATTATTGATAGATTATTACGTATTGAAATTTATGAGTTTGCTAATTAACTTTATGGGTCAGTAACTTGCTTAGTATGTGTTTAAGTGCTCATATTGAGGGAAATGGAACCAAATGTATACTAATCCTTAGAGTGTCCTAAACATTTCCTCAGATGGCTTTTCACCTTTCTCCTCCGCCAGAAAAGTTGTGGTGAATGAAAGCAATTTTTAAAAAGAGTCATTAAAGTAGTCATAAAATTATTCTGAAAAGGTCATGACTGCTCTTTCCCTACTAAAATGTGGTAAGCGTTTTACACACAGCACTGGATATGAATTAATAGATGGTTTTAATCACCGGGAAAATATGACGTTTTAATATAAGATTTAATATTATGAAAAGCTGCCAACAGTATGCCACATTTTACCTATGTCCAGACCCCGAGAAGTTATTGTTGTTCTGCGTAACTAATATTTATGCAAAGGCTTTGGAAATTGAGGAAGCACATTTTGAGGACTGGGGCTGTCACCAGCAATAAAGCTCATTCAAATCTCTCCCACGGGGCGTAAATCCTACTGTTTTCCTACTGAGCTGCAGAAGGAACAGGCTGCTTTTCCGCAGCTCTGATACTTGAGTGGCTGTAAAAAAAAAATGTTTTTTTGGAATCCAAACTCGCTCGTCTTGACGGGTCTTTTTTGTATCGGGTAGCTCCCCTGGGGACGGTGGGTGTCTCGGGGGACGAAGGCATCTGAGGCATGAGAACTTGTCATCCTGCGGCGCCTGAGAGACTTGCTCCCGCAGGAAGCCTGCCAAAGTCCCACTGCAATGAGGGCTGTTACACTGGGTATTGATACAGGGGGCCATTGAGTCTGTCATCTCCTGCTACAGTCGCTCCCCGCACAAAGCCACGTCAAGAAAGTTCTGATCGCTTTTGTGCAGCGCGGTGACAAAAGTGTTTTAGATGACTCCGCCTCGTGATCACAGCCGAGCTCTAAGAGAAGGCCTTTGTCTTTTTAAGGGTAGCCTTGATGGAGTCCATCACCCCCCCAAGCAACAAGCTTGGACCAGGTTGGCTTTGTTCTTATAACAGTTGAGGCTAGGATTAGGGCCAGGTGAGATGACTCAAGGTCTTTTACAGAGAGACCAAAGGCATCATGGGATTCTTACACACAGGCTGGGCTGCATCTTACAAAGTATGCGATAAAGAGCTCAGCTACAGCCCCCTCTCTTGATTGTGTGTAATTAATTTGTTTGATCAAAAAATAAAGAAAATACTGTTGAATAGTGTAAATATAAAGTTCACATCTGACATAGATTCAAACTGTCAGCCATAACTTGTGGGAATGGAAAGCAATCTGCTGTTTTGGAATTCTTGGAATATTTTTTTGAAGTGGGAGTGATACTATTACATTTGTAAAAACTATACTCAATGTTGGGACTGGAAGATGAAGAATATTTTCAAAACAAATCTCAGACAATATTTTCATGGACGAATTGGTCTGAGAGAGTTTTGTGAGTTGACAGGTAATGGCAAGAGCATCTGACTTTGTCATTTTTTCACATAATTGTAAATCTCATCTCAATTATCTATGACAACACTTTACTTCGAAAGTGAAACAAATTACGCAAACACTGATTGCTGACATTCTTTGTTGATTAAATTGCAATGAATACAGTGGAGCAAAGCAAATGCTGAGACTACACAGTGCATTTAGCGTTTTCAAAGCTCTCACAATGAAGAGATGCTGTTCAAAATCTATTACCTTCCCCCTATCGCTACATATCAGCATATGGCCTAACTCAAAATGTATTCATTGGAAATAAATGGTTCTGACGTAATTTGAAAGGACACACCTGCAGGATTACTGGAGAAAATGTCAGAACTAGTAAAAGTCTGGCCAACTCCTCGGTCTTACAGATTATAGAGGGAAAAGACTTTTCCACAGAGAAGTTTTCACATACCATGCATATGTCAAATATAACTGATAAAATATTTATTTAATTTCCAAAGTGAGTTTAAAATGTCAGGTTTGAGCTCAGTAAAACAATAATTCAACTGGATCTGGATCTCTAAAAAAAAAATTATAAATGCATGACAAATAGCTGAAAACTTCACCAAAACAGTTATTCACACAATATATGATCTATTATATATGAAATCCATAACCATAGCCAACATATTTAAAGATTGCCTGTGCACTGGGAAACTGGAGGGTGGGTACCTCAGCTCCCATATCAAGTCAATATGTTTGTTGGGAGCTTCAGGGGAATTCAGGTACAAATGGTTTCAACTTTGATGTCTGCAAGGATGACATCGTTAGTGGAGAAACACTGGGTGCAATTTTGATGTCAAGATTGAGATTAGTAGATTAGTATCCAGTTCTCAACTGTGTGGTTTTCCTGTCTTGCTATGTATCAGCAAACTTGTATATTTTCTTTTACATAGATGTGTACAGGTAACTGAGGCCATTTTAAAACTCTTATGTTTAGCTTTAAACCGGTGTTAAGTGTGGCATTTTGATGAAAATGAGGATCACAATGCTACACCGTGCAACTCACAGAGCTGGTGAGTCAGGGTGAGATGTTAGCATGGTGGATTTAAGTGCAATCTAGATGTGCCAGTCCCACCAACCAACATGTCAAGCTATCACTTGTTGTTTTGTACAACTGCAACCTTGAATTACCAAAAACACATTTTGGCCAGGGTAATTATTGTAGTCTTTGAACATGCAAGACTACATGTGTTATGACACAAACTCTTAAATTGTGAGTAAAAGTTAAAGACTGCTAAAACTGCTAAAAATGCGACATTGCTAATTATATTATTTAAATTCTATCAAATATAAATCTAAATACCTAGGGGTGGCATGGTGTAAAAAAGGTGTAAAAAAGCTGGCAAAGATGGTGATGATGACACAAACTGTTCATCCATGAGGCTGGATGTCACACAGCAGTATCTTACCACAGAAGGGCTGCGATCAGACGGACGATTTTGTCCCAGCTGCCACTGCCAGGACTTCATCCTCTCCGCCGGGCCCTTTAATTATCATCAGCAGCGAGCTCTAGACACCACGCCCTCCTTCCGGTATACTTCATCCCCTCCCTCCAGCCCTGTCAGGCTTGGGAGCAGGCAGACAGACTGCTGCAGACAGTGGCTCGGTTTCCATCAGTCTCTTTGTTCCATTTTTTTAAATTCACGATTTAAATGTGGAAGCAGGCCTCTCCGCCTTCTCCCCCAGTGAAATTTGTCCCTCTGCCAAAATGACAGGGATGCCTGTCATTACAGGCCATGAGAGTAGCCTGATGAAAGAATGGTCCATTGCCCAAAATCTGTGGCCGGACTTCACAGCAGTCAGACAGCAGAGAGGAACCATGCTGCGGTTTGGGTCGCAGCTGCAGACGGACAGACTGACTGGTGCAAAGACACTGGGAAACGGACTCTCTCCCTAGTTTAACTGCTACAATTTTTGGTTCCTACTCATTCTCTTGCTGAAAAAATGGGGTCCTTCTAGCTGAGTCTTATTGGCTGTTCCTTTGTTGTTTCAACACAACTTTTTTCTCAAGAACCTAACTGATTGTGTTAGCACTAGCATCAGTATCGTTTTGTGCGTACCTCAATATCAGATCCTGATATTGTGGTACGCACTGTACTTTGACATGAATGACAGTTTAATGGGGGAAAACCACATTGCCAAGTGTTGCTCAATATCTGCACAGATCCAAGAGAGATAAGATCATAGACAAAGTAAACAACATGTATCGATGACACATCTGAATACATTTTATAATTACTTACAGCAATGAATAGGTACTTTTGAAACTGGTAAGGTTAAAAGTTGAGGTTTCCTTGGCAAAACCTTTCAATGCCATATTTTGCATGAATACATGCATCAGGGAAAGTCATTGTGTGTTTTCATAACCCATTGTCTTCTGAGCCAGGCACAGAGCCCCCACGCCTCTGTTTTTGAGTGACAGCAGTATTCAGACTTCAAGCATGAGGAGTGATCCCTCTAGACAGTTGGCTGAGGAAGTCATGTTTACCTCAGAGGTAAAGAGGAGAGGTGGATGGAGGACAAGCAAGTTCAAATGAGAGTCACTCACTCTGTTGAAAAGTCACCATATATTTAGATATTGATTACCTTACCTCTTCCAGCAAAATCATATTAATGAATATATTCCAGTATAATGTGTAAATAAAGGGAAAAGCTGCATTAAACGTAAAGTAGGAGGCTCAGGGAGAGAGCTATGGGCCATGTCACATGACTGGGTCAAGCCAATAGCCACAAAGACAGGCTATGCTTGTACTGAATCTGCTGAATTAAAGATGGAAATGACGATAATGACCAAAGATGCTCAGTGTAATATCTGGTGCTAAACTAAGGATGTTGAATTATTTATTTATTGGGATCATTACTTGAACATTACCGAATGTGTAGTTCTGCATACATTTTGTCATAGTAAGTAGGCTTTTGTCATTTTGCCGGTAATAATCCGCTATTCTTATTTGCAGGATAATTTTTATCCTTACAACTAGGTCAGTTCTTCACCAGATTTATGCCATGTTCAAAGTTTTAGCTAGCTAGCTAGTCAAGTTTATTTACTAACCTGTTGATTTTCCTAAATTATTATTTACAATTTTTCAACAATAAAATGTAATATTTTTGTCAATGTAAAGTATTAGAAATTTTGGGTTCAGTGGTTGCTATCTTGCATCTGAGTTTGAAATTATAAAGTTATATTTAGAACACAGATTTTGTACTGCATTCAGTTTACTGGATTTTGTATATATCTCCAGGCCTGGTATCTCTAAAAATCTGCTGTACTTCAGTTACTCCGGAAAATGCAAATGGTTTTACTGTTACATAATGATCCAATTACAACTGGAAAAAGCACAACTCTCACATTATCACTTTATTTATTTGCTTGTTATTTCACATTAGTGCAGTTTCAGTACGTAAATCATTCAGTGAAGGGCCCAACCCAGTCATGTCACTTTTTCATAGTAGTGTGAGATTTTGGCTGAATGCTGGCCAACAAAACATAAATATTTACCAAATGTGAGTGCACACTGGAACTGGCTCAGAGACAGCCCTCTAATGGAAACCACACTAATGAGAAAAACATATATGAACACCAACGAAGGATTAGCCTACACCAGCATTTTCCATAGCTGGTCTACTACACAGTGTAATCCTGTATCCTGTGTGTCCCTTTATATCTCGGCTCTATAAACCTCGACAGCACACATGTTTTACATTCCCAATTTGCAATGCCGTCATGAGAAAAAGCTTATAAGTTTTAGAGAACGCTGAACACTGGGAAACACTTCCGTTTGCTTTGTCTTGCGTCGCGTGTGTTTGTGCTTGTGGGTGCATGAGTCTGTGTTTGTGTAAATCTTTAAGATAGCATCATGGGCTTATCTGAACATTTTATGCAAGTATATGACAGGTGTTTTGAGTCCAGTACAATGAACAATGATGAACTACTGCACTCAAATCCCAGATTATCAGTTTCCAACTATCATTTCATCTTTATTCTCTAACATAAAACCATAAGCATTTAGAGTCAAAAGTGAGTAATTTTTAAGTTTTAAGTAATTTAATTATGGCAAGTAAGCCCAGTGCTTGGACACTCTTTGGAAAATAGAAACATTTTCATACGGCAGCAATTACGAGGAAAATATGTTTGTGTTAGTCCTGGCGAAAACACATTTGCGTTTATTTACTGTGCATTAATGTTCGAGTTATGAAAACATGTAAATATTCTCCAAAATCTCTGCCAATAAATAGCAGCACATATTTCTCTTCCCAGGAAAGAGAGGTGTTTTATATGAGTAAATATCCATTTATTTGGGAGTGTGGGGTATAATATTGACATTTATGCATCTACTCCCCACTCCCATCTTAATAATTATATGAGCAAATACACCTGCATACTAAGAACTCTCTGTGTTCTACACATCATATTCATATTAAATGTAATGCCATGTTTGGTGGAGGATTGTGTTCCAGGTGGAATTTCCCCATTCTTTTAAAAATCAGTGTGGTTTTCCACAGTTTTGATATTTATATGTTTTAATTTAGCAGTGAATTAGGTTATAGACCACTTACCCAACTTCAAGGTGTGAGAGTTTGCGTATATGGGAAACTTGAATTTTTCAATAATTAAATATTTAACAAATAACAACCTGATAGCACTAAGAAAGTAAAATCTGTGATTAACTACATTCCAGATTTTCACTCCAGAGTATCTCACATGTCCATGAGTCTGAAAGCCCTTGATTCCCACTGTGTCAGAAACCCTGACTATAAACAGACAGTAGTGCGGTACTGTCAGTCGTCCCTGGGTAAACTTGTAACCTTTACAGAGGGTCCTCACACTGATTATTCCTTAGGAGAAGCGGGTTATGGAGTTACGACTTTGACTGAAAACAACGGAGGCGACTCTCAGGATACCCCTTTAATGATATCCTGTAACCCGACACTGACAGCTGTTCCCGGAGCTCGAATGAATCGAGCCGATTCACAGATCACTGCCTTGGAGAAGCTGATACGGTATTGCTTGGGCAAGCCCAGGCGGTGGGGGAAATAACTCACTGGGGACAGAATAACAGAGGGTCTGTTATCATGCGATTACCTGTCTGTGAAAATACTTATTTGTCTTTATTAGTGAGTGCTTGTCTTTCCTACAGACTAGAAATGAAACGGTTGAGGGGTGTTAACCACAGGGCACCACCTGTTCATTTAATGCAGAAAAAAATACTTATACCATACCAGGAGGAAAGAAGAGGAGACTGGATGCTGATGGATATGATCTTTACATCTCACAGCAGTGACTAATCTGGATGTGTGTTCGTTTGTAAGACTGAAATTTTGTTGCATTGATGCAGGATCATATCAAAAGCCATATACCTGAGGCTGAAAATACACATAAACATTCCATCTACATTGGATGGAATAAAATAATCTGTTTGAATGTTATTAACAAAACAAATTATTAAGAGAAAAGTATGATTTTCTTCCCAGTCAAGTGTACCAAGATTTTGGACTCTTTCTAATTACTGTTTCCGCTTTCTCTTGGCAGTCTGTTTTATGAAGTTTTATGAAGCAGCCTTGTTCAAAAGCTACACACCTGACAGGTCAAGATGACAGATGTTGATTGTGTTAGTAATTTCAAAAATCATCATACGTAAGACCCTGATTTTTTTAAAGAATGTATTTGACTCGGTAGGCCCATAAAACACAGTTGTAGAAGGTAGCATAAACACCTCAGTCTCCGCTTCACTTCTCAAAGGAGGAGGCCCCATCACAGACCTGGGCTTGTAAATATAATCACAGCTGCAAAAGCAATCCTGGGCTGGGCCTGCGAGGCAACCAGGGAGGGGGCGGGGGGATGGGGGGATGGGGGGTATGCAGTGGGGAGAGAAACTTCTGACTGAGCTGTTTCATATATATAACCCTGTCAAGCCCCCCGACAAAGAGAGGACCGGGATTAAGCATTATCTCCTACCCTTCTACCCCTCGAGGTTACACAGAAAAAAGGCAGGAAGTGGTGTCGGTTGCAGAGGATATGGTTTCCCTTAATTTCTACTAGTGGACCCCGTCATTAGCGTCATGGCTTCAGTTCGCTGAAATATTGCTCGATCCATCAACAGGGCGGAGATCCTCCACAGGCTCACTCGCGGTTGTACTGTTAGGACACACTGACGATTAGACGCCGACAGTGCAGAGGTAATTTTCTGCAATTTTGAAAGGAATGCTATTATTAGCAGCGCAAGGTATTGTTAGGAAGTACTTGGGTATTTGTGTGGATTATGAGAGGGAGCCAAGTTTGGGTTTGGCATCATCGCTGAAAATAAACCCTCTAGGTAGTGTTATAAGATGCAATTATTTTTTCTTATAGGAACCAAAGTGAGGCACAAGCCTAGTTTTCATAAAGAGAATAATAATATAAAATCTACTGGCAACTATTGTTGTGTGGGTGTAAGCAGTAATCATGGACACTTTCCTCATTAGTACAACAAAAAAAGGCTCCGACTTCGCCTTCTACCTCATAACCTTGACATGTCCTACACTCATAGCTCTTGCTAATTCTAAACCTTGAATAAAACGTTTCTTTGATGCCATTACCGGTGTGCAAGATCGTACAAAATATAGAAATGTAGGTATTTTATGGATTTGTGTGTAGATGTATGCCTGTACAATGGAGGCTTTTATCATTCTTGTGCTACAGTATGATGTATTGCTACCTGGTATTAACTGTCCCCCAAACATACTGTCTAATATCTGCACCTGTTAAGCTCCCATTTCCCACATACATTTCACACACTTTCCTACCCCTGATCTGCAACAAATACAGCTTAGCAGGTTCTTCTGTAGACTCAACATGGGGATATTTGTTAAATATGTCTAAGTTTGAATTGATCTGGAGGTCAACTTATTGGCTCTTAAGTGGGTTAGACAATGAATATAAAACAGGTGGAAAATGACGAAAACTTTTTGACCAAATAATGGAGTTGAACGGCAGGATGGGCAGATCAGAAATACTCACTCCACCGATAGTATGCATGTTTGGGGAAGCAGCAGTACAATCTAATTAAGCACAATGACAAAAACTCTCTAAATGCATGGATTTTCAGTTCTAACTGTGGACCTCAAAAGCACTCATGTGATGGTGCGTTAACATATCTGAAGTTCTCTGATGAGTCAGCAATTCCACAGTGACGTGAGATGTATGATGTGTGAGAGACTTCATTGAAATATCACCGTTTTATGACATTATTGGCTAACAGCTCCTTTCATAAAAACCCTCATGTACCCTCAATGTACCCCCCACCCAAAAAAAGAGCCAAATATCCATTAGCTTTTAGGACATGGAGGAGGATTATTAACATCAAAGTCTATAGAAATGTCAAGCCATCTATCTTTGGAAATGCCAGCAGCCTTTGCATACCACAACCGCATAACCAAGCTCCCCCCCCAAATCCCCATACCCGCCCCCCACCCCCAAGTGCCCCTCCCGTCACACAACAGAGAGGGGTGATTACTACTTCACCGCTGAGAGTGGCTTTTGATCTGTGATCATTTGAACACACTGGAAACTACTTAAAGGTAAAATGTCTGCTTCCCAAGCAACAGAAATAGATTACATCACAGCCCAGCTGAGGTCCTGTAATATCTCAGCTTTTCATAAAGTCATATCAGTTTGCTTAATGGGATTATGCAAATCACTCTATGTGAGTTACTCCTTATCTTTCACTTTTACATTTTTTTAAAGTTTCTGAAACAGTGAACAATGTGTGTCGGGATACTTCTGTATAAAAGCATAGAGAGACTTTATCACAGACCGCATCCGCTAATATTTGGATTTGTTATGAATTTTTGTGTGACTATCAGTATTTGTGCAAAAAAAAATATGGCAGTACACTAGGGCTGTGTATGCATTTCTCCAATTTTCTTCAAGTGTGCCATAACCTTTTACAGTCTTTTAACTAGCTGAGCAGTTTCTTTTATCTGTATTCTTATTTTTTTAAGATAGAAACAGTAGAAATGTTTCACTCACTTGTGTGTTTATCGTATTTAAACAATTAATTATAATTTCCTATTTTTTAAAAAAATTCAAGAACAAATAAGCTATTAATGACAAAAATTCAGATATGAGCAAATCTTCTACAAAGTGATAAAAACATAGAATGGAAAAAATATTGATCAAGTATTTTTAATCCCCCAATTAAGTTTATATGATTTTCAAACACAATATGCTTGCATTTTTCATATTTAAAGAACAGAGAAGTCTGATTGAAAGCCCCCATTAATTATTTCACAATTTATTTTATATTAATACCAAAGTAAATGTGTTTAAGTTGTATATGCTGCATGTCTTCAAACTCTGTCCGAAAAAATCTGCTATATTTTATATCTAAACCACTCATCACTAAGCTATCTTAAGTTTAATTAATATCTTTATATTTCAGGTGAGAGACCACAGCTTTGACCTGTAATTCTGAGTAAATATATAATTACAGAGTACATGCCTGGATAACACAGTACAAGTGACTAGACAGGTTACCTGACTTTCCTTAATACCAAGAAAAGCTAAATGTAGTTTTTACAATATTTCTGCTCTTATTTTCACTCTAGGTTCTTTTCTTGACAACCTGGGATACAGCTAGCTAGCCAGCTAATGCCACATTAATGTTTGTGCCAAGTCTATACTTGTACCTAGCTTACATTACAAAAGACAGATGAGACTTTCAACAGTCAATCAAAAGATACATAATGGTCATATCAAAAGTTATCTCTTAAACTATTTCAACAACCAACACTACACTAAAACTTTGACAATCCATCCATTTCCTGTTTCTAACTTAACATAGTTTAAACTTACAAATTAAGAGTAGACAAGATGCACATACAGGAAATATGCCTCAACGTGTTGAGGCGGTAATTTTCAGCTTTAATTGTTATTTTTGTAAAAGCATGGAGATAGACTAGCACACTAGCAGATGCTTTCTGGCACAGAGTGAGTGCTGGTGAAGCTCCGCACTGTGCTGTTAAGCCATTTGCCGTCCCAGTTGCCAGTAATCATAAGGAATGGCCATATATCACTGAGCACTTGTATCATTTACCTCTCTTTCCTTTCGTCTCTGCTCTTTTCACTGTCTTACTGTTCTCATCTAATGGAGTTTTTGCTTTCTGCTCTAAGCTGGCAGCAGACAACTGTGCTGATCTGCGCTCTCACTAGGGGGTTGTGGGGGGCAGGGGGCAGGAGGGGTAAGTGGTATATTTTTTAACAAGTCCAAAAACTGAGCAATGAAATGAAGCACTGTCATTAAAACTCACAGAAGAGAAAAGCATTTACTGCCCTGCATCTAACACCTGGATATGAGCCACATATTGACTATAAATAAAGTGGCAAACAAGAGAATGGGCAGTCATGTTCCTTTTGTGGACACAGACCAGAATTTTCCATCACAGTTTTCCATGACAATTCCTCTACAGATTTTGCCTGCATGCAATCATAATGAGGTTAAGGGTTCAGCTACAGGGTTATATACATAATTACACATAATGGTAGGATTAAAAAATTGAAGAATTTTTTCATTTAATCCTGGTATTAAGTAACAAAGCTGACTTGACAGACAATGGAGACAAACAAGACGTAGGAATTCTCTGTGGTCAATGTGCTAATCCTTACTTTGGCAAAACAGTAGTCATTTATGGGAGTGATGAATGGGTCACTGACAGAAACTATTTTTTGATTTAATCTTCCTCTCTTATATCTTGAGGGCATTTCTCAGGATGTGATCCAACAGTGAAATGTAAGCTGCGCGCGGTAACTACACGACAAACTGGTTTGTATGAGTCTGTGCAACTAGGAAAGTATTGGACAGCATTCAAAACCACTTAGCCATTTTGGGGACAAATGATACTCAATCAAAAAGTAATTAATTTTTGTGAGGATCATAACCTATGTTCAAAAGGATCAGCTTTGTGCTTTAATACAGGTACTATGAAAAAGGGTGGAGCTTTCTGCAAAGGGAAAGGGAGTTTCTCCTCCAAAGATTCTTAGATTTCAGATGTTACTATTCCCTGCATTTGAATCAAAATAATGCAATACCCACACACAAAAACTTTTAAAATCAAATGTTGTCATCAATTAAGAATTGTCATCATACTTTATTTCTTCAGTATATAGGAACAAATTAATTGACTAATGTAACTTGGGTTTATTTTGGAGAGGGTGAAGATCCATTGCAAAAAAAGGGAGGTTGAACCAAACTCATAGCAAAAATATGATATAAGTAATATAAGTGTTTTGTGTTGGGCAAATAAACAAACCCTCTACAAAAATGTGAACTATAGCGGAATCACAGTTCATAGCTTAAGGCAGGGGAAACACCGTGTTCCCATTTAAATTACAAGGTACACACCTGGAATACTTAAAAATGCTCAAACACGCTCTATCAATTCATCAAGAGCAGAACTCAGACCTCTGACTCACGGTTTTATGATAAATAATTTTTGTTCCAGTCAATGTTCTTTAATAGTATATATTGTATGATGACAATTATGTGATTTGACAAGTTATACTGACCTCACTGATGATAATGTACCCTCTCCCCTCTTCAGTAGTTGTTGACTGAGTCAGGTATTTTTGTTTTTTGAGTTTTTTTGATGGCTCAAGTTTCTCAGAGACCCCAGTTCAGCTTATGTGAGGGTTTCAAAGTTTTTTTTCTGATGGCTTTTGAAAGAAATTAAAATCATGGATTGCAGCAATATTTCTCAAATAATGTTCTCTTAAGCAAAATATACCCACAGATGATCATATTTTTTGTTAAATAATAAAAATTATAAAAAGTTTTGATGCACACATTTTTCTGCTGCCAGCCACTAGGGGCAGACTATCTGCATTTGTGCAGAATGTGTAAATTGAGTTATTTCCTGTGCATCACAGGTTGTTGCGGTAGAGAAGTGGGAGGTGGCACTCTGTTAATAATGCATGTCGGTTGTGGGCCCATGAGAAATCCTGTGGGCCCTGGCCTACAAAACATAACGTAATACCATGCCTGTGTCATGCATTTGTAGGACATAATCCTAAAAATAGAAGCATTTATTTATTTGTAATGCAATGGTATTCTTTATATTTTACTTGTATTTACATTTATTGTGATTGATTATTGATAAATAAATAAAACCATGGTTTTTCTATTAAATTAGCTGATCAATGTCCACAAAACCAGTGGAATATAAACAAGTGACCTAGGGCCTAAGAGAAGAAAAACATTTTCATGTGATTTCATTTGCTGAAATCATATGAACATCTGGGGCTGCACATATTCTACCTTTATCTCTTCCCTAATTTGCATTATGTTTCCTTAAAATGCATTGTGTGTTTTAGAGACTATTGCTTCCTGGAGGTTATGGACAAGTGTGAATTTGTCTTGTGTTTGATGCCTTCACCAGTTGCCTTCAGTGTCTGATATTGTGCAGGAGTTATTGTCTACAGAGTACAGACTTGGTTATTCAAACAAGACATGCGGCTGTCTGCTCAGGTTAACATTCCTGTGTTCATGGAAGACAATTAACATTCAAATCCCCTGGAGGCTAATGAATGCCAAGAGGAGCAATGCGGAAGCTGCGGAGGCTAATTGCAGGTTTTACAGGTATTACTGAAAACAAAGAGTGTCTGACGGAAATAGCCACAGCCATTTTGAATTATGCGTGCTAATTGGATATTCACCTTGGAAAAACAAAAATACAATAAAAAAAATCCAGAACATTAATTCCAGACAAGTTGAGACAAAAGAATTCCTTGTCCTGGGACTAGCCAAGCCCTTTTCTGTGGAATAATAGTGCAATGTAGCAGTGCAGAATCGTCAAATTTTGCCAGCTGATTGAGGTTAAAGCTGCCATTTGTAATAACCATGAGAAAAGGTGATTGAGGCTCAGGTTGCCAGTTGTAATAAATATGGATGAAGTTGACTGAGGTTAATGTTGACATGTGTAATAACCGTGGAAGAAGTTGATTGAGGTTAATGTTGCCAGTTGTAATAACAATAGATAAAGCTGATTGGGGCTGAAGTCGCCAGTAATAATAACAATTTAAGAAAGGTCATTGAGGTTAATATTGCTAGTTGTTATAACACTGGGTGGAATTATTTGGGGTTCAATGTGATATTTGTACCTATGGCTAAAGTTAAATGTGGTTAAAGTTTACAGTTTTAATAAACACAGATTAAGTTGTAGCATCAGGTAAAACCATGACCCAAGAGTGAGTAAAAATGTTCTTCATTGCTTAAAGAAAAATCAGGAGCTGATATTTTGAAATCATAGCTCACTCTACGCATGCAAACTCAAGTGTACCAAAACCTGAGGGCCAATTTAAAAAGCATACAATGAATATCTATATGAAAATGTATATGAAAAATGTATTACCTTGCAGACGATTGCATAAATCATACATTCTGCAACAACTTAACAAGAAAGTCCTCTTATATTAAATATTTATGAAAAAGAAATCATGCCAGCATACAGCAGAAATGCCTTTTTGAGTGACAGATCAAGTTTTGTAACTCTTTTTACTTTAAGACAAATTTTCATTGTCAGTTTTATTGAAATGTGCAGTTTGTCATGATTCAAGCAAAAATGGAATGGAGAGATAACCAGTCCTTGTTATAAGATAGAACTGAATCAGCTATGATTAAGCATGTAATATATCAATATTTCTAGGTCTGTATTAATTATTTAATTGACATTCGCATACACAAGAGTGGTGAGAAGCATCACAGTATGACAATGTCTTGCTGCTAGTATTTGGTGGCACTTACAAACATTAAATCTTTACTGAAATGAATTTAAAAGAAATGCATAGTAATAGACCCACATTAGATGTTTCGTTATGTCTGTTTCATTTTAATTTGCATTGCAGGATCTGGCTTCATTGCTATCTTCCTTTGTCACGTATTGAAGCACAGCTATTTCACATGTGACACGAACATGATCTTCCACTAAATATAACTGTGCTTGTAGCAAGCCTTTCAGGACAAGTTACGACAACATCCTACCATCCAGGAGCTATACATACCAGCCGAGAATGACTGATGGTGACCGGAGAGGATCCTCTTTGATGTGTATAAATAACAAGCAATTCCACTTGAAGGATATTATGTTATAATGAACAGGCAGGGAAATGACATTTTGAAAGAGTGGATGCTGGTATTTTTACCAAAATGGCTAGAGTTGCCAATCAAATGTTTTTCTTGGGCAGTGAGAAAATTCAAAACAGGACAAATGAACAAACAAGACAACTTGATTAGTTGATATAAGAATACTACCATGACGTGAATATATGCAATCAGACACAGTAATTTAGAGGAAGTGGAGCAAATGAGAGAAAACAAAACTGACATGTATGGTGTGGGTGTGTGTGTGTGTGTGTGTGTGTGTGTGTGTGTGTGTGTGTGTGTGTGTGTGTGTGTGTGTGTGTGTGTGTGTGTGTGTGTGTGTGTGTGTGTGTGTGGATCTAATGCTTAATGTGGAAAAACAATAAATGCAAATAACTTGTTTGGAACGTTGTGATGTTCTTAGAACATTTGAGGAATGTTCACATCATAACATTATGTCAAACCCCAGTAAAAATATGACCTACGTTTTTCTCAATGTTCTGGGATTTTTTTGTGCTATCTGGGAGGATGTCTGATAGATCTTAATCAAACTTGAGGAAAAAATTGTTGGTTGCACATAGACTAAAATGTTAAGAAGTGGAGACATTAACTGTGTCTAACATCCATCAATCTAACTGTAGTTACCCACAACGTTTTAATATAAAACTGCAAAATATTTTTGCTTTCTGTCAGGTCTTTCTGCTCTATGGGTGTGCTGTCACTGACCTGTCATGGCAGTTCTGCTCCTCTGACACAAATAATTTCCTGTCATTGTGTGGCAACTGTTCTTCTATCAACAAGACATCCTGTAGGAGCCTGGCTTAGATATCACAATGGAGCATGGGATGTTCAGATATAAACACAGAGACGCAGCAGGTCCTTTAATGGTATGCATGGTGCCGCTCTCACAAACTAACCCCTGACAAAGGGTTTGTTTGGACATTGCAGTTGTTTATAATTCAGCATTGTGCTCTTGGGTGACCAATCCAGCCAAAACAAAACGTATGCTTGCATGTGTTTTGGTGGATGTGCTTGAAATGTTTTCGTTTGTGTAGACAACATTTATCCTTTGTGTCCTGGTCCATATATTTGTGGGTATCATGTCCTATAGTCATACCATCGTAGAGTCCCTCTGAATATTTTCTTCAGGATGCATTTAAAGGGGACTTGTAAATCTTCAACACTGGCAAATATTTACATGTACTTACTCTTAAATATGTAATGCACCAATGCATATTTAAATTAAAGCATGAATTATTCAGCCCATAGAATTATTAAAAACCTTTGCAGCTATGGACACTAGTCAGCTTCAGACATGATGTACATTTTTTTACAGGAAAGGGCAGGAGTGCTCTTGGAAGCGTTGCCATTGCTAATGATATCGCGGTTATGTTCTCTGGATCCACGAAAAAATAAGATGCAGCCAAAAATATAGCAAGTAAACTGCTACTATATTCTCATTGATCCCACACACTCTGACCTTTTCTGTTAGCTCTGTGTGCTCCATCTCCTCCCTATCTCCTTGCAACTGGTGTTCTGCCATCAGCATAGCCTATTAGCAACCATACTGTCTGGAGAGTGTAACCATGTGAATACGAACAACAGCAGCTGAGAAATGTTTTTTTTAAAACACATGCATTGCCTCATCAACAACTTTACAATGTTTTGTTTCAGAGAATTAAAATGCACAGAGTATATTGTTTTTAATTACAAGATTTTTTTTTTTGCAGGGGAGTTTGGAAGCAGAATAATATTTTGCCTGCAGTCACCCGAAGCCTGGTCCTCTGCCATGCGGGCTCTGTCTGTATTCGCCAGTTACTGGATTTCCTCCAGAGCTAGTGATGTCCTAATTTCTGGCAGAGATTCTGAGTAACAGGAAATTCTACAGCTCGCTTCTCCGAGCAGTGGTTTTATTATCGGGATACCACTAATAATGACTGGTGCCTGTAGAAAGCTCCTTTCCTTCCCCACAGAAATCTGTAGAACATTCCGGGCCTTCGAAAGCCGTTTAGCCTGGGCAGCACTGCTGTGGGAGGAGTCTCACTCTCCTGCTATAAAAAATAAACGGTGCGCTAGGAAACCTTCGCAATCCTAGAACGAGACAAATAAATGAAGGCCTCCCCGTGACCTTGACAGCTGGGATTATGTGTCGTTTGTTTGCTTTGTGGTGGTCTACGGTTGCAGGTTTTATGGTAATGAGTCTAAAAATGCCCGCTGCCTGAGGAAAGGCCTTTTGAAGTTGTTCGTCGCAGCGTGCTAGCTCCTCCAGTGTTACGTCAGGCAGGGGGAGCCGGCCGTCGCTTCGGCTGCTACACCATTCTTTTCATTTATGTGGCCTTTCAACCCCACGTCACAATTTAGTGTGCGGATTCATGAATACAACGAGAAAATAATGAGCATAGAACTGGCCAGGGGGGTTTAATTAATGCATTTTGCACAGCAGATCTGTTCTTATTAAAGAAAAGCCGGTCGTGTACCATCCAGCAGACTGCCATGTTTCTGCACACAAAATACACAGAGCCACCTTTTAACTGCGCTAGCACCGAAAGAGCTGTTGGAAAGGTTAACTGAATCTGAAGGTCACAAACACTTGACAGACATCTCTTGAAGCATGCTGTAGGTTATGTATGATGTGACAGGCTGTGTGAGTAGCTTTGCCAAGAATAGAGGATTATTCGATGGTTGTATGCGCGGTGGATCTGAATTTCTCGTAAGCTGTGGCCCAATAGGCAATGATACACAATCATTAGGAGGCAAGTCACATCAGCACCTACATTACATAGGTACTGAGAAAGGTGACAGCTGCTTTCTGAAAACAATCTGTGCTGCTTATTGGTAAAATGTGGAAGGAAAAATGCACTATTCTAAAATAGCTCAGAATAACAAGGCACTGTCACCTTTTTTAAATAGCCATTCTTATGATTTATTCAACCCCATGCAATTTGGTGGTCAGTATAAGCATCGGCCCACATCGCAATCACATGTCTATGAATATATGAGCTCTAACCATAGAGATGGGTAGGCCATAATCATCAGCACACAACAGTTCATTAAGTTTTTAGTGGACAACAGGCCTTTCAATTGTCTAAATTGTATTAAATTTATAGCAGTGTAAACAAAGACTGAAGTGTTTTAAAGTATACTTTTCTAGCTGGGAGAGGATGTCGTGGTGGTGTGGTGTGGCTTCCATGGAGCGCTAAAATCATTCAGGACCATTTAATCCTCTCTTCTGTGTCCAACTGTTCCCAGCAAACCCTGCCAAGAGATGTTATGGAGATAAGTCGTTTGAGGAGGTCTCAGTTTGCCCTTGAATGAAACTGGCACACATGGCGGTATTAAATCACAGTGTTTGACAGGCCCTGTCTGCAGCTCTGACAGACTCTGAGGAAGCGTAAACCACACTAAAGAGACAGCGCGGCTTCTGCCAACGCAAACCCAGCAACTGAGACCATCACACATGTTCACTTACATCAGGGGGTGTTGACACTCTTTAAATATGATTGCCACAGCCTCTCTGAAGCAAGACACAGTGCCACGCCCCGACCACACCTAGATCCCCTCGGTTAATATCTGATTGTAACTCTTTAGCCATAGCATTATGGCAAACAGCACACTGACAGCACTTTCTGGCATCTCAATTGTTAGTTAGTCACTAAAGTTATGCTAAAGCAAGGCACCCCTCCCAAAGTGATCGATTTTCAACCGGTAATGGTACTTTGGGTAGTGAACCCATGTATTTAGATGACAGGTCATTGCACAGTTCCATAACTCTGCAATCCTGAAGTGAGAACATTTTCCTAACATGTCCTCTCCCAGGTACCCCTTCCTCCCGGGACACATTGGTCTGCTGACTGAAGTCTCTCAACCAAATTTACAAATTTCACTGCATACTGCACTCTGGGCAGCCATTTTGTGATTTTGTACTCTCTCCTACCCCCTTAGAAGAAGAGGCTTCATCCTGCCCAATTCGAAACAAGTAGCAAAACCTCAAAAACATATTTATATATAAGCATATGGTTCTCCTCATACACAAAACACATCACACTTTTTTCATATATCATCTATTTCCTGGAAGCCTTTTCATGAACTGATTAATTTGGCATGTAAAGTTGATCACGCCCAGGGCTCAGGGTTCAAACGAGGCCCCAAGGAACTTCGAACACGGGACTGATTGCCCACATCAGAGTCTTGGGTGCTCTGGCAGGCAGCCCCCCTTGGCAGTAGCTTCACGTAACAAAATGTGGTTTTGGGCTATTTATAAGCCCCTGTCTGTGTTTTGAATTAGGAGTACCCACTATCCTCATTTTCTTACTTCTATTATGACCTGCCATGCATCCTACAGCACTACAGAGAATGCTTGTGTCTGTTTCAATGGCTGGATTCTGATAACATTAAGATATGATTTAACTCTTATGCATAGTGATACATTTGCATATATTTACATTTTCCTCTGGTATCAACCATTGCTGTTTAATTGTATGCCCAGTATAGCAGTGTGGAAGTTTACAAATTTTAAAAATGCTGCATCAACAAAATGGTTGGTTGAGGGTGAAATGAGAGCAGAATGAGATAAAGTGTCCTGATAAAGAAACAAAAAAAGATGATTCTTCAAGGGAAAAGGAGTATTCAGAATGAATCAGAGTTTTCTGAGGGGAGTATGTTGAGAGGTCATTCTGGGGGTGGGGTTGTGGGGGGGCTTGCATGGCTGTGCCATTGTGCATGGACAAAACTGTTAAGATACACAGATGAATGGGGCCATGATAAATCTCTGATCTCTGAAGATATTTCAAATGACATACCAGAAAGTTCATTAATCAACTATACTTCAAAACTAAAATACAGGGGGCTTGTACTCAAAAAAGAAATGCTGTTTGGCACACCAACGCAAAAAATAGTAACAACTCAGAAAACCAGAACTCACAAAATACTTTCCAATGTCCCACACACTGAGTTAGCTGTAGCTAGTTTGCAAAAAAAAAAAAAAAAAAAAAAAACTCTTTCCAATGTTATAAAATAATGATAAATTCTGTTATTGTAAAATGTTCAACATTTTACATAGTACCTATTTGGGAGTTTCCAAATTGGAATGATTTATTCTGTCCCTACCCTATTGTTGTAAACTGTATGTAAAAGCCTCAAAGGCAGTTAAACTTCCAAACAGAATAAGTTAATACATTGGCTGATGTCAAAGAACTTCATTTGAAACTCCATAACACACATTCTAGACAGTTTTAGAAGTGTAGTCTTTGTTTTGTCCTCTATGATTCTAAAAGCAGTAAACCAGCTTTTTGTTTCACACTCCCTTCCTCTCCCCTAACACACACACACACACACACACACACTCTCACACGCACACACATAAACATGGACACACATACACATTCTTATCTGCAATTCTAAAAATGGCTGAGGTTGAAAACACACTGTTTCCATTAAGAAATTTCATGCTTGCATAGTCTTATTCGCACTGGTCTCAAAGACATGCTCTGTGGATGATCTCAAGAATAATTGAATATGATCTGTCTTTCCCCTCTGTCTTTTCTCTGGGGAAAGCTACCATACTGTAACTCCCATTCATTCTGAGTAATACTTTACAAAGCTGACAATCATTCATTCTGCTCATCTGCACAATTTCGCTCCGCTTGCACGTATGAGCGCTGAATGATGCCATCCAGACATCATTCATCCCAGGCCAGAAATCCTTTAACTGTTCAGACAGTCTTAAACTATATTTTGATGGTGGACCATTACAAACAGATTGAGTGGATGGAGTTCACCAAAATAGCATCTTAATAGGAGCACCTACTCTCCTCTTTAGCACTCAGTGACCACGATGCTGATGGAGAACCGTGTACAACGTGGCAAGATCACTTTTATGAATAATATATATAGGTAGTAATGTGTGTGATGTGAGCTCCAGTAATTAGTTTAGATAAGAACTGCATTGTGTAAATCCAATACATTTCATACAGACCCTCATGGTTGCACTTGGAAATTCTATACAAGTAAATACAGTTTGATACATTTTTTCATATATCATCATTGAAAGGCAAAAAAAGGTATAGATTACTGGAGTTGTTTTTTTTAATATAACTGAATACAGTGGATCTTGTCCTTAGTACAAAAACATTTACTGATTTCAATCAAACACATACATATATTTTTTTCTGGGGGGGTGGGGGGGGGGGGTTCTATTGTAAGTCTGATCAGAGGACTAGAACACAAGTGCCTTATAAGCCTGTAAGGTGAGCTGGTTAAGGGGTCCATGCCAACATGAAGCTCTAGGGACAGCAGTGCATCTGTTCCCTCTGAGCCCTGGAGCCCAGCAGTGCTTCACAGGATAAGATATGGCATATGTGACAGCCTGAAACTGTAACACAATGTGGACTGCATTTCCACACAGCTGGGTAAAGTCGCAGCTGCAGCTAAGAGCATGTTTATGTGATGAAGCGTATTTCTTACAGTAGCCTCAGTTAGCTGGTATATTAAGGTTATCATTCCCATTCATGTCACATGCTGTGATGTTACAAAGATGGTGGAAAGTGTGAAGTCATTCAGTATCAACTGACTGCTTTTATATCTTTTGAGTACTTCAAATATGGATTTATTAGTACAGCTTATGGCTGTTGTGGAAAAAACAGCATCTGCTAAGTTCTCTTTTGTTCAAAGAGCACATTTTCTGTTTACCCTCAGATTCATTCTTTTGTATCACATCTATTTTCATCAGAAAAATGTATTTACTGCCTAAACAAAGCATGAGAGATACATTTTTTAAAAATTGAACCAAGTACCTGAAATGAACAGATGGATTTGTAACCTGCTATCAGAGCAATCTCACCTTGAGTGTATGGGCACTGCACTGTCATTCACCTAAACTTTGTCAGTTTCTTTGGTGAGCTGAAACTACGAAGAGAAAACAAAATGGCAGTCCTTACAATCTTGGGTTTAATTATTCTTGATAGCTCCATTGCTCTGCTGTGGGAGGCACTGCCATATTTCTCTCTTCGTAGTGTGCATGTGTAAAACAGGAGGTTAGAAGATTGCAGCCACATGCATGCATTATGACCGATAAGTCACTGGTATAGTAGAGGTGAGAGAGTTTGTAGCATAGCATAGCCAAGCCCCCTCCAGTCATTTGAGTTCCGTGTGGATTGCGTTGTTGCCAACGTTGTTTCACAGTTAATCCACAAAAAACAGAGGTGATCTTAAATGAGTGAATTACACCAACAAAACAACAATCAGGCTATACTACCACTCATTATCTGATTTAAAAATTTTATTTAGAAGCAGTTCCAAAATTCCCACATCGCCAAGTGCTACTTTAAAAAGCAACAAATACTTTTGTTCCCTCTCTGAAGCAAAACGCTTCATGTGTCTTAAGTGTGAAATGTGTTCTTTGACATGTTTATTAGATTTTAGCATGCATCTAACCTTGGAGCTAACTTTGAGAGACAGTATGCACAATTTAATTGAGTTATTATGTTTATATATATCATACTTATATGAGTTACTGAGAGGGAACCCTTCTTCCTAAACAAAACTCATAACAATAACAATAACACAATGACATCATCACTGTTGCTACTGCTGTCATTCACATCACTGCACAAAAAAGGCAGTAACACAAAATGCTTTGAAATAATACAACAGTATCTGAAATGTACCATTTTTATTTTTAAGATTATTTTGAGCTTGCAAGGAATCAAATTAGTTCATCTATGATCCTCATTACAGTGGCAAGTATGACATTTGAACCAGTCTAGAGCTTAATGTGGAAGGGACAATAAATGAGAAGACAGGACTGTGTTGTGTTTATCTTTCTTCAGAAGTCAGCCCACAGGTCTATTGTAACCAGGGTTTTTCAGGGGGTCAAAACAGACAGTGATGGATCTACTTAATTGGTGCCAAAGTAGCCTTGTAAATAAATGGAGCCACTTAGTCCCAGTGTTCCACCATTATGCAGAACTCTCACAGTCAGGCTTGACCTTATTATAATGACCCTGACTGTAATGGAAACTGCCAGTTTATTTGAGGGGGTAGCATGTCCCATGCGAGCACTTGTTCTTTTGGAGGAGAATGGGGGAGCATGAACAGAACAGTGAGACACACTGTGGGGTGGGGGGGGGGTGGGGGGGGCAAGGAGCGCGGGATGACGCGGCCTCCCCGCAGGGCTCAGAGCCCTGTGATTGGCGCCTCGTTAGGAGCTGCACACTTCTCCCCGGAGAGGGGACTTGCGTGCCGTTATCTTTGATTACGCTGTCGCAGTAAATCACAAACCTTAATTATGATTTGTGCAAGGGAATTTACGCCTTCCCAAGAGGGGAGTGGGGTGGGGTGGGGGAACTACAGCATTCAATCTCTTGCTGCTGGTGTGCAAGCATCCATTTAGAGCAAGCAATGTGCACATCCACTCATCTTTATTTAATGATGTAGAGGCCTAATCACTGTTGGCCAGTCATTCTGTTCTGAAATACCAGTGGATCTACGCTGTGCCTGCTCTTCTTGTTCTCTCTCAGTCTGTCCTTCCCAAGCCCTAACTCTTTGTTCTTGCTTTATTTTTAGCTGGATATATTTTTGAGTGGTTAAATGGGAATGAGGTGTGGATTGCCTGCACTGGAGGAGCTGCTGACAGGAGCCCGGCGGTGGTGCCCAGTGTCACATCCTCAGGAGCGTGCTCCAAACGATGTCCAGATGTTCTCAGCATCAGACGGCTGCTTTTCTGAGGCAGCAGCAGAGCCACAACAAGGAAGAGAGTGGATTTCTGGGATTCTGAAGGCCTTCAGTTGACTTTTAAATAATACCGCTTATTTGAACATGCTGGACGTCTCCTGCTTAAATTTTTAACTGTATTGCTTCTTGGGTGGTGAGGTCCAAAAGGTACAAACACTACACCACACTGTGACAAATGCCAGGCACGGAGAAGAAAACCAGAAGTCAGTGTGTAGTATGACAGAAAAAACAAGCGTGCAAGTTTCTCTCTGTTTCCAAGCAGCTCGGTGGTGCTGCTCAGTAAAACAAAGGCCATTTCAAATGGGTTGTGCTTGCAAAAAAGAACCTGAAGCTAGCAAGGCTAGCTATCCATTGGTAAAGAGATGCCTTATGGGTGCAATAGATTTATGAACAATATAAGCTCTCAGTTATTCTGAAATATGACTGGCTCAGTCACAGATCCTGAACAACCTGGTAGTATGCACTGGGTAAACAACTGGTTCCTGATCTGTTTGTTCAGCAGAACAAACATTAGGGAAAGGATCTGAATTACAGGCCTCTTGTTAAACACGTTGTTCATAGGCACAATGGCAATTAGACTGTATTTGTTTATAACATAGTCCCTTACAAACCGCAGAGGATATGCAGCCATATAAGCCAAGACAAAAGCCATGCTTTATGAGGGCTGAGCCTGTGGGAGACGGGGATTTAGGGAGGTGATCATCGTGAGACAACCCTAAGTTCCTGTAAATATGAAAACTTTATATCAAGGATACAAATGGCATCACTTCGCTAAAAGCTTGTATATCATTTATATGTAAAACTTACAGCGTTTAATTGTTGTTCTGTAGCTGCTTCATTTCCTCTGATATGCTTCAATGAATCTTTTTCTTGACAGCTGGTTTCACTCACAAATAAATGCGGGCAGACAGGGAATATGAGTTAGTTGCATGCCAGAAACAGGGAAATTAGCATACAGATTTGGACCAATTAAGTGCACATCGAACTGTGGCTAATCAAAGAAGAGGAGCACAGTGGGTGTTGGTGAAACTATACAATTAACACCTGTGAGACTCAACTCAAACACAAAGAACCAGACTATGTGGCATAAGACTGGAACACACCCACTGCTGTCCCTCCATTGCAACCTGCAGCTATGAAATTAGGAGTGCCAAGCTCATGTCTTCAGTTTGACATGTGATTTCCATCCAAACATGCTGACTTAGCGGGCAAAAATTGGCACCCAGATTTGTTTTTGTTGTGTTTTTCTCTTTTTTTTTTTAACATTGCAGCTGCAGGTGATCCGTCTCCGAAGCAGCACCAGTTATCACACGTACGGGAGGTGATGAAAGAAGCTTGTGTCACAACAGGGAAGGAGACAGGCTCAGACAGTGTCTCTGGAGGAGGGAGGACACACAGGGGGGGCACTGTTCTCCTCTTGACAGGAAACACACATTACACACTTTCACCCCCTCATTAACAAAGGCTTTTTTTAAAAAAAAACTGCAAGGTGCACCTTATCATCAGAAAACGGACTGAGAAGGACTGTGGGGCCCAGCAGCTCATAAGACACCATAAGACTTGAATCACCTTTGGCAATAGCTTCTCATATCCTTACTTACATGCTATCACACAAATAATAGAAAGCACTTGAGTACTGCTGCACACGGTATCACTGAAGAATCTTCAGCCCATGGCACTTATGCCCTTTTATGGCTGTCATTGTAGGTTGCATTCCCTGACATTGTGCCGCTCCCGCTATTATTTGGGTTCGTCGATTTGAACAAATGGGCAAAAACCACCTGACTGCGAAGCTACTACAATTAGGTTTTCAATGCTGTGAATCAGTTTTGGCTGCTAAGGATTGTACAAAAAACACTGTCCTCTGGAGTGAGTGTGGGACCAACATCTGTATAATAGCGGTTTCTTTAAGAAGTTCCAAATTATAGAGGATGACAGGTTAGAAGAAACTGTGACATTACCCAGAAAGGAAGCAGTAAAATCCCAGTTCCAAAGATTCATGGGCAGATGACGACCCAGTTCAACTCAAATCATATGGAGCAATAAATGTGTTTATCTTGTTTGTCTCAATCTGTGGGCTTGCTTCTGTTCACAGGCAGAATTACCTGGGGCCTACGCAATGGCTTTTTGAGGATTGGAGCATTTAAACCAGTAGAAATAGGCTCCCCCTTCAACTTTTGATAGAAATGGCTTTTTATACTATGAACTCAATGTCATGAACTCCTGAATTTCTGTCTCAAATAAACCATTATTGTCTTGACAAATTTTGACACAAAATAACACCTGATAAAATGTAAAATGACAGACTTTTCAGACATTAGCTAAGATTGTCCAAATTCAGATCCTACAATAAAGAAAGCATGTAGTGAATCTGTGCTTAAAAACAAATTAAGATTATTGCCATTTTATTCTCGTTATCATGTTTATATAATGCCCTTTATATATATATAACTGTAAGCCTGTTTGTCTTTGAAATCAGTCTGACAAGTGGTTTTGCCACACCTAAATTTGAATGAGTGGTTTTGCATTTAGCTGCTACACAGGCACCTACACTCCATGCTTTTTAGACCTTAAACAAAGCACTAATTTTAATACTCACTCTTTCACCTAGATTGTTCAAAAATCCCAAAACAAAAGCACAGCAGCCATGATAGGGAAATTCTCATTAACGGTCAGTGTTTTATTCTTATTGCTTGTTTAACATACTAATTTCTGCAAATTTTAAGGCAAGAAGGCTGCAGGACTTCGGCCCCATAAGGTAGGGTTATGGGTTCCTATCAGCACCAGTAACCAACTCATCAACCCAGCTAAATCACTCCAGTGACAATTCTGTGGCAGCTATGGGTTACTGAAGCAACAGAATGCAAAAAAATCCATATATAAAGGCATCTGCTAAACAAATCATGTTACAAAAAGAAAATTATGACGAGACTGAAGCACGACAGCGGAAGCAGGAATGTGGCATGCAGACATTCTTTGGCCTGGTACTCATAAGTGCTTTTCAGCGGACCCAACCTTCACACTGCAATCTGGAAGACAACCAGAGGCCCATGATGCACCAAGTGCATTTCATTTGCTTGTCTGCTTTGTGTCATTTCCGAAGTGCAAGTACTCTCTGTCAGAATTGGTTGTTTCCAAAGTGTATACAGAGCACAGAGAACAAAATAAGACAATAGAAGGGAAGGTAAAATTGAATCAGCGTACCATAAGGTAGTTGCTGTCTAACTTTGCATTTGTTCTGGCAGAACTACAGAACATTGTGCGCCAAAGAAAACAGAAGACTGTATTAATTTAAATTCCATTCAGTAACACAGCAGCCCTTCACAGTACAGTAAAAGGCTACAATAACCTCCCTTTCACTAAGGCCTGATGGTTCCTGACAATTTGTGATAATGATTTTATATTCAAGCCGTACATTTTCCACTGTATTTTGAAGCACCTTAAATGTATGTCAGATTCTCCAAACTGCGTGCTTCTAGATTCATTTGGTTTAGCCTGCAGAATTTACAAACAATCAAGTTACAGACAGACAGTATCCGGTTCAGACGACAATGCCTTGACAGAGCACAGCAAAGTCAAAATTGCGAAATCAAGCCTGGTAGGTGCATTAAAGTTGCACGCTCTCTGTCATTGACAGTTATAGGATGTGTGCTAGCATTCATTCCAGCTGCAGAATAGCCTGCTTTGTGTGGAAAGGGGAATTCCAAATGACGTGTACAATTCAAGATATACTACATATATTTTACAGTATAATACAAGATATAGTACAAAAGCACACAGCTGCTGCAGTAAAATTAAATATTGGGAGGTTTAAGTATTTTTGTAACGCTACAATTGTTCTTAGAAAACCATTACATTTTAGAGCTTATAGTAAAGACCACATGAGGAAAAGCAAAATTTTCAATACTCAAGCTATAGACTAGATTTTAAAAGAGAATCAAAATATAATTTACAGTAAATTTACACATAAAATTTAAATCTATGCTAGTCAGAAAAACCTAACATAAACTAATTTCATTAAAGTCCTTGCTTCTTGGAACAGGAACGTCAACCTACATCAGCAAATTTAGAATGACATTATCCATAATAAATAACATATTCCAGAAACAGACAAAAGTATTTTGTACAAAAGTGGGGCTTTTATTTCCAGAGAAACTGAGTATGGAACATATAAACCTATTTTCTATAAATATAGAGGATTCTTTGATAGTAAAACAAAATGCATAAAAATCAAACATCAATGTTCTGGAAAAGGTAGGGTTCAATGTAGGTTTTAACATTTTTAAAAAGATTAAATATTGTTTTCAGATCCATGCAGAGAGCCTTAAAGGAAAAGAATGTCTGTGAAACGATGTCAGTCCCTCTCAACTCCTATCAGGAGAGCATTTCCTGTGCAGAATCATAAATCAAGAGATTGATTTAAAGAAAATCAGTCAGTCATTTAAAAAAAAAAAAAAAAAAGAGAGCCTAACGTGTGCAATTTGAAGTCTGGCTACTCTGGGCCTGTTCTTTGTGTTTGTGCACAGTGGGACGAGGCCCCAAGAACAAAGACCATCCCTCGGGTCCTAAAACCTTCCAGTTGTGAGCAAAGACGAGTATAGCTCGGATTCAATCCAACTGCCATAGCGCTTTGTCCATAGCTTTGAACAATGAGTTTAAAGACAGTATTACATTCCCCTCTCAACCCAAAATTGATTTAGAATAACATGTTCAGTGGTTTCTGAAATGCACATGAAATATTGCATAAGAACCTATAAAATGTGTGTTTAAGTTTGTTATTGAGAAGGGCAAAATGCTACAGCACTTGGACAGAATCCTAGCCTATGTCTATCCCATTGTAAGAACACAACTCTCCTCTGCATCGCATGTCAAAAGTAGAAACAATACTGTCTGGACTATAGGCAGCTCTTGGGAAGAACCCAGTCCCTGAAATGGCACACCTTAGAATCACTGTAAGTAAACAGGAGGATTAAGTTTTCATGTGCAGATATTCCACATGCAACTTCTATCTTTAAGACACCTTCCAAAGCCAGACTTAACAACAAGGCTTTCAACTGATTACATTCAGAAAAAAAAACTGATTTACAAATTTCTCTTGGTTTGTAAACTACTGCATTCTTATCCACCTTACACAGTCCCTAGTAGACTTAACCTTATGATATTGAGCAGTGTTTTGTATTTTGTATATATATTTATATTTTTATCCAGCTTAAGATGATACTATTATGTGGAAACATCTATTCAATGAGCGCTTCCAACAGAGTGCCTCCAACGGGGAGAAAAAAAAAAATCAAGAGCAGGGTTTAAAATATTTGTCTTCAGTTTAAGCAGGTTGAATTGTTCATTGAAGTCACCTTTAAATACTTCTGCATCTGTCTCTGGTTTAATATTTCAGCTGTCACGACCGCTCCTTATAAACAAGTGCAGCTGGACCAATGGCCACCAGCACTGAGACAGGGCCATTTTAAGTAACATCAGGCTGTTTCCCCAAAAGAAAAGAAAAAGGCACTCAACACCTCTGTCAGACACTGTATTCACAATTTGATTAAGGGGAATAAGGGAATTTAACAATTTAACCACTTTTCAGTTGAGTATTTCTCATTTTACTTGTTTTTTGTTTTTAAATTGTATTGATTAACATGATGCGGATATAACTTTAGCCCCTTGTGCCTTCACTCAGCGATGGACAGGACACAGCGTACTGAAGCCTTTGGCATGAAGTTTGAGCAACTTATTTTCTCACTGGTACGATCAATTTGTATGAGGGGGAAATACAAATGTGCCAAGAGTAGTGTAAATACAGTTCAAATGTATACCTCCCAGGAAATGGGCATAATTTATTACACGAACTGGCAAAAGTTACAAGTTCAGATCCCTCTTTCCATTTCTAATTACCTTGCAAGAACACAGATTATCTGCTCTCTATTAGAAGGCATTAGGACCCAAGAAAGCACTACTCTTTACATGCAGTCTAAAAATGCTTTTTTCCAAGTCAAAGTTAAGGTCACATTAAATGATCATGGGATACAAAGGCATGAACGGGTCTCCTGGCAGTGTGTCCAAGCCAAGATAATCCACATACAAATGATACTGACGATGCTCCGCTGGCATAAAAATGATTCAGTACCTTTCTTTTTTTGTCCAAAATATGTAAAAATGATTTTAAAAGGAGAGAATTTGTTTTCTTTAAATACAAATATATACTTACAAAAATGTCACAAAGGCTTATTTACAACAAAACGATATGGCAAACAGCGTCTCTCACATTGCCACAAAAAAAAGAATCTTCAGTTCAGAAAAAGTGTGGGTGTTTTCTGTGTCTTTGGGGGTCACTAATGTGCCAGAGGTCACACTGTAGTTTCCCCATGTTTACTGTTAGCCAGTCTTGTGTAAAACTTCCTCCAGGAATTGAGTGTTTTGCCAGACCATATCCAAAAACCAGAAGTGATGCCCACAATGAGAGTCATGAGGTATTTGATCATGAAGACCGTGAAATCAGGGGTCATCTGAGGGGGGATGTTAGCTGGACATGGGACAGCGAAGGTCTTGCAAGTCTGGCTGACCCAACTCCTCTCCCACTGCTCCCGGAACGCCTGCTCGTAGAAGTAGCAGGCGATGACGATGGTGGCGGGAACAGTATAGAGCACGCTGAAAATGCCGATCCTGACCATGAGCTTCTCCAGCTTCTCCGTCTTGGTGCCGTCGTGCTTCATGATCGTCCGGATGCGGAAGAGGGACACGAAGCCCGCCAAGAGGAAGGACGTGCCAATGAACAGGTAGACAAAGAGGGGCGCCAGGACGAAGCCGCGCAGAGCGTCGACGCTGTTGATCCCCACAAAGCACACCCCGCTGAGGACATCACCGTCCACCTGCCCCACCGCCAGGATGGTGATGGTCTTAATGGCTGGCACAGCCCATGCCGCCAGGTGGAAGTATTGGGAGTTGGCTTCTATGGCCTCGTGCCCCCATTTCATTCCTGCCGCTAAGAACCAGGTCAGAGCCAGGATAACCCACCAAATGGAGCTGGCCATGCTGAAAAAGTACAGCATCATGAACAAAATGGTACACCCTTCCTTCTTGGTGCCCTGGACGACAGTTCTTACTTCGCTGTCAAACTTCTCGTTGCACACCACTTTGTCCTCCAGCAGAAACCCAGCAATGTAAGCAATAGACACCATTGTGTAACAGCCAGACAGGAAGATGATGGGGCGCTCAGGGTAACTGAACCTCTTCATGTCCACTAAGTAGGTCAGAACCGTAAATAATGTGGAGGCGCAACACAAAACAGACCAGATCCCGATCCAAATCCGAGCAAACTTCAGCTCCTCCTGGCTGAAATACATCATTCCAGGAGATTTCGTTGGCTCGCATGGAGCCCCGCAATTGTCCTCCCCTAGAAACCGATAATTCATATAAGGGGGAACTCTCAGTGCAGTCGGACACCTGAAATGCCCCTTCCCATTTCCGTTGTCGTTAGTGGGCCCCGTTACATCTGGCGTCGGGTCAATGGTGGTACTTTTATCGGACATATTCTGTCCCACGCACAAATCGCCCGCGCCGTGAACAGGGAACGATTCGCACGCGAGGCTATCCGGCCACTGGAAGCCGAATTTGTTCATCAGCGCCTCACAGCCCTGCCTTGCTCTCTCACAAAGCGAACGGCAAGGGGGGAGAGCCTGCTCCAAGACCGTACAGACGGGTGCGTACATGGAGCACAAGAAAAACTTGAGGTCGGGAGAACACTGAACTTTTACAAGCGGGTAAAACTGGTGCACTTCCAGCCCGGCGTCTTCCTGGTTTGTGTGTCCCAGTAAATTTGGCATTATGGTTTCGTTATAAGCAATGTCCGTACAAAGTGGAATAGAAATCGGCTGACAAAACCCATGTTCTGGAATTGACATTCCTCGGTCGCCATACTGTCCACTTACCCCCCAAAGTCCAAGAATTATCAGAAAAACCGCAGGCAATAGTATCCGACTTCCTTTGGTATAATCCATTGCGAAAGCATTTCGACCAGCCATAGTTTTCTTATCAGTTTCTTCACAAACTGGCTAGCTTAGTAGCTAGCTAGCTAACGCACTTCTCTGCTTCCCTTTGTTAGCGCTTCTTTTCCTGCAATTATATTCCTGAATAAACTTTCAGGGTCCGTAGATGCACCTTTGCTGGTGCCTGATGCTCGCATAAATATATAGCTAAGCGTCTCTCAAGCCGAAATCGCCTTTTGCTTAAATTTGAATTTAAAAAGACCAGCACAGACATAAACACTCCGCCACACTCGCAACCCAACCGTTTGTGTCAGTCCTTCTGCGCTGTTCAGACCTGTTTCCAGGCGCCCCGCTGTCTCTCCTTCATATGGAAAGAAGGGAGGGACCTTGAAACAGATGGCTTCTTTTAGGGATCGTCGACATTTTAATGTTTTCTACGTTTCTAACTCCTTCAATATTATCATTCACACCACTGTTTTTTTTTTTCCAATATACAGAGCAGATATACAATTGTAATTCTAAAATGTAAATAATGACACATTCTGCGGACAATATTCAGAAAGCTAGTATGTTGTCAAAGTTGTCAAAAAAAAAAACAATTATTTCAATATGTACGAAACTAAAGCCTTGACAATTCCAGCAGACAAATTAGTCATTAATAAAATATACTACTAGTTGACAAATTTGTCATTGACACTATATAGTGCTATAATATCCACAGTTACCCATAACACACCTGAGCAGATAATACATGATTTGCACTGTATTTAATAAATTAAAAGCGCTTTTTCTGGAAAGTTTCACATAAATTGCTTTAAAACATTCAACCTTGTGTGAACATTATGTGATTTAAGTTAAATCATAGTATTTACATTTTGCAGTTTTCCAATTTACATCTACTGCATAGCCAGTGTTTTTCATGCTAGGTCTGGTAAACCATCTTGTAGTCAGATGGGTTCGCTCACTGAACTGGTACACTTTTACCAGTTTCCCCTTGGCATCAATATAAGGATGATGAGGGTGTTGTATTGAAGCCTGTAAGGGTACCTAGGATGCCCAGAAGTGATGCTAAAGGTCTCCTGATGTGTCCTATGGTGATGCTGAGGGCTACTGACCAGGCACCACTGTATGATGAGCTGGGAAGAAGAGTGCGTTTTGGGCTCAGCGAGTACGGATTTATTGAACATTACTTTAAATAGGTAATGATATGGATTTATTTCAACTGAATGTTATCAGCGATTAGTAACACTTATGAAGAATGAAGAGCTTTTATTATTTAGTTATACATTCACTATTCTATTAGATAAGATGATGTGTGTTCAGTCAAGATAATTTTGTATTGTGTTATGTAAACTTAATGAGATTGATGTTGACGTGATTGGTTTGGGGTTTCTCCTAGGTTGAGTGGTGTTGAACACCAGTTAATGTACAAACACACCCTCTGAACATGTCACAAGCCTGTCACAAGAGCATTACCCATGATTCACCTTATTTAACACTAAGTGACGAGCAGAGAGGGATTTGGTATGGAACCAACATCCTACTGACACCAGCATGGGTGATGATCCACCAGGGTCTTAATTATGATATTATCATAATTAAGATGCAAGATATGCTTTAAAATTATGAAAAACATTAAGGGTTCCTGTAGCTCATATTTACAGCCATAAACTGACATGGAACAATGGTTTAGGAATTCGCCATCCTGATGCTGCAGGTTACAAAAGCAGTAGAACACTACAGGTGTGTATGTGTTGGCACAGGTAGGTGGAGGACAGCTCATGTGCCCTTGAACAGGTACTGAGCTCTAGATGATTGGCATAAAACCAAAGTGCATCCAGCGGTACTACATGCAATGTGAGTTATCTTTGTGGCCATAGAAGAGGACATATGGACAGCAAACAATTTTATGAATTTCAAGAACTCATATTGAGAGTATTTCTGGCTAATAGTGCAGTTAAAATCATATGGAAAAAATATTGCATGGGTATATTTTATTTCAGCACTGTCACATGTACTGCACGTGGGGATGAGGATACGACATGTGGATTCAAGCCTATGACTGTAAAATATAAATCATGTGCTCACAGAAATGTGTTATTTCGTAATAAACATTGAGGACAGAAAAGTGAAAAAGTTCTATATTTTAAGTCAGATAGCGATGGCCCCTAAAGAAATTACGGCCATTTGCTTTCTTATTGGCTGCGAGGTGTGTCTATTGGAAGGATTGAAAGGAACGATGTGCGCTGACACAGGAATGCTGTGATTGGAATAATTTCACTGCCTGCTCCCCCGGAGAAACAGCAGAACTCGTGACTTTTTTTTCCAAAAAAGTAACAAGAGTTAAAGAGTCCTTTGTCTGGGAATCAGGCGCCTTTCCTAGTGTGGAAGTTGAAAGAGTCGCGCTTTTTAATTTGCCATTAAAGGACCAACACTTTTAAAAGATAGGCTAGTTAACCTTCTCATTCTGGTCTGTGGTTTGCGGCTTTTGAATTGGTCTTGTGTTTTATTTGTTTAAATTTCTTCACGCTAGTTTGCGGACATGGAGTTTGCAATTTTTTAAAACAAAGAAAAGCTAAATCGATAGGATATCCCAGAGATAGATTTCTGTTCCAAAAGCTGGCGTAATGCATGTGAATTATATAGATAATATGTTCACAAGCTCTTGTTGGAGAGGCTGTATTGTGCCGTACTGTATATTGCTGTTCAAATGTATGTGGTCACTAACTAATGTTAATAGGGGGGCAGTGTATTCACTGCACGGCTTATACAAGCTGTTTTCAGTAACATAGCTATAGTAGTTGTGCTGCTGATTTTGGATACAAACTTTTGCATAACTTTAAGCCTAACAAAGTGTTTATGTTAAATAACATTACATGTTGAACTGGTTGTTTATTTAAACCGTTACACGTCTGCACAGAGTATTAGTTTGATCGAACTGAAAATATTTCTCGACGTATGGTATTTTTTTTTCCTTGGGAAAAAAGCTTTGTGGAGTAAGATGAATTGCATGAAAATATAAGACTAGTAGGATAAGCCACCCAAGCTGATTGGACTATAGATAACGATGTTTGAGAAATGCATAGTGAAGAACTTCACAGCCCAACTACTGCAAGATCAGAGTGGTACCCTATAGGCCATGCTGATGGTGAAAATTGGAAAGAAAGAGGTGGAGTCAGGGTTGATGTCCTTTATTTCACCATCCCTCTTTTTATTTCAAAGGAAGAAAAAAACTTGAACCTTTACTGGCTGCATTGTTTAATAGTATCTGTGACTAGGACTGAATGGCATTAATACCAACAGCTATCCTAAAGTCCTCTTATTGATGTTATAGAAGGGAATTCCTCCAAGATTTCAATATAAAAGTGACATTAAGGACAATTCGGGTGCAAAATAAGACAAATATTTCCAAACCAACCATGAACATACTCAGTCTAAAATGAATGATGTTTGTTCTATATGTAATCCAATTTCTGTTAACACTAACAGAATATTACTCATGATCAGTAAATTACCATCACAAATTACATACTTTATGAAACAGTACTATCTGATGTATCTTCTTGAAGTAAACAATCGGCAGCCCTGATATGGCCACAAATCCTTCGGGCTGAAATTTGAAAGTGGTTTATTTCACTTCTCCTTGAAATGCGCCTGAGGATATTCAGTCATGCCTTCCTGTCAACACCTTAGGTTGTATTTATGAACAATATGGATCTGTGTTGGAGGTCGATGCTGGAAAATTGAATGCATATTTTAACTTACATATTTTTTCAATTAAAGACATTGACCTCTGGTATGCTTTGAATCAGACAAGTCTTTGCTACATTTCCAGAAAAAATATGGTTGCTACAAATGCAGGGAATTATTCTTTAATCAGTTCAGCTAACATCAAAAAGGATTACTAATTCTGTATAAGTCTCTATAGGCTGTTGCTCATACATTTTTGGAAAAATGCCCAAAAGATGAAAGGTGTATATATTTATGCCAGGGAACTGGGTAATATTATTATATATAATACTATACATATCATATGCTGTTTCTGGGACCAACAACATGTAGCTGCTGTATCGAGGAGGAAAGCATATTTGCAAGGCAGATGTGCTTGCAAATATGTTCAGAAAACATATTTTTTACTGTACCTGTTCACTTAGATGAATATGAACTAGAAAATGTAGAAATTCACATTAAATTCCTTGTCAGGGGAAACCACAGCAGTTTCCCATCACTACCACCAATCAAGTGGTCAAAAAGGTTCATTCTTGCACAATTGGCACAAAAAAAGTGTTTTTGGCTTGTAATACGGACAATTGGGTGCGGATTACGATGAGGCCTAACACAAATTTCACTCACATGGTCACCCAGCATATAATATAGATTTTCAGGTTACAAGGTCAAAGGTCAAGGTCACAAGGGTTCCTGATACTTTAGGTCTATATTTTCCATATCTTGCCAAATACCATGGATTGTGATGAAACTTGACATGATTGAGCATATCAGCTTTTTGGTAATACTCTCCGGCAGCATCGGACGGGGATTCATGTCATGCTAATAAATCCAGTGTGGCTCCTCTGAGTCCTTTGAATAGTAATGGCAAATGGGGATGAGTGAAAAATTGAAGCAGGTTTTGGACTGATGAGATCACAGCTGGAATGGTGAGCAAGCCACAGAATTAACAAGCAGCTGGAGGGCATATTGGGGTGAGGGGGTTACATATGAGAGCTGCTGCCCCCTCCCCACCCCCCAACCCCCAAATACCCCCACCTAAATCCTGGGAGGAAGAGAATTTAAATGTCCAGCGGCTATCATTGTGAGCACATTTAAAAAACAAACACACACTATGGGGAACATCCGTCTGGGTCTCCTCTTCTGTTTTTCATTCATATTACTGTTGCCCCCAGTCCTGTTGTATATAAATAAACAGGGCCAGTCTGTCTCGCCCACTCACTCAGAATACAGAGACAAAGACAAGGAAATAAATAAGAGGTCAATCAAATATCAAGAATTAAGTCCTGCGTCTGTTTAAATGAATGGCAATAAGCATGCAATTAAAAACAGCCTGGTTAACTACAAACAGACATGCTGAAGAAAAGTAAGTGCAGGGGGAAATTAGGCAGAGATTAAGGCCTGGGAAACAGCATGAATTTGAGAAAAATGTAAGCTTGGAAGAAATGGAGAGGTATTATTTGATTATGCATGTTGCAAAAAACAGAAGCCAATAAGAGACTGCAGTTCTAATGCTAGTGGGAAGTTAATTCCCCCAATGAATACTTTGTACAAAAAGTCCTTATTTTCAGATAACTACTTTTAGAGAGGAAGCATAAATGCATGTATTAATGATAGACTGCCCATGTTTTTAAGCATTAATAAACTTTATTTCAGGTAAAACAACAATAAACAACATTTACAGAAGGACATTACATCTTCCATAGTAACATTACATACATATTGTAACAAATAATGCAACAGCTATTCTACTATATACTAAGTTTAAGAGTTTATAAAGTGACTGGTAACACTTCTATGTTCCAAACCGCTTGTCAAAAGTATGTATTTTCAGTGCATCATACAAAAAGAAAATATGCAAGTGAAGCTTTTAAACTTGAAAAGGAGGATTCGGTGTTCAGCGCAGCAGGGATGCACGAAGAAGACCAATGTCTTTCTCAATATACACGTCTATGCTTTAAGAAATCAACAAGGCCAAAAATATATATGAATCCTCCGTTTTAATAGCGTTAAGGGGACATTCGTGACCCAAAACGCAATATTTTTTAAGCGTCACTATTACATTTTACAGGAGACGTTTCGCCTCAGCTATATACAGCCTAAACGGTTTATAACAAAGGTTACAAAATGATTAAATATTCACAGATGAACATAAGTATCCAAGAATAACATGTGGTACGGACTGCACATTCCATTACATATCCAATATAGCAAACCAGGGAATCCAATGATTCATTCCCTTATATATATGTAAATATTTTATGGTATAGCCTATTTTACGGAGATAATGCAAGAGCCAATGATTACGCTAAAACGATGTATCATTTTAACCGTCACAGTGCTAATGTGCATTTCTTCTACCTTTGTTATTTTCTTTCAACTTAGGCTATATCTTACTTCATTGAGTAATCCTTTTGAGAGGACACATTTTGAAAACATTCAAGTTCAAAAGGACCGTAGTGCTTACAAACTCAACGCAGCAGTCGCTGACATACAATTTTCCGTGTTTGCGGGCAATGAAGTTGCTGCCAGATTGAAACTAAATGCAAAGTTATACTAAGAAAGTGTGCTTAATGTAGAAAAATAATTATTCAGCTGCTAACACTGCCCGGGAATCTTTTAAAGCCTTAGTGCCTTAACTTAGAGCCGTTTTCTCTTATCACAGCTCTGCCACACTATTTAACAGTAATAACGCCTCTCACATTATTTGAACACAGAACATAGATGTCAAGGATGAAACTGAAACACAATGAAATAATTTCAAGTATTTCTTATTCATTCCGCACCTTCTAGTTCAAACACTCATACAAGAGAGCTGCGACCAACCACCATGGTTCCCTTCACGCAAAAGCGACATTAAGGACAATTCGGGTGCAAAGTGACAAAACTTTAAAGATGGAATGTTGAGCAAAGAAGATATTTTTTTAAAAGTGCATTATTAATAGCAAAAATTAAACTCCCAACTACTTTAATTAGCCTTTGCTCTGTATGTTATCCATACGATGGTAACACTATTAAAGCTGTGCCCACAGCCACGAGGCAAAGGGTTTTTCCCAGTAAGAGCAATAATCCTAAACAGATGGCTGCGAGACTGCAGTGTGTGTTTAAGCGCTTTCTATGTGTATATAATGTACCTGTACATGTTTGAGTGAGACACCCAAGAAAATTCCCTGTAATGTAAGAAAAAAAAAATGAACGTAAAAATAATTTCACTCTGGGACTCAGAACCAGAGGCCAGAAATGAAGTGGTGATGTAATGAATGAGTGATCATTCATTGTGGCAGGTGACAGTCATCCCCATTTATGCATGTATACATGATCATACAGGTGTGAAGGGACATTTGGGTATTATAACTCCAGATATTTACCGTAATTGTTTCTCTTCTCTCATTTATTAACAGGAGTCTGTGTGGATAGGTGGTGGGGGAATGGAGAGTAGGGGTCCTTCATGGAAAGGTGTGCTCCTCAACAGATCCTGATTCTATTGATCTACAGTCCTGCGGTCCTTAACAGAACTTTTAAAACATTGCTTATATATCCACACAAATAAGATGGTGCTAACTAGGGTGACCATATTTCCCGAGGCGTGATATGGGACACCACTCTGAATCAGTAACGCTGCATGCAGTGACACATTTGCTGAAGAGTATTGAGTGTTGGGGAGTGCTGAAAATTCATGTTTCTCCTCCTCTGAGCAATGGAATACTAAAGTTTAGCTGTCAGCTCTGCTACACTTACAGATTGAAATTAAGTAAAAAATATATTTTTCACATTGCTGGAAATACAGGACATCTCACCCTTTTTCAAAAAACAAAAAAAAGGGACTTATGGTCACCCTCGTTTTAAAATTCCCACAGGGAGTTGATAATTCTGATTTCATTTCAGCAAACATTTCTTCATAATCAAAAAACAAATCACCAATATTACTAATAAATATAATGCAGTACCATAAACTAAGTTGTAAAATTACATCAGTATGATATTGGTATACACAAGAGGCAAAGCGCACAGAGAGTACCATAACAGCATGGTCCATCTGTGGAAGAATTTGGTTGAGTGTAAAGTAGTATTTTGTTCTGTAGAGAATGTGGTCATGTGACTGATAGGGATGTGGGAGTGGCCCAGAGAGGGGGCGGGGCTATAATGGGGAGCAGAGAGAGACTGGGGAGTGAGGGAAGACATGAGTAATTAGGCAATGGGGAGTCAAGATGCCAAAAATGGGTGTAGTCACTGTGAGTCACCGGTAACTCACTGACGAGAACCAATCATTCTTTTTGGTTGAAAAGAGCATAACCTTTTGATTGGTGAAACTAGGCATGATAATTAACCAGCTAATTGAGGCTCCACCTCTTTTTGGTGTCATGATCCCTCATTCACCTATCACACAAGGACACTGCTGTACCACCTCCCAAACTCTCCACTGGGAACCACTGGCCCCTTCCTACTTTCTTATCCAAAGTCATTTCCACTGCAAAAGCTCGATAACCCACACACATTAATTATTGGGAGCTAAAAGACTTTGTTTGCGAAAGAATTCTGAATCCTGAGAAGGAAGTAGGTTACTGCATTTTCAGTCCTGTCTTTCAGGGGACAGTTATGGAATGAAAACTCAAGATGATTGTCATGTTATCCCTTGTCAAAATACGAATAAAGACACTACTACTACTACTACTAGTAATACTATCACTACTGCTAAAACTACATCTATAATACTAGTGACACCATATAAATTAAAATGTGGGTTATCGAGATTTTCCAGGCCACTTATATAAATGATCAAGAGGATCCATGTATTACCTACATGGTAGCACCAATGCAAGTGTATTGCCCATAAAATGTTAACGTACAGTACACACCCATCTAATGTGTACGCAGAGACGCTGCACTGGAAGTACGGTTCGGTCTGACGTGACGTTGCATTCTGCAGTACAGAATGCAGCCGTGTCTGCGGCTAGTGAAAGACGGCCCTGTTTACAATGCCCCTGGAGGTGTTTGCATGCATTATCAGATACCAGCGGCTCAACCACTGGCATATGAATAAAGCAACATTATTGTTATTATTATTATTATTATTATTATTAACATTATTATTATTATTACTATTGTTTTGAGCAATACTTAACAGTGATGTCTGTGGTCATTCTAGATGAGGAAGAATGGCAAACTGCAGAGGCTTAACGTATGCTTTGTACTCCCATAGGACCGCATCATGTGAAAGAATTATTGATGACATTCTCCTATGTTAATGAGTATGCCCCTGAAAAGACTTAAAGAATGAACTAAAGGCATGCTGACACATGCTATGTGTGTGTGTATGTGTGTGCGTGTGTGCATGTGTGTGCTGTGTACTATGTAAACTGTATGTGTGTGTTTGGGTGTATATGGTATATGAATAGATACATACACTCACTGTGTATCAACATCCTTTCAGCTATTCTTTTTTAGTTACTTTGTGAATTCACTGTCTACATTTGAATATTGTCAATACTTCAGCAATATACAGCAATATATTTTCCTCATGAAAGTAAATGAGCAGTTTTACATGGTCAGTTACATCTGAGGAGTCCAACATGGACACAGCATGGTGTGTGTCACTCACAATGTCCTTTGAACCAAGAAATGAACCAAAACTATAAAGGAGTTCTCATCCAGCTCATTCTGTCCACCAAATTTCCTCATCCTCTTTGTCTGATGGTTGAAGGTTTCGATCTGAAACAGGGAAACACAAATACATCCATTGTTATTTTTTCTGTGCTGAGAGTGTAATGGTCATTGAACAGAATATCAAGATGCAATTCATATTTTAACCGCTATAACCCATACCCACAGTCTTCAACACCTTGCCACCTTGAAAGTGCTTTGAAATATTCACCTTATACAGTGCAATGTAAACTGAAATACAATATTAAGTAAAAACTGATATTGGTGAGTAAATGACACATACACTGTTGGTCTGTTGAGCAGCCCTGATGCCCATGTTTCAGTGCTACATCACTGATCCTTATTGGGACGGTATGGAACCACAGGGATGATGGCAGCTTCAGACTGGAAGGAGAGTGGCCGTACGCAGAGTGGCAAACACACCTCCTGTTGTTTTTTTATTGAAAGAATCAAACCAACACACATCCTGAATCGGGCTGGCTTATCCTTCCTTAATCTCCGCTTTCCTGGGGTGACCATACCGCATCCATGAATAATGTATGTTTCTCTCTCTCTCTCTATCTCCCTCTCTCACTGTCTTTCTCTCTCTCACTCTCCCTCCCTCTCTGTTTGTCTATCTCTCTCTACCTCCCTCTCTGTCTTTCTCTCTCTCCCCCTCTCTCTCCGTCTTTCTCTGTCTTTATCTTCCTCTCTCCCTCCCTCTGTCTTTCTCTCTCTCTCTTCCTCCTTGTCAGTCTTTCTCCCTCTCTCTCTCCCTCCTTCTCAGTCTTTCTCTCTCTCTCTTCCTCTCTCTGCAGTCTCAGCCCTTAGAAATCAGTTCCTGGCGGACATGTGGCTCTGCATGCCAGGAATACAGAAAGGAAATCTTGGAAGAATGCCTCGGCCATACGTGGGATGGTATGACGGAAACTAAAAAAAACAGCTACCAGTCTGCGCGTTGTCAGAAAGACACTGAGATAATAGTATGCAAACACCCCCACCCTGTTTCATTTGAATTTGTCCTCATTCACTAAATTCATTAACATGGAGACACGGTTTCCGCTGATTATGACAGGAAAACTATACCGTAGGAGTCTTGGGTTGCAGGGCAGTGAGGCAGGGAGGGGGTGGAACAGTTTAATGTTCTGGAATATTCTCTCACATGGTCTCTCAGCTCAATATGGTCTGGAATGGATTTTAAAGATGTTCTGTCCCTCTCAGAGTGAGTACCATCTTAGCATGGCAGTCAGAGAGAGCAAGGGAAGGAAGGGGGAAAAACTGAAAGATGGCAACATACAGACTAAGGCCTATAACCTTTTTCTTTTTGTATTTACATTGCAAATATCTACTGTTCTATCTGTTTTAATAATAGTGTAACTTCAATTTTTATACTGAATTATGTTGTTACAGCATGGCCTGTTTTCAACATCAAACATACTTATTATGTTCTAAGTATTGTACTTTTTATTGCAGTAATGTATTATGGATCAGATTATACATTATAATATATATTATTCCTATTGATCTGTATGCAACTGTTGACCCTTCAATGTCACTTTAGATGTAATTGAACAGAACAGATGTTGGAGAGAAAGAAAGAGAGAGAGATAGAAAGAGAGAGAGCAGAATAAATAGACTAATACAGTGGTTGGTTCAGAGCATTGAGAGTGGGGGATAGTGTCGGAGCAGGAAGGGTGGAGATGGAAGGGGAGAGACAGAGGAGTGAGGGAGGGATGGGGAGAGGCAGGAGGAGTGAGGGAGGGATGGGGGAGAGGCAGAAGGAGTGAGGGAGGGATGGGGGAGGCAGGAGGAGTGAGGGAAGGAGGGAATGAGGGAGGGATGGGGAGAGGCAGGAAGGAGGGAATGAGAGAGAGGCAGGAGGAGTGAAGGAGGGAATGAGAGAGAGGCAGGAGGAGTGAAGGAGGGATGGGGGAGAGGCAGGAGGAGTGAAGGAGGGATGGGGGAGAGGCAGAAGGAGTGAGGGAGGGATGGGGGAGAGGCAGGAGGAGTGAGGGAGGGAATGAGAGAGAGGCAGGAGGAGGGATGGGGGAGAGGCAGGAGGAGGAGGGGATGGGGGGAGAGGCAGGAGGAGTGAGGGAGGGATGGGGGAGGAGGAGTGAGGGAGGGAATGAGAGAGAGGCAGGAGGAGTGAAGGAGGGATGGGGAGAGGCAGGAGGAGTGAAGGAGGGATGGGGGAGAGGAGGAGTGAAGGGGGATGGGGGAGGCAGGAGGAGTAAGGAGGGATGGGGGAGAGGCAGGAGGAGAAGGGAGGGATGGGGGAGAGGCAGGAGGAGTGAAGGAGGGATGGGGGAGAGGCAGAAGGAGTGAGGGAGGGATGGGGGAGGCAGGAGCAGTGTAATGAAAAGCGGAGCCCCCGCTGTGCAGGTGAGAGACCTGTGAGGAGGAGCTCTGTGTGGGAAGGTTCTTGCACGCATCAGCAGGCTTGTGGCCATTGATTATCTCGTGTTAAACCCGCCACCAAACGAGGCTCCGGAGACTAATTAGAGCAGGGCCCGGTCTGCCCAGGCACCCCATTGACACCTCATTTGCTCTGTGCAGGTCCGTGTGGAATCCTGCATTATCTCTACAGCTGGATCATGTCTTCCATTTGCTAGATTATTTATTTGATTTATTTTCTTATTGCATGCTCTGATCCAGGATGACTTGCAGAAGCAACTCAGAAGAACCATTCTCTGGGGTAGAACCATTGTGTTCCAATAGGATTTGAACTGTTAAGCTTCTGGTTACAAGTATTCCTTATTCAAGAATCTATATGACAACTGGAAAGATATTTTAAGCAGTGTTAACAATTTTCAAAGCAATATCAACCATTTCACAATATGCTACAAAATGCAATAATGGATTTGCACCTGATATGAAATGTTACATAACTGTATGAAAATGCATATGAAATCTGATAACCATTACATTTTATGTTTTAAAAAGAAAAACACTTTCTAAAAATATGTTTGTCAAACGCTTCCAGCTTTCATTTGGTTATCGCAATGAGAATCAGGGTACAATCTGGCTGAAGCCTCTATTTAATTGAATCCAAATTTGTATCTTAATTAAATTATATTTAAGCCAACATTGCATTATTCCGTTTTTACAAGCTTGGCAGTCATTGCAATGAGCAAAAAATTAAGAAATGAAAAAAAGAGTATGTCATGTTACTCAAAAGTGAAGAGCGGAGTACACTGCAGTTATATTGAATCAAGCCCCTGGTGTGAAATAAATCAAGTGCTTATTTACTTTAAAGTGAGAATGAGAACTACTCTGAAACTCAGGTTCATTCCACAGCGAGGATCACGGATAAGAAAATAAAAGTCTGTCCGGCCTCACTTGCTCCCCCCACAACCCCCTACCCATGTTAAAAATGATTAACAACTGTCCAGGTCTGGGCTAGGCTGCCCCAGCACTCTAATACAGTATCTCACACTGAGTAAGTCAACAATGGAATTTGTTGTTGCAGGGGCCTGTCCTAGTAAGAACAGATGTAGGGTTCCGCTCCGATGCGATCAAAGGGGAACCACGTCCCTGGCCCAGATGGAGAGCCTATGGGTGGGATTCGGGGGGGCGTGGCCATGTCCAATTCGGCCAGCTGCTCTCAGTGGCACAATGGTGAGTGGACACCGGACCCCAGCACTTGAGCCCCACTAAAAAGACATCATTAGGAACTAATATGTGTTGAAAATGAGGGGGGTGGACAATGGGATCAGGTCTGCCACAGAATGAGGAGGCTCGTTGGAAAGGACAGTGGACGTGCCTGTCCCTGTGCCACCACGCGTCTTTTTGTGGGTGCCACCACCATCTTCTTCCACAGTCATTCTAACTTTCAGTTTTTTAATGATACCTACTTTTATTTCAGATTTATGAAAATTCAAACACACACAAATGTCAGCATATTGAAAACATTGTTGCTCTGTGAGAGAATAAACAGTGAATGGTTGGTTGCTCTATTCATTTACAACTGTGCCTTGTTTGATGTGGCTGAGTTCAGTCTGTGTGGCGCACCCATCCCAGCTACTCTCTCTCTGCACTTAATCTTATTGCATTTTCCATAAAAACTCAAATAAATTTCTGAGAACAGCCCCAGGTGGCTTTTAAATTCTCCTTGCCCTTGTGTATTTTTGTACTTCCAGACAAGTTGTGAACTCTGATTATTTTTCATATTCACAGATTCATTTTTAAAAAACATTTTAAATCATGCAACTCCCACACTAACAAAGGGGTGTCTTCCCTCTTTAGTGAAAGTTCAGTTTCATTCTATCCTATAGTTTGTGGGAAAAGATGACTTTGGTCCCAAGACTGAAAACATACCAGTCCATATGTGGAACAGTGCATTTGGTCGAATGAAACAAAGGCTCTGACTGGAAGATCCATCATCATAATGATAACCTGTCATAAAAGCAATCATAAAAATGTGCTTCTATTACTGTGGGATCCAGACGACAGCGTTTAAAAGACAATCCAAAATCATGGTTTTATTTAATTCTTCATTTGCCTACATGGTTTACTTTAAATGTGTCCTAGACCTGCAACACAACACACACTAGCACTATTTCTGTCTAATTCAGCGATTACATTTTTTTCCTAAATAAGACACCACAGACTGTCTAAGCTATTTGATGCTGAAATTAGAAAATTATGCAAAATGGCACCCCCTTCAAATTATGTTAATGTCTTTTAAGTACTTGTTTAACCGCTGAAAAACAATTCCTTCGCGAAAGAACCACTGACACAATCTAATTTTAGGCAAGACGGTTTCTGTAGCCAGCTGGAGCACAAGCTGGGGTGAACTTACTCAAGTGAGAAAAAGAATGATACGTGGAGCACTGAATGAGATTGGGAATTGTGGGAAATCTCCTGAAGATTTCTGCACCCAAGGTAATGGAAACAGCATGAATTCTGCCCCCCTCTGAAAAACCTCTCAGGATATTCTTCTGTACATTTTAACTGCACGTCTTTACAAAGGCACACCTGCTCAGCACTGATAAAAACAACAAAAAACACAATTTGAGACTGAATATGTTCTTAAGACTACAGTGCTTGAGAGGGAAAAAGGAGCAGAATAACTCAATGTATCGGCTGGATTTCTTGTGTCCAACAGCTGCCTACCCTCTACAGTAGCCTACTCCTCTTAAAGGACATTGTTCTTTGCTTGGCAGATGGCCTTTTCTATGGTGACTAGCATAGCCAACATTTATTTGAACACACCAACCATTCAAACAGCTGGAAATTTACTGAAAGCAATTCAGATAAGAACATTTCTTAAAGAGTACAGCCACACAGCAAAGTGCTACCCTCCTCCTGTGTAGAATCCAGTAAGTAGTCTTATGACCCTTATTTATAGTAAATAAAAAACTCTATTATCCCCATGTCCCTGCCACAGACTAATTGTCTATGCTAAACACAAAAGAGGTACCTCAGAGTTAATGTATTGACATAATGTATGGACCACTAGGTAAAGCACATTCTCTAATCTACTCGTATGTGCTTCTGTGAACGGCTGAATTCATGGCTGGATAAGAACCTATCCAGGTCTCGGCCTTGATTACTTACAGGGTGGGTCATGACCCTTCGGTCCTCATCTGCAGCCCAGGACCTGTTGCGTCTTAATGCCACTTAATGAACTGAGCGGGAGCACGGTTACGTCCCGCCCCATGTATTTTCTCAGCTTTGGAAAAAGAGCTGACGTTTTAATAAGCCCATCTGTACGTGTTAGGGACTCGCTTGAAACGCTTTGAAGAACACGGGCTTATTTTATTCTTAAAGACATAAATTTAATTAAGAATTCGACTCCCCACTGGATTTAAACGGCATTAAAAGTTTCCAGTCGTTAACATCAGGAATGTGGCATTTGAGCCAACCCTCGGGTGTTGCCATGGCCACCGATTATTTCAATGGTCCATGGTCTTGGGCAAATGTTTCCATTGTTACTGTAATTATAACAACTTCAACACGGTTCGCTGTGTAGCTACTGTGGCAGTCATCAAAAGAAGGACTCCACAACCTACTGGGACACAAAGTCCAGTAAGATATGCTCAGTATATTGTGCTACAAGACCCAATGTCCAGTGCAAGATCTTGAGCGTCACCCTGACTGTCACTGCACTGTGCTATACTTCAGTGATGCTACAGCTCAATTTGTGGAGGTCAAATCACAGTATGTGATACCTTATGACTTGAGAGCCCAGTTTACAAACAGACAAATTGGCACAAAGATACATAGATATACAACTAGATATTTATACATACATACGTACACACACTGGGCAGGAAATGACATATTCAATGCCATACTGACAGGAAACCGCATTCACTCACCAAATAGAGTATAATCGGACACTATTTCCCCATCTGAGAACACAAAGGGTGAATGTATTGCATTATTCCCTGGCTGTGCCTGATAAAGTCCTGCTCCATGTCTTCGGCTTTCCTTTGAAAACACCCAGAATGCAAGGGTCAGCGCTTCCCAGAACCCAATATCATTTTCTGCTCACTCCATGGCAAGATTTCATCCAAACATCTGGAGTCTCTTCTCTCTGGGGACCGAGACCTGTTCTGTGCTGTAAACAGCTTCAAACGGCTTTAACCCCACGGAGCGTACTCAATCATCCATCAATCTCACTTATTAGTCTCAGAGGGAACCTTGGGACATTCTCAATAAACAAACCCAGGGTAAGAGCATAGTTTATCAATCTTACATTTAAGAGCCATCCACCTGGACTTCACCTTGCCTGTGTTTTTGTTCACACATACTTTGACTAATTAATTCACTGGTAATATTGAAGTAGATGCATTTTGTGTAATGACATTTGTTCAGAAATTTAAAACCACTGTTCTGAAAGCAATCCATATGTTTTGTGTGGTTCTGATGAGGTCTTAAGTTCTTTGTAAAACATGTTCTGGTTCTCAAGACACATACACTGGTGGAACCAGCTGTGTGGTAATATGTTTAATTACCAAAGTATTTGAAAAATGATCAGGGTACCAGAAGCACACACAGGCATTAACTTCAGATTTAAGTTTATTATTTCTTCTTTAATATGCAGCCAAAAAAGGATCTTGAGTTGACTTATACAAATACCTAAAGCTAGCAATTCGATAATAGGTAAAGTATGCCAATTTTTCAGTCTTGGGTATTCCAATGAAAAATGTGTCATAGGCAGTGAAAGGAGAACACAGGACAGTGAATGTTTGTTCAGTATAAAATGGCCCGGGCCACAAGGCCACAGTGCTAAGCTATGTTATGGAGGCAGGGTTAGAAACCCGCAGGTCTGTGCTGAGGGGCTGGTCTGCCAAGGAAAACAAAGACAAGCGAACGGGGAGGAGGGGAAAAATCATTCCACTCAGGACATTCTTTGAAGGATTATTTCTTAATTAAATTTTGGTTATGATGCAGGCGCCTATGATTTTGTTTTCAGAAATGTGAAAGAGCGCACAGGAAATGACGAGGAGAGCGTGTAACTGAACAGCCTTCGGATTTGTACTATTATTATTTTTTGATTAGGAAAAATAAAGGTATCCTTAAGGTGCCAAAATGAATTTTATCGCAACAGGGACTCAAATGCCAGAAAAGCTACAAAAATATTCTAGCTTATAGCTGTTTCAAAGCTTCTTCACAAGCAGAGGAGGGCTTGAGAGGGAAGGAATTCTCTTTCCAAATTCCGTAACACCCTTGAGTAAGGTTTGGTCTCTAGTCAGCTTTTGCTTTAGGCCCCCAGGGCCAGCAGAGTGAAGTCCACAGTGGAAACAGTCAGTGACCCACAAACAGGTCACTGCTAGATGGGTTGTTTTAACCCACTCACGCCTCAAAGCTCAAAGCTAAAAACCAACAGAACATAATGGAAACCTACCTTTTCCCACCACACTCATTAGCCACACATAATGGGTGCAAAAATGTTGTTTCTCTCCCCCATATCAGGACAGCCCTACTATCAAGGGGTCGTGTTTCTGAGGTACAATGCTTGAGTTTATCCTGTTCAGGTTCAGTCAGCGCATTTTAATCAAGTCTACACTTCAGAGTTTAAACGTGAATAAAACTGGACTGCTACCACACCCAGGAATATATCAACATATTCAGTTTTGATATAGAATTACTATTAAATAATTTTAAATAATGGAAAAAATCCACCCATTCCAGTGTACAGTGTTGAGTAGTACAGGGCTGCACTGTATTTGTTGGGCTGTCAATGGTGGCATATATTTGCTATTGATCCTAACTAACAAAAACTGCACTCAGATTTTTACATTTATATAAATATTGACATCGAACACAATGTTTAATAAACTGTGTTGATCTTAGCCAGCTATGTACATAAGTATTTAAACAATAGAACACAAGGGAAATTGGACATTTTTATCCCTGGCCTCTACAAGGCAAATAAAATGGTAAAACAATTATAATGTCATGAAATACATTTATTTTTGGCCGCACATCAGTATGTATTAAATGTGAATTATTTGCGGGTGATTTCTAGCAATGTGAGCCCCTAGGCCGGGTGTTGCACTGGTGTGAGTGATCTTTGTTTTGCATGGTTTGCTTAAGTTACTTTGCTTTTGCCTTTCATGTCACAGTTAATGGGAGAGAAGCCAAAGAATTCCCAAAAGGCACTTTGATAAATTGCTGGAGCAATATTCTCATGCCATGTTGTCAGTATGCAATATTCTGAGCATTTTATTTGGGCTGAGAGGACATCAAATACATATGAGGAGTTTTATTCGAGTAAGAAACATACATTGCTGCAGATCTCATTGGCTAAAATATGTAAGAATGTCCAATTTATTATTCCAACTGACAAACAAACATTCAGTTTGCAGAGGTTGAACCTGTCAGACCTCTGGTACAGTACACTATGCACAAGCAAGCATAGAGGTTGAGAGATGGGATCTGTATACATGATTTCAATCTATCACTGCTGCACATTCAAATGAGTTATTTTCCCAGACATCCCACTGAAAAAAGACAGTGTACAGCTGACCCGGGAAAGGATGTTTGTTACGCAAATAAATAGTGCTACATGTGTTTAAATTGTATGAGCTGCAGAATTTTGTTCTGTTTGGTTTAAGATGTGAGTTTGTGAATTGCATTAGGACACTCCATGTGTGCCTCTCTGGTTAAACAGAGCAGCACAGGGAGATCACTGCTTTGGGTGCCTGCTGAAACACTGTGTTTGGCTCTTGCTCTGATTGGGCCTTAGGCCTGTGGGCCTGCAATATGTTTGAAAATCACACACTCTGAGCATCTCGACCGCCTCCGTTTCCTTGGTGGCTAAATAAAGACCTAAACGTGTAAACACACTCAGCTCTGTCTAGAAACCGGCCGAAAAAGATGCAAACTTCTTCCTCGAGGCAGATAAAAAACAAAATTATTTGCTTCTTTCATAGGGGAGCTGCGTGTAGCCAACGCCCCGTTACACAGCACAGCAAGCGCTGAAGATACAGTACATGTGTTTCCCATTTCCTGCTGTCCTGGCAAGGAGAGACTGACTGTAAAAACTCCTCTTGTGTCAGCAGTTTTATGCCTGTTATCAAATACTTTGACTCAAACCAGTAAGCCAGAGTAGAAATACTCTCCGTGTTTAAAGTTAAAATACTCTCACACGCAAGCACACACACAAGCACGCATGCATGCACACAGACACTCACACACATACACACACACACACACGCGTATGGAGTGTCGCATAGACTGCACTTCATTAGATTACAAAGTCATGAACACGTATACATATTATGTGAAAGCTTAAATGCTTAAAAGACACAGCCTACAAAATGGAAGAAACATTTGAAGAGTGAGACATTAAACTCAAGCAGGATAGCATGAGAAGCAGTTACTGCAGACACAGGTGCAAGTCATTATGCTCCCATTCCTGCTTGCATTAGGAGAGAGTTGGAAGCCGCATGTGGACGCAGGAAAACATTTCTGCAGAGGTGTTTGGTCCACCGTTACATCACTTTAAAACTCTGTTTTCTTCTGGTCTTCATTTGTCTGTTTTGTAAGGTAAAACGAATGCACTCATTTTGGCTTACCGCCGTCGTCAGAATTTTAATTTAGAACAAAGTGAAAAGCAAGCATGTATGTGCGTGCACGCGCACGTGTGTGTGTACCGTACATGTGTGTACATGCACCTTTAACAAGGTAATGAGACACACAAATGGGATCCCTGCCAATCAACTTCAGTGAAGACTGTCAAATGAACAGTCAATCTTAAGACTTATTGGATTAGACACCTCAAAATGGTAAAATATATATTTTTTATTTTAATAAATGCATTTTTGTGCATGTATTACTTTCTCTTATTTTTTTAGATAACACAATAAATAAAACTGTACTTATGGAGTTATCATAGTCATCTTGGGTTCCATCTACTAAATGAAATTTTCCACTTGTTAAACAACAACAATGCCAAAATGCAATTTCTGCTGCAGAAGCGAAAGTTAAAATGGTATACACTGAGAATGGTCACTCCAGTCAGTGTGATGTCATGTTTTTCCTTCCTATAGAATGCTACAACACAAACTTACTCTAGAAATAATATTTTTCATACTTAAAGAGATTACAGATACATCACATCTAATACAGACGGCACCATTTTGTTTTCTTTCAAAACACTGTAAATAATCGTTTTCACAGGCTCAGAGTATCTCCAGAGATTCTTGTCCTATTTTGTAGGTCAGACAGAGAAAACCCCCATCATCAAATGTTCAGTAAAACTAGCAGAAATATATACATCAATGATTACTTCACTCCACTCTTAAATCAGCCATGCTAGGAATCAGGGCCAATAAACAAGGTATAATCCCAAACACAGGAGATGGTAACTCATTTTTTATTCCTGAAAGATAAATAAATCTCCACCTTCACAAGAATCTTTTATATTCATCGCTATCTGCCTCTTGGACATAAATGTCAAAGTACATAAAGCAATTCCTCTAGAGCCTCCCATGAATGATACCTAGGACATTCTAAGACTTGTAGTGCAATCGCTTTAAGTGGAGCAGTTGACAGCGTTTATCTCTTCATCAAAGGCCTGACAAATGAGTTTGTGTCATGCCTCTTGGTGAGTCTATTATTGCATTATTGCGTGCCATTCATTCGGGTTTCGCATAGACAGGCATCTTGAAAATATTTGGAACAGGACATATTAACTTACGGGCGAGAGTATTTTGACATGTGTCACGAACGTTTCATGTAAGCATTCCGTAGATATAGGATAACAGATTGAATTCGGTTGCTGACCTTGTCATTATTAAGAGATGTAGCATGCCATTTCCTGGGGAAAATGCACAATGCACAAAGTAAAACCATGGCAGGCACAGGCTAGCATGTGCACATTGTGACTGAATTATGCTACCTACCTTCATGGACAATTGGGACACTCAAATGTGATTGTGAAACAAGGTTGCATTCACCTTTCAAATCCCCCTGTGCCTTCTATGAAAAATAAGTGGATTTCAAGTTCAAATGCAAACAGTTTTTTTCTTTTTCTTTTTTTGCAGGAACTGGCCCGATAAGGCTAATGCGTTGTGCAAATTCACACAGCTGTGCTGATCCAACAGAACCCCGAGGCAGCACATTACCCCTGTGGTGATGGAAAACCTATCTGCACACAGAGAGCGGCATCTCCACGCTGAAGCACGCCGACAAACACGGCTCACGGCGGCCTAGTCCAGCACATTTTTAAACACGACTCTACGTTCAGTCCAGCCATAACGTGCCTCTATGGATGTGGGGAAGGCTTCATGCATTTTCGCAGCATTACGGGTTTGGCAGTCTTTCAAATTTACAAAGGGGATTTGTTAGTCAAAACAAAAGATGATGCGTCTTGTGTTGTCCCTGTTTTATTTAGTACAGAGAGAGAGGGCGTGACAATGAGCTGTGTGCTGTCCTCGTTAAAAACAGCAACAGTTGCAGTCTCCAGACATACAGGGTGAGCCACTCAGCTGCCTTTAAACTATAAATAAAAAAGGTACCGAATGCATGCATGATGAAAGAAAAATTAAATATCTTTGTCTATGTGATAAATATAATCACAAAGAAATTAATATAGACAGTTAATGCTAACGGTTAATTAGTAGTTCATTTGAAAATGACATCATAATATTTGTGGTGTAGAAAGGATTTTTAATTAATCTGAGCAACATAGCTGTTACTGTTATATTATGCAATTGATAATTTAAGTGGTATTTTATGCTGCCTCTGGGTTACATTTTATTACGTACTACAGCAACAATACAGGCTTGCAATGATAGTACAGGGAGGTTTATGAGCTCCTCACAGACCCATTGGAAAATTACAACAAACCAAAAGACACGGGTACAGTATTGCTGCCAAGTAACAATCTTCCTACACTGGAAAGAAATGGATAGAGGTATGCTAAGTGTATCAAGCCTGTGGCTGGGGCTAGCGCACGCCCTTGAGCAGCTTATTGCAGGAGTGTCAGAGGACACCATGTGTTCACACAGCCTCGCTCTTAGCTGTCCCAGGGTGCACTGAGGTGACAGCCCGAGGGCTCGTAGACTTTTCTCACAGCGAGAGCAAGGGCTGAGAATCCCTTCATCAAACCACAGCACAGCCGCAGACAACCCGTCCATTCAAAAAGACAGGTAACACAATAGGCGTCTAATAAAAACATGCCATGATTGGTTTTACAATATTTACCTAAAGGCTGCTGTTAGATGGTCCCTAAACAGTCATCAGGAGCTTACCCATAATGATTATCATAAAATATAAATTATTGTTACTCTCCAAACTGAATTATCTACCATGTTGCATAACTCATTTTGAGTGCTCTTTGATTAATGTATTAAGTAAACATAATTAAATCAAAATATGACTATCAGGTTAACACGACGATCTGTTGTAACTTGAAGATAAATATTTGATGTCTTTTTAAAAATGAGTACTTAAAGCAGCAAACCCTGTTTCGTTGGTTAGACTCACTAAGCAAACACTGTGTCACCCATGGCTCCCAAAAGGAAGATTTATGTTTGGCTGGTATGTCCATACAAATATTTATCTATGGTTTTAATATTCACAGAAAAAGAACTTTGACCCTTAGTGTCAAAGCTAACATCATGTTAGTGCAGCCATGTTATTCAGTGATCAAATGTTCAGGTGGACATGCTATGCACAGAGACAGTGCGGAAAAGGCTCCTGTTGCCGCGGCAGACTCAGAGAGCGGAGTGGAGTGGAAAGCAGACTGGAGCGACACTTTAGCGACACTCTCCCACGGGGCGCTTCCCAGGCTGGCATGGGCGTGGTTAAAGAGCAGAGTTTGGCTCATCGGATTGCTATGTGTTTACTGTACACACACAACCCCGGCAAGGGGGTGGGGAAGGGAAGTGGAGCTGCCTCACTCCAGGCAGAATGGGTGTGTGTGTGTGTGTGTTTGGGGGTTAAAACCGATATCACTGAACACGACAAACCGACGCTGTGGCGCGATCCCACATGTAAATCAGACAATACACAAAAGGTGATCTGTTGTCATTCCAGGGAAGTTCACACGCCTTCATCGCTGGCAGTCTCTCCTTATTGTTGGGTGTTAAGTTGCATTCTCTCTGTGCTCTCAATCAGACAGTACAACAGGGGTCAGCCTTTTCCCTCGAGCAAAACTCTGCCAAAGAGGTTCTATTTAGCGACTAGATACTACAATCAAGCCTCTGCAAGCTAGCTCCTCTGAGAACTGCTCTACTTTCTTCTTCAACGGTCAGGCCTGAAACATTACAGAGAGTTTAAACACACTGATTGTGACTATAAGCAGAAGCCTGTTTCTGGCACTGCTCTAATGTGAAGGTTCAGGTCAGTGCACTGTGCCTGGAGAATGACTGGAACAGATGGCCTGGATCTGCAGGTGTCCTGGCTCTGTGTGTGAGGGGTGTGTGTGTGCGTTTGTGTGTGAGTGGTGTGTGGGTGTGTGTGTGCATGTGTTCATGTGTGTGTGCGTGAGGGGTGTGGGTGTGTGTGTGGGTGTGGAGGAGGGGGCTTTGTAAATACACTGCCCAGTGCCAGAGGACAGGAAAACTACGACCAATACCAGGGCCAAGAAATGGAGGTACACTGAGACTTGCAGTATCCAAGAGAATGGAGACACGCAGAGACATTTCCAACACAAGACAGGAACAATCACAGAGAAACACAATGACAACTGAGACCCATGACCTGAGCTCAGTACAAAAGAACAGCAGAACACTGAGAACCTGCCCGCTCCAGTGATGTGGAGGGACACTCATCCCATGCTTGGAAACAGCAGCAACCCAAACACAGGGAATTCAAAACAAGCCCACTGCAAGGAACAAAAGCATCCATCGGACTGGGCATACATTCACCACAGAGTGCAATGCAGATGTGGTCTGACTTACAGAGCCTTACTGTGAGAATTTCAAGGTCATTCTCCATTTTCTTTAAATACCTATTACGAGTAATGGCTCAGAACTCAGTGTCCATAAAGAACACATAAGAAGCGGCTGTAAAGCACACAAGAACATTATGCACGTTCACACATATTTGCATACATAAGCTTGCCAACATGATTGTAGCTGCTGCATTATTTATCTTCCCCAGAAAGAAAAGAAATCACATCAAACACACAATTGATCAAGATGTTCCACTCTGTATGTACTCAGCTGCTAACAATGAGATCTTTCTCAGGCCTTCTCATTGGGTTTCCATTTAATTACATCAGACTTCCAGAGCCCACTGGGGATGAAAACACATTCTAACACATGTGTGCACACACACACACACACACACACACACACACACACACACACACACACACGCTCATACAATGGGCCCACATTCGTGGTGAGGAGAATGATTGCAGAGTTAATACACCCTTTCACCACATACGTTTACCACAAGTTCAGCACAGCTAAACAACTTATACAGCAGTAACTGCCCTCAAATTAGAGAGCCTATCTGTTAATTAAGCTGTGTTTTCTTCTTTTGGAAGGATTCATTTTTCCAGCTGGTTAAAAACAAGCCCTTCCCTACACTGTTGTGTTTTAGTTATTCAGTCTTGAAAGAGACAAATGTGTGTGTGTGTGTGTGTTCTATTAACATAAGTGTGACTGAGTATGAATGTAATTTGCTTGTCTGTATGAACATGTGTTTGCACTTTGTGTTTGTGACTGAGTATGTGTTTGAGTGTTGTATGTGATGGAGAGAAAGAAACAGAGATAGAGATGGAGGAGAGAGTGCAAGTGTGTGAGTGTGTGTGTGTGTTTGTGTGTGTGTGTCAGCGTGTGTGAGAGATCACAGAGAGAGAGACACATGGGAGAGAGAGCATAAGTATGTATATGAGTGTGTGTGAGGGGCTGTGTTTGAGCGGCAGAGACCTGGGCCAGGGCGCGCTGTCCCTGCAGCGCCTCACAGTAAGTGGGGCTTGTGTTTGGAGCTGCCCCTGAGAGTCTGTGTGGTTTCCTCCACACGTGCTGCGCAGCTGAGGAGAGGCGGGGAGAGGACGAGGGGAAGCTTCCTGTGTGGACTCCGCCCTGCTCCCCTGCTCCGGCGGCACAGACACTTTAGGAATGGCCAGAGGGGCACGGCCACAGGGGATGCCTAGCGAGGTCGGGCTCTGTTTGCGCCGCTGCTGTGAAGACCCGTAAAGAGGGTGAGCGAGTTGGTCAAAGCATTTTGGCAATGAAATAAAATCAGCATACTCCAGTATAATCCTTTCACCTTTGTCTTTCCTCTCTGTTATATTCCTTATAAACTTTAGAGACCCGGTGTCAATGAATCTCTGCTTTCATCGTTAGATCATTGGACACATAAGTTCTCGCTCTCCCATACACACACACACACACACACACACACACACACACACACACACACACACACACACACACACACATACATGATACAGGATAGGCCAGCATTGCAAGAGAAGCCTCCCAAAAGCCTCAGCAAAAGGGCAGAATGAGGATTCAGGTCAAGATCCTATCATAAAAACGCAGCTTGGCACATCTTCAAACACAGTTGAAACAATAGTATGCAATCACTGACACAAACCGTTGCACTAAATATTAAATCATACAGCCAATTCCACATAATTATTTACAGATGAAATTTCTTTCCACAGAGACCAGGAAGGCCTGCCAAGAACATTTAAAAAGGTCATGGCTCAGGTCTGCTCAAAAACTTATTTCGGTAAGACACAAATTTACTGAATATGACATGAAACAGAATGAGGCGCGATTCATTTTCAGGCCAAACATATTTTAGTGTCTTAGCGTTAGGACTGAAAACGCACACTCTTAGCTGGGAAAATTTGAAGTGTCAACATCATATGCCAGGAGAGACTCATTCACCGTAATGGAGTGCCCTGAAAAAACACGCCGTTGATTAGCGTCATCTGTCAATATCAGTCACCCTATCACAAATGCGCCCTGCCAAAATCATACGAACAGCAGTAGTCAGGAAACATACTTGGGTGCTTAAAAATTTTGAGTGAGCACCACTTTAAAATGTGGAATGTACAGAAAAAGAAAATCTGCATTTTGTTACTTATTCAATAAACCACAAGAGGCTCAGTTCACACCAAGTGGCTGACTTTGTGAGAAAGATTTAATGAAAGGTTGCCTCTTTTATATTCATCTGGGGCATGTCCTACGGGAGGGACCAGCAAAAGGACATCTTTTATTTGAGTGTGAGAGGAAAACACAGGCACAAAGCTTAGCTGGGAGAGGATCTACTTTTTCTATTATAACACTGTGGCACCAGAATGAATCCCACAGCCATTTCTGCCTGCTTCATATGCAAAGCATTGTGTACTTCAGCTCTAGAGAAACATTTCAAAATTTGCACTAAGGAAGCAAAAAAAGCTATACAAAATCTAGTAAAATTCAATGAAAAAAATTACAATGTGCACATTGACTAAGCCCAGAGAACCAAAGAGACATACTGTAGGCATTAAATGGTAAAACCAATTCTCATCGACATTAAACGTGATCCACATTGGCCGAATGAGATGTGAGGTGATTGCGAAATTATTGTGTTGACAGAGCGACGATTAGCTAAGTCTTAGAGCCTGCAGTAGTCAGATATGTTCCTGTTTGATGTCTTCCCGTTGTTTTTCAAAAGGCACCTGCCAGATTTCTGCTCCCCAGAAAGTATAAAACAACACAGGCTTTGGTCAGCAGCTGCATTCGGAGCGAAGCGGAGCGGCGCGTCTCTGAGGACGCCGAGCTGCTCATCGCGCCAGAGGCTGATCCCTTCCTAGATCAATAGATGGGGCCGGGCTGTTTTTATTATCGTCCGCTCTATTCCTGGAGGCCAAGCACATTCCCCAGCACCTCCGCCTCAGCGCAGACAGGCCTGATTGTCTACCTGACAGACCCGGCTCCCTGGCTGTCTGATCAAACCCCCTTCTCTTACTGGCTCACAGTAACCGTAGCTACAGCGTGCCATGGGGGCCCAGACTTGCAGCGATCTGTACACAGTGTCACAACCCGGCTCATAAGGCCATGACAAAAGAGGGAGACCACACAGGGAATTACGGTGCAAACAATCAAACTTTATTATTAATCAGAATGAAACACGTGAGAAAGGAGAAAACATGATGTGTGGAAGTCTGTAAGCTATCAGTTGTGGGTGCATGTGTCTGGATGAGTGAAAAGGGTAGTGTTGAGAAATGTTGTTTGATGCAAATACCAACACAAACCAAACCAACTAGCTAAACCAAGCCAAACCAAACCAGACCAGACCAAACCAGACCAGACCAGACCAAACAAGACCAGACCAAACAAGACACCCACGTATGTGGAACCGGCAAGCAAGCCACTAAGCCAACAAAGAGCACCCTAAAATGGGCGGAGGCAGGTTAAATAAGGTAGGGCACTACCTCCAGGTGTGCCTCAATTATCTATGGCTCATCCCAGCTCCGCCCACCAGCCTCCTGTTTCAAAAAAAAACACAACCACCCAGGAAAACGACAAGTGGAGCCGGGGAGCCGTAACACCCCCATAAAAGCAGATGGGACCAGGGCCCTGAAACAAATTCACTAGTCCCAACAATTACACATAACCATCAATCTAAGAAAAAATAATGGTCTACCCAATTACCACCAACCCCACCTTCTCACCCCCCATATCACACCCTATCCTCCAACGTCAGCAACCTGGTACCTAAGGAAGCAATTTAAGATGAGGAGGAAGAGCATAAGAGGGGAAAGACACAGGGACCAAGGGCAGAGAGACAGACCACATAAACCTATGGGGCGGGTGCCCGCGACAAGGCATCTGCCATCACATTATCACGCCCTTAATGTGCCGGATATCAAGGTGGTAACCTTGCAAGAAAAGGCACCATCGCATGAGTCGCTGGTTCGGGTTCTGTAGGGAATGCAGAAAGGTTAGAGGGTTGTGGTCGGTGTAAACCACCAAGGGTACTACCCCTGACCCCACATACACATCAAAATGCTGCAATGCCCAAATTAGTGCAAGCGCTTCCTTTTCCACCACTGAATAGTTGAGCTGATATGAGTTGAATTTTCTTGAAAAGAAAGAAACTGGTTGGTCAATGCCCTGCTCACTTGACTGTAGTAACACAGCTCCTGCTCCCACATTACTGGCATCTACTTGGAGCTTAAAAGGCTGATCCAGCCGAGGTGCCAACAGTACAGGGGCAGAGCTTAGGAGGGCCTTAACATCCTCAAAGGCCTGCTGACAACGTGGAGACCAGATGTATTCGGCTCTGGCCTTCAACAAATCAGTCAGCGGCGCCACCACAGAAGAAAAATTACGACAAAAGGCACGATAATAGCCTACCATCCCTAAAAACCGCATCAACTCCTTTTTAGTAGCTGGAGGAGGGTAGTGGTCAATTGCCAACACTTTAGCACGCAAGGGCCGTACTTGACCCTGTCCAACCACCTTACCTAGGTAAGTCACTGTCGCCCTGGCAAACTCACACTTCGCCAGATTTACAGTGAGACAAGCCTCAGACAGACGGTCAAACAGGGCTCGCACTCTACACAAATGATGGTCCCAAGTGTCGCTGTAAACCACCACATCGTCCAGATATACAGCACAACCTTCCAACCCAGAGACAACGCGATTCATTAGGCGCTGAAAAGTCGCTGGCGCATTACGCAAACCAAAACTCATTACCGTATAGGAATACAAACCAGAGGGAGTGATAAAAGCAGAAATCTCACGAGCTCTCGCCGATAAAGGAACTTGCCAGTAGCCCTTCAACAAATCGAATTTACTAACAAATTTTGCAGAACCGACTTGATCAACACAATCATCAACACGTGGAAGCGGGTAAGAATCAGACTTTGTTATAGCATTTACCTTCCTGTAGTCCGTACAGAATCTAAAACATACCGTCTGGCTTATTCACTAAAATACACGGAGAAGCCCAACTAGAAAACGAAGGTTCGGCAATGTCATTGTCAAGCATGTACTCCACCTCAGAGTCCAACTGCTTACGTTTGTCCAGTGAAACTCGATAAAAACGCTGGCGGATGGGTTCAGCATCCCCAACATCTATATCGTGCTTTACTACATGGGTACGAGAAGGGACATCTCCAAACAAACAACGATACTCCTGAATTAAATTAATCAAATCAGCACGCTGAGAAGCCGACAAGTGGTCCAATACAGCATTCAAATTACTCAAAGACTCGGAATTTTTCAACCGACCACGCAAGACACAATCATCAGGCACTTTAATATCCTCTTCGCCACACACTGCCACCGTGGATTTGAACAGGAGAAACAGCAGGAGTAACAGCGGCTGCCAAAACCACAGGCTTTGTATCTGTAGACACATGTGGATCGGGGTTAACAAGAGCAGAATCAGACGAGCGAGCATAATATGGCTTCAACAAATTCACATGACAGAGCTGAGTAGCCTTCCTCCGATTAGGAGTAGCTATTATGTAATTCTGTTCAGACACCTGACGTACCACCGTAAAAGGACCAGTAAACTTCGCCTGAAAAGGTGACCCAGTTATGGGTAAAAGCGCCAGGACTTGATCACCCAGGCTAAAATGTCGACGCTCAGCTCGACGATCAAACAGTCGTTTCATTTTCCCTGGGCAGAGGAAAGTTTCGTCTTCACCATCTCACTAGCGGCATAAAGCCGACGCGTCTAAAATCGTTAACATAGAGCAATACATTTTTGGAGGCTCTACCGTCCTCCAATCATTTTGCAGCACTGCCAAAGGGCACGCACAGTGTGCCCAAACACAAGATCATTAGGGCTAAACCCAGTACTCTCCTGCGACACCTCTCTAGCTGCCAACATTAGCCAAGGCAGTCCTTCTTCCCAGTCACGGTCCATTTCCGTACAGTACGCCCGTAACAACGACTTTAGCGTTTGATGGAACCGCTCCAACGCCCCCTGACTTTGGGCATGATAAGCACTCGCTTGATTATGCTTGATGCGAAGCTGCTGTAAAATCTGGGCAAACATGTGAGAAGTAAAATTGATCCCTGATCGCTCTGTATAACCTTGGGTATCCCGAAAATAGAAATAAACTGAGACAGAGCTTTTACAACAGATTTGGTTGTAATTGTACGCAACGGGTAAGCAGCAGGATATCGGGTAGCTTGACACATAACAGTTAACAGGTACTTACTGCCAACTTTCGATCTAGGCAGAGGACCGACACAATCAATAACCAGATATTCAAAAGGCTGATCCATCACAGGTATAGGATATAATGGAGCAGGTTTTATCGTCTGATTGGGCTTTCCAGTCAACTGACATGTATGACACGTTTTAATGTAAGCAGAAATTTCCTTTTTCAAACGTGGCCAAAAGAAATGTCGCATAATGCGGTCATATGTTTTCGGACACCCATATGTCCACCGCATCATGAGACATCTGTAAAACCATATTACGGTGTTTCAAAGGAACCACAATTTGAGTGATAGCATCACCCACAAAACAGTCGCCGTGAGGCACCCATTTCCTCACCAACAACCCATCCTGAAGGAGGTAACCGTGGCAGCATCGTTACCCACATCAGCAGGAAGGACTCGACTAAATAGCTCCTTTAAAGTAGGATCTGCCTGTTGCTCCTTCACCAAGTCACCACGTGAAACCGACAGAGGATATCAGGCCAAAGAGAGGAGACTGGGGAAGACTGTTCAACATTACCTACTTTATCCGCACAGAGTTCTGGTTTACCAGCCGCCGTGATTTCACATTTAACACGGCTCTGGGCACGCGTGACAGCGCAAGCAGTAAACACCTCCGGGAAACGCCGAGCACTGTCATCGGGCTCCCCCGAGAAAGACGGTGATGGAGTAACTACCGGAGGTGGAGGAACGTCACGCCAGACACGTCCACCAGCAAAATTATTCCCCAGAATCACAGAAACCCCGGCAATGGGCAGCGAAGGGCGTACCCCCATCACAACCTCACCATTCACCAGGTCTGAGTGGAGTACCATCTTATGTAACGGGACAGACAACGTGCTTAACCCTATTCCACGGACCAGAACACTGCTCCCAGTATCCGTCTCCGAAGAAAAAGGCAACACGGACTGCAACACAAATGACTCTGAAGCGCCTGTATCGCGCAACACTTTCACTGGCACTTTGTCATCTCGACCAATAAGCGAAACATAACCTTCTGTAACAAAAGGTAAGTAATCAGACTCGTTTTCATTGCATTTTGTGCTCAAATGCGACGGTGCTTCAACCGATTCACTAAGACCAAATGGGACCGGGACAGGCGCTACTAGCGCAGCAGATTTTACGTAGGCTTTACTCCCTGAAGACTGACCTTTAGGGGGCTGACTTCTAGATTTAAGAACTGGACAATCACTTTTCCAGTGTCCTTTTGCATGGCAATAATTACAGGCAGTATGCAAGTCACTTTTAACACGTGAACCACGATCAAACTTAAAATTCGGGGTAGATCCAACAGCTGAAAAACTACTTTTGTGAATGAGTACAAATTCGTCTGCTAGAACAGCAGCCTCGGATGCAGTAGATACTTTACGTTCATTCACATATGTAGCAATACGGTCAGGGATTGAGTTCTTAAACTGTTCAAGCACAATCAAATCACGCAAATCATCCAAAGAATTAACATTTGAAGCAACACACCAACGATTGAAAACATCAGTAGCTCTCTAGCATACTCGACATGAGTTTGCTTATCGCCCTTTTGCACATTCTAAATCTTTGTCGGTAAGCTTCCGGAACCAACTCATATGCCTTTAACACAGCAGTCTTAACCAAAAGATAATCTTTGCTATCTTCTGATTTAACGCAGAATATGCCTCCTGAGCTTTTCCAGTCAAAACGCATTGTAATAACAAGGTTCGGTCAACATCAAGCCAATTTCTAGAGTCTGCCACACGCTCGAACAATGAGAAAAAATGTGTCAAGGATCTTTTTCGTTGAATTTAGGTAACAGCTTCAGATTAGCGACACATCAAAATGGCTAGACCGAAAACCAGGAGAAAACAGCGGATCATCGGACAGCTGAGACGCTTCAAATTTACCTACTTCAATTAGGTGCAGTCGGCGTAATTCGGCATCATGTCTTAATTCAGCTAATCCGCGTTCATGCTCCCGCTCCCTTTCACGTTCTTCACGTTGCAACAGTAGCAGTTCTTTTTGTTGCTCAAACGTAAGATTCACAACCGCAGATGGAGTCAACACAGGTGGAATACGAGGAGAGGGTTCCCCCTCCACAACCGTAAGAACTCCCATTTCCACTAAACTGGTTTTAAGAATGCATTTGACGTTTTCTTTATAGCGTTTATCGCCGATGTCAATGCCGTAATGCTCAGCAATTTTCAATAACTGGTCTTTTGTGCATAAATCAAGGAATTCTTCGGACGGGGCTTTTACGAAGTCACTCACTGAAGTAGCCATAATCGATCAATACAAATGAACAGCAGGTTTTAAACATTCAAAAAAACTCTACTCCCGATCAAACAAAACCGCAGTAACAAGTGCCGGTTACAAGGTGCACAACAGGTGAAGTAGACCTATCCCACAGTAACTGACCCAGCCTAGTCTTCGCCGATTTTTTGGGCTGTGAGTAACACTCAGTCCCCCATATTCACCGGCAAAAACAACAAACTAAAATAACAAAGCGACGAGCTACACAGAACTCGCCCGGCGACTACCCTACCAAATCCCTTACCGCTGTACACCGAGCGACCAACACTCACCCTCCTCTGTACGATGTCCAACCGGCGAGTAGAACAACCGTCTCCAGCATGGGCCAGAACCAGAAACCAGATTCTCACCTCAGCACCACAGCACACAAAATCTCAAAACCACAATGCTTGCAGAATTCAAAATTTAATACAACACACCACCTATCCGGTGTATGACCAAATGACAAGAGCTTGAAACAGGCAATTCAAAAATGCAAACAAGCACACCACTAATGCCTTCCAAGCCCAAATTTCCCTGTATATCTCCCAATAGCGCTATGACCAATTACTATTAGTCACTCAAACTTGGACTTCCTCTGTCCAAACAAACGCTCCCAAAAGGAATGTTACAAAACATACCAACAAATTCGTCCAGGCCCTACAAAACCACAAAAACTATGTCAAACTAATCCAAGCCGATCCCGGACGAGCCCCCAATTTTGTCACAACCCGGCTCATAAGGCCATGACAAAAGAGGGAGACCACACAGGGAATTACGGTGCAAACAATCAAACTTTATTATTAATCAGAATGAAACACGTGAGAAAGGAGAAAACATGATGTGTGGAAGTCTGTAAGCTATCAGTTGTGGGTGCATGTGTCTGGATGAGTGAAAAGGGTAGTGTTGAGAAATGTTGTTTGATGCAAATACCAACACAAACCAAACCAACTAGCTAAACCAAGCCAAACCAAACCAGACCAGACCAAACCAGACCAGACCAGACCAAACAAGACCAGACCAAACAAGACACCCACGTATGTGGAACCGGCAAGCAAGCCACTAAGCCAACAAAGAGCACCCTAAAATGGGAGGAGGCAGGTTAAATAAGGTAGGGCACTACCTCCAGGTGTGCCTCAATTATCTATGGCTCATCCCAGCTCCGCCCACCAGCCTCCTGTTTCAAAAAAAAAACACAACCACCCAGGAAAACGACAAGTGGAGCCGGGAGCCGTAACACCCCAATTAGTGCAAAGCGCTTCCTTTTCCACCACTGAATAGTTGAGCTGATATGAGTTGAATTTTCTTGAAAGAAAGAAACTGGTTGGTCAATGCCCTGCTCACTTGACTGTAGTAACACAGCTCCTGCTCCCATTACTGGCATCTACTTGGAGCTTAAAAGGCTGATCCAGCCGAGGTGCCAACAGTACAGGGGCAGAGCTTTATAGGAGGGCCTTAACATCCTCAAAGGCCTGCTGACAACGTGGAGACCAGATGTATTCGGCTCTGGCCTTCAACAAATCAGTCAGCGGCGCCACCACAGAAGAAAAATTACGACAAAAGGCACGATAATAGCCTACCATCCTAAAAACCGCATCAACTCCTTTTTAGTAGCTGGAGGAGGTGCAGTGGTCAATTGCCAACACTTTAGCACGCAAGGGCCGTACTTGACCCTGTCCAACCACCTTACCTAGGTAAGTCACTGTCGCCCTGGCAAACTCACACCGCCAGATTTACAGTGAGACAAGCCTCAGACAGGCGGTCAAACAGGGCTCGCACTCTACACAAATGATGGTCCCAAGTGTCGCTGTAAACCACCACATCGTCCAGATATACAGCACAACCTTCAACCCAGAGACAACGCGATTCATTAGGGCGCTGAAAAGTCGCGCAAGACATGAAACCAAAACTCATTCACAATATAGGAACCAAACCAGAGGGAGTGATAAAGCAGAAATCTCACGAGCTCGCCGATAAAGGAACTTGCCAGTAGCCCTTCAACAAATCGAATTTACTAACAAATTTTGCAGAACCGACTTGATCAGCACAATCATCAACACGTGAAGCGGTAAGAATCAGACTTTGTTATAGCATTTACCTTCCTGTAGTCCGTGCACAGAATCTAAACGTGCCGTCTGGCTTATTCACTAAAATACACGGAGAAGCCTTCAGAAAGCGAAGGTTCGGCAATGTCATTGTCAAGCATGTACTCCACCTCAGAGTCCAACTGCTTACGTTTGTCCAGTGAAACTCGATAAAAACGCTGGCGGGATGGGTTCAGCATCCCCAACATCTATATCGTGCTTTACTACATGGGCGAGAAGGACATCTCCAAACAAACAACGATACTCTGAATTAAATTAATCAAATCAGCACGCTGAGAAACCGACAAAGTGGTCCAATACAGCATTCAAATTACTCAAAGACTCGGAATTTTCAACCCGACCACGCAAGACACAATCATCAGGCATTTTAATATCCTCTTCGCCACACACTGCCACCGTGGGACGAACAGGAGAAAACAGCAGGAGTAACAGCGGCTGCAAAACCCAGGCTTCGTATCTGTAGACACATGTGGATCGGGTTAACAAGAGCAGAATCAGACGAGCGAGCATAATATGGCTAGCAAATTCACATGACAGAGCTGAGTAGCCTTCCTCCGATTAGGAGTAGCTATTATGTAATTCTGTTCAGACACCTGACGTACCACCGTAAAAGGACCAGTAAACTTCGCCTGAAAAGGTGACCCAGTTATGGGTAAAGCGCCAGGACTTGATCACCCAGGCTAAAATGTCGACGCTCAGCTCGGCGATCAAACAGTCGTTCATTTTTCCTGGGCAGAGGAAAGTTTCGTCTTCACCATCTCACTAAGCGGCATAAAGCCGGCGTCTAAAATCGTTAACATAGAGCAATACATTTTGAGGCTCTACCGTCCTCCAATCATTTTTGCAGCACTGCTAAAGGGCCATACGCACAGTGTGCCCAAACACAAGATCATTAGGCTAAACCCAGTACTCTCCTGCGACACCTCTCTAGCTGCCAACATTAGCCAAGGCAGTCCTTCTTCCCAGTCACGGTCCATTTCCGTACCAATCTGACCCGTGGCACAACTGACTTTAGCGTTTGATGGAACCGCTCCAACGCCCCCTGACTTTGGGCATGATAGCACTCGCTTGATTATGCTTGATGCGAAAACTGCTGTAAAATCACAAATGAACATGTGAGAAGTAAAATTGGATCCCTGATCGCTCTGTATAACCTTGGGTATCCCGAAAATAGAAATAAACTGAGACAGAGCTTTTACAACAGATTTGGTTGTAATTATGCATAGCAGGTAAGCAGCAGGATATCGGGCAGCTTGACACATAAAGTTAACAGGTACTACTGCCAACTTCGATCTAGGCAGAGGACCCACACAATCAATAACCAGATATTCAAAGGCTGATCCATCACAGGTATAGGATATAATGGAGCAGGTTTTATCGTCTGATTGGGCTTTTCCAGTCAACTGACATGTATGACACGTTTTAATGTAAGCAGAAATTTCCTTTTTTCAAACGTGGCCAAAAGAAATGTCGTGATAATGCGGTCATATGTTTTCCGGACACCCATATGTCCCACCGCATCATGAGACGTCTATGTAAAACCATATTCGGTGTTTCAAAGGAACCACAATTTGAGTGATAGCATCACCCACAAAACAGTCGCCGTGAGGCACCCATTTCCTCACCAACAACCCATCCTGGAAGGAGGTAACCGTGGGCAGCATCGTTACCCACATCAGCAGGAAGGACTGACTAAATAGCTCCTTTAAAGTAGGATCTGCCTGTTGCTCCTTCACCAAGTCACCACGTGAAACCGACAGAGTGGATATCAGGCCAAAGAGAGGAGACTGGGAAGACTGTTCAACATTACCTACTTTATCCGCTGGAAGTTCTGGTTTACCAGCCGCCGTGATTTCACATTTAACACGGCTCTGGGCAGCGTGATGCTGCGCAGTAAACACCTCCGGGAAACGCCGAGCACTGTCAATGTGGGCTCCCCGAGAAAGACGGTGATGGAGTAACTACGGAGGTGGAGGAGCGTCACGCCAGACAAATCCACCAGCAAAATTATTCCCCAGAATCACAGAAACCCCGGCAATGGGCAGCGAAGGGCGTACCCCCATCACAACCTCACCATTCACCAGGTCTGAGTGGAGTACCATCTTATGTAACGGGACAGACAACGTGCTTAACCTATTCCACGGACAGAACACTGCTCCCAGTATCCGTCTCCGAAGAAAAAAAGGCAACAGGACTGCAACACAAATGACTCTGGGCGCCTGTATCGTGCACACTCACTGGCACTTTGTCATCGACCAATAAAAGCGAAACATAACCTTCTGTAACTGGTGCAAGTAATCAGACTTCGTTTTCATTTGCATTTTGTGCTCAAATGCGACGGTGCTTCCAACCGATTACTAAGACCAAATGGGACTGGGACAGGCTTACTAGCGCAGCAGATTTACGTAGGCTTTACTTCCCTGAAGACTGACCTTTAGGGGGCTGACTTCTAGATTTAAGAACTGGACAATCACTTTTCCAGTGTCCTTTTGCATGGCAATAATTACAGGCAGTATGCAAGTCACTTTTAACACGTGAACCACGATCAAACTTAAAATTCGGGGTAGATCCAACAGCTGAAAACTACTTTTGTGAATGAGTACAAATTCGTCTGCTAGAACAGCAGCCTCGGGATGCAGTAGATACTTTACGTTCATTCACATATGTAGCAATGTCTTGATCAGATTGAGTTCTTAAACTGTTCAAGCACAATCAAATCACATAAATCATCCAAAGAATTAACCTTTGACGTTAAACACACCAACGATTGAAACACATCAGTAGCTCTCTAGCATACTCATATGAGTTTGCTTATCGCCCTTTTGCATTTCTAAATCTTTGTCGGTAAGCTTCCTGGAACCAACTCATATGCCTTTAACACAGCAGTCTTAACCAAAAGATAATCTTTGCTATCTTCCCGGATTTAATGCAGAATATGCCTCCTGAGCTTTTCCAGTCAAAAACGCATTGTAATAACAAGGTTCGGTCAACATCAAGCCAATTTCTAGAGTCTGCCACACGCTCGAACAATGAAAAATGTGTCGGGATCTTTTTTCGTTGAATCTAGGTAACAGCTTCCAGATTAGCGACCACATCAAAAACGGCTAGACCGAAACCAGGAGAAAACAGCGGATCATCGGACAGCTGAGACGCTTCAAATTTTACCTACTTCAATTAGGTGCAGTCGGCGTAACTCGGCGTCATGTCTTAATTCAGCTAATCCGCGTTCATGCTCCCGCTCCCTTTCACGTTCTTCACGTTGCAACAGTAGCAGTTCTTTTTGTTGCTCAAACGTAAGATTCACAACCGCAGATGGAGTCAACACAGGTGGAATACGAGGAGAGGTTCCCCCTCCACAACCGTAAGAACTCCCATTTCCACTAAACTGGTTTAAGAATGCATTTGACGTTTTCTTTATAGCGTTTATCGCCGATGTCAATGCCGTAATGCTCAGCAATTTTCAATAACTGGTCTTTTGTGCATAAATCAAGGAATTCTTCGGACGGGGCTTTTACGAAGTCACTCACTGAAGTAGCCATAATCGATCAATACTGCATTTAACAGCAGGTTTTAAACATTCAAAAAAACTCTACTCCCGATCAAACAAAACCGCAGTAACAAGTGCGGTTACAAGGTGCACAACAGGTGAAGTAGACCTATCCCACAGTAACTGACCCAGCCTAGTCTTCGCGATTTTTGGGCTGTGAGTAACACTCAGTCCCCCATATTCACCGGCAAAAACAACAAACTAAAATAACAAAGCGGCAGAGCTACACAGAACTCGCCGCGACTACCCTACCAAATCCCTTACCGCTGTACACGGCGACCAACACTCACCCTCCTCTGTACGATGTCCAACCGGCGAGTAGAACAACCGTCTCCAGCATGGGCCAGAACCAGAAACCAGATTCTCCTCAGCACCACAGCACACAAAATCTCAAAACCACAATGCTTGCAGAATTCAAAATTTAATACAACACCACCTATCCGATTGTATGACCAAACGAACAAGAGCTTGAAACAGGCAATTCAAAATGCAAACAAGCACACCACTAATGCCTTCCAAGCCCAAATTTCCCTGTATATCTCCCAATAGCGCTATGACCAATTACTATTAGTCACTCAAACTTGGACTTCCTCTGTCCAAACAAACGCTCCCAAAAGGAATGTTACAAAACATACCAACAAATTCGTCCAGGCCCTACAAAACCACAAAAACTATGTCAAACTAATCCAAGCCGATCCGGACGAGCCCCAATTTTGTCACAACCCGGCTCATAAGGCCATGACAAAAGAGGAGACCACACAGGAATTACGGTGCAAACAATCAAACTTTATTATTAATCAGAATGAAACACGTGAGAAAGGAGAAAACATGATGTGTGGAAGTCTGTAAGCTATCAGTTGTGGGTGCATGTGTCTGGATGAGTGAAAAGGGTAGTGTTGAGAAATGTTGTTTGATGCAAATACCAACACAAACCAAACCAACTAGCTAAACCAAGCCAAACCAAACCAGACCAGACCAAACCAGACCAGACCAGACCAAACAAGACCAGACCAAACAAGACACCATTATGTGGAACCGGCAAGCAAGCCACTAAGCCAACAAAGAGCACCCTAAAATGGGCGGAGGCAGGTTAAATAAGGTAGGGCACTACCTCCAGGTGTGCCTCAATTATCTATGGCTCATCCCAGCTCCGCCCACCAGCCTCCTGTTTCAAAAAAAAACACAACCACCCAGGAAAACGACAAGTGGAGCCGGGGAGCCGTAACAACAGTCATCCATTTTTAAATCCTGGAGCATCTATGAGTGTCTCAGCGAGTGGTTATCTTGGTTTTTTACTCATAATGGAGACATAATCTTTTTTCTCCCCCCCCCCATCCCGCCAGAAACATTGGTCTCGTCATGAGAAAAATGTGTAAAAGCGAAAACCGAGTTATTCCAAACGTCTCGTCTTCTGTCACATTTGCCGTCCAACGGAAAAAAAAACTTTCACAGATTAAGGCCTCAAAACACTCGGTGACAGTGAGAACGCTCGTAATTGTGGAGGAGTCGTTTTTGTTAAGCTTGTTCGTGGCTTGGTTGTCTGGCTGACTCTGGCAGGGGCTCAACATTTAATAAAGATTTAAGCAAGGACTGTATCCTGGGGACGATATGAGGCCATACCACAGCTTACTCTTAAATCTGCCCTTCCTATTCATGTGCGTAAGGCCTTACATTCACAAAGACAACGTAGCCTTTCTTTCCGCAATGGAGCTTTTTGATCCAAACACCAGAGATTCACAGAATTCCACTTCCCCAAAGAACAAATTAAATCAATTATTCAGAGAAGGCATCCTTGCTCTGATATGTGCAACTCCACAGCTTCTGAACTGAGAGGCAATTGTTCTGTCCGACATGTCAGGGCGCAATGAGAGGTTACTTTGCAATTCATAAGGGACATTTGATTTCTGGTATTCTGCAAATGACTAAATAGGACCGCTCAAATTACAAAGGGGCTAAGGCTGAGGTTGGGGAGGCAGGCGTGGCATGGAGGGGGATTTGGGAGGGGGGTGTTGAGGGAGGGAACTGACCAGATTTATGCAGGGCTTCTAACAAGACAAAATGGTGCTGTGAGTACTTTTGACCAACAGAAAACATTCTTGCCCAATTTCATTTCAGTGTATTAATATTTTTCCCAGGCTGCAACTTGTCTGCATTTAAGAAAAAACATGCAATGGTTTTCAGACGATTGAAATGATATACTCGTACATAAAAATGTATCAACGAATTGACATTTTCTATAATTTCCCAGTACTGCTGTCCAGTTATGATTTAGTCACTCTATCCTGCCTCCCACAGAAAGAATGGGGAGCTGAACAAGGTTTTTGCATAGCACTGAAGAGAATGAGAAACAGATGACAACAAAGCAAACAGAGGGCGCATGGTGAAAACAGGGCACTGCACTAGCTGTTAAGTGCTCTATTAAGTCGCTAGTAATGTGGCATTGTCAAGAAATAAACTGAAGCATGCCGTTTTTGCAGGAGGAAATATCTGATGTAATGAAGCCACAGGCAGGGGTCTTTGGACATTAAGACACTACCAGATTTTACACAGAGATTGTGGGAGTTCTTGAATAATAAATTATGATTGCGTAAACCCACCAAAAACAACAAAACTGATCAACATCAGAATAAACTCCCCAAAGTCACTGCCTTTCATGCAATGCCAAGAAATTCCAAATGGTCTGGCAGTGGTCTCCATAACAGTTCGAACCATTCTGAGGAGGGCTACGTTAGATATTCTGTGTGTTCCCTAAATATCTTTTGAATTCACTTATTTTCCTGCTCAGAAAGAGAATCTTCTCACACATTAAAAATAGACAGTAAAAACAGCACGCTGGACATCTGCCAATCAGCGCAGTGCTAACCAGCTAGAGCTGCTGTCTCACTCAGTGCCGTTTTTGAAGAACAGTGGTTCAATGAATGCTGCCACTGGTATGATTTGAATTTCAGCCACCCAATTTGATTAATTTCTCTTGCTTTCCCTCCCTCTCTCTGTCTGTCCCCATTTCTCTCTCTCCCTAGGCCTTCCTCTCCTTTTCATCCCATCTCATGCCAGTATCTCTCATACTTCTCAGTTGCTCACACTTTCTACACTCAGTCCATATTCTATTCAATCTCTAGATCTCTCCCCTATCTCTCCCTCTCTTTCACCCTGCCTCTCTACCATGCTGTCCATCTTTCCCCAGTCTGTCTTGAAAATCTCATCCATAAACCCACTAAAAAAGCACAAGTATACTGCATGAGTTGCAGAGGCCTCTGCACACAGTATTCACACTTCCTCTTGCTCACTGTCTTGCCCTTACCCTTCACACAATCACAAGACTATCACACAGATATGCACAGTTTTTCCATATGAGGGCAAGCTGTTCCATCATATGACACACATGACTTTATTGTCATACTCTCTGTTACATCTGACATCTCTTCTGATTGTTGTCCTCATGACAAGATGATCACATACAAGACCAACAGCGCAAAACAACACAGAAAGATTCTCCATCAGGTCTCCGTATATCTCTGTGCACAACTAAAGTGAAAAGAGATGCTTTCCATGACCAGGTTTGAGGTGTTGTTTAATGTTTGTTGCTTCCATGTTCATATGCTCAGTCATGTCCGTCAAAAGCAGGACTGTTTTATTAGAGAGTTTTCCCTCTCTACACCTCACCTGATACAATATGGTATCGTGCAAAATGGCTGCCATGCATGACCCAGTTGAGATCTACACATTGATAATGAGTCTTATGCCCTCAGTATAAAGTGCTTTCACTTCATGAGTATTAAGGCTGCAGATGAATGCATTTATTTTTATAATTATGGTTATTACTCACACAGTATGCACAGCATGATGTACAGCCAGATTTGTATTATACAGCAAGTTGTATCATATAAAACTATAAACTATGATAAAAGAGTTATGGAGAATCTTGTGTAAAACCAAGATTACAAAACATATCATTCACATGACCACACACCCTCACTGACAAACTGCCAGACAGACACGCACACAGACTCGCTTGTTCACCCACACTTGTTCGGTGTGAGCCAGGATGTCCGAAATGTGTCCTCACAAGCACCTGACAGCCCCCGCATTTGATGAGCACGGGGAGGGACGGGTGATGAGTGTGAATAGTTCCCAGGGATAAACACCCCCTGGAGAGAGAGATAATCACCAGATAATCCCCACATATTTATATGACGTGTAATTAGCCAGTGAAAACAGAAGCGAAATCTGTTCATCCTTCCTCAAACAACAGTGCTCAATTAATGTATATAAATACAGAGAAGGAATATAAAACAATAAAAAAATGTCACAGACTCATTTGCATATTAAACCTTAATTAGCCTCAGGGTTGTTTTCATGGCTGAAGTTTAAGTTTTCGGAGCAATTGTCTGCTTTTCTCCTCTGCTGCTGTGGTGCATTAAGACATAAAAATGAGCTTTACTCTCATTCAGTAAAATGTAATTTATGAATTCTACCCCAGCACCAGAACTCAAACACAGTACAGCTTTGGGTGAATGCATCTTACACTCTTCCTTCATTTTCTTCAGTACCGTACCCAGTAGTAGTGTACCTTGGTGATTACTGAACTGTGCTTGTACCCAGAATATTTTTGGTTCTAACACAGTGGTCTTATACATTTGAAAATACTTGATGAAAATACCTGAACTACGAATGGACAACATTATACTTTGTAAGCTACTTTAGATAATGCTGTCAGTAAAGCAAAATTATGCTGTCTATTGTCATATACAGCAATGACCAATTTTAGACAACCGGAAGTATGCATTGAATTAAGCACCAAATAAATACAAACATATGTAAATATGCACACAAAACCTGTGAAGATACATTTTCATGAACAGACAAACAAACTATTTTCAACATTAGTTATTTAGTGATTCAGGTCCTGCCATCTGGTTTGCAGTCTATCTGGATCAAATAAAGCTTGTTTACCCCTACAGAGAGCTAGGCAGTATTTATTGGATTCCTTGCAGTATGATTCTATGTGGTATCTACGCAAAACAGAGCTCATAAAAAAGTAAAAGGTCAATAAGTATGTAACATTAATACCAAGCATTTCAACCCAAGATCTCAGGTTGAGTTTTACTTTCTCAACTTAAAATCTGAAATCTCTTTGCCCTCATTTTAACATGAAAAATATATATTGACATTTTTGTTGAGAGATGCCTATTTGGCCCAGCTAGGCTCAAAATCTTTTCAAAATTTGTTGAATTCCACAGTTTGTGGAACGCGTATTAAACCACTGCGAAAAGAAATGGCAAAATACGTTATAGTGAATTGGGCAGGTTTGAGAAAAAGGGCAAAGTAGTCTAACATTACTTTCCTCCTCCAAGTCTTTCCTTTTTTCATTGCTGCGGCAACGAGCTGAGGTGTTGCCTCGGAGACACTGAAGTGGGATGAGAGGTTCAGCCACTCTCCTTATGATGCACGACAGCGAAACTTGAAGCATCAGGACTTTCCCCCTCTTCCCTCTGACCCGCTGCCTACTCTAATTAAGAGCAAGCAGTCATCAGCCTCTCCTGCAATCTCAGGAGTTTCCTGTCAGGCAGGAAAAAAAACATGAGCCCTGTGAAAGCTAAACTAAAACTTGTGCAGAGTTTTTTTTTTCTTTTTTTTGACAAGGAGAGCAGTTATATTTTTGTCTTGTTATGAACTGGATTTACTGACTTGATGAAAACATTGTTTTGCATCCAGCAGCACTCTGGAGAACGTATTGTCTAGTGTATTAATTAGCCTATTTTATGTAAGTATAATGATCCGGCGAATTTAATGAATTACAGAGTATGAATAACAATTAGGGAGGAGTCAGGGAAAAGAAAATGTGCTTGGAAATTTGTAGCATATTTACATATATATTAGATCCACACTCTGTCAGACAGACACATATAACTTTAGTTACACTGTAATTTATTCAGGAGTGCAGATTATACTGGAAGCACTCACTTGCCAGTTACAGCTAGCAATGTGTGTTTAACCTTTACTGTAGAGCCCAATATCATCTGGATAAATTGCTACAAAAGTAGCAGATTTAATATGCATATAGAAATGTATATGTTCTGGTGTCCCTCAGTTTACAGGGATACCCTCTGTAGGGGCACTTCAGCAAGACATACTTTAATACAGTGCAGCCTTAGAGGGGGGCGGGGCTTTGTGAATTAAATCTGTGTGGAGCAAGGAAAAGGACTATGTGTAAACTCTTTAGTTCCAGTTGCTGGTTTGACTTCTCATCTGTTCATTGAGCCTTTCGCATTACTAATTAAAATCTGGAGCTTCCACCAACTGATCTTTCTCCCTATGTTGTAATCGCCTAGCAAAATCATTTCCCTCACAGTGCTTATGCCTCTTATTCTGTGAACTATAAGCCCCCAGCCTGTAATCCAGCTGGAAAGAGGAATAGCTATGCCCCCCCACCCTCCCAAATTCCCCTCTGTTCCCCTCTTCTTATACACCCTGCTATGATCCCTGCCTCACTCCAGTCGGGAGGTGGATCTGCTTACACAAACAATTACAGGATATTTCAGGGCTGGAAAAAAACATCATTTTAAGGCCCCAAGTCTGAGCCATGGAGCTTGTTGAGCGTCTTTCTCATCTTAGCGGGCCTAGTCTGGGAGGCGGTGTGAAAGGACTTGATCTCCCATGTGATGCATGATTTTAAGAGTCTTACGGTCAGCGGAATAAGAGTCTTACAGAATAAAACATTAAAAGTGTTAATTACAGAGACTGTACTGCACTGTACGATCATAAAATATGCATGTCATGTATATGAATGCAGAGGAGTCATGTACGATACGTGTAACATTATACCAGCCACCATGCTAGCTGTAGGCTACAATTAGCACAGATGCACAGATCCAGAGATATAAGGACTGCGACAGCAGAGCAACCTGTATGAGTTTAAAGCCAGGCCAAAGAACTCAGATGTCTGGTTAAAGGTTTTCGTTCCACCTATTGACATATTTTGCTACAGATAGAAAAAAAATATATAGAAAACCAGCTTTTCACAAAATGTTAAATTTTGTGTTGCAATAAAGGTGCAATAGTTGAATTTCTCTAACCCTTCAAGAGCTAGAGGCTTCAAGAAGCCAAATTTTCATTTTATCCCCATACAAATCAAACAAACACCACCAGAAAAGAAAAAAATAGCCTAGTGTTTAATTTAGTGTTTATTTGCGCATCTGTTTCCAAGGGCAACTAAATCCGACCAAAACAATTGCAGAGAAACTCAAGTAAAACCCAAAGCAACTGCACCACATCTGATGATGTGTGAAGGCAACTTAACTCTGTGGGAGATCGACATTAAAGGAGAAGAGCCCAAAGAGGAGCGCAAGTGAAGCAAAAGTCTCACGGGAGACAAATAGTTGAAAAGTTGACATTGTGGTCAGCACTTTCCGTGGTGACATTCAGCATCGGTGTTCGTCAACAGAATTCTGATCCGGATAATACCTTCACAGGACTCCTATGGGGAAGTGAATTGTCACTGCTGAGGCGTACGTTCATTTTGACATCTACAAAACTTGCTCAATAACAGCTGAAAGGTAAATCTGTGTAAGTGACTAACAAAATACCTGGGGAATTATTGTCATGCAGAGATGGAGTGCTGGAGCATAGTTCAATGGGATTATTTTTGCAGTGCAAATCCCAAAGATTCATATCAGAGAAGGGTTGTGTTGGTTGCATTTGAATTTGATTTTAGATAGAATCGATGCATACCAATACGCTATTACTCACTTCTCACTCAAAACCTACACACAACACTATACCACATGATGACTTGATTAATCATTTTCTCGAGGCATTAACAATAAAGTAGAAAGACAAGATAAGGATAAGTCTAGAGTACCATTACAACTGTTCAGTTTCAACCTCTGATGCAAAAAGGGAAACATTAAACCACAAGTTTAATACACTTTCCAATGATTAAAAATAGACAACGGTACATGCCTTCATAGTACTACAAAAGGATACTATTCTGAAAAAAAAGCTGGCTAGCAACCACAACTACATAAACTAAAGAACATATACTTATATGTAATACACACATTTTATTTAAATGTATTTATTAAAAGCACTAAAAGTAGCTTAATTGGGCTTTAATTGGGCTAGCGAGTCAAAAGCCTCCTGTCCTTCAATCGGCTGCTACTCCCATGTCTTCCACATCTACAGTGCCTGGTATAAGTTGGGCAGAGACAATAGTCTTAATATATTACTGACAGTATTCCCTGCTCTTTTAATTAATACACTTCCCCTGCTGAGCAGGGACCCTGGCCATGATTCAATCAAACACATATAGTCACTTAAAGGGAATATGCAATCCAATCAAAACAAAGTTTAGCATATAAATTAATCCAGTGAAGTATGAAGATATGGCATCTTAAGCTCCATAGTACTGAGGGAATTATAGCCAGTGATAATGCATACATGTTTGTACTCATGGATGGTTAGATTGAATAACAGAATACTAAAGATAGCCCTGCATATGCCCTTTAAGTGGCAATGTGTGTTTGACTGGATCCCAGCCACACTGTTCTCAGTTACTGACCTGCACCTGCTGGGCAGAGACACTCTCTCCACTCAGTTACTGACCTGCACCTGCTGGGCAGAGACACTCTCTCCACTCAGTTACTGACCTGCACCTGCAGGGCAGAGACACTCTCTCCACTCAGTTACTGACCTGCACCTGCTGGGCAGAGACACTCTCTCCTCTCAGTTACTGACCTGCACCTGCTGGGCAGAGACACTCTCTCCTCTCAGTTACTGACCTTCACCTGCTGGGCAGAGACACTCTCTCCTCTCAGTTACTGACCTGCACCTGCTGGGCAGAGACACTCTCTCCACTCAGTTACTGACCTGCACCTGCTGGGCAGAGACACTCTCTCCTCTCAGTTACTGACCTGCACCTGCTGGGCAGAGACACTCTCTCCTCTCAGTTACTGACCTGCACCTGCTGGGCAGAGACACTCTCTCCTCTCAGTTACTGACCTGCACCTGCTGGGCAGAGACACTCTCTCCTCTCAGTTACTGACCTGCACCTGCTGGACAGAGACACTCTCTCCTCTCAGTTACTGACCTGCACCTGCTGGGCAGAGACACTCTCTCCTCTCAGTTACTGACCTGCACCTGCTGGGCAGAGACACTCTCTCCACTCAGTTACTGACCTGCACCTGCTGGGCAGAGACACTCTCTCCTCTCAGCTGCACCTGCTGGGCAGAGACACTCTCTCCACTCAGTTACTGACCTTCACCTGCTGGGCAGAGACACTCTCTCCTCTCAGTTACTGACCTGCACCTGCTGGGCAGAGACACTCTCTCCACTCAGTTACTGACCTGCACCTGCTGGGCAGAGACACTCTCTCCTCTCAGTTACTGACCTGCACCTGCTGGGCAGAGACACTCTCTCCTCTCAGTTACTGACCTGCACCTGCTGGGCAGAGACACTCTCTCCTCTCAGTTACTGACCTGCACCTGCTGGGCAGAGACACTCTCTCCACTCAGTTACTGACCTGCACCTGCTGGGCAGAGACACTCTCTCCTCTCAGTTACTGACCTGCACCTGCTGGGCAGAGACACTCTCTCCCCTCAGTTACTGACCTGCACCTGCTGGGCAGAGACACTCTCTCCACTCAGTTACTGACCTTCACCTGCTAGGCAGAGACACTCTCTCCTCTCAGTTACTGACCTGCACCTGCTGGGCAGAGACAATCCTCCCTCTCACCCATGCAGCCCCAGAGGCTTTTCATGCCGTCTCCTCGGTAACCTTGGCAGCTGCGGCGTACACCACCTCCCCCGCTCCCACATTCAAGCCTCACAGCAGTGAGAGTGTGGAGTCTTGTTAGCCGACAGCCAGGCGTAAAATCACTGTGCCATAGTCTCAGCACGACGAGTCAATCCATTTATTCTTTGTGTGTGTGTTTTTTCAAAGGCACGTACCTTAGGGGCAGTCAGGGAGTTTTATTTTTACTTGTGTTTTTTTTCCAATTCTAAAACTCACTTTTTTAAGCTAAGTTCAACATTATTCTCCCCTTACAAAATACAGTTCATTCTTGCTGTATATTGGGACTGTGTTTTTGTTAAATAACAAGAGAAACACAATGCACCAACTTTGTTTAGAAGCGCTGCCTAACAAGAGAGGTCCATTAATATTTCATGAATGCCCTGGCTGTGCTGAAAGTGAGATCAAAATCACAGTGATAAATTATTCACAGTAAACTAAAAAAATACACAGAGGTCAAGGTGGAGAATGTGCTGAACCAAAATGTTTACATATAGATTTTACGTAAGTAGTCCTAGGCTGCGCATGTTTTTGCACAACTTGCTCAAAGTCAATAAAGTTGAAATTTAAGGCCAGAGGACACTTTTTATAGGTACATGAATTCTTGTCTGGAACTAGAGTCTTTCCTTTCAGCGATTATTTCAATTTGGAATACAACAACAGTACAATTTCAAGCAGCTCCTTTGATATCTCCAGCATAACAAACGTGAGTAAAGTGGGTACGCCAGGAAAACACACTGATTCCCGACACAATGCAAGGAAACAATTAAACCTTATCAAAAGATGAAGTATGCACAAGCCTGTTCCTGCAGAAGCCAACCTTCCCTTTAAAGCATTAGTTTATTTATACAACGATTACACTTTGTTTGAGTAATGCTTTCATGGTGGTTTAGAAATACTGAGTGAGGAATGTTATCTATAATGTGTCCCTCGGAACTGTAATGCAGGGTTAAAAGAACGGAGAGTAAATTGAATGTCTACAAAATTATTTTTACATTCCCTCGATATGATTTTTCAACCACGCAAACATAGTCACATACACAAACACACACACACAAACACACGCACACATGCACACACGCACACTCACACACAAATCTATCACTTATTTTTGCCTTGGGCACTAGTAAAGCATCGCCATGGCAGACAGGGCCATCTCTGGTTTGGTGTGTGAGTAAGTCAGGGTTTCAGTGCTGTCACTGATCAGGGAGCTTTCCGGGAGGGGTAGCAGAGGAATGAAGCCGACGGGCCGCTCTGACTGACAGCGGGGATCAGAGGAGGAGAAAGGGGCCAGTCAGCAGCGGGCTGACCTTCCCGGTGGGAACGGTCAGGCCGCGCTGCGCCCGACAAGCTCCTCCACAAAGGAACATATTTGCACCCGCTGAAATTTCTGACACACTTCTCTCAGGCCGAGAAAATAATGCCTGAACAAAGAGCTCAGCCACTTCCAGCTGACAAAGAAGAGAGGAATTAAATGTAAACACTGAGGGTTACGCCAGGCAACAAAGAACTCAATAATACAGACAGATTACAGAAAGCCCGCTGGACTCCCAGCTCAGCGCGGTTTCATTTACCCTGGAGTGATTCCACTGCTTCAGACCCCACAGGATCCTTCAGGTTCACAAAAGCTGAAAACCTCCTGCATTTTAAATTTCCACAGGCGTACTCCGTTAGGATGTGAGAGGAATGAGCTTAGCTGAAATTAGTTGTTCTCCCAGTGTTAACTCAGACTCTGGGGCGAAACTAAATTGCTTCTGCCTGTATCAGGGGAGAAACTGCTTCATTAACAGTTTTGTTTGTCATGGAACAAAATATGGAACTCTGTGTTTTAAAAAAATGATTTAAGATGTAAAAATATATACAAACCAGAGCCGGCGCAGAAAATATCTTTGGAGACCCTAAGTGCATTATGTTAGCACATAAGCAGAGCTGCCACTTCATGTTGTATCATACAGTATTATGTTTTCTGCCTTCTGTTGATAAAAAAATGTATTCAAGGTCTGCTATTTTGACTTTGTAAAATCTCTAACCTGAGCACAGAGACTTCTCACTCTGAAGGAAAGGATAAAAACATGCCCTAAATACATTATAGTATTTTGTATACTGTATAATTCAGACTCTAATATACTTTCCTCTTTAAAAGATGGACAAAAAGAGTAAGCCACACACTGTGTAATGTGAATATGCCTTGATTCTTAGCGTGGCGTTGGGCCAAGCTTACCAGTCCATTTAGGGGTGAGAAAAAATAGAAATCCATCTTGAAGTTTTCAACAAAGGTCTCCCAGCTGGTTACTCAGGACTGGGAAAGGTAGTCAATCCTGTCGGAGGAAAATGCTACAAGTGTATGGGGAAATATTCACAGGTCCTAAAATACACAAATGGTCCGTGCACTGGGGATATTTGGCACGGTGCAGGCCACCCCATGTTCTGGAACTGAAATATGGCCGTTTTCAAAAGGCTTGGTAGGTCAATTTGGCCAGAGTTGAAAAAATGTGAACATTTCCAAGGGGACATTATGAGGATATTGGGAATGGCTGTCTTTGATATAACTCACGGACTCAGAAACTCAGAAACACACGTCTCTTCTATTCAGTATGAAATTTGTTTCATTTTTTCTTCCCCCAGAGTAAGGCTGATTTATGCTAAAGCACACATTCATAACTTAATATATTTCCTATATACTGTAGTGTTAATTCTGCTATGGAAAATGTCTGCGTTCACGTAATTTGTAATTCATAGTGTCATGCTATATAATATCTTTTAGCTGAGATCCAGAGCTGATTAAGTATTGAAAAACAACTGTCCCGACAGCAGTCAGACCAACACCTACATACAGAAATAGAGCTGATCCTCAAATTCTTGCACTCCCTAGGTATGGATTTCATCCAAATTTGCCACAGCCATCAACTTCACAACATACATGTCCTATATTTCATTCTGTTAGCATTCAGGACCATTTCCTAATAGGGCTATTTTCCTAATTCAAGCTGTGTTGGTATAACGTGTTCTACTGTCTGAACCCTGATGTTCAGGGGGAAAATGTTGAAGTGAATTAAACAAAGAAAATAAAATGCAAAAATACCAAGGAAATGTATCTCCGCAGATCCACGGGTAAGATTGAACTGTGAACAGTGAGGCTCTCAGACAGGGCTCTGCTCTAGCTTTTATATCACACTTCAGCCCTGAACAAAGCCCTGACTGACAATACCCAAATCTTCTTTTTTTAGATTATCCACCCTCCCACAAGCACAACCCCACAGCACCTCTCCCCCTCCCTTCCCCCCCTCCCGTCTTTCAAGGGAAGGTATGCAAATGGAGGTGTTCGATTAAAGTAGCCATCTTTTTTCTCCCCTCTCTATTTTCCATCTGAAGCAGACCATCTCACCACCTGACAAGAGGATTGGCCTTCCAATTCAGCAGCCTTCACGGGCCTGACGTTTGGACTCTGAAGCCAGCCGCGGCCTCTAAAGAGCGCTCATTTAGTCATAATTAACCATTCCCTGCATTCTCCCAAAGTTATAGCCATTGTGCTAAACAACTGATGGGTTCATGGCACTTCGCTTTAAAACCACTTCTTTCTCTTTTTTTTTTTTTTTTTTTGGGGGTACAAATTTTACCCCTGAATGCACCAAAATCCCTCCTGCTATTGGCTGCGTGCTAACTTCCCAGTAACATGTCACGCATGGCAGCGGAACGCAGGTTGGAAGAGGAATGCGTTAGTAGAAGCAGAGCAAAGATTTCACGGCAGTGCTCCCTTCAAAGGGCGACTTTCCTAAGGAATGGGTATTGGCCGTGAATCACTCTTCTCACAACTACAATACTGTCAATGACTGTTTAAAGCCCACTTAGGCCTGTTCTCTGGAAAATGATCGCTGGGTTACCTCACAATAATAATCTCACATGTATAGCTAAATGCCACTATAGAGGCATGCAGTCAGTGGCGCATAGAAGGCAATAATGTATACATGCTGGAAGCCAAAAATGTTCTCGGCCACTTTTATACTGGATTCTGTATTCTCACTAGTCTGATTCAGAAACACAGCAAACTGAGAAGAGCCTATACATTTGGCTGTAACATTTTAAAGCTTAAACTGAAGCAGATATACACATTTTAATTGCAATGTGAAATAATGCAGAACAGGGAGACAACTGAGGCATTCTGAAGATTGTTCTTGTGAAAGCTGGCTCAGAAACAGAAGCTGGGATTTCTTGGAGAAAGAGCAGAAGATTATCCATCAACGTTCCTCATTAGACAGGCCCATATGTTGTGAAAATGGATGTGTAGGCTGCATGTTTATTCCTTGTGTGGCTGTCTGCATTTCCATATTTTGTGTAGTGCGAGATTTCTTTATCCTTAATTATACTGCATTTAATTCTGAGGAATCTGCCAAGGGTCTGACTTTAATGTCAAAGTAAACATTGCTCTTTTTTTCTACAGTCTATTTTCCTCTGGTGTAGGAAAAATAAAATATTTAACCCAACTGCAGTGACAGACGCTTATGGCAATTATCTGCAATTTTACAAATAAAAAAGGAGAATAATTGCAAAGCTTTAAACTGCTTCCAATTGTGACTCAGCCCAGGGATTACACCATCTGGCTAAGGTTTGATTGAGAGAGCCTGATCTCCCATCTGAGCTAATAATCTCCACTTTCTATCACTTTCAGCGCTGGAAAGAGCCCTCATTATCCATGCTGGCGTTTCAGGAACCGCGAGCACGACTCTGCTATTTCATTTAAATACCGCACTCCGAAGATCACCTGAATATTGCTGCAGATATCACGATATTAGTTCATTGTGCTCTTAGTCCTTGCTTGGCTGTTGGATTTCAAGCTCATTATTCAACTACAAAATTGCTGTGTTGAAATACAAAACTGGACTCCTGTTGTACAAAATATGTAATGTATCTATATAACTGCACTGAATTTAAATAACTGGTATTTTGTATTTAGTATTAAGTATTTTGTAACTGCAGAATAAGTTCACACTGTGATAAATTGTGTGTAAAAGTCAGCAACTTGAGGTACTCGAGGAGCATGCAATTAATTAAACCTGTATCTTTCTTTTTCCGTAACTCTGTAACAATATGTTTGTACAGAGAAGTTGATAGTAAATAGCAGACAAATAACACCAACCATTACTCTTTTCTATTTTTTACTTTGTTCTATTTCTGTTACGCTAACACTAGCAGCTCACATGAAGTGAAGCAGCAGATTCTGCATAGTTTTGAACATCACAAACTGTGGGACAACTTTGATTCAACTGATTGAATCTCACTCATCAAGCATTCTGAGCATGTTTGTGTACACACTGATTTGAATATTGATTTTGGAAACATCTGCTGAGTTTTGAAAATGAGCGGTTTGCTCATACCGCATATCAGACTACATGTTTAACTTTCTCCCTTTTAACTGAAATAATCAATGTACCCTTCTCCACTGACTCTTTCACAGGTAAATTAACTGTGTGGATTGTGCTGCCTTTGAAAATATAACAAGTCATAGATCTGTAATTATCAAGTGAATGGTGAGTGACTTGGGAGGCTTTGGGGAGGACAGAGAGAAAAAGAGAGAGAATGCATGTCTGCATGCATGAGAGAGTGTGCTGAAAAGAAAGGGAGTGTGTGTGCTTCAGTATGTGTATATGTGTGAGAGAGAGGCAGACATAATGTGTGTGTGTGTGTGTGTGTAATGCATGAGGCAGAAAAAGAGAGAAAGAGTGTGCATGTGCCGTAAAAGGGGAAAAGCAGAGAGAGCAAGAGTGTGTGTGCAAGAGACAGAGAGAAAGAAAGAGAGAAACAAGAGAGAGAAAAAGGGGGAGAGTGTGCATGTGTGTGTGTGTGTAAGGGGGGTGCACACAGCTCTGTAAGGAGATTATGTTAATGGGCTCATTGGCAGTCAGGTCTCCTCCTCCTATGTCAGAGAGATGGCATTTGTCCCCTCCAGTGATAAACACATTATACACGAAATCAATTCCTTTTTCTGCACAGTAATTTTCCCCATTGGGCTTTATCTCTCTCCTCCCCGTCTTCCCTCCAGCGGGGATCGCTTCCTGCGACTGGCTAATGAGCTAGGGGGGCCTCTCTGTTTCAGAGGGCAACACCTGCCCGGGAGTCGCGACCCCTCCCCACGCCGCTGCGGCCACCATTCTCTCTGCAGCCCCTGCTAACTAGCCTTCTCGACCCGCAGAAAGAGGAGTTCATCAGATCGAATCCCCTGACCTGTCAATCACAGTTGCGAGAGACCTTCACACTCACGCTCTCCCCAGGCTGGGGGAGAGAAGAAAAGGACTGGTGTGGGGCGAGGAGGAGAGAGAGGGATAGAGGGAGGGAGGAGGGGCAGGGAGCAGAGTGCATGAGACAGAGAAAAAGAGCACGGGGGTGAACATAAACAGAGAAAGAAAGAGGTAGGAGAGAGAGAGAGAGGGGGTTGCAGACACTTGGAATTAGAGAGTAAAACAGAGAGAGATGGATAGAGAGAGACATCCAAGACAAAGAGACGCAGGGGTGGGGGGGGAAGGGGGATATATGACGGGCTTAACTAAAGAAAGTGAGATTTGAGTTGAGGAGAACAGGGAGAGGGAGAAGGGAAAGTGATGCAAGTGGGAGGGGGAGAATGAGTAGGGGAGAGAGAGGAGAAGAGGAAAAGAGGTCACTTTAGAGAGTCACTGCAGTAGAATGAACTGTGATCGATAAAAGTGGTGAAAACTGAATGAGAAATTCATTTTCCAAACATATTTTATTATGCTGGTAAGAAATACTAAGTGTTTTATTTCCATACATTTTAGGTCTTCTATTTTTCCCAATTTTTTTTTTTTTGTTAGAATCTAGGTATGTAACTGGAAGGTGAAAGTCTTAAGTTAGATATTTTAATAGAATTCTTTGCATTCATATTGATGAACTCCTTACCCATAAAATAATATTATCAAAATACAGTTGCACGAAAAAGGTACATGTGAGAACACGTTCAGGATCTGAGGAACTGTAAAAATGCTGGGGAACTGTGGAAGATCAACATTCAGAGAAACAAGGCCATTGCCTAACAGAGCTGGATTTTCTTTCTATAAAAACAAGAAGGGAACCTAAAATAAACCAGACTCTGAGAAACTCAGCCATTTAAATGTCTGGGCCCACAACTGCAGCTTCTACAAGGATGAAGGCTCTTTTATGGAGCTCCTGAAAAACATGATAAACTGTTATTTTTTCGCTTCCTGCGCCCACATGTCCAACTCTGAGCCCAAATGGCTGAACCAACCCTGATTTCAGTGCCACCATGGAGGTGAGGACAGAGAATACACAGTGACTCAGGTACAAAAATGCCAAGAAAAACTATTCATAATAATATAAAACTAAGAATTATATGATATCACTCTCAAAATCCCCTCAAACATCACTGATGTCCATTTAAAACACCTTGCCTCCAGGAAATTACAGTTAGGATTACAAATGTATTTTTATTACATACCATCTGCAGCACTTACAAAGAGTTTGGATGCCCTTGTCAAAGGTGTGTTGTTGAAGATGACTTCACAGTCCTAATTGTTATGGGTGTCACCTTATGAATTAGATTTTTCCATGAGTTCAGAAATCAGGAAAGTTTCTCAGACTTTCTTACTCTTGAAATTTACAGAGGGTCACTTGGAAAGCTTCACAGCGATTTTGCAAGTCTACTATGGCAAAATTGCTGTTCCACTACGTCAACAGGGACTAAAAAATAGGAGTGAGTTTTTCTGGCCGCCACAGACTTGCCACAAAATGGGAATACTTCATACCACAGCAACAACATTGCTCGTATTCTTTCTTCCCTGGTCCCTACCACTCTGTTGTGTTGTGGTCTTAGCATGAAATGAAACACATAGGCAAGCATGAATATATTGTCACTAGTAAGCAAGCACAAACATTGTGCAATCAGACATGAAAATTTCACACACATGATAAAAACAGCATAGTAAATCATTGAGTAAACCAGTAACCATCACTTTGCTGGAAGGGAACCACTCTCTCAGCTAGATTTAGCAAGTGTGTTTACTTACTCAATGTTTACACTTCACAAAGCTGTTTTTGACCCCCTAGCTCATCTAATCCTGGTGAGCTAACATGGAATATGCTGCAGTTACTGTGCTATGATCTCAGTACAGTCAAATATGTATATTTCCTGTCATATAGCTAGCTAATTATTAAATTTAGCTCTTGAGAACAGCATGTCGGCTTGGAGAGAACCTTAATATTTACTCTGTCTGTTGTGATAGCTAGCTGGCATTTTACTAAAGGGGACTGTGAGCTTGCAAAACCAGGTAGATGCTTTTAAAGCCCAAGTGAGAGTAAGCATGTGCTGAGAAGGATAAAATTCCATCCGCTTTACTAGCAAAGCTCTGCTAATCACTATAGTCACTGTTACACAACCATTATACAGAATACAGTGAAATGCTTTCATGTTTATGGAGTATAGTATACTGCATTAGCAACACATCAAGTAATATGTATTATTTCAAACCGTTACATGTGGCAACTGAACCACACACATTTTCACCCAGGTCTCTCCAGAGATATACTTTCATTTAACTGGAAATGAGTCTTTTTCCATTTAATTTAATGCTTCATTGTTATTTATTTATTTCTATGTATTTTTGTATTTTTTGGAAATTGTTAATAAGGACCAAAATAAATTATTACTACTACTTCTACTGCCACTACATTCTGTTTTAGAGCCCCATTTGAAATCTAAAATGTTACAACATGGTCTGTTTGATGAAACATGGAAGTTTGAAGTCTATACAGACAAACAGGCATAACCGTGGGGGGGTCACTGTCACTGGGCAACCAAATGGGTGGGCATCTATGTCGGTGGGCACTGTGGGCACGGTGCAGGAGGATGGGGAACCCTGGGGCAACCAGAGTGGCAGCCGGGCGAGGTCTGCTGTCCCAGATAAAGAGCCGGCTTCCGTGCACACTCAATGCCAGCTTGCTGTGGGTCTTATCTTCAAAGTGACACAAGGACATCTGGCCAGGTGTCCGTTGGAGGGCCAAGAATGGACATCAGCAGTCCCAGACAAAGTCACAAAGAGCTCTTACCCATGAACAAAGTGATGAGTACATAACCACTACATAATATATTAATATACCGAAGATCAGGATCTACTCAATCATGTCATACAAATGTACTCCTTAAAGCTACGTTTTCTCAGCCATTTCATTAGTCATTTGGTCAAAAATAAGTCAATAATAAGTGTAAACCCTGGCTTTCATCAAAAATAGTAAGTCTATTTCAGGTTCCCTCTGTCGGCTTGGATGCCAGAATTCAACCCACAGAAGGAGCTTCACACAGCCCTTTGACTGCTTTAGGAAAAGCCATTTTCTATGCTTTGGCATTTTTTTTACATCGTTGAATAAAGAAGGTGGTGCAGAATCGGGTGCAGAAATAGGAGCCCACCAGCACGGGGGGATGGGGGTGCAGGGGCCCCCCTATTTCCCACCTCCCCTCTCCCTCACCGTCATTGTCGTGATGACATTGTCCTGAGCGCGTTCACGCATGGCCCAGCTCAGTCGCCTCTCCATGCTGGCATTACACAAGCCTTTTTCTCAAAGCAGAAACCCAGCACAAAGGCCGTCTGCTGGGAATACTCTACTCACCCCCCAACCCCCCACCATGCCTGGCTGCAGCCCCTGTATAAATAATACAATATAAAATGTGCTCAGGTCCGGGTAGACTCTGCTCCATGCATTTTAAGCCCCTTTCTGGCTGGGCATTCTACTGACAGAGAAAAGCATAAATATTCCATTAATTACTACACCATATCTATTATTTATTTTGTGCAGCACTATTTATAATGAAGCTTTGGGTTTTGTATTTTTTTGTTTGTGATTATTTTTTCAAAGTGCACATGTGGAATATGGTCTTTCTGTCAAAGACCTCCCACTGCTCCCCTACAATCCCCATAAAATCTGCTTTTTTTTTTTTTTTGCCCGGCGAATCCTTGCTTATTAATAACTGCCTCTCCACTGAAGACAAATCACTATGAGAGGCTCAAACTGTCAGGCTATTCAGGGCCCCCTCCACAAAGGGGCAATTTTAATATCAATGCCGCGGCAGAGGGGACAATAAAAAGCTCGCAGTGGGCTAACTTCCGTTCGGAGCGGAACATCGCCCGGGTTCAGCGACAATAGCGCCACTGTGACGCTGTTTATCTCCCCGAACACGAAGGATCGGTTTCCAGCGCCGCGCTGCTGGGATTTAAACCCTCGTCATGTACCAGCAAATTAAAAGTATGATGGCCTCACGTGGCTTAACTAGTGTAATACGGTGTAAAACTGTACAGATCTCACAGTGCTATCTGACAGCTGCGTTTGAAATGATGAACCCAGCATACAGTCTTGCTGTGGCGTTATTTCAGACTCTATTTAAAGATGGCTTGTGGCATGTGATATAAATATTGAATAAGAGCTAATCTAATTAAACAGGAACACAGGGTGATATGGAGGTTGCGTAAGCGGTGGTTTGTATACAGTAAGGCGCTGAAGTGGCTGTTTGTCGGTGAGAGCGGTACCTGGCCGGCTCCGGGGGACGGTGGCTCAGCGGGTCAGTGCTTGCTGTTGGACGTCGCTTTGCTGTGGCCGCTGCTTTTTCCACACACCTGAATGCTGTCCCCGCTCTCAGCTTGCAGTTTCACATTTGATACAGTGAAGATAGAAGACACTGCAAAAAACAGGACGATAAACATACAATGTCATCTGAGATAGACTGCATTCCTGCAAATTTCTAATTGATTAAAAAGGTCAATCACTTCTACAATCACTTCTACTATCCCACAAAAATTCAGACTTCGTGTACTGTTTTAAAACACCGAGATCCTAACATAAAGAAATGGACGATGGCAGCCCTTTCAAGCACAAGTTTGACATTTATGTTACATATAACAAAAGTCACCTGGAGAAATAAACCACAGTTATCATAAGTGCGGTTGAGGAATATTTTCTATTACAGTTTGATGTAGTGATTCTGAGACAGGACGGCCAAAGGCATTGCTTAACATGAGCTGGAATTTCCAGAAAGAGCTGAAGGTTATTTAATGATCATCTTCTAACTGATTTACAACAAGATTAAATAAAATGAACAAATTCAATTTCAGGATATTTTTATCAAGGGGAAATTTTTTTTTTCTGTTTCTTTGCTCCCCAAATGTGGAATAAGATTCAACAAGTCAGTGTGACATTGATGTAGTCTTGAAGCCACAGAATTAACAACTACACATAACTACTGCGGTAAATGTGAACTAAATGTGGACACACCTCAGGCTTAAGCTGTTTTATGGGATAAATTCAAGAGCCTGCTACGTCACAGACTCTAACCACATATGGACAATGTCAATATTCCATATATACACCTCAAATACAGGAATTCAGGAGGCTATGTGTGTGAACCAAGGAAGTGCAGACGGACAAGGGAAGCATTCTTTATTCTACGAACCTTCACACATAACCCGATAAATTATTACGGTAAACTTTAAATGTAAACATAAGGCAAATGATAGAAACAGATAAGAAAAATAAGTTACATTACCCATTTCAACTTAATTTGTTTAGTGTGGATCTTCATCTGGGCATCTTATGTACGGTATATTTTAAAGACTCTGTTAATGCAGTCAGATATACTGCATAGTACGAACTCCAGCTACAACTGTCTTCAGAACCGATAAGCTTTTGTTTACTGAGGCTTCTGACAAACTAAACCACATTGCCACCTTCTTGATAAAATTCGTACTGCTATAATAAACGACACAAACAAAATTTCACTTTATTTTCACACTATCTGTGTGAAGACTATTTTAAAAAATATATTTTCTGTTTTGCTTTCTATGTTTGTAGCTCCCTCTTACTGTTTTGAACACACACACAATTGAACATCTCTAAGACTGAAGCAATAACGGCACTTTATATTACTACAACTGCTGCTGCCACTACTACAGCGCCACCACAATACACACACTATAATTAATGAATCAATAACTAATTCATATCTTTATTAATTTTCCATTACATAGACAAAGGAGTGATGACCTTGAACAGGGATGTACCCTTGTATCCTTTTGGCAAGGTCCTTAACTTGAAATGGTTCATTAATATTCCTATACATGAATGGGCAATAAATACTTATTACTCGGTCACAGTACAAAGGTCTTGATTGTAGAGCTAACATTAATAGTGCAAGAACCTGCAAGTAGCACTTTCAAATGTAAGTGAATTTCTAGACAGTCAGCCAAAATTGGTGAACCTTAAAAATATGAAAAAGTGTTTTGGCTGGAATATTTTTGACGTACGAGGTGTGATTGCGTATTATCTCCATATGGAAACACAATGATGTCCTGCAGGTGCATTATTAGGGCATGTGTGTTTTGCGCTGAGACTTGGGACAGCATCGCGCTTCGAGAGCAACCTTCAGCGCTGGGGTCTGGTAATGAGTTGTAACGAATTTTGTTCCACGTGTAGTTATAATTATCTCCTTACTCCAGATACCAGGATCCTCCAGATGTTGTTTTTTTTTTTTAAGTTTAATTTTTTTTTCTTTACTTCAGGCAGTTAGCGCAGCCCTGGTTTAAAAATATAATCCTTTCATCTCCATTATTCCCTTCAAATGATCTCAGCCCCTGCCAGCGTTTTCGGCGTTAACCGAGGATCTGTCTCTGCCAGTGAATATCGCCTTATGGCTCCGCTTGTGCAAATAACCTGCTGAGAGATGATGAAGGAATTAATGCAGGGAGGAGGGGGGGTTGGGGGGAATCTTAATCTGTGAAATTACAAATTAAATTCTCACATTAAAACTGCCACCCCTGAGGTACTTTCTTTCCCTGCGTTCTAAGGCCCCACTGCTGTTTGCTCGCGTATCGCGGCTCTTAATGACTCAGTCGAGCCGCTCTGAGTCGGTGGCCTGGTGCTTCCTGACAGTTTGGAGGCCTCTGCTTCTCTGACATTTCGGGGGTTTAAACCGCTGACTGACAAACCAGAGGGGGCGACTGTGTAATGGGCCCACATTATCGTCGCAGAGTCCTGGCGCTCCGTTCCTCTCAAACACCCCCCACCGGCCCCCAGTGGGGAGCGACACCACCCAGCTAGGACGCATCAGCGGCAGATGATTGGATAAAGATGTCACCATCGGCGACAGGTCTCTTACACTCTTCCTCAACAAAAGAACACTAGATGGTGAGAAATTTTATGTGCAAATGAAAAAGAGATTCTCTGTCACCACCAGAGGGAGTGCTGCAGTGCCAGTCCATAGGGTCCTCAGTGTTTTTCTGACTCTGATCAACTGTATATTCTCATTGTTTTCTTCCTTTTCAATGCTAATGTGCTTTAATGGTAAAATTCTTTTTCCAGGCTTTGATGCAGCTGATCCGCCCTCTAACTCACCCATGCAATATCTGTAGCTTGTTACAATGGAATCCATATTTCACAGTGCTGGTCTGCCTGTATAACCACTAAGGCTTAAAAAAACAACAGCAAAAATGACAGCATCAATTTATATGATAACTGTAGGATATTATACTGAGAATGCTTTTGTCGCTGGGAACAGTATCATCTATTATTGCAGAATCTGAGGTGGGGTGACAGTACATAAGCGGTATTCAATGCAGTGAGAGCCGGGGACATTTTGGAACCTGATTTTCATGTCAACTGCTTCCAATGTATACAATTACATAATTATTTTATATAATATGCAATGAAAAAGTTCCAGGGTTTAAAATTTTCTGGTCCAAACAAATTCAGAAATCAGTTCAGATGAATGTTTCCTCCCTCAGACCATGAATGTGACAGGGTGTAAATGCTATTCAAAAGATTTTTGTTTCACACCAATGAGAAGCTGAGTCACAAGAGATAACAAATGCTCTTTTTTAGGTTTGGAAGTCATTTAGTGTGAAGAACATACCATATTCCACATAAAGTATTACATATTTATCTCCTTAGGGCAAACATCGTAAGAGGGAAAATGTTGTTCGATTTGAAATCCAGTATCGGCAGAAAGGGAACGTCTGAAACAATATATGAACTAGCATGGCAGTTTGAGAAGTAATTTCTCCTGTGAGGGGTCTCTCAGTTCTGGCCCTGGAGGGCCATATACCAGCAGGTTTTTATCAGTATTTAAACATCCATTACTAAACATGAACTACTCTCACAAATTAAGCTGGGGTCTACATTGGTTTTAACAGACAACATTTAGTTGATCCAGACAGTTAAGTGCACAGTTGGAAAACAAGCCAGGAAACTGTGACCCTTCTGAACCAGACGTGAATAGCAATGCTGGAATACAGAAATCCTGATTATGAGGATTTCAGTTTATTCTTTTCATAGAAGTAAACAGCTTGGTGGAGAAAAGCCAAAAGACATTGTGTGTGTGTTTGTGTATGTGTGTGTGCGTGTGTGTGTGTGTGTGTGTGTGTATGTTTTGGGGTGAGTAGGAGCTACCAGCTGTGACAATGACACCCCAACAGCTGTTTGGCTACTTTCAAGTTAAACGGAGCTTTACAGCTACAAAAACAAACTGAATATAGTGGCCGTTCATATCCCGGGTTTACTGTAGACATAAGGGATGAACTGAAATTGAGAATCAGATACTGTACAGTACAATATCAATACTGAGGGAATCATAGATGGAAAACAGATGGAAAAACAGACCGGTATTCATCCACCAGCCACATGCAATGTTTTTACTTTTTTTTTTCCATTTAGGCTCATTCCATTTGAAAATGAGTATGGCCAAATTAAACATAAAAATGTAAATACAGATAAAGCACAATCTGAATTAAGCGGACTTAATTCAAATTGTGGATTTAGTGGACTTTGAGCAGACAAAGCAGAAAGTGACATAAACAGAGAATGAGGGAAAGGTAAGGGACACAGAGAAAGACAGACAGAGAGAACAGAAAGAGAGTGAGGCACGGCATGAGGGAGGGAGGAGAAAAGACAAAGAGACACTGACTGTCAGGAAGCTCCCAGAGCCGAGGGGGGAGATGGCTGAAGTACTCGTGGCTGAGCGCTGCCTGGGCAGAGAGGCGGTTCTTTGGGAAGCACTGGAGAAACCTGGAGGCGAGCTCCTCAGCGTGATCCACATATCCCAGCCTGAGAGACGAGAGAGACAGGGCAGAAGATTCTCAGAGCAGGGACAACCACACCGCTATGCCTCAGAACAAATACTCATGTCACTCATGACAAATTATTATCTGTTCTTATAAATATTTACTGTAATAATATTTACCGAGGAAGGTCAGGTAAAGAATCCTATATGGCAGTACAGGGTGGAACATCAGATGAGAAAATGCATGTGCCTCATCTAATACATTTTCTCAACCCCATCCCAGCCCCATAATCATTTTAAACATTTGAAATCAATGATCACAAAGGCAAAGATGATATTTATGACAGAGCTGGCAATACCAACACCAATTCAATACCAATTCAAACCCTTCTGTCAGTACATTAGTAATGAAATATGCAGCTGCAGCAATCAGAAATGAGTTGTGCACACACAAACAGGACAGGTGGTAAACCCAGGCACCGTAGTGGCAGACCGGAACGCGGGCACCAGCAGGTGTGGAACACGGGCTCGCCCTGGGGGAGCGTGACCTTACCACCAGGCTGGGTAAGGCCTGTGATGAGGTGCGTCAAGGCGCAGAGCAGTATGACCGTGTGACACAGTGACGGGGTGGCACGGGCCGGTGGGCCTGCCTGTGGCTCCACATCTGTCACACAGACACACAGGGACACGCGGGCCGTGGCGGAGCCACTTGCTATCGTCACAGGCTACACAGTCATCACCAGCTGCAAACACCATGACTGATGCATTTTTGCCTTCAACCAATGGCAATTAAAGCTCATATACTACGATATGTATAGAATAGTTTCATCTTTGTTTTGTAATTTTTATTTCCAGTTTTTACATTATGGAATATCTCTTAGCTGTCTGATAATCTGGAGTCAGTAGAATCACTGTGAATTTATTTTAAACCTGGGGTGTCAGCTTCTGGTCCTGGAGGTCTGTGTTGTTTGGTTGTTTTTCATTTGTTTTAGTAATTTAGCAATTAAGTCACTGATTGCCTTAATATTTGAGCTTATCAGCCCAAATTCCCATTCCCAAATACAGTTAAATCAAACCTGGCGACTTAACACAGCTGCAGCCACCCAGGTGCCAGGGAAACACTTGTCTTACAGATAACTAATAGACAACAAGTGAGTGAATTTCAAAAAATTGTAATCAAGTTTATATGAATAATGGCAATCAGATTAGAATGTGATATTTTCAGATTTGTTTTGTAAATCTTCTTTGTAAGTTTGCAACCTGACCTATTCAAAATAAAAACACATACTGCATTTCTGGGCCAAGCTGAAGGTAAATCTATTGTCAGGCCATACCACAGATTGCCAACCTTCATATCAATATAGTACAACAAAGCCTGAAAACGTTGTGTATATGTGAAAGGGGAGGCTGAGAGAGGCTGCCGGTAGAACAGTGCGCGGCCCTAGATTGCGTGAGAAGGCAGCGCTGTGACACGGAAACTCAGGGAGGAGGCTAATGGCAGGTTCCACTCACTGAGTGTGACCATGTGAACCCGGCCGACGGCAGTCGCTCGCACACACCCACCCGCTGACCCGCCTCGGCCCAGCCTCCATCCCCTCCTCCGGGCCGCTATCAAGCGAATATCTCCAGGGGAAAAGCGTGGACAGAAACAGTCCCTTCCTCCCTCTGAAGTCAGCTTTGTTCCTCTCCTTCCCCATCAGTCTCCCTTATCAGCCCGGCCGAGGACCGTGGATTACCGCACATGGACGACGCTGGGGAGATCGTATCCATAGCCAAGACACTGAACTTATGAACCCCAGAGGGGAAAAAATAAACTCTGCCAATGGGGGAGAAGTATGTGCAGTGACAAACCCAGACAGTAATTAGGTCCCAGTACATAAAATAAACATGACGTTTCCCCCATACGAGCGCTTTAATTCCACACTAAACAGAGTTCTGCTCGGGTTGTGCTAACAGCTCACATTTTCATGGATATCATTACAGACCAAACATGTAAACATGGAAACCATGGGACTACACTGGTTTTCATGACTTTCATTTGACAGGATCCTCGTTTTTTGTAACTGGAGCAGATTCAAATTAAATTTCCCTAGCCTGACTACAAGAACTTGCTCTCTACTTCAGAGACATAAATAACACTCCCAATGCAAAGCAGTCTATGCCATTCCAGGCTTTACAGAAAGCACACTACTGCAGTAAGCAGAATCAATTGGTGGTTTCTAATCAGTACATTGAGACATGATGTGTAAGACCTGAATACTTCAAACTATACAAACTATTCATTTTCATTTTGGTTTAAAAACTCCTTGGTTTCACTCAGAGCATTTAACCATTACTCTACAATCCCCAATTTTTCCACAATGCATAGCACAGTGTAATACCAATTTGTATCAACTAGTTTGGAAGACATGTACCATTCTTCTAAACCTACTCAACTCTAAACCATCTGAATGAAAAGGCAGAAGAAGCCACATGTTGAAATAAAAATATGCTGTATGTGATCTCAGAGCAGCAGAAGGTGAAGGATGATGTGGCTAACGCCAGTTGGTTGTTATCATAGTAGATCTAAAAACATGCTCTGAAAGAAATGTGTTGATTTAATGCATTCCGCGCTGCTAATTCCATCAACTCCCTTCAACTCTTCTGTGTTTGGAGCAGATGTGCGGGTGCTAGTCACCTCAGGGAGAGGGGAAAAGCATGTCTGTGATCGATATCTCCACAAAGAATCACACGGTACACAGCGGAAAAGGCTGATGACACATGCGGCGGGATACAGCATTCCTTCTCCGTTCAGGCAGGCACAAAAGCTGTATTTTTTTCCATTACAAAACCACAACCGTGGACTTCTGAGCTTCGGTAGTGAAACCACCATGATATTAAACACCACCTGTTTTCATTGGGAAACATCACCCGTGCAGCTACCTCCCTTTTGTGTTAAGGCCAGGTAGGAACCCATACAGTCAGTCAAGGGTTTTGGCTTTATGGCCACATGAAAATCCCTTTCCTGTTGCTGCTACGCACTGCCATGTCAGTGAAGATTCTGGCGCATAGCCATGAACTTAGCAAGTTGCTCTATGCTAATCTGAAAAATGTGGACATTTTCATATTAATTGTATGTCCCCCATAAAAAGGCTACTACATGCAAACTACAAATCAAACATGTTACTGATCAAAAACCGATTTGTATGAAAAGGCAAGTACAAAAGTCCTTTTTTGCACCCAGAAGTGCTGAAACAACACTGAAATGCGACAATATGTACAAGATAACACAACGGTACCCAAAAATGTCTCTCTAATTCAATAAGATTTTCCATATAATGGGTTTTGAGGTACCAGAGCTCAATCTACAGAATAAGGGTCTCTGTTAATGGTTTGACTGTGGGAGAAGGAATAATGTCCCTGTTATTTCTTTGTGGTGGAGGGCTCTCTGCTTCTCTATCGCCTTCATCGAAACTTGGCACACAATGAAAGGCTGAAAATAAGCCATAGTAGTTAACATTCCGCAGGATTCTTTCTTCACATATTTATTTCCTCATAGACTGGACAGGAGCCAGAGCGACCAGAAAGATGGGGACACACAAAGTCCATGGCCATGAGAGACGTACCTCCGGCACGCTGGTCATTTCACAATCTAGTCTCCAAGAGATGCTGGTTACTGGGGGGGTCCAAAGAGACACCCAGAGTCTCTGTCTCTCTCTCACCATTTCCGCCTCTCATTCTTTCTCTATGATTACATGTCCATGACATTCTATGTCAAAAGCACAATGAGAAGAATGGGGCAGCCAGATAGCCACAGACATCCCACATGACCCAGAATGCACAGAGGTCAAAAAAGACACTAAAATCAGCACAAACAGCTCCCATCTTAGCCTGACTTAACCCCGGATTTGGACATCATAAACCTTTCATTCTCTTGTAAGTCATGTTCATATACTACAGTACATGCTTGTTTGCTTCAAAAGAAACTTATGTGGCAGACTTTAAGTTTCATGAGCAGGCTAACTGAAGTTTCCTTACCTTCATAAAAGAGCCATTTTCTTTAGAGAGGAAGTGGAGGAGTTTAAAATGACACTAATGTAAAAGGTGGTTTACATTCCATGCTGACTCCTCCTTATAAACCATACAAAGTATTATGGCCCCATATTCAACAGTTTAGTTCTGAGGGAATCTGGGCTCTGTTCTGTTTGTCTGTGTTTTTGAAAACGAAGGGAAGAAAGTCCAAAAAAATTCTGTTTCTTTCTTCCATCAAGATTGTTTATATGTGGGGTTGTCATTTATGTTTAGTCTTGGGTGCATTCATTTAGATCATTTTGATAACACGTTCTATGAAGATGTGCATAGCACAATTTATGGCGTATGATTGTAGATGGTTTGATAAATGAGCTCCACTGTCTCACAAAGTAAATGAATGTAAGTAGAAGAACAAATCATGCTGGAATCTCTGGATTCTTCCAGAGCCATTCTAATCAGCTTTATCTTTTGGACCCTGGGTAGACCTTAATGACCATGCCCTTTACATAAGTGCCTCATGTTTGCAGTGTCTTTCACATCAGTTGTGGTCCAGAGAGGCAGTCAAGCATCGCACAACTGAAAATCATTTCATCACTGTTTCACAGTGCGTCTTTGATTAATGAGAGAGTTCGCATTATACCATAACCATAACGAGTTCATTACAGCCGAATTAAGCTCGTCTCTTGATGAGATATTCAAAAAGCATAAAATTCCATGCCAACTTTAAATTAATGATGCTTTTCAGATTGCAACTGAAAGTGTAAGTCACTACACTGTGACAAGGGAAATCAAAAGTAATCAAATAATGCTGATGCAAAGTTAGTGATAACTGCGTTAAAGATTATTTTAAGTAAAGGAACACCTTAGACTGGTAACAGACTTAAAAGGAGAGAGTGACACCAAATTCCCACGGAAATCAGGGAGCTCTATACTATGACATGACTTATGTATTAAGTGTACCAAGTTATGTATTAAGTCAAAAAGTATTGCTCCTAGGGTTCACATGCACAGGTTTATTCCAAACAAAACATATTTAAACATGTCTCTGAGATCAGTGGATGGCTGCAGACAAGTTCTCTCATTAATACACTTGTCTTAGTCTCGTTAGGATGCCTTAAAAAAAAAAGGATACTTTTTCTGCCTTGGAAAAAAACAGGTCAGGGCTAAGATAAAATTTTTAACAAAATTCAAGTGTAAATCTTCCCAAATTATTTTGGGGGGGAGTTATTATAAAGAAGTTTTTAAAAAATTGACCAGGAAAGTTGCACCAAGAAATTTTTTTCCATCATGACATTGCACCTGCTCATTCTTAGCAAGGGCTGCCCGACAAGAAACCATACAAGCCATTTTCACAGAGAACAGCCTCAGGTGGCCCATGGAAACACCACTCTGCCCCTGAACTCATCTGTCAGGCCTGGTGCGATTCCAGGACTGACCCTTGAGGAAATAAAGTCCCAGTCCCACTACTCCCAGTCCTTTTGGGCTGTTTTCTGAACACATTTTTCAGTTTAGAAACTACCTGTACAACACACACACCATCTGCAAATAAGAGATATGAAAAATATCTGAATAATATGCAATACATTCTTAATCCCATAGTGTATATGATATACAATGTCTTAATCTCTTTAAGTAATATTTTTGTGTTAATAATATTAAAAGTAAACTGCAATATCACTTAAAAATCCATTACATTGAGGGAATTTTATTTTACATCTATGTGCTTAAGCATAATTGCATAATTTACTGTAATTTACAATGAAACAGAAGGGATTGATTTTAAGAGAATAACATCTGCTGTATGCATTCATTTCTGATACAAATTAATACAGCAAAAAACACCATGAAAGTTATTCATGAACTTATTTTTGCATAAAATTGAGTAAAACTTCCTTGGCTGCATGACGAAAGTGTCAGACGGTTTCTGCTATTTATTTTTTGCCTGAAAAGCAAACAGAGGAGCTTCCCAACAGAACGCCAGAGAGTATCCGTCTCTTTATTTCTGCAGAACCTGATTTCTAAATTAGAAGCCCACATCATTAGCGGATCTCTGGAGTTTTTCAATATTTAGAACGAGTTACTGATTCAATTATTTACACAGCTCAGCTCTCTGGCTCAGCTTTGCTTGGCGGAGACCTGGGATCAAGCGCATGGGTTTCTACTGAACAATCACAGTGCAGCACAGTAGGAGTCTGGCAGAAAACATCCATTGAAGTCGTTCTCCCAGGAAAAAAAAGTTCTTTTTTCTTTTTTCTTTTGTTTCATTTTTAAATACATTTACAATCCTCAATTATTTTCTCCCCGTCTCCATCTCCCTATTTAGGTTTAGGAGCCATTGTGAATTATTCAGCTGTCTCGCCCATCACAGGGCCAAAGATGGGAGGCTTGCTGCCTCGGCTGTGAACCGCCACGTCTTCTCTGTGGGACCTGGCGCTCAGACGCTCGCTCTCGCAAGGGCCAGGTACATTAAGCAAAAGGTTGAAAGGTCAAAGGTCAAAGATCAAATGACTGTCAGCACAGAATCAAACTTCTGACTGTGGAGTGAGAGTACAGTGGCACAGTGATGTGAAGCACTTAGTGCATGGCCTTCTGACCCCACCCCCCACACCCCAGTCCCGCCCCCTTAGATTCCAAACCAGTGCTGCACTGGACCCATTTAGCATTAGCAGTGGCAAAACCGCCCCAAACCAAGATGGAAATATGGCAGTGGGTGTGCTGGGATTCTCCCGGCTGCGGTGATGAGGCTGCTGTGATCAGGATCCTGTTCCAGACAGATCAGTGTGGGGCGAGGCCCGTCATTCTTACGTTTGGGGTGGATGAATGGTTGCTGTCTGACACTACCCTTGCTTTGTCAGGGCTCTCCTTTCCCTCCCCTCTGAATTTTGGGAAATCCTGCATGGTCCTCCGTGTCTGCCGTCTAGCCCAGAGGGACGTGATCGCATCTCAAGGCTGAATGAACACGCCGGCCTGCCAGAACAGTCCCCGTATCCGTGCTTCCTTTCTCTCCACCTCTCAACACGCTCTCAGTTTAGCATGACACCCTCGTGCAGCTGGTGCTCAGGATGGTTAGCACGGAACAGCGCTTAAAAAATACAACAGTTTAGCAACACCATTAATAAAAAATGAAGGAGATGGTTTCTATATTCTACTTATTATGCCCCATGAAAAAGAGCTACTTAAAAATCTATTGTCTGAAAAATTTAGCAGGGAAAAATGCCCTTTGTCCCTTGTGTTCTGGATTTAGTCTGAACAGCTGAGAATTCTTCCCATATGATGTTTTTTCCCTTCTGTATTTCTCTATTCAGAATAATCTACTCTGAACACACAGGTCAAGTGGTAAGGGCTTGCAGGACTGGTTTATATTTAAAAACACATGCACACTGCTTCATCGCATAATATGCACATGGTCTTGGTTTATTTTCACAGACTGCTGTTCTTACAGTATGTGCATAGAGTGTGCGATGGCCACTTACAGTGTGTTGACTGGTCCAAAAACCAACATTGTTATTAATTTGGAAAATATTCCAATTACTGCCATCATATCAGTAAAGAGAGTAACTGTCAGTTCCTGGTGTACCATGTATTACTCATCATAACAATACTCATAAGCAGTAAATGGTTCTGTTCAACCAACAACTGATATGTTGAGTAGCTTATTGAGGGTAAAGCTATTTTTTACAACATGAGAACATCAAGCACCATACCATGCAAAGGCTGTTAAGCTAGCTATTCAAATCAGTCTATGGTTGGTGGAGGCTTGACAATGGAAGTTAGCCTAATTTTAAAACTTTTGCAGCAAAAGAGCAGAACTACCTCAACAAAAGGAGTTGGGCAATATTTTAGCATAACCAGGAACACACTTTCTATTTTCCCTTCAAGTAAAACATTAGCCAGTATAAATAATTATGGTATAATATTATACAGAGCTCTTACTTGAAACTTGCCATCCAAGAATTGGACAATATTTAAGATGTAACCACGAACACTTTCCATTTTTTCTTTTATTTAAAATTTCAGCCAATATAAATAATTATGGTACAACATTAGGCAGAACTTTAACTTGGAACTTGTCAGGGTCATAAAACGTTGATTCTGGCGATTGCAATTCCAGGTCATGCTTAAAGCCAATTTTTTCCCCTTGTCTACATCAAGCTCTCCCACCAGCACCACCCTGGTCAAATATGAGCCCCCACCCTCTGAAATAAATAAAGATATAAATTCAATGAGTTTTAGTGTGCGCTCACTTTTTCCAACCTGACTACAACAGAAAAGGACAACAAAAAAACAAAAAGTTATTTTTATCCAACAAAAAGAGAACACTATCCTGGAAAAGACAAAGACCATGACCGTAGAAAAGTTGACATGTCTATAAAATTACCAGGATTTACAACACTTTTTAAAAACAGCCCCTAGCACGAAAAGCCTGTTTTACTCTCTCCAGGGCCTTAGCTACACAATTATCAAAACATCAACACTACCACAAGACTTCCATTCCAAAAGCTGCTCTGTGAACACTGACTGGACTGAGCTCATGACAGCTCCATGCAAGAAAGTGCACACAGGAGCTGTGGAAGCATTACAGAGTGAATATTTGAGAATGTACTGAGTGCTTAAGGTCAGACAGCTGCAGGCATCCTGCTCCACCAATCAATACGTGAGCTTCACAGGAGCGTATTTGTTGTTTCTCTCTGTTCCCTGGAGGACCTATATGCCCCAGTGCCGCTGCTTTATACAGCGCAAGGAAAATCTACCTCGAGGTGTAGCGAATCCCAGCACTCCATCATTCTCTGTTTGAGGGGCTTCTGAATATGGAAAGTCAGCTGGTCATGGAAAACATCAGACTGAGAACGTCTGTGATCTTCTGTCTGTAAGGCGCGAAAGGCGTTCAACCCTTATTGTCAAACCAGTCGATCGCATTTTATTTGTTATTTGGCAGTAAAACTAATAATCACACAGGGATTTACATCTGAGTATTTGTGTTTTGGGTGTACAATGTGTAAAAATACAATTACAGGAAATGCAACGATGCTTCAACAACACAAACGATCTCACTTAGAGTCCCAGTGCCTATAGATGGCAAATATTCATGGATCTATAGACAACAAAGGTTATACATGAGGTAGCACCTCACGTATAACAAGCTAACATATAAATAATTGACTTGATAGAAAATGGAGAGTATAATAGCAAATCTACAATTTTATATCACAAAGTTTAATTACCATGCAGGTAAATTAAGCTGTGAGAGATGTAAGCAATTCACAGTGTTCTTAGTTCTTAACAGTGTTTTAAAAATGAGCTTTATTTTAACTATCGATTCCAGCAGAGGGCATGTTAATAATACATAAGCGCAGGCTGGAGAGCAATCCCCCATGCTGGAGAAGCACCATCCTGCAGCTTCCACACTATCCTGAACCCCACACTTCAATATACATACTGATGAGGGGACCTCTTAGACCAGCTTGTAAGATGTACCGCTGTACTCAACACATCGTAACAGAACACAATGTACTGGTACACTGGTACCATCTTATACTCTTATACTTAACACAAAATGTACATGGCTCTATGAAACATTAGCCCTAGAAATGAATGTGCTCTTTCTCCTCCACTAAAAAGAAATCCAGTATTAGAAAATGAGAGAACATGGGACAAATTATTTTAGATTTTTGAATTGACTAAATTAACCTAAACTGAATGCTTAACCTTGCAAGCAGTACAAATCCCCTATCAACATTCATACGCTGACTGAAAACAAAAGAAAATGACCTGGTTGGCATTTCTGAAAATGTTGGCTTCACACAAATAAATATGACCTGAAGAGCTAGAGCAGCGCTGTTGACCTGACTGAGCTAAGTCAACGTACAGAAATCTGCACATTAAGTACAGAAATCACTTGATTCGCCACACTACTAACACCAAGATTACACACTCTCATCCACTCCAGATTCACAACCCCGACGTTCAGAGAACAGGAAATCAGCACATCGCCCACAGATAGGCTTGATTAGCACGCAGGACGACAGCGCGGAGCGAGGGGGCTCAGCCTATGTGACCGCTAATAAGTGGAGAGAATCTCAGTGAGTTTTCAGATTAGCTCCAGCTGCTTGTTTTGTTGACCCTGTGAGTGGGTGACCTTACATGTGGTTGGGAAACTTCAGGCCCTCTCGCTACAACCGTGAAAGTCCGACGGGCCGCAGACATTCCACACACTGTGGGAAATTCAGGCCGAGGCCTGTCAATGGCCCCCAGGGTGAGACAATGAAGGTTAGGCACAGGTTTGGTTGTTCATGCATTACCAAAACAGCTCTTGTTCAGAATTTTTTTGGAATAACTTTTTCACCAACTGCTGGATGTGTTGCTTCCAGGGGCACTGGAAAACTAAATCAGTAATACACCCTTACATCGGTAGAGTTTAGAAAAATGGTATCCCAAGCTAATGTGCTATGACTTAATGCTAAAGACATAGCCCAGGCTAAAACCCACTGCCAAATTACCGAGCCTACACTTGTGCCAGTTGGCTTGACTGACTGGTCCACTCAAGCCTCCATAAATTCATAAGCACAATAAAAATGATTGTATTTACCAATACATAATAGGAAAAATCTTGTTGGTGACAAAACATCAAGTTATTGATGGTGACATGGTGCTAATGTTGACTAAGAGGGGCATCTACTTTGGCACTCGTTTCAGCCAGGGAGGGAGGGATTTTGCCTGTGGGATGAAAGTGTCTTAACAGGCGCTTTGGCATACAGTCTCCGAAACTAAGCAGCAATGACGCCTGCTAACAAATACATCTGGTGCTCCAAATTTGGATAAAGGAGAAAAATTGAGTGCAAAAATTGGTCTGAAACATATGGTCCAAGATTTTGATGACAGAAACTCTCAGTGATACAAACGGAAGGCTTACTTGTTCCAAGCTTGCCTCAGCTTCTTTGGACTGTACACAGTAAACCGATCTGTAACAGAGAGAGAGAGAGAAACCACAAACATTAATGATGTTGTTTTTCTGTAAATAACTGAGAACAGCAAACAAAATGTGAAATCAAACTAAGTCCTGTACTCCTTTTGAATCAATAAGGCATTCTAAGGTGTCATATATTGTACAATAAAAAAAAATCTCTTCTGTCCAATAGCAGTTATAATTTTCAGTTATGTCCTACTATGATACATACTCCATACAGTAAGTCTGAGGGGTATAAATGTGACTGAATATGAATTGACAGATTTGAAATGGTTTTTGTTGTCCATTTGCAGAGCAGAAGAAATGGGTCAGTTTCTCTCATTTGTAGAGATCCCTCAGCTGGTGTTGGTTTTCTCATGGACTGCCCAGGGCTAACGAGCTGGCTTTAACGACCCAACACCAAACCGCCAGGCGAGCCCCGGAGAAACAGCAGGCCCAATTCACGCTCATGTGTCTGTGTGTGTGAACACACATCTAGCGGGAGTTCATTCCTTTCTCACACTACACAGCAAACAGACTCAACAAATCCTCGTGAGCTAGCGACCCAGCAAATGAAGCCACCCCCCCACCCCCACCCCCCGTTTCTCCTAGGCTGGGTGGCTGACAAGCGCTGATCTCCTGGTCTCGCTGCCAAAGCGGACCCCACCAGCGAGTGCAATATGGGCACACCGCCGGCCTGCCGGCCCCCAGACAGACTGGAAAGAATGCAGAGGGTTTGAATTTTGATTATCGCAAAATATAAAGATGGGAGCTTTCATTGGCTGCGCTCCAATGAGCTTGGTTTCTTTAGGGAGTCCCGTCGCTGGCGGTAGTAGATGGAACTCAGGGCAGAGAACAGATGCATGAGGGAGTAAGCACAGAGAGAGGGGCAGTAAGACTGGGGGAGCGGGGCAGTAAAACCAGAGACCTCCAGCGTTAGGAGCAGGGAGTGCCGCAGAGACCAGGGGAAGCTCTATCAAGGAGAGGGACAATAATAACCAGGGCTTGGAGTATGCAGACCACGGGCCTGGGGCTTTATGAAGAGACCATAAAGGAGGGACTCTGCTTCCATCCAAAGAATTTGGGAAAATGAAATGGGCTTTGCTGTAATTTGATTTGCTTCTTTTCATCAGAGGTATCCATTAAGGTCAGCTTCTTGGCTGCCTGAGTATGACAAATCAGAGAACAATATCCTCTGAGATATTCATGGGGCGATTCCAGTATTTAGGGCACTCATGACCCCAAGCTGTCTGATTCCAAGAAGAAAAAATATATATTTTTTTTACTTTTAGATTTGTCTGCCAGATTGGTCAAATGCAAACGACATGCTTGCTATAATACATTTTAAAACTAGAATGGTAAACCACACAAAACTAGTGTATTTATCAGTCATATAGAGGAATATCTATAGTAATATACGTTATATATAAGAGAGAGAGAGATTGAGTGAATTCCAAACTTTTTGCAAGCATGTTCACTCCTTACAATAGGAGTCAGCCCTGAAAATTCCATTAGGTTACAGTGCCCTCTGCTGTCTGACAGCTAAATTGCTCCATGAATACATTACGTTTATGGGACTGCACCATAAAAATAAGATCACAAAATAAAATATGATGTAAATTTAATATAATTCCATAATACTAAATTATTCATAAGAAGAAAGAAATACATATTTGAAATTGATATGTAATTCAATATAATCCAATGCATATTTCTTTGCACCAAATACCAGTGTGAACATTTTGTGAAGTGGTCTCAGGTGAGCACACATAATTAATTGATAAATTGTTGATTCATGTTGAAGAAAATGGGTTTTAATGTATGATTGTGAAATTTAGACTCTACAAATGTCCCACTAAAGTAACAGATAATTACTACAGATAACTTCAAGTAGTTAGAGAAGCCCATTTGGTAATCTATAACATGGATGGTGGATTTTGTTCCTAAAAATATCAAACATACTGAAACTATCACAATGGTGTACCTTTCTTGTTATTTTCTTGAGGTAACCTTGTTAAAAAAACACACTTTTAAAATAAAAGTGCCTTTAGTTTGGAAGTCTGCTTTCTTTAGTTTCCACACTTCTGCCTTAATCAGTGGTTTTTATCAGCTGACCTCATTTCAGTTTAACTATTCTGCAGTTCCTTCAGGAATTGCTAAGTCATTATCAGAGCTAATACTCCCAGTGGACTCTCAGCTGTACTAGTACTACACCCTCCTCACTCCAACAGTGGATGTGTAAGCAGGACCTCAGCAGCCTGGCTGTCACACCATTGACCCTGATCATAAGAAATACTCATTTTTCCAGCATGAGATGTTCATTGAAAGCATTAAGTATGTTACACAATACATAACAGCCTCATTTAAGCAAACAAAACACAAGTATTCACCCTGCTGTCAGAATTTTGAACTCTGCCAGGGAATACCACTTTATAGTAATGGAGAATTGTACTTGAAACAGATAGTAGAGCTGGGTTAAACAACAACATGCTGATGTTGACTGTTTTGTTTGAACCAATCAGGACTTGACTTTGCTCTCCACAGAAGAATCTGGGATCTGGTCAGTTGAAAGTAAGTAATCATGGCTCACTTTGGTTTTTAAGGAGCCTCACTCTGCTGGCTTTACCATTAGCGGCTAACTACCGGTCCAGGGCGGAATGTGAAAACTGAGTGTATGTGCGTGCATGATGTAAACAGGACCCCTTCAGGGGACAGAGGTTAATTACAGGACTTATCTTCCCCATGCTCAGTGTGGCTGTTATCAGAGTGGGCTAGGTATGGTTTGACGACATTTTGAGAAGGCCGGAGGACCTGAGGTCCTGCCGGAGCCCTGGAACTCCGCGAAGCTGTCTGAACTAGAAGAGCCATCTGCTGACAGCCCACCGGACCACGGGTCGCTGCCGGCGCGACCGCTCTGTCGAGATCAGACGGAGATTATGCACGTTTCCTGGAAAGCGGCATGCTAATTGGTCGCCGGAGATGGGCCGGAGCCCGACCGGAGCGTCGGTCCCTGTGTGCGCCGTCAGCTTCTTAACGGCAGCCGCGGCTGCTCTGTGATCAGATCAAATCTGCAGCGGCTCTCCCCTTTTACATAATTAGGTCTCAGGGGTGGAGGCAGTTGCCAGGGGATACCAGGTTAGCAGAAACTTCATGTCTACTGATCTGGATCTTTCTGAGGGAGTCGACAGAAAGCTGGGCTGAGATGTGGCATGTAAAGCACATCTCTTTGGAAGGGGTCAAACACATGATGGGACTGTGCTTTTTACCCATAGGGCAGGGTAACTAACAGGTAAATGCCAAACTATATGACCAGCTTACATGTGTAGAGGCTTGACAGCTAAGGTTAAGTTTACAAGCTTTTGGCAGTTAGTGTAAAATTACCTAGAGATAACACTGATTTGAATCAGCAGTTGAAAGTGAGGTTGAGAAAATGCGGAGCTACTCACCTGGCTTGAAGTGGGGCAGGGAGTGAACACCTGGCCATGTGTCCTCAGAGGGCGTACCCAGGACCTAAAAGGAAAAGGCATTATGGATATTACATATACTATACATACTATGCTACGTTCTACTGTAACTGACATTCAATCACCCAGGTGCTGACAATGTGACAAAGATAACATTCAATCACCCACACACCTATAATGACAGCATAACAATCAAGAACCTCAGACCCAACAATGACACATTCATCATCCATGGAAACCAATCCATTGAAATGGGAATAAAAATGGGACAACAGGAAGATCATGCCCTTCCATGAGTATGAAAGCAGGGTATGCCCGTCTTTGTGCAGCTGGGCTGGGCTGACTGCACTGTGTGGAAGAGGAGCCCTGTTATAGAACCCTGCACACTCTCAGACTCTGGAATCCTGGATGCCCAGGGGCACCATGCAGTACACAGCAGTGCGTATTCAGTGCTTAATTAAAACCAGCTCCGTGCCCTATCTCAGTCACCTCCACTACAGACAGCCCTTAATCCACAGAGGGAGAGAGGGAGAGAAAGGGAGGGACCACAACAGAGAAATGGGTGCAAGAGAAAGGAACAGTAGAAGAAGTGAGATGGGGTAGAGGGAGAGAGGGAGAGAAAGAGAAAAGGCATTATGGATATTACATATACTATACATATTATGCAACAATCTACGGTAACTGACATTCAATCACCCAGGTGCTGACAATGTGTTAAAGATAACATTCAATCACCCACACACCTATAATGACAGCATAACAATCGAGAACCTCAGACCCACCAATGACACATACATCATCGAGGACAGATAATGGCAAAGCTCACATTGTAGAGTGGCTCTCAGGGACATTCACACAGCAGTCTAAAGCCCAAGGGACAATGGGACAAAAATGACAGCTCTACATGTCATTCAACAGCCTAACAAGGTGACATACGAAACTGTCTTTTTGCTGCACTCTTTGACAGCAGATTGAGTTTCACAACAAGTGGCCTAAGCAGTAAATGAAGACATACACTGTAGTTTCATGGGTCCAAAAATAAAGTAACTAAACCATATCTATAACATCCTGATATAGGCTGTCGTGATAAAATGGTTCATGCCTGTTTAGGTCATACCCATGGAAACCAACCCATTCAAATGGAAAGAAAAATGGGACAACAGGAAGATCATGCCCTTCCATGAGTATGAAAGCAGGGTATGCCCGTCTTTGTGCAGCTGGGCTGGGCTGACTGCACTGTGTGGAAGAGGAGCCCTGTTATAGAACCCTGCACACTCTCAGACTCTGGAATCCTGGATGCCCAGGGGCACCATGCAGTACACAGCAGTGCGTATTCAGTGCTTAATTAAAACCAGCTCCGTGCCCTATCTCAGTCACCTCCACTACAGACAGCCCTTAATCCACAGAGAGAGGGAGAGAAGGGGGGGACCACAACAGAGAAATGGGTGCAAGAGAAAGGAACAGTAGAAGAAGTGAGATGGGGTAGAGGGATAGAGGGAGAGAAAGAAAAAGAGAAGGAGAAAGGAGAATTAAAGAGCTGGTGGCTGAGCGACAGGACCCCCCGTGCTGAACACTGCGGCCCTGGCGGAGAGCGGGCCCTTGGAAAGGGCCAGTCTCTCTGATGACGGGCGCCATCCGCTGAGCGACGGGCTGATTAACACCGCGGCCACAAATCAGCCCAGCTCCCCACAGCCACCAATTTGTGCGGCTTCATCGGGTCAGCGGAATTCAGCTAAATCTGCTGCATGAAGGCGAGAGTGGAGCCAGGCCTTCCGACAACGAGCAATCAAGTAAAACCAACAGGTCCCGCAAACAGGAGCCAGCTTAGATAGGCCTGCAACAGCCTACAGACCCTTTTTAATACAAAGTAAAATGTGCATTAGCTCAGAGGGGACAGACACGTATCTACTACATCCATTCATTCTATCTTAGACAAACATATGTGCAGAAAACTGTATTATAGCATCGAAATGTAAAAGCATATTAAATTTACAGTAGTTGGTCAGTTCAGTCTCAGTTAAGCGCTATATGTTTTGCAGTGCTGGGGTTTCTGGTGTGCTGCTGGTCTTCTCAGTTGGACGGGCTCGTCTGTGGAATCTACAGCAGGAAAGGGGACTGAAGAGGGAAATGTGTTTGAAATTGAAGGCATTGGCAGGGATGCAGAGGAGTGGATATGAAAGACTGCTGAAGCGGAAGGCTGAGGTTTGCTTCAAAGAGAGAGCTGAAATTACTGGGGTCAAAATCAATGTCTGTAAAAAGTCATGATGAGCCAGACTCTGTGTGAGGTGGAGACCGAGGACTGCATGCGCTCAGTGTGTGCACGAGTGTGTGTGTGCATATGTGTGTGGTGCACGAGTGTGTGTGTGTGTGAGTGTATGTGTGTTTATGTGTGCATTCCTGTGTGTGTGTGTGTGTGTGTGTGTGTGTGTGTGTGTGTGTTCGTGTATGTGTTTGTATGTGTGTCTATGTGTGCATTCCTGTGTGTGCGTGGACGAGTGCAAAGATAATAAACTACATTATGTTACACAAACAGAAACCATGGGAAGGAGTCTGAAAGTCATCTACCCCCACCAACACTAGTGACAACACATTCACTTTAATGGAGAAAAATCATACTTCAGCATTTCTATGGAAAAGATAAAGCAGTGCGTGTGAGAGAATAAATGAGAGGAATGACTTCTATTTTGAGCTCAAATAAATCTTCCAAGCAGTCTCAGCTCCATCAGCCCCAATTACAAACAGTAACAGTCTAACAATGTTGTGGTGACATTATCGTATTCCCACAATATAACCACAGAGATACTTATGTGCTATCGTGGTTGATTTTTAACAGATATCAGTTTGCTGTCTCTGCAGTGGGCTTTGAAATTTAATAAAAAGCTTAAAAGTGCTTTAACTGGATAATATATTGAGGTTGGATAGTTTTGGTTTTTCAAATTGTTTCCTCAACAAGGACCTTGATAATTTGACTAGAGGCTGTTCCACAAAGCTTTAAATATGGTCTGATTATCTTCAGTGATCTGGTTTGAATGATCATACCCATTCTGAAACCATGAAAGCTCTAAAACAGATACAGCTTTAGATTAAAATAATCTTCAAACTCAAGCCACATTCATTGCGTATGACCATTGTTGAATTTCTGCCATAGAGGATGTGCTTTCAGTTCAAACTTTGCCATTTCTCCTCCAGGCAAGTGATGTTTCAGAGGAGTACTGTGTTCTGCAATAACACTTCATCTAAACATACATGATTTCAGCCAAAATGATTTATGCTACACAATCAGGATCTCAATGTCAATAGGAACACTAATGTACACAGGCCAAATATTAAATGGCACAGTGTTCTTACTAAATAACCTTAAATTGGCAATTACAGCAGAACCTTGGTAATATGAAATCTGGTAATCCAAAAAGACCAGTAATATGAATGGTATAGACCTGGAAATACCATTCTAATTATGCCTTATTAATTCCAAGCAGCAGTACAAATGGGCAAACTCTAAACTGTTAAACTGTCCAATTTTACATAGATAAAAATACACAATACATGAAAAATACATGACGAGGGGCATGTCTGGAACCATTGCTGCAGAATACTATTTGGGAAACAAGCTACATAGCAAAAGATAGGACGACTAAAGATTACTTGTAATAGGTAAAACTGAAATTGGTGTATCTGAATGATGCTAACAAGCTAGCCATGAAAACGAACCACAAATATCTAGCATCTTGTTATCTTTATTACCACCAATGTACAAAGGGGAAGTAAGCAAACCAAAGTAAATCATGCTTCTCATTGATGAAAAAGATTGAAAGAAACTTCCTCTGTCATTATTCATAATGCACAACTTCCCTACTCTAGCAAGTGACATTTAATACTTTTTAGTGAGATGATAATGCATCAGTAGTTGCCTGCTGCCTTTCACTGAAAAACCACTCACTTGCCTCCCACTCTTGCACTTCTATGCGGCTCATTTGTTCATTAATACGTTTTGGTAGATATTACCGAGGTTCGACTGTGTACTTCCTTCCTTTTCAAGTAAAAAATAAAGTACTTATGTCTAAAAAAGTCCAAAAATGAGTGAATCATCCCTTGTACCTACATTTTCTAGCCATTTTCATTACTAAAACTATGACTGTCGCTTTGAGGAATCTCAAAATGCATTCATAAATTGTATGTGTGATAATTTCCCTCTCCAACAGAGGGCAGTAGAGGACTGTAAGAACATACTGAGTCCACAAAGCAGAATACTTCAATGACAATCAATGACATTCAGCTCTGGAAAAATTTAAATAATCTTATATATGTATACATATGTATATATATATATATATATATATATATATATGTATATATATATATATATATATATATATATGTGTGTGTGTGTGTGTGTGTGTGTGTGTGTGTGTGTGTGCATGTGAGAACATATGCATATTTTAATTGGGTCTTCTTACACTGATGTGTGTTATTCAAAAGTACCGAATGACACAGCAAACACAAACACACAAACATACACACACTCATACATGCACATATGCACACACCCAAATGGGCATATTTACATATAAATATGCTAATGCATACACACACACACACACATATTCACACATGAAAGTATACTCTCTCTTACTCAGCACACACACACACACACACACAAACGCACAGCAAGAGAGCTGTTTAAGCTGTGAAAGGACGGGGGGTGGTAGGTGTGTTAAAACTGGCTTCAGCCCCACACAAAGGGTGATTATCCCATCTGCCTGTCAGCCAGACGCCGCCCCCTTCCTCCGAGCCTCCGGGGGTGGCGAGTGAAATTAGCCCCCCGAAAACCCCCCTCGCTCTCCCCGTGGGGGATCACTCACACTCTTAATTACAGCACACACAAACACCATCGGTCACTGCAGAGCCCGGCGCCCGGATCGCTTCATCATCTCGCACGCTGTCAGGAATTCATTACACTGTGGGCCTCCTTAATCCATCACAGGTGAGCCGCGCCAAACTTCCCTAAACAGCACGCGCAGCTGGGCTCACGTCCTGTCCCGCTAACGCAGCCTATCCGGCCCGCCCCCGCTCCCGCTCCCAGCCTGGATACTGACTCAGTTATAATCCCAACAGTAAGTGAGCCTTATTGTAACCTCGGCAGTCTCTGGAATGTACCCCCAGCACTGACAGCCTTTTGCGCTTGTGATAGCGTTTGTGCTTGGCTGTGTGATTATACCTCATTCCACCACCCTTGCTGGGGGATCGGCTTGCCTACTGTGAGTCTGGAGCAAGGGATATATCCTTCATGCAGTTTAACACTGAGTGGACAGTATCAATTTAACCTGCAAATCTCCCAGCCCCTTTCGGCTACATTATTATTCTACTTATTAAAACTGTTCACTAGATATTTTCAATGAGCCAATGTTTTAATGTACAGAATCACATCCTGGGTCATCGATCCAGCTTCTATTCTTTTCATATAGGTTAAGAGCCAGAGCACAAATAACACAGTGCTTACATTTTATCACCTGGACCAGTTCAATAAAATCCAAATCCAGTATCAAACTCCTTTTTTAAGATTCTGAGTGGCCAGCAAAGTGCTGATCTCATGGCGGTAAAACCAGCTGGCACCGTAAATGACTGGTTTTATCTCTGTGGAGGAGTGTGAGGGCCTGTTTGTCTCCTCTGATTGGGATTCTGCATAGTAATGGTATTTAGCACAGCTGGTATAATTACATGTTGTATATTTAAAAGATGGTGACAGAGGAGAAGGCGCAGATGCACTTGGTCCCTGTTAGCCCAGTGCTTGGTAAAGTCACCTGCTGGCCCTGAACTGATGTGGCACCGATTCAGTCAACACTTTGCCTCGACTCTTTAAATTAATGAAGTAATTTTCTTTCTACAGACCCAGCTTGGTGAGTTAGTTTGGTTTTCACAAACTATGTACAAAAGAAAAAGCAAATGTTTGCATTTAATTTTTAGTTAAAAATTAAGGTTAAGTACAAATTATGTACAAATTGAATGCAACTCAAGATATATTGGGAAACATTTACTAAATAAAAATTGATTGGAAACACATAAGAACCTAAGCTTTGAAATATTCTGTGATACACAAGAAATGTGGACACACTCGTAGGATCTCAAAAGCAGCCACCAGACCGAGCTGGACTACTCTTCTCCCTGTGGGGATTGAGAACAGCTCAGGGCAGCGTGACCTCATCACAGCGAGGTGAGAACCTTCCTTCAGTTTTAATTTGTAAATGCTCAGCTGCACCTCGTCAATTTATTTCCTAACTTATTCTTTTGAAGATCATAGGTGTATGACAGAAAGCTATTTTAAGAGAGATCAGTCATCTAGCTGAGAGCCAATAAACTGGTGGACATCTCAACCTCAACCGTACAGCTAACAAACTCTTATTGGGTGACCTTGGACAAACAAAAGCTAAACCAAAAACTTCCCTCAAAACCCAACACACCATCACAGATAATGTTCCACTGATAGAGTGGACCTGAGCACGAATCAGAAGGTGAATTAGAAACAGAATCCACAATTAACATACAATTTGGCCTTGTTATGGGACTACAGAATTTCCGGCCGAGCATGACCTTGATGCGCTGTGGGAGGGGCTTTCTGCAGTCAGATGGCCCTCTGAGAGTGTTATCCTCCTCCATTTCACAGAGGAGCCCTGGGTAACGATGGCAGTAATCTGGTAGAATTCACATTAGTGGATCAAGTGTACCAGTGCGAGGGTGTGCTCTAACAGCTCCTAAAAGCTGGTCAGCATGTACAATTAAGTCATTATGCCTGGACAGATCTGGACAGGAATAGAGCGGAATGGCGTGGAGTGGAGCTCGGGCTCTCTGGAGCACGGCTCTCACAGGCTGGAGACAGGGCACGGGTCCAGAGAATGCAGAGGGAGATTGGGTGGGGTGAGGAGGGACAGGGCGTGTGTGCGTGTGTGTGTGTGCATGTGTGCGGGTGATTGTGTGTGGGTTGGTTCAAGTTGGAGCAAGGACGCGTCATTGCCAGCGAACGGCGAGAGAGGGGCAAGGGTGCTGACGGATCCCGATCCGGGCACAGCGCGCGTCAGCCATAGCATGCATTATTGATGTGCCCGTTTAATGCCTTTTGAAGCGAGAGAAGAAAGCGGGGGATTAGGGCACCATCTGAATGTCAGCCTCTTTGTGCCACACTTCTGAGAGGAAGGAGAAGTACAGCACATCTGCGGGGGAGAGAGGGGGTTCTGACACTCCACCACTCTCACAGACAGGTGTGATCAAGGGCGCCAGGTTAACGCTATTCATATCCCGTTTACAGTTCACATGATGCTACCCTCAATAAAACGCTGGGTTTTTACAGAGCTGGACCTCAGCTCACAGAAATATATGCACTAATGCACTATAAGCTCTCTGTGGCAAGGTCAGTGTCCTCCATAAAAGTTTAGATGGGTGAAACCCAAAGCATTACTCAGACAGTCACTGCGGGGAGCAGGGGAGTTTTTCAGTGGGAAGAGAACGTTAAGCCCTTTCATTATTAAACATTACATTTTAAAAGCTACAGGTCCATAACAATAAAACACATGACCACTGATTAACAGCATGTCCACAGTCATCCCCCTGCCCCTGAATCAGAGCGCGTGGCTTGGTTTTGGTTTCTTTCAAGCACAAGGACATTTAGCAGCACCAGTCTCAGAGAAAATGAAACTCTGGGATTAGCTCAGGTGGATTTGTTGACACAGAACCAGACAGTTCCAATAACTCACACAGTAGCAAAGAGAAACTGGAAAATACATTTTATCTAGCTTTTGGTGTAGCTACAAATCAGCTTTATTTCTCAAAGCCTTCTTTTTGACAGAAAATTACCTATTACTCCTATTTTAAAGTTACATCAGCAATATCCTGCAGCTATATGGATCACATAAAAAGTTCATAATATGTTCACACCTTGCATATGAATCAAGAGTCTTTTCATAGATGGAACACAACACAGTGCTTTAAAATAACTGAATAACAAGAAGATCTTATGGGCGTTTTTTATGACTGTTGAATGACTGTTTACTTAGATTAAAACCTACCCAGTGATTTTATGTTTTCTAAACCTTTATTTTAGCATTATTTCTGTTGGAATTCTGTTGTTGAATTGTGTCATTTTCCATGGGACTCCCAGCCAGAATATCAGGCCAAAGGGTTTCACATATAACAACATAAAAAATACTGCTGGATTTGGAATGTGCTACTGACAAACATATCAAGTGACATATAAATAATGAAAGCATTCCAGAAAAATGTGAAAATACTTCTCCAAATCTTCTGTTTTTTAGCTTCACTTCCAAAACTGTGATTTAAACAGAGAAGGAAAATTAATAATAGTATATTTTTCAGTACTGGAACTAAAATGAAATACAGATCTATTTTAGACAACAAACTGAGAATTATATGTATATATTACATGTACATATTTACTTTCCTTCCACATTACTTCTTACAAATATATATTTATGTCTCCTTATTTACACAAGATTTTATTTCCCAGCTAAATGCACTTCTGACAGACTTGCATACACAGAAACTCTACCACACAACATGTATGATAAGATACATTTATAAACCCCCCAAAAATCTTTGAATGTCAACACACTGACAGCAAGGCCAGCATCTATGTTCTCCAAAGAAACAACATGGGGGACAGCATTCCTGGGGAGCAAAGGTCATGGAATCATGCCAACATCAACCGTTGAGGAGCACGTGAACACGACTGCCGCTCAGCCTCACAATGACCATCTCTCTGTCCCGAAACAATCCCGCTGCGAGCAAAACAGATGTGTTTTTAAATAGGAGAATAAATGTGGGCCCATATTCATGACGCACCTTGAAGAGTGGGAGCACTGATCCAGAATCAGGTTTTCCCCATCCATATCCTGTACTTATCCATTAGGACCTAAAATGCAACACTGATCCAAGGTCAGTCCTCCAGCTCTGAGATGCTTTATGAATATGAGACGGAATCTCAGATGAGTCTGAATATGGAAATATTGGGAGGTTAATAAGGGCCATGGTCTGCGCTGTTGACCACCATCCCCCAGAGAAACGGATCCCCGCTATATCCCCGCTGCATGCCTGACGACACGTGGAATGTGCTCAATTGGTCAATTATAGCGTCTCTCGCCACGGCAGATGTCCGCCTGTGCTGGGTTACAGCTACGGTTATTATTACATTACAGTATTTATTTTCTTAGTGGATGCCCTTATCCACGCTGAGCTACATTGCTTACATTCTGCACATTACTCATTTGTACAGCCGGACATTACCCCAAGCCATACGGCTTAAGGACCAGACACAGTTATTTAAACTTACAACCTTCTGGGAACGAGTCAGCTATGTTCCCCTAACCACGGCTGCTGCTATGTACTGTCCTAATGTTAAGCTGTACAATGAAGAGTGGATGTTCAATAAATCTATTTTTACAACTTCAAAACCTCACCCATATGGAAGGCATTCCTTCTTTTTCTCTCAGCCATGGCTGCATTTTCCTTATTCACTCCTTCCCTGAATACTGAATGTTGAATACATTCACCTCTGTTATTACAGTATATGTTTTTGTCACTGTTCTTCCTTTTTGTGTGTTTGTGCAATGAGAATGAGAACCTTCCCAATGTCAAGAGCATCTCTGGTGGAAGAGAATTGAAAGTGAGATGTGTATTCTCTTCTGGGTAAACATTGACACAAATGCACCAACGCACGCACGAACGCACACACACACACACACACACACACACACACACACACACACACACACACACACACACACACACACACACACACACACACACACACACACACACACCTGTCTTTATTCATGTTGTGCTTCTGGGGAGTAATCAATTCCATGGCTGCCATGCAGGCATATTTTCTATGTTTTGCCTTGACCCCCACATTATAATTTCAAATGGACTGAAACCCAGAAGACACAGAATATCCTGAATATTATTATCAGACAAGGACTTAACAAAACACAATATCGCCTAACAAGACACATTATAAAGCCTAATTAAGGAAAAATGGAGAAAACTCGCTCACAGTCTTTGTGCCTTTATAAATCCAATGGCTTAGGAAGATTACAGAAATCTTTCATTCAGGTAAGGCTAATGACTTTACATAAAAATGTGATTTAGTGCAAACAAACATTTGTCAACAGGCCCCTCCAGCAAAACTCTGATTTTTGATACACTGCAAGTAAAGAATTCCAGTAATCATTATAGCTTAGTTATGGGTATGAATTATATTATAATCTTCAATGGTCCATTACAAATACATTGACCAAGACAGTCTTTGAGTGAAAGCCTACCAAGGGGAAAACAAAGAATTTATAGCTCAGTAAGGATTGTCTTATTAAAGTTCCTTTTTTCACAAATGGCATATTCATGATGGCATACCCAACCTTAAACCTAACGCCTTCCATAACGTGAGAGATGTGGAGGTACTTTGTAAACTACCTCCGACTATTTTCACCTTAGTTTCATTTCCAAATTTTCATTGATTGTAATCATGCATAAACTGATCTAGGATCAGTGCTTTGATGTGGAAGTATTACGTCCAACCAACTACTTTCACAGAGTTTAATTTCCAAGCGCTTATTGACTCTGCTTGTCCAGAGAGGTAAAATCAACTCCGAGCTTTAGATAAACATGATAAATGATGATAGTAAGGTCAGGTATTGATGTTTTTTTTTAAAGAACCTCTCTCGGTGCCCTTTAACATGGATGCACATTCAATACAACCTGTCAATACTTCCCTTCACAGAAGACTGACCTCAGCGCTATTCACAGCAATTACCTTCTGACATCAACACGGACGGAGTGAGAGGACGGTGAGAAAATCATGCCAGAGAGTGGAATTAAACTGTCGGCATCAGACAGCAGAAATCGGTTTAGTCAAACACCTCACCCCCTGCCGCATGCTTCATTTTTACATATTCATCAAGCATCAACATGCTTTTTCTTAGTCCTGACAGTTGAACACACAAAGCTTGATTAGGAGTGAAAAGAAAAGTAAAGGCAATTTGCAGGTCAGCATTTAAGAGGCATTGACTTGTTGGGTTTATGTCAAAAACTATGTCAAGTTGTTTAATTTTGTTGAGTGGGAGGTGTGTAGTTCTGTGTGCAAATGAATATGCACATATGCATATGACTTTTTACATATTCAGCAAGGTACAGTACAACAGAAAAAGGACATTTTTGCATGAATTGATGCAGAGTAAGTTCACCTCTTAAGGATTTAATGTAAAAAAAAGAGCAGAAATAAAATGTGTTGTCACCAGCACAAAACAGTAATCAAACTTCTGTTTTTAAAAAACAGACACTTCTATTTCTTGTTTCCAGGTCTAAGGTTTGATGCTCCTACTTGTGTCCCCCGGTTCTCCCATCAGGGGAGGGGGGTGGGTTTGGGGGGGGGATGGGGCAGACAGTTTCAGTCTGGCCTGCTGGCACAGACAGGGGTACAGGTGCATCCACAACCAAACTTGGCTGCAGGCCATCTGAACACCTCTTATCCCCATTTTTTGTAAGGGGGTCGGGGGTTTGGGGGAGCAGTGATTCCTTATGGATTTAGGCAGCTGCCTCGGGCAGATCTCCTTAGCAACCACAAAAAAAGAGCAATCGATACATCCCACTTTCCCACCATCTTCCCTACTACCGGGATTGGGTAGCAAAGCATATCTTCAGGGGTGCTTTCCAGTTCTTGCAAATCTCTTTATCCAGCCTTGAACAATGATAACAATGATCCCTTATTCTTCCCACCTGTCCATCACGTTTTCCCCTTTCAGCAAAAATCATTGTTTCAGTGACTTATTGTTCGGCTCTGAAGATGGATAAGAATGTATCGCTATTACTTGTTACACTGATTTTCAATTATGGGTGAGTTAATTATGGAAAATGACAGTAGAGGAGATTCCGGAATTAATGTACTCTGAAATATTCTTTAAATATTTATTAGGATCATTCCGAGCCTTATGCGGGAATATATTCAGATGGAGGTTTGCTTCTTTCATTACATTTTTAACTAGATTTGAGATTCAGATAGATAATTTGTCATATATAATAAATAATATATAATATAAATGGGACAATTCAACCATGCAAGGAGGGGATGAAAACTTGAACAAAGAATGGTTGCAGACTTTGAGGTAAAAAGCAAAGAGAGACACAAGCTGAACAGATATCAAATGAATATGAAACTGTTAGGCTGTCATACAAGTCCCAAATTTACACAAGACAACAAACATTATTATATATTGGAATCTAAGTAGGCAGACAATGATATTATCGACTTACACACTGCTTAAAAATGTGCACTAGGGCCTGTTTGCTGAAAATTCTAAAATGAACAGCATACATACGATCCAGAGAAATGGAAGCCTGTGGCTTTTACAGAAGTCTATCCGAACAGATCAGTGAGGGAGTCTTGAGAGAGGAGAAGCAATCAACTTACAAGCAGACAACTTCTAACTACCCATCTCAACTTTAACAGCTCCTGGCACTGGTAATGAATGAATGCATCCAATGCAAGTTAATGGGAGGTGTGACAGTGTTTCAGTTTAACCCTAACCTATCTGCATCAGCGTTCGGGATGAGTGGTTCGCCCAAACCTCTGACATTCATGTGACTGAGGTTCTATTGTACATGCTCCGCAACAGAACAAGTAATAACTAGGTCAGCTGAACCACATTAATGACGTACCACCGCTAACAGCATCGAGAAACAACAATGGACTCTCACCAGAAATATCCTCTCTAGCTGGTCTTGGATGTCCTTCATTCCAGGAAAAGCGGCCACACCTTGGATCATTTCGATGAAGATGCACCCCACACCCCTACAAAAGCAGACAAAAACATTTATTAATATGACATATTATAACACATTCACTTCTGGCTCTCTTGGGACTGATTTACACATACTGGAGACCATGAATTCTTATTAAAACAAAACTTAAGCAGACAGACCTCCCAAGCTTTTTCTCAGAAAAATGTACTCTATGTACCTAACTAAAATTATGTGAATAATTAAGGGGGCCGGGGTGGTTAAAATTCCTCTCTCTGGGGCACAGTTTAAATATGGTTACTCTGCATCTAGCTACAATATTCTACTAAATAACTGTCTGAGAAGATGAGTGCAGTGCAATAAAATTACAAGTTTGGGACCAAGTTATGTGAAGAATTGTAGGGGACTATGATTTGGCATTGCCTTGGGAAAATACTAGCTTAGTGAGCTACAGTGGTAAAAGATAAGCAGTAACTTTGCGGCATTTTGACTTCATTAATTTGATGCATGGACGGATTTTTGGAGGTGTATTTTTGCACAGAGTAAATGTTTTTGCATATATGTTTAACTTGGCATTTTTATCGTTCAAAATATTTTCGTTGAAATAAATAACGTAACAGCCCATTTGCTACTGTTAATATTTATCCAAACTGTCTGCAAAATAGCTATGGACCATCAACAGTGACAGCTCCCTTCCCCGCTCAGTACTCGCCCCTGGGATACTGGGGCCTACATCAATATGGCGAGCATAACATTTCTGATGATCTGGGTTAGTCCATCATTTGAGACTGGAACGGCCCTAAGTGGCCCTTACTCAGCTGATTGGTAAATGCTTGGTTGGTCCAATTTAGTTCGCATTTAGTGATTTGATGGGCCTGTGGGTAACCTTAAATGCGGAGGCAGTGGTGGAATGAGGGTTACTTGGCAGTGGAGCATTATTGTGTCATTAGTCCCTGGTACATTCTCTGGGCTCATCAATCTGCACCGGCATCTGGCGAATAATCATCTCTGTGATGTCACAATGAGAGCTGCTGACTACACCCGGCCAACACTGGCACTTGTAAATGCATTAGTTACACACAGTTAGCTAAGCCACACTGTGAATGAATATAGACATGCTATGTGCAACTATGATAGCTGCAACTTTCCTCCTCAGGAAACTGGATCTTTAACAGAACACTGGCCTTATACTGACAGAACGTTCCTTACAGTCTGGCTGTTAATGGGACAGATAATGTGAACACTGACTTTGGAAAAATAAGCACAGTTGAATGAAATAGTGATACTGAGAGCCAGACCTGGAAATTCATTGCGTTTAGACACACACAGTTTTTCATTTTGTGTGTTAAACTTATCACACGCATAGGGCACTCTTTCCTGCTTTGCTTCAAATAATGGAAAGCAAAATGACAAAAAATCTCTACAGAACAGCATTGTCTTATACGTTAATTTCTTTCTTTTGAGAGGTGTCTTTGGTACCCCTTTAAGATCCAGCCTGCTAGTGGTGTGGCTCACTTCATCTATCACCTTGAAGGATATGGACGGTCGCGGAACAGTCCGTGCCGAGCTGTCACTCAGCCCGACTCACCCAATCACCACTTCATTAGGCACTGGGGGGACGATGCCGATCTCCAGCCCAACAATGGAGTCCTGTATGATGAACGCCTCAAATTCAACCATGCCACTTCCTGCTACGGGCTCCCCCCTCACAGAAACGCCAGCTCGACTGCGGAGCTTCGGCATGGGTATCGTCTCATCAGAGCGAAAGGTCGGGGGAGGCAGATGCTTGACAAGGAAAACTGCATCCAATGTCACCAACAACACAGTTTTCTTCTAATCTCTAAAATATAAGGCTGCTTTACGTCTTGTACAGCTTACGCCTTTTTATCTTTAAAACTGCTCTGTGCTGTGAATATCAGAAAAAGACTGAGATGACAACCAGCAGCAAAATAAGTCCCGCTTGACGTGACATGAAAAAAGAAATGTTAAATGAGACTTCCTCGAGAGCACAGCGCTGCTTAAGCTGTGCTCCTGCTCCCGAATGCTAACCAAATGTTTCTTTAAGACCAAGGTCCTTCGGAGAGCGGCTCTGACAGTCTTGGGGGCCTTCGTTCGGTCCCGCTGCGAGAGACCCAGGGACGCCCCATCCATGTGTTTAAGCCGGCGTCAGGGTTCATTTGTCAGCCTGCTATTGTTACTGACAGATTCGGTTAACGGTCCACCGCACACTCACCGGGTTCACCCGCACCCCCTCCCCACCCCCACACCCTGCAGAGGAAACAGCCGAGCGGTCACGTAGCCGATAAAGAACAACTCAGAAATGGGGCTCTCCAGAAAATCTGCAGTGCTGCTCTGCTCACACTATGCTGTCTCCAGAAATAATATACAATTTGACATTTTCAGAGGAATTCATGGGTTATCTATTCCATCTGCCTCCATAAATTCATGAACATTCTCCAACAGCCACTAGTCTGAGTGCTTTCACTGCAAGAATGCAAGAGCAGTGCTGTTCTTTTTGAAACTGCTGTTCGCTTCTGACTCAGGTGTAAAAACTAGCATTTAAAATTAGTCTCTCAGTTATCACACAAGTTTACAGTGTCATTACCAGGACCATCAGATAACAATTCACCTTCAAGCCATGATAAGAGGTGAAGAGGATAAAAACATGGCCAACTGTAACAAAAATACAGATCAAGATCCAATAACCTTGACCAAGGTCAGCTGACAACAGACACCTTGTCTCTGGGCTTTAGCATTGAGTCCAGACCCATGGAGTTATATCCTTTGATTTGTATAAATTTTAAGCAAGCAGTTTAATAACAGTTTTCACATGCTGCCACCACTGCAACATGTGAAAATCTGAAAAATGTTGCTGCAATATGCTACTCAAAATTAAGGACCAAGCACAATAACAATGAGACCACGCTGACTCTTTGAAATTGAAGTCCAAACAATCCACTGTAATGTAAGTAATACTTGAGCACGGCACATTGACTTTCAGTGATTGTCTCCATCGTCCAGTGATTCTCACTGAGGTGTAAAAGGGCCGCCCCTCCAGTCTCGTCCACCTGCTCCCCCCTCTTTTTCCTGCTGATCTCTAAATTGCCCATCGAAAGATGCAGCTGGGGTCCTTGGCAGGGTTGTCCCCATGGAGGCCTGCCCATAAATAGACAGAGTATCTCCTCATGGCAAATCCCAGAACCCCCCTCTTCCTATTACTCTCCTGGTAGCCTATCACAAGAAAATTTATTCTGACCATGAAGGACCTCGAAAATGTGGAATTTTTATTTCAATGCATGTTTTGTCAAAGCTCTGTCCCAGATTCCCTACAAAATTATACTTGCACCTCTACTGATGCTCATTTAAATTAATCTCCATTAAAACTTTAACTGGCTATGTTTCTAATTGTTAGGTTGATATGATCTTTCTGTTTTCAGAGGATGGTATGCTCTGACGGATCTGACACAAGTTCCCCACCAGCAGAGGAGGGGAGAACAGCAGGGCGGAGGGGCTTTGGGGACTCCTAATGGTGCTGTACTCAGGGATAGACAGGGCAGACAGTGGGTCACCCTCGTTGGGAGGCGATACCCACCACATGTCCAGGCAGGTGGAGTAGTCTGTGGAGCCCAGCAGCACGTCCGGAGGCCTGTACCACAGCGTCACCACCTCGTTTGAGTACGTGTGGCTGGGAACCGACTTGGCTCGGGCCAGGCCTAGGAGAGCATAAGAGAGGAAAGAGAGTGATATCTCAGACATGTATGGCCAATGATGATCTGTGTGCAAGAAGTGGAGAACAGCAGGGAAAGAAAGAGGTTTACCATCATTTCATGTTCAATTATTCTGCTCAATTTTACAACATTTACAAGCAAATAAATCATTATGAACAACATATTACTGGCAGACTATGAAATACAATACAACATAACAGACTTATGATTGCCATAAATAAGTATCTTGAACAAGCGTCGACAACTAATTACCGCAACTAACTCCCACTTCCTGTTGCATGATGCTTTCAGTAGGGGAAAAAAGGCAGCTAAGTGTCCCTGAAACAAGAGATCAGATATCTCCATCCTGATAAGCCCTTTTATACAGTGTAATTTGCAGTGAATAATCTGCACACTAAACAAAGGCAGTGTCAAGCTAAGAGGCTGCTATTAGCTCTGAAACAGTGAGAGGGTATCATTTCCCCAGCCGGAGGTCAATGGGAGGTTACCGCCTCAGGGGGTGTCTCATCATCAAAAGGACCAGTAATATGTTGCCAGATCGGCAACAGGGGCAATTGGGTCTGGGGGACCTAATTGCCACCATGATATGGGGGACGGGGCCGGGGATTGGAGGGGTGAGGGATAGGGTTGGGGGAAGGGGGCTGAATCGCTCTGCGTTTGCCAGGCTCAGCGGGTGGATAACCTCCGCTCGTCCCGGGGCAGTCGCCATGGCAACGGCTCAGGGGAAAGCCGCTTTTTCTTGAAAGGGGGAAGTGGGGAGTGGGGAGAGAACTGACATTACACGTCTACATGCTTCCTCAAAGACTCTTTTTCAAAAGATGGTTCCTATCGCACAAGGACTCCTGGCTGTGAGAGGAGGCTTAAAGTGCTACTTTTCCATCGATTCAAAGGCCCGGCGACCCACGTTTGGAAAAAGCCTCATGCTCTGGGGATGAAGGTCAGGTAGAGCGGTGCTCTGAATTATACATCACTCAATCCCCCCCACCACCCCCTCTGCTGCAGCTGATCTGAGTACAGCCAACACAGGGGTGAGGAGGGGGTAGAGGAATCACTATTTAATCTACACTCAAAACTACCTCCCCACTTTACAGAACCGGAGCCATTGTTTCATGTGGAACCTCTTCACTTTCAATCCTCGCTTCCTTTTAAATTGTTTATGAGCTTTGCAAAATGATCAAGAGATCCCCTTGACATCTACACCATTACATTAGATCTTATCTGCTAAGCAGACGTTCTTGGCCACAGCTACTCCACACAGCTTGCTCTTTGTATACAGTTATAACTGTTTGTACTGCGGTATTTTTCCTAACACAATTTACCCAAGAGTGCAAGAGTATTGAGCCACATAGGATATGAACCACCTGGTAACCTGGTTACAATGGTAATTCCCAAACTGTACTATCCAATCAGAAATTCCCCTCAGATTTCTCAGTTAGAAACCAAAAGTGATTCCTGGAAACATTTATTGCTCCACCCGAAAGGAAAAATGAATTAAACTATTGAAATGAACAACCTCTAAGGTTTTGCGGGAAAATTGTCTTATTTAATTTGTGGCATGAAACTTCTCTTTTATCACTTTGGTCAAATACACTGAGCATTACTGAAAATTACATAGTAACTCCATAGTAATTGTTTTCATATTTCCAGATATTAAGCATCCATGGCCCAAAAGAATGTGAATACTTAAACATGTTTACAATAATGCCCTCCATCTACTCTACACTGAGACTAGTCTACTACTCTTTGTGGTCTGTAAGCAATTTATTACTGGTATTTTAAAATTCATTTCTAGATGGCAAGCATACATTTGACTGCAGCAGCACACACTTCATTGTCTATGTAGTCCAGTGCATTGGACGATTAACATTTTTACTCACAATTCCTTATCAAGATGCTAATGAACACTGTTTCTGAAATAAATTAAGTGTCAAGAGATACATTTTTTTTTTAATACGAGCCTTATTAAAAAGAGCACCCATCTATCATCTGCAGGCAGCCCATTCTGCCTTTGCCTTACTTAATTGAGCTCCTCACCACCTGACCACATTCATTTATTTGACAGGGAGCAGTAATCAGACAACCTATACTAACGAACGGCATGGAAAAGTTTGTGCTAACATGGACAGTAAGCAACAAATTCAGCAGCTAGCCACGATAATTGTTCTCTGAAAAGCATTAGCTGGTGATGGCTGTCCAATGCAGCAGGGGATTAATATGCCACACCCACAAAACAATTAAGGAAGATGGGATTTACACAACAATTACACATGGGAGAATGAAGTTTCATTGATGTGGCTAAAAGACTGTCAATCACTGATTTGTTTTGAACAAATCTATGTGTTGCTCTCCACAGCAAATTATGTGAGTGGTTTAAATGAACAGTGAGTGGTGTTTCTGCCCGTCTCACCCTCTCGTCACTAATCACAATGCATAGACAAATGAACTCTGTACACCGCCAGGTGAAAACGTTACTGCAGATATTTTCAAGTTGCTTTCAGGGTGAGGTGAACTACAACATTGTACCAACCATTTTACTTGACACTTCCAGCAACACTGTGATTGGGTCCAGGTCCTTTACTTTCTCCTACCTTAAAACATTTTGAAGATGTGCTGACAACTTTACTGACACAAATAAAAGATTTTTAAAATTCTGCTTGGCAGGTGGAAATTCCTGTAGTTCCAAAAAGGGGTACCTGGTATGTCTTAACAATGTATTATTTAAATTACCCTATAAAGGTCTACACCATTCAGAAGGGCTACAGTGACTTGCATCACAGTGTTTTGTACAGAAAAAATGTAAAAATGTTACCAAAACACACACAACAATAGCTCTAGTCTGTGGATACATAGAGAAACCTCGAATTGAGAGTTTGACTGGAGCATTGTGAATGAAGACTCTGAATGGGTCTTACAAAGGGCTGGAATAAAGATAAGATTTCACTGACCTTGGTGCCAAATTGCCATGGTTTTACCCAGAAGCACACCACTAAAGTTCAGACACTACACTTCTCAAATCTTTAATCCCACTTCAACACACACAGAGAAGCACTGTTGTGTGAGGAACATGGCTGGAGGCTTGAAACCAGTTCCCAAAATCCAGATGCCATTTGATAGTCTTCCAAAGGACACTTCTGCGTTTGAACACCATTATTAAATAAAGGTTTAACTTTAAAGCCTGACTGGAACTTCTATGTCTTTCTAGATTATATGTAAAATATTCCTCAAGCACAAAGTGACCTCTTTTTTCCCTTTTTTAATTACATTTTAATTAATTATATTTTAATTAATTTTTAATTCATCCGATCAGTAAAGAAATGTGTGAAATGTGGGCGTATGAAAATGTTTGCTGCGCGGCAGAGAAAAAGATGTTTGATTACACAGTCTTTCAAACAAACACAAAAACACATCTATTTCATCAGTGCTCCCCCGAGAGCCGCTGTACAAAACAGCCCTGTCTCTGATTAATCTCACGGGCCCTTGGGGCGCGTCTGCCCCTGTCCCCATGGCTCGTTACGGCAAAACGGACCATTTTACAGCACACTGGAGGGAAACGCCCCATTCCGCTCGGATTCTTCCACTCAGCCTTACGTTACATCACACCACCTTATTTTCAGGGATGTGTTCATATGAAAACATGATTTATGCCCTTAAAATTCATTTCTGTTTATACACAACCTGGTATGACAACAGGGTATTGAACCCTGCACCCAGGAATAACCCAGGAAGAGCGTGAGATGCTCCTTTTAGTAAACGTTATGCAAACATTTCAGAAACACAAATGTTCCAGACACTAATGCCAATACTGTGAGTAGTGCTGTAATTGTGCAAATTCAGTGACAAAAAAGTAAACCAACACCTACATAGCCACTTTTAAATAAAAGATATCTGATTTGCTGTTGCTCATTGAAAATGAACCAGCCTAGTCAGAATGTTATTATGCTTTGACATTAAAATATTTAGCTATAATACTGACAATGGTCTTTGAATGACATGGGCTGAAATTAAACTGTGTCTAGTACTAAAAGGTCTAAGAGGAAATGTATGAGACAAATTCTGTCTCAGGAAATGTGCGTATTTTATGCAAAGTGTTAGACCCACTGTGTGCACAAAATGTCCCTAGCAACACAAGTGCTACTGGATAGAGTTTGATCTGAAATGAGAAAATGGTTCCACAAAAGGGAATGAGAGGCAACAAAAGTAATAAGGGCTCAGAAAAATCATTCCCATTCTGTTCACGCACAATAAAGCATGATTAGCCATGATAACACCGGCTCATCCTATTCATTCAGACAGAGAGGACCACAGGCTACAATATCTGCTATGTGATATAAGAGCTGAGGAGAGCCCGCAGTAACCTGACCATGATACCTATGGTAGATTAAAGACAGAGCACTTTCTGATTACTGCTCAGGTGGGTTTGTCGATATTATTTCAATTCTCTTTCTTTAAGTAGCACTGATTGCAAAGTGATGCCATCATTGACAAATCTCTCATTCTCTGGAAGCAAATATTTTCAATTACATACTCCACAAGAGAGCAAGAAACCCAGTCAGCTAAAAACTAGAGGAATTACGATTGTACTTTCACACCAATGTTATATAAAGCCAAACTCTAAAGTAATTTGAGGTAAATATAATTCTATACAAGAATCAGCACATTTATTTGGATGAATTAATTGGGAGAATAGCAGTAACTGAGCTATGTTTTTAAAATGTGTTTCTTTTACACATTTTTTTTCCTATAGAAAAATCAATAGGAAATGTTTCTTCTGCAGGCAACTCCATGAAGTTGTGCTTCTCTGTGGTCGGGGCAGTCACTGGACTCAGCCTTTGGGGACATAAAGTTCAAAGCTACATGCTAAGTAAGTATTAATTATATTCCTTTTCTCCTGTAGAACTGGAGCCAGGCTGCCATGAACTGGACCCTCTAGCTGGCTCAGCTACCGCTTTCCTAATGTTCTCTTCACAAACATGTTGCCCTTACTGCCCAAACCTGCTCAGATTAGGCACTGATCAGGCTGTCTGCAGTCAAAGACAGGAGCTCCGCAAGCCTGCCCCCTCCCTCAAACAAATCAATGCATAAAACTCAGGTTCAGTAGACACTGAATTGATCGTTCATCTCTCACATACCAATATTGAATGGGTTGGTGTGTTTTACACTAAACCTGTCAAACCCACTTATTGTTTTATGATCTGAATGAGAATAATAAGACAGTAAGTCAGAAATATAATGTTTTATGACAAGCACAAACAATGCAGCCCACATATTTGCAACAGTATAAAATTAATCCAAGTCAGCTTCTAGTGCAAATCTTGTTAAAATATTCCATGAATTAATGGAACCCTCTAATGCATGCAGTAGTTTAGCAGGATGCATGTCCCGCTGCCTCCTCACTGTGATTACCAGGCAGCTAATCACTTCCCCAACTAATTTATGGATATCCGTGGCAAGTGCTGTAAAACACACTGTGTATTACGACGTTGAGTAAGTGAGACAGGAAGGGAGACAGCGTGACATATGTGACCAATGAGGTTAAAGGTGGGCAGGGCTGTGGGCATGAGTGTTCACAACAGAACAGACCTCAAGTGCCACTAAACATGTCAAATAGCCGAGAATTATCTGTTCTTTTCATAGCAGAGTTTGTCCATGAAAGATGTGGGAATTAGACTAAGCCAAGAGCTAGGCAGCCACTGGGCACAGACTTAATGAGTAGGCCCATCTACACAAATGTGTTGGTGGAAAATTACTGAAAACTTTGGTTGAAAACGGGGCTGGATGGCATATCTGATAGACTTTCATTTATGTCTGGATGCATGCTGAGATCAGTGAGGGCTTCTTTCACTTTGCCATGTTTACCTCCAGTGTTTAGCGCTATTGCCAAGCGAAACGGAGCATACGGAGGCTGGCTCCACCCACAGCTTGTGTGTAAGTAGGCCAGCACCAGTAACACAAGCAGGCTGAGCTGTCAGCGTGACAGAGGAGAGAGTAGAAAACCACCTGAGACCTGACCTATGTAAAGCTACCAAGTCTGCTGGTCTGCAGTGGAAAATGGTTTGGCAGCAAGGAAGTGAAGTAACTAAACACACTCTGTAATATTCACTGTCTACTTAGAAGTATTTAATGATCAAAAACATAGTATTTAAAAAGCAAAATACACATATGCAACACATACACTCGTCTCACACACACAAACATTTTTTGAAATATACCAAGTACATTCACCTGCATCCAGCAGCTAAACAAATAAATATTACAATAAACAGTTCTCTATGAGCTTTTCATACTCTCTTGCGTGTTGATGTAAAACTGAACCCAGAGCCATATGCTCCAAGCCCTCAGTCCAAATGGCGGATCGACAGCTGTCTTAGACAAACTCCCTTTGTTTTGGGGGTGAAGACAGTGATTTGGCAGTGCTGTGATGTGCCCTGGTGCCCAGAGCTGGGTACTCTATTGATATGCCATACGGTGCACGTGGCGATTATGAGCAAGCCGTTCTCTACGGAGCCAGATTTCTGTCCTCTCGCTAACCACGCAAAGAGCGGAACAGGAGCAAACATATATACACATACATCAATGCGGATCAAAATCAATGAGCTGTGTGCATTTGTCTGTGTGCATATAAATGCAAACAAAGAAGCACAGACACACAAAAGCACATACAAAGCGATGTACAAACCAATATGTTTACACACTTAAATATATGGAAATGTATGTAGCACATACATTGTATACATGTGTTTGCATTGTATGATTGTTTGATTAATGTTGTTGTGAATAATGTGTATAGTACCATCAGATGCAGGACACTTAAATCAATAATTCATTCATTCATTCACATATTCATACATGCATCCATACATACATACATACACATATTCATACATACATACAGACACAAAGAAGCACACATGTATGCAGAAACATACAGTCAAGATCTGCCCAGACACGCATCCAAGCACATGCACATTCATATTTGTTTGCATTTGTATGTATATGCACTATAAACCAACAAACACACTCACACTCACACTCACACTCACACACACACACACACACACACACACACACACACACACACACACACACACAAATAAACAAACATCAAAAAGACAGAGATAACAGAGACAGAAACTATTTCCACATTTCCTTTTCTCTGTTCATAAATCTTTAAATGGCAGGTTGGTTTACAAGTCAGATTTAGACAGGTGCTGTATAATTATGATTTGTTTTGTGAGGGAGTTTGAATATTTGTGATATCACTCAGGTATATAGCTAATAAACTGCTGACAATCCTCACTCAAATTACCTCGGTAAAGCAAACAAATAATGAGATAGATATTAAATCTATTCTGACAGGCAGGAATGTGGTCCTTTGGGTCTCATCTTGGCAGCAAATGGATCGGACATCCACTTCAAATGGAGAAAATTGATTTTCCCATAGCCTTTTTTGTTTCTTAATCTTAGCCCTGCTTCTCATTAAAATATAAATGCAGAGGGCAAAGAGCTGACGCAGGATCGGTTCCGCAGACAAATTGTGCATATAAGGCAGCGGTGTAAAACACAACTGTCACGTGTCTCAGACTGGTCGTTCTGACGAGTGGGGGCTTTGTCTTCCTGGGGCTTCTGAGCCTCGTCAGACTCCACTCCACCCACAATGCAGCGGAGGACAGGGGTGGGTGTGGCAGTAAAGGCAACTGCCATACAGCACTTTCGACCCTCTTGCAGCTCTTTCGGGATGCCTGGAACCGGTTGTTCTTTGTGGCCTGCCAAGAGTCACTTTAAAGCCATAACAGGACGTGTGTCACCCGAATACCCATACTGCCCTTCAGCTGCCAGTAAAGGCAGCATTTGTTTACTTTCTCACTGGAGAGCAACATAGCAACAATGAGCGCTTGTGGTACGATCAGAAGCTCTACTTCGGTTTTTTTTTTCTTCTCAAATGTTTTCAGCTGGAGTGGAGATCTACACTCTCATTAGTGTACAACTGATACACTTTTTGGGTTACTGGATTAACAGTGCCTTGTGTTTCACACAGGTGTGAAAGTGAGATGCCATTGACCTCTCAGCCTGGTTGTTACTTATTGTCGTCTCAAGCCAAGAGAGCAGGCAAAAAGCTGTATTTGTCTCTCTCGTACACTGTTTACATGTTTTACATGTCATTTGTTTGGTTTAGCTGTGTTGTTGTACTTAAACAGTGGCTGGGGGTGGCTAAGTGACCTGGGCTCTACATCTGTGGAACAAGCGGTAACATCTTAGAAGGGCTTAGCTGTTCAAGTGCTCTAACAGATACATTATGGACTAAATGGCCTGCAGACTGTCAGAGGAATTACTTTAGCAACTGTCAATCAAGACAAAGGTGGTTGTTAGGCAAAAGATTTACATACCACAGTGTACCATGTAATGTAATGTCTGTACATGTTTGCGAGCACAGCCTTTGAATGCCTAGTGATTTCCATTTGTCAATCTTCTTTTGGCTGTTCACTAATGTTAAACAGTAGCTTTAATTTCCATGGTTATGAAATAATGGTGTAAGCTGCACAATCAGTCACTGATTACCCTCTTTTCATGCTACTGGAGAGGCTTCATTTGCTTTGCGCCACTGCGTTCATCTTTAATGCCAAGTTCAAGATTCCCACAGGAAAACCGTGGGATTTTCACCAGGGTTTAAGAGTGATCCCATGAACATAATCCAGCATATGGCAAAACTCTCTGCAGGGAGCGTAACCTGCTCGAAAGAGGACGGCTCAGAGTCAAGCAGACGAGTAGAGATGGCCTTACCGAAGTCAGCCAGCTTCAGCTCCCCCATGTCACTGATGAGCAGGTTCTGGGGCTTCAGGTCCCGGTGCAGGATGTAACGCTGGTGGATGTAGGACAGACCCCGGAGCAGCTGGAACAGGAAGAGCTGGGGGGGGCGGGTACAGAGAGGAGAATGGCCTTAAATCAACATGAGACCCCACTTCTGGGTGTGCCAGATCCATGCACCATGTCTAAACAATAAACTTTACCATGTTATAAGTACGGTGCCACCATCCCTGTTGCCCCTTGACAATAATTTGGTAGGATGTGACACTTGCGGAGTTTGTGCATGTTAATAATCCCTTTAACAACTCTGCTTTCCAAGTTTTCCATCAGACACAGTGTATTTTATATTGTACGAAACCTGAGAAAGTGAAGTGAGTAGACTTTACCCAGGGTTCATGAGATGGAAACAGTCTGTAATGGGATATGGTTTTCAAGTCAGAAAGTGAGATTTAGCAGACTGGCATGCTGAAGTATTTATTCCAAACACATCCGTGTCAATGGCCCTTTCTCTGCCTCAGTGAAGCACTATTCACTCTTTACTTACAAATGCCACAGCAGCTACATGGTCCTACTGCTCACATATTATTATCTTCCGAACATTCCTATAATTCCCTCATAACTGCTATCAATACCATGACTTAACTGGCACATTTTATTGTTTCAGATAATATATTCCCTTATTAAAAAGGAAGTTATATTATGGATGTTACTTCAAAGAAATATATCATTGCTGTCTCAAAGGTGCCGTTTTATTCCTTTAAAAAGATAAACCTCACGTTTGAAACAGTGTGTTCTATTTTCCCTGTTTTCCCTCCGCATTCAAACCTCATTACTGTCGCTGAATAAATAACTCCTTTTGAGCACTACCAAGGTTTCGGCCAATTAGGCAGAGCAGAGATGCATGCCGTCCAATCAGAGTTTAAGCGAGGCTGGCATCTGGAGTCGACGGGGTCAACAGTTTAGCATTCCGCAGGCCGTGTCACGAAAAATAAACGGCAGGCAGAAATCGACGTGGGGAATACATGTTTACTCACGTGTGTCAAACACACTCATCAAATTCTATGCTCTTGTTCAGCCAATGCAATTAAAATTCATTTTACGTTTTTTTTTACTTTGTCTTTTTTGGTAACATTACTGGAGCCCGCGAATGTGAACATTTTAGAGCATTACAGACAATGCTCAAACAATATAAACTAAAGTGACTGAGAATATAGTATCTTCCAATTAAAACAATTTAAAAATGCATTCAAATATAATATTCTACTTCAAGAATGTGATGGTAAACTGACAAACAATACAGAATATATCTTACTACAAATTAATCCATAAATCAACTACTGATTGTAATAATCACTCAGTTACAATCATGTTTTGTGTTGATACTATCCAGGATAAGCAGAATTCCTAAATCCTTTGTTTGTATAATGAGCACTTCAGGAAAGTACACGCGATGCAAGCAGTTACATAAACACTTGAACCCAAAATTGCTTTTCTTTGGGGCACAGAGACAGAATCCAAGTCACCACAAAGTACACTTGATACCTTGTTTGAAACCATCACTGAAAGCACACTTGGCTACCTGACAGAAGTGACATCTGGTAGGAGACCAACACTCCCCAAATATAATTGTGGATCTTGGATCTGTCCATCTGGCTGAAGGTATCAGAGAGAGCCAGCAGACAAAGGCAGATCCTTGCTAATTAAAGGCTAGACGGTGTGGAGAAGCCGCCGGGGTGGAATGGCAGGGACGGGGGAGAGGGGAAGCCATCCGCAGCGGGGTCTGTGGGGGGCCGAGGCACTCGATAACAGCCCGTTGCTCTGTTGGAATATCGATAACCTCATCACATCAGGGATGCCCAGACCACATTCAATGATGAATGAAGGATCAAGACTGGAATTTTACAGCCTTTAAAAAACACAGAGCATCCAGCACAGAACTGCTTTACAATACACTCCTTACAAGCTTCAGTTTCAATTCAGGATTATACCAAAAAACTGGTACTTCTTGGAATTGAATCAATTCATAAATGCTAACGTTTTTACCAAATAACAGTAGAAACTGTGTGTGCTTAACTCAATACTCCATTTTTCCATTGCATTTGTGTTTACATATACTATATATTCAATATACTATGAAGTTAAATAACTAGGATATGTTCTTCCATGTGTTGCATTATTTCAAATGCAGTACTGGTTTACGGGGGGAGCGACAGATTTACACTTTTTCCGCAGATATGGATAAGAAGTGAAAAAATGTAACTTGGGAGTTTATGAGATTGGGACTTTAAGAAACAGCTTGCTGTGCACCAAGTTAAAGCCTGTACAGGAGTCAATAAATCGATGGGGGTAGAGTGGGTATCAAATGGACCGTGAGTCCCGTTGCATCTGCTTTGTTTCCACGTGCCAGTTTCTCATTTACCTCCGAAACCATCTGCAAAAGGGTGTCTTAATCTGGCGTAACATTACTCTACCAGTTTTACACCTGCTTTGTTCCCGGGACTGTAAATGGAGGATGGGGCCGCACCGAAGTGTAATCAAACCCAGGGGATTGTGTATTAGCATATCCATTACTGTCCCGCCTCTCTCACAATTGCATTAGCTGTGCAGGGCCATACAAATAAACAGACCATTTCTAGTAACCTCTGAGAAATCATAAGACGCTTCAGAAAAGCCATTTTGTGCTCAGAACGAAAAAACAAAAAAACCTCTGCATGACAAAGAGCTGAAGTTTATGAATCAAAATCTAAGTCTGTAAATGTGAAATGAAAGCACTGCTTAACACTGAAATTGATGATGAATTGGTGATTAGGCGATTTCAGTGGCGTTTGTGATGATGTATAGACCAGACAACTGTTAATAATATCTCCTTTGTTTTGAAACAGTTTGTTCAGAGGTTGAATTACATGCTGTTTTATGTAGTTATCTGTGCCAAACACTTTAGGTTGAGTGTCGGTGCCGGATCGATCCCTGAATCGACTCGAATGCAAGTTGAGCTGTCAGTCTGCCCTCTTTTGCCAAGTCAGAGCTGCAGTGCCAAATCAATCAACCAGTGTCCTAAAAAGACATTAAAACTCATACAAACTTGATAAGGGGAATAGAGACTGAAATGTGGCTTAAAGGACACAAATTCCAAGAAAAGATGGGCTCCTTGCAGTTCTAGGTATGTCTTTATCAGCATGGTCAGCAATAAAAGTAGAGAGCTAGCTCAGTTATGAATTGCAGATGGAATACTGGTGTGTGTTATCATTACCAGTTCAGAGGCACTGAATAACTTTAATAAGTATCCTGCTGTATCACTGCTATCCATATAAAATACAAGCACTGTTAAAGTTATTCTGGCTAAAGGAGTTTGCTAGGTACATAAAGTAATATATAGTTTGGGAATGGAATGAAAATTATTCCATGTCATTTGTCAAGAATGACACCATGTCCAGAATGTTATGAAATTGTAGGTTATCAAGTTTTTCTACCAGAACCATTCGTTTCCAATACAGCTCTATAATGTGCGGTTTGGACTCATGGGACTGGGAGGTAATTTGACGCAGGTACTGTGGGTGTCTGGGAATGTTTGATTATCTTCCTCCGCTGGCTTGACCAGTAATTATATTAGTAGTTAAATGGCTGAGCGCTTGGTTTTAAATGCTAATTTCATCCAGCCAATGATGGAGTACCTAATAGGTTGTATTTTAATGATTAGTAAATATGGATTTCACTGCCCTGGCCACTCACGAATCTGATGGCAAAACCAGCCAATCAATGAGGTAATGAGGAAATTTAACCGAAAGACGGAGGCTTCCCCTCAGCCCTGATTAAAACTATGACGGAAGTGATTAAAGATATGAAATGGAGGTTTAATAACTTTTTGGGGAGACCACTGGGGAATAGCAATCTCCATCTCACTTTTTAGGAGAGAATATTAACTGACATTATATTTACTGATACATCTCAAATGAAGGATTCGGTTAGTCCTGCGCTAAATGTGATTCCCCTTTCTCTGACAGTGTCATGATTGCTTAATTCAAAGATTTAATAGTTTTCAGGGCTAGCAAGAACTTGGCAGCAAAGTTCAATCTTGGCCTGCATTTAAGGAATTGGGGTTATTTTGGCTCCAGCTGCCAAATAATGAGAGTCCCTTCCTGACACTTTGCCTGTCTGACCTGCAGTTTCTCTCACACAAGCCTGGTTCGACCAATGAAGCATTCCCATGATTCTTACATATTTTGATATGATAAAATGCATTTACTATATCTTTATTTGAAAATTTGTTTCACCTGAAATCTTTACATCTCAATCTTTAAGAATAAATCCACTATGATATTAGTAGTGATCCCCTATGTGTATACTGGTAACAAACTAGCACAGAGATGCACACTATACAGTGAGAAAGAACGACAATTACACATTCACAACAGGCTAACAGATGTATTTTCCATTGAAACAGGGGGTTCTAGGTCCCCTCATTTGCAAAGCATGAATACATTGACAAAAAAAATTAAAAATGTATGTTAACGTTCAGTGGAAAATGTGAACTCTGGTAACCATGATTTTTTGAATGTCTCTTGTGCAATATGTTCGGTTCTGAAATCCTAAATTATTCATCTAAATTTCAATGAGGCTGTCGACAGGATGAATGCATTACTTATGCAAATCCTTGGTGACAAAAGGTAAAACATATTACATAACTGACGTACCCCTACTGTCTGCCCCCTGCCTCCTGGCCTCATTCCTTCCAACAAATCCTCTCTGGTTGTCTCATTTCCGACACAAAACCTGTGCATCACGTCAAGTAAATGAACAGCAAAACTAGTTCATGGAAACTGAATAAACTACTGCCCTCTTTTTCCAGGACACCAGGTCCTGCTTGTAGACCCAGCACAAGGTTAGGGTGTCACTGCTAACACATAAAAATTCACAAACCCAAGAGCAGCGTTTCTGTCATTGGAAACCAGAAACTTATCCTGGTGCATAACCTGTGTCACTAGTTTTGACAAATACATGTATATCTGTGTCTTTAACAAATGATTCCTGCAAAATAAGATTTTGCAACAATATATTGCTGTACTTGAGCTAAATCATTCATAAGAATGAGGATTCCACGGAAAGTGCCAGACTTAATGCGTTAATCCAAACCGTTCCATTGTAGCAAATAGCTTATTTAAGGTAGGCGTATATCAAAAATGAACACTGAAATCCTGTAAGTAAACACATCAACACCAAGCTGTTTTATTTTATATATCAGTACACATACACATTGGTATTTGACCTTCTGTTTTCTAAAGTCACATTGTAAAGTGATGTAAGTTTGTGATTTTCTTGAGGGAGGAACGTAAATGAAAATGAGTTTTCCGAGTGTGTTCCTGGGCTAGTGAAAGCAGGTCAGACAGGCTGGTTTCACATTACTCATCTGGCAGGACTGTGACCTGCTGAATGGGTACTGGTATCCTTAACATAGGCCCTGTAAGGTCTGGAGGATGGAGGAACTCACCTTCACATTGTCTGGATGGAGACCTCCGGGATGCTTGTCCATGTACTGGCACAGGTCAGTGTGCTGCAGGAGAGAAAGACTTAGCTTAGCACCAGTACGCCTCAGTGTGGTCCAGCAGGTATGGGACCAGGACAAACTCTCAAAATCGTAGCTTTTACATTTTTTCCTCAAAGTACAAAGCACCAAGACTGCCACGGTGCACAGTATATGCAGCCATAGCTATTTAAGATGACCATGATGGATCCTGAACAAATTGACAATGATCAGCTTTGGTCTAAGATGTTCACCAAATAAATGGATTTGATATATCTTTAAGAGAACATACTGAAGAAGTGAAACTGATATGTGCTTTATACTGCCCTGTGTTGAGTCTGCTCACAGAAATCTACTCACAGACTTTTAAAGATGCCGTCTCAGGACGTGTGCGGATGGATTTTGAAAGGATTTCATTTAGCCTTTATCCATTGATATTTCAGATTTTCTGTTCTGAGGATTTCCGCAAAGCCCTTGTGTCAATTGCCTGGAGTGTGTGCTGTCTTGTCAGGGCATAAGGTACAACATGTAAACAGCGTGGGGAAAGAAAGGAATTACCACAGCACCGCTCTCTTCCCTTCGTGGCCATGGGCTTGGGCTTCTCAGAGGGCGCTGATATTTGCAAACTCCCACTGTTTCCTTACGTCCCCATAAATGTGCTCCAGTCATGAATAATTCACTGCGTTCACACATGCCTCCTACCGTCTGTCCATCTTAATCAGAGCTCTGCACAACCTGCGTTCTCCCTCTCTCCCTGCCTGTCAATCATTATTAACGACCAGCCACGGAAAGGAATTGATTATCTTGGGCAGAGACAAGGTAGGTGAGGAGAAAGGTCTGGAATTAAAGACACTGAGATGCATTTGGATAATGTAAGACTGATCGCGCTGGGGCCCTGGTAAGCAGATTCTTTGTTTGATTCATTCTAAGCATCTATGTGAGTGCGAGCTGTCAGCAGCGCCATTTTTATCTAAGTCTCCAATTCCATTTTAGGATTGGGCTTCTGTGAATTCTGCAAATTGCCACTCTGATTCACACCTACTGGATGTGACTGTCTGTGTGATCTCCATCCTACAGCACACCATAGAGCACATCACTGCAGCACACCATTGTTTTAAAGGAATGGACTTCATATTCATACTGCCAGTGATTTTGCACTTGATGGTTTTACTATCAATCCTCACTTCCTGCTTTACTAACATGACTCAGCCAGTGAAGTAAACTATTAACAGATTAACTGACAATAATTCTCCCAGGCACTTATTGAATATAGCATTTTAAAATCGTAACTGGAGGATAGTAAGGACAGTTTCTTGTGCCAGCTGTCACAAGGAAGAAAGCCCTGCCGTCTGAACACACAGCATTTACAATTGAAGCACTTTTAACATATTTTTCAATACAGAAATATCTTACTGTCAAAATCTGCCAGCATAATTCAGAATTAATTCAATGATATGCTTGTTATTGATATTATGATATGCTTGTTGGTGGTATCCTTTAATATGTCCAACTATCAATCTGACCACTAGAGGGCTTCCATTTATCTCAGTGGTGTGCTGTTATGGTGCAGCACCATGCAGTTGTGAATGACAGTACATCATGAAATTACATCTTACTTCGAGCCTGCACATCTCAAGGTTTTTCATTTACACATAATGCAGCCAAAAACCAGCCACAAAATTGTAGGACCTGTCAACTTGGAAACCAATACCACATCCACAGATCAGCTGTGTCATGTACTGACTGACTCATTTTTTAACTGATTTCTGAATTCTTAAGAACACTAATATTAAATTCACCATGAATTCCTATTAATCTAGAAATGGACTGAGGGCAGGTTCAGTCATTATTCCATTGCTGTGAGGACTCAAAACAGAAAAACCTCAGCTCAGTGGCCCCATACAGTAGTTTTATAAAGCACTGTAAACATCTGCTAAGAGAGGACAAGTTATGAGGAGAAGGCAAGGATGTGTGTTTCTATTAATATCCACTGGTCTGCAAGCAAAGGGAACTATATTTGAGAGCATGGTTTAAGGACCTAGAAAAGCTCAAATAAAAAGCACACCAAGCCAGTTCCTTTCAGGCTGAGGTAAAACCACCCTGCTATGTCTTGCAGTGAAAAATACCAAACACACAGGCCTTCCATCGATTATTACAGCTTCAAAGAGGGGAAAATAATGTTGTTGGCCCAGGATTAAGATGCAAGTCCAATTCTTTTTTTAAATTCGCAAAAATAAACAAATATAAAATTAATCTGGAAATGGGCACAAGCGTAAAATAAGTCAACAAACCAAAGCAAATATGGCAGCTTCCTCCTTTGGATTCTGATGAATTAAAAATCAAAGGCTGCAATTAAATTCAACCACAATTTGGTCTGGCCCTGACAGCAGGAAACAATTAAGAGCAAAGTCATAACTCGCAAAAGATTGTAAATATGAAATGAAAAACTGGACTTCCTTATGCTCTTTGTGATTTCACTTTGAAAATTTTAAGTAGCTGAGCTCAAAATGAATATTTCCAACAACATTTAAGACATTTAATTTAATCAAAATAATGTCTCTATCAGCAGTATATTTAGGCTTCCTAGTAATATTACCATGCAAGTAAAAATTCACCCTATACAGAATGTTTGGTTGGAAATACAAACAAAGTCAATGGCCCATGAAAGAATGACTTATAGGAATTACAACATTCTCATTAATGTCCATCCATCCAGACACTCCTTTGAACACACTCTATGAATTTTGGGGCATTTTGGATGCAAACCATGTTATGGATATCAAATAAAACACATTCCTAGCCTGGAATTAAGAATCCACTGATTATTTCAGAACTGTGCCAAACAAAGACATGAATGATGTTCTTTTTATTGTCAGCTTTCTATCAGCTGCTGCTCTTACCACATACTCGAAGACCAGCGTTAGGGTCTCCTTGGTGTGAATGATGTCATGTAACAGCACAATGTTCGCATGCTTCAGGCCTTTCAAAAGTGATGCTGCAGAGATGAAAAGAAGAGAAAAAACAAAACGGTTACACCTGCCCAAAATGGGGCGCGCATACTGTCACAAACTCACATGATGACATGTTTTCCACTCAAGCTCACATTGGGGTTTATATCTAACTAACAAAGGAAAACCACAATAGCTAATGTTGTCTAGAATAGCAACAAAATGTGTTGTATTTGATATTTCAAGTCTGGCTTCTGTTTTTACTGATTCAATGACAAACCAATAAAAATTATACCAATAAAATGTTAAAAAGGGACCTCTACAAATGAGACCCTGAGAGGCCATCTGATCCTGATAATTTAACTTTTATTTATTTTCATGTCCCCTGAAGTATATACTTTTTTATCTGCCAAGTATATGCACTCTAAATTCCTGGACAGATGAATCTGCAAATTAAACAGAATACATTTTTAAAAAATAAATCATAAACCGTATGTAATATATTATTTTGTGTTATCCAAGCAATGTCACCAGCAACTGAGGAATGTATAACATGACATTACATTCGGCACATACTGGCAGATACAGCCTTTAAGCTCTATATGATTTGAGGCGAAAGAGAGGTTCTCTCCTTCATAGTTCCCATTTTCTCATTTGATCTTGCAATTAAGTTGGGCAGATTAATGAAGGCGTGTTGGGAGATTCAGCTTCATCCCTAGAGCATGATAATTCATACAAGTTCACACTGTTCTGGCTTATGTTTTTGCCTCTTTGGGGTGAAAGACTAACTGTCACTCAGAATCAAGATCAAGATACAAAGTAAGAAATTTAATGAGGGCAAAAGGACTGAGCACAAGGGATATAAGTGCACTTTTTAAAATAACTTTTTATTCCCTATTTAACTCCTGGGGTTTGGACAAGCCAATGGTAATTACAGACCTATGCCACTGCTGCACTGGGCCTATAACAGCGCCTTTGTCAGCTGACAAGGGTACACACCAGCACGAACGTTCTCCAAACGTATGCAGCCGGCCATTGCTTCCTGTAACTCGGAAATCCAGCAGCTGTGGTGGACCATTACAACACAGCTGGACCAGACACCAGATACAGAAGAGGAGCTACCGCTGTGAGTAATGAGGGCGGGAATTTCCGGCCCCTAAAACCCCTCCCTGTCTTCCTCCGGGAGCTGCTATGGCTGCATAAATAATGGCCACATTTGGGCCGGGTACAATCAGGATCCGAGCCTGTACTGAGGACACAGGCTTCGGACTCGCCATCTGGAAAGCCCAATAATAATCCCAATAACAATAATAATAAGTACGGCTGACTGGCATAGCAATTGGCCACAGTGAGTAAAAAACCCTTTTTGGAGGTTGCTACAACTATCACCCTGGAAGAATAATAATACTTTTCAGCATTCACAAGACAACTCTCCTTTCTATTATCTTTCCTAACAAGTTGTGTGTGAAAATTGCAATTAGCTACATGTCATTTCTAAACCCCTTGTACTGTCTGAACTCTGGCCAAGACGTTTAAATTCACTGTGAAGAGGAATGCTTACAAACAGGGTTTCACGTGGTTAAGATTTAGATCAGAGGGAGCAGAGAGCTTTCCCAATTACAACTCAGTAATCACTGTGGAACAAATAGTTCACAGAAAACTCTCCTCATTAAAGCTAAACAAAGCTACACATAGTCTAATTTACAACAAAACCTAGCGTAGAATATTAAGTGTGTGCATTGTGATTGACAAACAGGATTTTCTAACTGTGGTGAATGTGATTAATTTAGTAAATCCAAGTTCAATCCAAGGGCATATCGTATCAACGACAACTAAGAAGTAAGAAACACATACGGATTTGCTTCACATTTTTAAAAAGAGAAACATATCTGCATTTGCAAGTGTATATAAGTATTAATCAATTATGCTATGTCATTTTATCACAATGCTCATTAAAAATGTGTGATAGGGTTTATTGTGTGCTTGTGCAGTACAGGTATTTGAATGAAACAGTGAGAAAAGATAAAAGTGAGAACTAAAACTATACACTGAATAATAGAGAAGTAGGGTTGTGATTATAGGTGTGGTCTTCGTAGCTGTACTTGTGGTTGCAGTTGTGATGGTCTTAGTTCACAGAGTATTTGTTTCCATTGTACCACGCTGGTTGTCATGGCGACTGTCATTGCGGGTGAAATGTTAGCTGTTTAGTGGGTGTTTCTGTGGTACATCAATGGGGAAAATAAACAATTTATCAAAGAAGTAAAAATGTTCCAGTAATGTGAGGCAATTAAAAATATGCCATGGAGAGCATACACATTTGACACCAATTGCAAAACAGCTCAATATGTAGGGCAGTCCAGTGAGCCTTGTGTTTCTCAGAGGAAGAAAGGAATTGAATTAAAGAGCTGAGAGACAGCAAAGTATTGTAAGAGAGCACATAGTTTTAGTCTTGGCAGAAGGTTCACCTATCAATAGAGGTGCAGTAAGAGAACAGGCAGTCTGTGCGAGGCGTGTATCGTATCCGGCTTGTGTGCTACAGTCCCCCCCCCACCCCTTCCTCTGTGACCTTTACTATGCTGTATATTCACAGTGGTGCCAACTTTCCACTAACATCCCATAATTCCCCACACATTTCAGACTGGAGCATCTCACTCGGTAATTGCGGAATTAGTTCCATTTCAAAGTGGTTTTCTGATCTCTGTGGCAGGCGAGGGCGGGGGAGCTATCTGCACTCCATTTATCAGCCCTAGATCTGGCAGATCAGCAAGAAATCGTTTTCTCATCAAAATGGAAAAAGGAAAAAAAAAAAAAACCCAAGTTCTCACGCTCGTCCTGAGAGCCCTTCCGAGGCACACCATGAACGTGTCCTCTTTGAACTTAGCTCTGAGTGCTGTGGTGACGGAGAAAACTGGGCAAGAGCTACGAGCCAAAACCGCACCACAGCTCTTCCCATTGTTTCATACTGAGAGAGGCCACAAGCTACACCAGATCTATGTCTTCATTCAGCCAGTGGCTGTTTAATGTTGTGGCACAAGCCTGTCTACTGGCACTTTGGGGTGTTGTAATGAAGGACTCAGAGATAGCATTAGCTGGGTAAATGACTTCTGCAACTGCAACGGGAGACTGATTCTTCCCCTCAGCTGCGTAAGGCATGAATGTAAATGTGGATAGAATAAACCATTCAAGGTATTCCCAGTGCAGGTTTAGGTATTTATGAGTCCTATTTAAGCAAAGCCCATGCCCCAGTGTGATGCTCCAGATAGATTTTTGTGATTTCTAAACCTAATGTAATAGCACCATTTACTGAGTCACAGGAAACAGTGTCTCCTCTCCTACCCAAATAACTACACCCCACCCGCTCCGTCATTCACATTCACTGAGCTTGGCAAGCTCTGCACTGCAGTGGAATTCACTCCTATGTGTGCACACACACACACACACACCTCCCATACCCACACCTGCGCACCCACACACACATGCCCGCACCTGCACACTCACACACCTGCACCTGCATGTACACACGTACCCATATGCATGAACACACTCAGACACACACAGACACACAAACTAGCAATTATATACACAAACACACAAAAGCAAACTATAAATACACATCAACAAAAATGGAATAGATAAACCCCTTTTCATACTTCACTTACTGTAAGGCCTGCACCAGGCCAACACATAGAACTGATTTGCTTTCATTAAAGGCATGCAAGCATATTTTGGATATCTATTCTGTTGGTTAGCTTGCTAACATATAAAAATAGAACACTGAAAATCAAGAAGTATTAATAAGTTTGTATGATGAGTGTGTGTCATCAACAGCAGTCAGTCCTCAATAATTCTCAAAACTAAAATCCAATAAACAATGTACATTGGACTGATCAGTCCCTGGAAAATAAAAAAACAGCATATTTTATAAACTTATAAAAAAAAAGAACGCTACAGTTGCAAATACCTACAGGTTGATTACAGTACTGTTGCGGTTTTAGATTGTGTTGTGTTTAAACAGTTTCTTCTCTGAGAGGAAAAAGGCTGATTTAGGCTATTCAAGCGGGACATAATTCAAACATGAGCGAAAAGCAACAGGAGAATAGAGGTAATCAGATGCCTTTCACAGGTTGTTACCCACCTTCCCTGATGGCTGTGAATGGAGTACCTTCCTCCTCCTGCAGCCGGATCACCTTCAAAGCAACCAGCTTGCCGTTCACCCTAGCATCATGGAGGCACAACATCATAATCAATGACTGCTGGTGTCATGGGTAGTTTGGGCCCTTTTCAATTCACTGTGATACTATTCAAGCTCACTGAAGTGAGACCAGCATTGAGACAATGCAGAACAATATCATTTAGTAAAATGAGCTTTATCAAGGAAAAAAACGATGACCGTAATACAATTTATACTCGCAAAAAAACATTTACACCATAACTTCATTACAGTGAAAAATTAGATCAATAATTTTTATTGTATTTTCGGGCATGTGAATATCCATTTACTAGGCATTAATGGGCACATCATCATCATTTTGCAGTTTGCAAGCACACCGATATATAATAAAGCAAATCTTTCAGACAAAGCAGAATGACAAAGTAACGTAAAAAAAATCAAACAAATGCATTCATTCAACAAAAAAAATGACAAAATGGCCTTTTGTACTCTGCATGATAAAAAAGCCTACATTGCTGTATGTAATTTATTATATTTTATTGGAAACAATTCAGTTAGTTATATTAAAAATAATTGTGTGAGACCAGTTTCCTCATTTGTGCTTTTTTCAATTTAATGATAGCATCTGCTATAATAAAAAAAACATAAACTCCTGTGTAGCAAATCCAATTAAAGTGGTACCCCTAGGTACAGTCATGTGCCCCACTGTCCAGAATTACAGTCTGATCATCATGTTGACAGTGAATAGGTGTCCCAAAGGGCAAGACATAACTAGCCATGGAGGGAGAGTTTTAGTTGGCAGGGTATTTCCCATCTCATCGCACATTAGTAGCTTTGCTCTGGTTGTGCAGGTATTTACAATAGTGCTGCAAGTGCTTGACCCATTGCAATGGCTATGGAGCTGCTGGAGTGCAGAGAGTAAAGCCGAAACTGGCCTCATGCATTCCACATGGTATGCACAGTGGTCTGGGACATACTCACAACTGTGACTGGGCATTCCGATTGAGGGAAAAAGTTTAAAAAGTATGGTAACTGAATATGCATATTTTTAATGCATTATGCATGTGGTTGTGAGAGAATTCAGCTATTATCATACAACTATTATTATATCCCCATCGCCACAGGAGAAAACCTAAATCTAATGTAATGATAAGATCTAAATGGAAAACACTTACACAGTCAGTGGGCATATGCATGCTGAACAATGAGAACTGTGAAGTCATATTCCAGCTGTGGACCATAACTAAAGTGGTTTTCTGATTCCCAGGGATTTATGTACTATTTCCATGCCATTTATTCACATTCAAGGAGAGGTGTTAACATGTATTAATACACCCTTTAGCCCCATGTCAAATGTAACACAGTATGTTTAATCTAATGTGTGTCTTTTGACAATCTACATAATATAAGTTGAAGCAAGCAAAACAATTTTTCAAATTTTTAAAAAATTATTATTTTTTTTAATGGTAGTGTTAATGTCTTAGGCTAATCAAAGCTACAGCATGCCACACACATACCAGTGCATACTCACTTGCTCTTCCCTTTGTAAACCGTGGCATATGAGCCCTCCCCCAACTTTTCCAGCTTCTCATAGGAATCCGCTTTCCCAAACTTGGGGCTTGTGGGCTGCAACACAAGACAACAACAGACATCTGTTGATCTGAGGAGGAAGAGGAGACACTGGAGCGGTGTTTATAAATACTGCATTGTGGGATAGCTACGACAGCCGTACACCATTCTGTGCACTGAGAGGAAAGGTGAGAGGTGGCTGTAATTTGTCGTTTTCCCTGGGTGTCGGGGACAAGGCCAGGCGGGCGCCCCGATGGGGCCCGGTTTCTGCTTTCAGGTCGGGGCCCTGCCGCCACGTTCCTGTGACATCAGATACGGCGGTGTGGGTCCGCCGCAAACAGAGGAGAAAAAGGAAGGTTTTGTTTCAGTGTTTTTGGCCCGGGACTAATGTTACTCAAAGTGATGGACTGCGTCCATCCTGCCAGAGAATTCGGCCGCTGGGATTTTACAGTTATGGAATTAGAGAAGCATGCGGGAAACACCAAGGGTACAGCGTGCCACTGCCAAAGCAGAGAAGCTGTGAAGCGCCTAGGCTGAAATATCTCCTGAAATGCACGTTACATAAAGGGCAATGCTTTAAATCACCACACCATCTAAAAAAATATTCACATTATCTACGATTATTTAAGGAAAAACTGCCAGCAATGTTTCACCATAATCAGCATTGACTTTGAGTCAGCATGGGTGCCCAGACAGGTGCTGGTTGAGTTACGATTCCCTACTTCGCTCCAAAGCACTTTGATTTCCATTAGAGATACCATGTAAATAGAATCTATTATGATTATTCATAGAAGTTTTTTTTTTTAATCACTTTTCAATACTAAGAGTGCATCGGCTGTTGCTCCAGTCCGGTAAGAACATTCACGAATGTGTATGTAAGTGTGATTGAGCTTTCATGTGGGAAAAGTGTGGGCTAAACAGTGAGTGCTCTATTGTAATATGTTTCTTCAACAGAACTGCAAAAATAATTGAAAATGGCTTTTTATTCAAACAGTACCATTTGTTGTTACCAGCTGTTGTTCTCCTTATTAATCTTCACTGGCAATATAATACGATCTGCGTCATGTCAATAGAGTGGATTTAAATTCAAGTTTGATTGATGAAACTGTGTGTGTGTTTGACTTCAAAGGGAAAGTCCAAGTGTAATGGAAATCTCGGGGGTCGCACTGGCATCAATTGAATGGATAAAGTTCTACTCAACAGAGGTCCAACAGATTACAGATGGATCAAAACGAGGTGCCCACATATTCCACTATAAAAAACAGCTTTAAAATGCCAGAAGGTTTCAGGCGCCAAACCTTTTTTGAGCATTACTCCCATTTGAGAATCTTCATTGCTTTGTTATATATGAGTTTTAAATAAATATATTTACTGTCTCATTACACAGGGGCATCATTTCCAATTTTTCATCTGAATGACATATATGATCTGACAATCCAGGAAAATTCACACAATGGAGTACATAATTGCAAAGAATTACATACGAATTCACAGACAATTATTGAAATATTGTCTACCAATTCCCGTCAAACTGGACATAGAAAGCGCAAAGGCATGTCATATCCTATCTTTACTGTAGAGAGTTCACAACATGCTTCTTTCCTTGGTAAAAAGATTCGCGTGTGTGACTATGGGTGCATGAAGAATGAAAGGGAAAGAGAGAGAGAGAAAATGAGGTTGAGAGTGGGGGGAGAGGCCTACATTAATCTGAATGAGTAAGAGGAAAAGCTATTAAGACATGGACGCCCAAGTGCTTGCAATCCATCAGTCTGTGTGCTTTCATCCACTGCCCTAACAAGCCACACAGAGACGATTTTGAAATGTAAACCCCGAATTCGCAATGCCCGACTACTTCCATTACCGGAGCGTCACTGCCGTTGAACTAGACAGATTCCGCTTTTTCTCATTTGATTCTCTAATCTTTTGAAATGACATTTAGAGAAGACATTTATGAAAAAAATATATCTTGACCTGCATCTGTTTAAATAAAAAGTATAATATGACAGACTTGTTTTCATGCAATCAAATTTCAAGCAAGAGTCATCTTCTACAAAGGAGTAATCAATTAAAAAGATAAGAGTCTTCCATTATCGAGCATAATAACTAGTCATCCTTGTGCAGTGCACCTTCTCAGCCTCATCATAATGCAAAATAAGAAAAAAGGTCAGATTAATACACACAAATAAATACAGAAGGCAAGTAAAAGTTCTATCAGGTGTTACCTAAAACTACATCCAAGTCACAAAGTCTGCTGTTTTTTGGTGTTACTTAATACTTAATTTAATATTTCAGAATCAATTCTCAGTTCACTTTAAGATTAAGTCCAAAAGCACAGAATTCAGGGTCTCTCCAGAAGCAGTTTAAAGACTTGCAGGCTGTAAAACAAATTTTCCTCAACTACCTTCAAATATAGCAATGCCAGTAACTGAAAGTAAAAAGTTATGGAAAAATCAAGATCAAAATGATATTCTAGTAATGCTGTCCTGAACATCGCACATCCCTACACTTTTCAACTGTGAAACCATTCCTTGATTTTAACTTGCAGTAGTAGCTTTGATGATGCCAGTCTTCATAGGCGCAGGGATTGCAGGGTCTCTAGGATGGCTTAATGACCCGTTTGAATGTGGCTTCAGCTGCAAACACACTTATTGGCTGAGGAGCGAGAGGAACAAGCCCCCGCCCATGGTGATTGGACCCCCATGGCTCAGAGACTCTTTCATCAGCCTGGTCTGCCTCTTCCTTATGATACCTGCATCAGACTCTTTGATGGCAAGATCCCTCCTCTTCACTTTAATGAGAGCGGGGCTTTCTGCTTTCACAGAGTCCATCATCGACTCTATTTTCTCCTGAGACAGCTCCAAGGGGGCGGGGGGGTTTGAGTCTGTTAAAACATCAATATGGCGCAACAAAACTCTTCAGATCTTTACAAAATTATGCTTCTTTTTTCTGTTTTAGACAATGCTTTATGCCAAACTGCCAGTAAATGACAGCACATCATCCCTTTGTGGATATTTTTGTTTTATTTCATTTCACCGCCATTCCGCATCAGCGACTCAGGATTTCTTGTGCATGTTTCAAACCCTCAACTGGCATAGTAATGCTTGATTATTTGTCATTTCACTTCTCCCATTCTTCCAATTAAGCTATCTAGGTGGAAGGCTAAAGGTCGAAGGTATAAGGTTTAAGGTTCCTAGGCATCCGCTTAAAAGTTTAAGTTGTTTTGGCTCAAACACAGCTCAAAGAAATTCTAGACTGTCCCTGCAGAATTATCCTGTTCCCTTACAAAAGCATCTGAGTTTGGACAGATGGGACTTCATAAAAACAAGTCAGACTTCCCCCGGCTTTTTGAATCCTTCAGATGTTTCCTTCCTGTTGAGGCCTTGTCTTCCCCTAAGACCATATCTCACCATCTTTCAAGGCACTAATAAGCTTGACATATCTGCAGATCTTATAAACAATCACTAAGCTCCCCTGAGACTGTACAGGAAGTGAAACAGTATCTAGCTGGAGTTGGCTGGACAGACATTTCTCTTTACTATCATCAAGGAAGGCATCGTTGGGAGAATAATTCATATCTCTGACACTTGAAGCGCATTACAATTGCCAGTGTAATGTATCCACCCATAATGCCTACATAAAGCCTTTACTTCTACCAGATCAGCTTGGAAAAACATGGTAAACCAGGTATCTGAGAGAAACACAATCCACAGGTCAGCCTCCCAAATGCTGACCTAGATAGCACTGGTCCATGTCTACTGGTGTAAATGGAGAAATGCATGTGCTAGATAGCAGCACAAACCCACAAGTTTAGGGTCATCTTAAAGAGGAACACTTTGCAAATAAGAGTTAGCTCTATCTGTTGTCACCATGTTTATCTGTTACCAGTTTTTAAAATTTGTGCTTTTCTTTGGTAAGTTTAGTGAAAAAAACACATTTTGAAGAACTGCTGTCACTCTCTCAGGAATATCACATGTTATAAATACGCTGAATGAAGTGATGATTTTAAAGCTCTTCTGATATTTGGAAAGTTGTGTCCCTCATGAATATTTCTCTGTATGGATCCACATATATAAACACAAATGAAAAAATCTTCTGGATTCCCTGTCCACTCTCTGTGGTATTTGGTGAGAACACATTGAGGCGTTTTCTTAAATGGAAAATATTGACTTTCGGGGATCCGCACGCACGCCAGCGTGCACTACGCCCTTGGCTGATCGCCAGCCATTGAGGCGGCTGCAGCGGGTTCCTGATGTCATGCATTCTTCTCCGTCAGCTAACAATCGCTAGTCTGGGGCCTGGGAGACAGGATGCTCCTCACAGCATACGCCTGCTACACCAACAGCACAGGGTCTGTGCAACCACAAATTATATAAATATGTCACAATATAATGACTTATATACAATGACATGTATACACGATGGCAATATTTAGCTCTTAGTGGAGATCAGGGGGTTTTCCTCGTTTGTCCCTTATACTTATCAATAAGGAAGGCACAGTCAATTACTGACCAGCCAAAAAAAACACATATATTTAAATCAGCAGTTAGAAAACAGCATCCCCACTGAACTCATCGGTCCGTAAGACCACGGCATATTGGTACGACATAACCACAAAACCACATCTGCTGACCATGAAAAAAACAACAACAAAGCTATAATCCCATCCAGCATACTGATACCTAACAACAACAAAACCGCAGTGTCTGGAGAGTCACAGTGCAAAGAACATCCAAGAGCTTACTGGAAAGCAATCTAACAGCTATCTCAGGAGCTGGGCCCTGAGAACCAATACACAATAAAATATTTCACTGAAGTTGAATCTTATCAGAAATGTAAATATGACATTGTCTGCGCAATAGCAAGATGACTATGGTCATCTACGAAAATAAGAGCTGCACCGTCCTCACCTCTGTCCACTTGTTCACATCTGTCTATGACGTTTCCGTAAGATTTAGCTTATTGAAAGGTAATTATCCTTCCAATTTCTAGCAGTCTGTGGCTACAAGACAAAACAGCACACAACACCTCAAATTAAACCATCAAAGAAAAAAAGTGGCATGACCTGGACTTTATTAGAATGGTGTTTGGTTACCAAACATCAGTGAGAAAGTGGTGGTTTGTTGGATATCAGTGGGAGACATTTCATGAAAGGGGTATGCACATTATATGGATGGTTATGTCAAATGTCAGGTACCTTACTAACATTAGCGGACATGTTTCTTAATTGCACGCACATTGTTTAGGCCCATTGCTAAGTATTTGTATGACACAAAATTATGTCTACATTCAGCTCATGCAGAATATATTACCCAGCTAACAGCAAACACAACCGAATGCACGGTAACTTTTGCTAATAATAATCTTTCATGAAGTCAAAAGTTGTCATCCTGTCAAAGAACTGATGTTTTTCCTTCTGACTACACTGCTTACAAGCTTGCTAGAATATAGCCTCCGATCACTCACAAGCATAATGCTGCACAGATTCACAGATCCTTTCACCATGTGGATTGGCTGACACTCCATACTGGACAGTTACGCTGACAGATCCATGTATGATATGTATGAGTGTAGCTGCTCTAAGTTAACATCTGTAAATAAACAGATCTTAAGATATGCTGTAACACAGTCTACTCCAAATTTAGCAGCCTTAAAAACTTTATTTATTCAATATACCTAATCATACTATCATGTCTAGTAAATCCATAATATATTATGTACTATTTCTGGATTTTCTGACAGTAATCATTAATTTCCTGCTCAACACACAGGAGTTGATTTCTGGGGTTTACAAAAAAGCAGTTATGCAAAAAACATTTTTCTGCCCCCCACTGCATTTAAGCTTTATTACCATCTGTGAATGTAATCTGTGCAATCTGCAGATAAAAATGTTCTCATCTTTCATTATTTTATTAGATAGGTAAACAACAGAATATCCAAGTTATGACAGTACTGCTCCGATTTTCATAGATATCCTTAGATCTTAGCAGTACATGATAAGTGCTACATTTACATTTTTGATCAGATTGTCCTTTGATGACTCAGTTATTCATTTAGGTAGATATGCAAGCATATCCCTATTATCCATAATGCTTGGAGACATATCTATGGGTTTTTTTTTAATGAAATAGGCTGGTTCAAAAAGGAGCAGAGTTGGCTTCCAGGCTTAGTGACACAGATTGGAATGCTTAATTAGGCAGGTGAGAACTCATTACATACCATAAGGACATATCGCAATTTTAATTCTGACCGGAGTTCTCCTTTAAGGGGCAGCACAAATACCAGAGATACGTAGATTTAGCCCTGAAAGGAATCTCCAGAATTACTGTGTGATTTTCTCTAAAGTGCGGTAATGAAGGAGCACGAGTCAGGTCTGTCTGACACTCCCTTTGAGATGTTAAGTGGCTCCTGTTCTCATGAATTTTTCATCGCTGTGAATCAGCCAGCAAAAAATCCTCTCCTCCAACAGATTTTAAACAACTGGCCTCTACCGCCAAACCAGTGCAGAGAGCGCAGCACAGTCTGTCCAAACTGTTTCCAGCCATGCTGATAAGACGCAGGCTGGTTGGTCCCCGTAATTTATGCTGGCCCTTCTGCAGCGGTGCCAGCATGCTGTGGAGAGTCAAACACTGAGTGAGAGTCTGTATTACCCAACAGCCACTCCAGACACCTCAACCAACTCGGAGGTGTTAACAGGGCGCCCACCACAACAAACTCCTTAAGAGATCACTTTGGTGATTTGAATGGCTTCCAAAATACAGGATGCTATGCTTCTGTTTTACTGCTTGCCAACCAGTTATCCCACACACAACCTTAAAGTGCAACCTCACAAGCCAGCAGTTACATCTTGGTATTGATGCAAAACACAGCACAGCTCAGTTAAATGAATATGTCCAAGGGATATTCACTAGAAAGCTCAACACCATACAAGATATGCAAACCTCATTTCATCTATGCATATTTATGGAATACATCCATTGTTATTCAAGTCTGAGTAAATGAATGCAAACAATGAAATGAAATGAAATGAAATGACTTATAATTGCATCTGTGGAGGCCTCCAGCTGGAGCTGAAGAATATATTTGTTGCAATATTCCTCTTAAAGCATAATCTTACTTCAATGACATCCTGCAACTTCTCAACCTATACTTAAAATTGGTATCTAATCTAACCATCACATTCACCTGGCTCCTCCATTGTGCACCATTCACTCTGTGAATTCACAGTAAACAACGGCAACAAAAAGAGTTACACTGACTTAAAATATCTCATCTTAATGCATGTCCTGGCAGTCTATGATGATATGTAATTAAGCATTTATTGGAAAAAACATTAGCATATTACTTTTGTGATTAATTATGGAGCACAGTGCCATACATTTTACCTTACAGCAGTTCATTTTCCATTGTTGTCAACACATTCTAATTAACTCCAGTGGTCGAAAAAGGTCTGACAGACATTTTTAGGAGGCTGTTTATAATTTGAAGAGATTTTGCTTGATCAACAATATGGCTACCATCGGATTTCAGCACTTGCAAATAAAAATGCAAATGAGCAAATCCCATTCAGTGTTGAAATCCTTTATCATCTGGTATATTGTGAGATCTATCCAAATAGTGATCCTAATTTAAATTTAACTCCATAAACATTAAGGCTGCATTAGTAGAAATTTCACTACATCAAATCAAAACTGTGATGGAATTCTTCTTGTGTCAGTTTGAGGCACTGATTACTGAGTTATAATATAAGCACAGTATTATTTACTTCGATGAAATGTCCTGTTTATAGCAGGTCTGTGGAATGTGTCAAAAAATTTGGTGCCAACAAGGTACAGATACACTATCATATTTAATATTTTTAAAAGCATCTGAAAATAGACCATATCACTTTAAACCATTATATTTGCAGGACATGTTTTACTCATTATGCTTATGAAACCAGTCATTACTACTGGTGGCCATTTTGTACATGTCCTCTGGGCTTTGCTGCAAACAGCAGAATTTACTGTTTAACCAATTACTGTTACAGTCATTTATTAGGAAGTGTTCACCCAAGGTAACTTACAGGGCAAATATGATGATAGATTACATAAATACCACAACAAAAACAAGAACAGCAGAAGCAGACACAGAACAACTAGAGTAACTATAAATAGGCATCAAGCTGAAAAGCAGTGCTCCGTAAAAACAGAGTTGTAGCAACATGGAGGCCAAACAGTCATCCTGCATAACAACAAAGCTTACCTCATACGGAAGTGAACCTACAAGAATCTATTAATGTAGAGTTTCATGAACCTATAAAACACAATGCAAAATAATGGTCTACAAGGGCAAAATGAACCAGCATGAAGTGGTAAAGCATGCGATAGATATGTGTGTGGGAACGTACCGAACTAGGACTGGAGTGGCGTCTAAGTTTGGGCGACTCCTTCCCCGTGGAGGAGCCTTTGAAGTTGATGCAGGCGTTGTTCTCGGAGTGGACCCTCTTGACTTGGCTGGCGGGCTTCTCGAAGGGGTCAAACCCGCTCTGCGTCCGCTGGACCCTCACCTTCTTGTCCTCAGGGATGGTATCCAGGGGCTTGATGACCGAGTCCATTCCCTGGCAGTTCCGTGTGGACATCTTTGTGACACATATCTGTTAACGGCAAAAGGGGAAGTGAAGTGAAAGGTGTTAAGTGACTCGCACTGTTTCACCGAGCATCGTGAGAGCACTCAGCCGTTATCATCGTTCACTGACTGCGCGTTCTATCTGCTCACCAATCTAAACAGCACTTCTGCATCCGTGTGGGGAACTACGCCGCCATTTCCCCATAGCAGGTCAAAGGCATTTTCTCTTCAACAAAACCGGTGACTGGCTGTAACACTCTCTATCAGAGTCTGAATAGGTACTACATCTCTTCAATACTACGAAATCCTGTGCGCAAAACAACACGAGCCTCTCCACAGTGATAAAGTATACCCAAGTACAAGAGAAGGGAGTGTGTCCTGTCATCCACAGCTGTCCCAGATTAAATATTCAGTATCCTTTCAATCAGTGAGGAAGCTAATACCCGCACCTTTACGAGCGAGGAATTCAAATTACCTCTATATACAGTATCCAGGCTGAGTCGTTTTACAGCTACAGACAGGTGGCTTACAGGGGCAGGGTTTCCTACTTCATTTTCAAGGTAGGGTACTCCCCATCAATCACTAACTGCATGCCTGTCTTGTCTTTGTCAAACTCCTGACTTCACTGTAAACAACAGGTCCATTCTGTGTAAATGCAGGTTCTTTATTATACGACCAATTAAGATTCTTTGAAAAGGTGGGAGCTCATGACTTTTTTCATTTCTGATGAGGTAACCATTGAGGGGGAATTTCAAATTTGAGGCATACAGCTAACGAATGTCATGGGACTTTATGCTGAGTCAGCCATATTTGATGTTTAAATTAATTTAAGATGATCATGGGAAATGACGTTTTAACTGCTGCATGAAGGAACAGCCACATGGTTAGTTGGAATTAATAAGCACATACTCAATGGTCCCACCCTGTCTGAGGGATAGGCACTTCGCTTGCCAAATCAAAGACCTTGTTTGCTTTTCCCATCCACACCCATGTGCCCTTTAATGATATAATTTAATCACTTTACTTGTATGGCTGCAGGTGCCGTGATTCAAGTAAATATAATTTCTGCTTTGGTTTCAAATGGGAGACAGACTAAATGAAGTCCTGCATTCTATTCCCACATTAATTTCTCAGATGCCCCTGTTCCTCCCACTAATCAAAATACCCTCCTGATTAGGCTGAAACAAACTACTATATTCATAACTGACTTTTCCAATGCTTCCTGTCCTTCCATTATCGACTATTCCAGTCATTTAATGCAAATGTTTCTTCTTAAATTCTTAACATATTGGCCCTTCACTGAAGCCAGAAACACTGCGTGTCATTTATCTACGCCTGTCAAGGACTATTGGAAGATGAAATCCATGAAGGGCTTAAAATAAACAAACTGAAGCAACAATGATTTGCTTATTGAAGTTCAGATCAATCGTTTTTACTAATTGATTTAGCTGATTATGCCCAATGATAGTTATAGCCCAGCATCCAATATAAGAAAGAAAAACTAGATAAGCTTTGAGGACCCCAGGGAGAGAAATTATGCTTTTAAAGATTGTTCAATCCCTCAAGATGCAGGAGCTCATGGTCAAGAGTGATACAGTCCTTTAATTAGGGCTCCAGCTTAATTTAATCCAGCGTGTGATTTATACAGTGCAGCTGTCTGAGGGAAGTGGTTGGCAGAGACAAGCTTCCTATTCATGCATGCAAAGGCATTTCTATTGTCTGCTTAGAATTTACGTGATTGTGACAACATTTCAAAAGCACAGAGGAAGTTTCATCAGGTCACAGAGATCGGCACTGTTAACCACTTTATGGTACATTTAAATATGTAAGAACATGTATTATATTTTTTTTCTTACACATACTTCCATTGTATCAACTGAGATTGTTTTATTTTATTATTATAATTATGACAATAACACATGTTACTAATGTGGCACGTTTTTTAAAACTCAAAAGATGGCACAAAAGGACATTTGGAAAACCTCTAGTAATGAGTCCAAACTACCACACTGTGACCACACACACGCGCACACACACACACACACACACACACACACACAAACATCTGCCACATGCACTTAAATGTGAGGCATCAGTATGATATGGCCAGAAAATGCAAAACACTTTGAGGCATTTATAGCTCAAACTCCAGCCGATCCTTTTTTATCTGCAGCGATTTCCTTGCGGAAGAAAACGGGGGTCTTTTACAGACAATGTCTTATTCATGTGATGTTCCCCTCATGTGAAAGGGCTGACAGGTATGGCTGCAGGATCTATGAGACTCTGCCAGAGCAGACAGCAGGTTCACAGAGCAGACCGTCAGCACTTTCTGCTCCAGCGCCGTGCCAAAGGAGCGCTGCACAGCCCTCTGAATGGTAAAAAGGTCAGGAGGAACTCACAAAGTGAAGAATTCTGTGTCAAAGAGAAGACAGTAATGTGATGGTTTTACATTACTATGCATGGCTTCACTCATTTTGGGCGATAGCCAGAATAGACAAAAGTAGGGCTTGAGAATATTAACGAATGGGATTTTACATGATTATTTTTACATACAGGTTTTCCTCCATTTATCAATATGCATATGAACTCACTGGCAAACGAGGGGAAAATGTATAAGTATATGGTATGAATTCACAATAATGAAATGCAGCAACTGGCAATTCCATTTATTCATAATATAATCAGCCTTGAAATAATCAAGACCAAAAATCACAAGCCCAGAATCTCTATATATTGATTGATTGCACCGATTTATGCCATATTTCATAGGAAATAAAACCCTCCATAAATCCCAGGATATATAATGCATACAGTGTTCCGATGGAGATTCTTTTTCAAAGTCATTTTCACAACATTAGAAATAAATGAGATAATTATTAATCACTGACAGTGTAATAAAACCACACATGTGTACAATAATGTACAATATGTACAATAAGCAAATGTGAAAAATGACCTATTTTCTGAAAGTGAATAATTCAAGGGCAAAAAAAAAAAAAGAGTTTTCAAGGCTTAAGAAATATTAAACCTTTCAGAAGATATGCAGTATGTGCAGGCTAACCTTTCACAGTCTCAAGACAATTCTGTTCTCATAATGGCATAAAAATAATGGGATAAAAATAATGTATATACTGACATTATAATGTGACAAAAATTGTCATAAAACCGAAAAATAGCTGGTCTTCCCTAAGCCCTGCTATATCCCAATCAACATCGATCTACGTTTTCACCAACCAAACGCACCCTTATGCACATGTATGCACATGCTGCATATCTACACTGCTGTGCATGGTGAAAGGTGTTAATTACAGAGAACAATTTGATCCCAAGCTTGTTTAATCATATCTTAATCACACATAACATCGTTTAATCGATTCTAGCTGAGGGTGAGATGCTGTAACCTTCCCGGAAAGGATGAGAGATTTGTGTGCAGATTTATGCAAAAGCCTCTATGTCACTCAAAAGTATCTCCACTGGTCCTATGAGAAAACCCAGGGAAAGACTTTGGTCAAGAATATCAAACGCTTCTTACATCAGCCTTCCAAGCAGCCATTTACTTGACAAGCACAGCACGCTTTCCCTCGAGGTTCTTCTGTCCTACAGTAGACACTACTTACAACTGAGTGACAAATTAATGACTGCTCATTTGAACGTCAATTAGCAAAAAAAAAACATTCATTTTCAACTGTTGATTTAAGGCATGAGTGATGTCTACTCTGGGACAGGTACCACAATGCATTTAAATTCTGTTTTAATACAGCAGACAATTTATCTTTGCTACCTCAACAGAAATTGTTGGCAAACATAGAATCTTGCTACTGGACATACCGAACAGACTGGACAACAGAGAAAGAAATATTCCGCAATACCTTCTCAACCATCTAAATCAAGCACTGGTAATGAGAAAAAAACGACTATTCTGGTGCAGAGAAGGAATGAGATCAAGAGGAAATTGAATCACAATCAATATAATCCACCAAAAGACCGAAGGGACCTTCTGCGTAGAAACAAAATGTCAATGACATCTCAGATGTTTCTTAATTTGCCCACAGATAAACAGCTTAAAGAAGAAGGATCAGTTTTTGAAATTGTTCCATTTGATCTGATCATAGTTCAGGCAGAACCTTATTTTGTACGCTAAAATATGTTTGGTATTACAATGTACTACAAAAATTACTTAATATCCCAATGATAATCCCAATGTGGCAATACCTGTGAAGAAACTGGATTTATTTAAGTTTGCCCATTAACCATGCACTCTGCTTTGGTCTTCTGTGGTATACTTTGGTGGTAATCATTAGTAAGGGTGTGCCAATTACTCAGACAAAACGAGTATCCCGCTAGTTTAGATTTTATGGAGAGAACTGTCATCAGAAGATATTATCTGCAGTCACAGAGGCAGTTAAGAGAAGTGTCATATTTCATTGCATTGTTCCCTTTCATGTCATTGGTTATTTAGCTGCCTGTAAGTGACGGATAATGTTACTACAATGATTCGGCTAACAGTACATGGAGGAGATACATGGGCTCAAAGTAATGGTCAAACATGGTGGTGGTAGTGTTATGGCTTGGGAATGCTTTGCTGCGCCACGGATGGACGTGGATGAGCTGGCATCGTTGAAGGAACCGTGAATTCTGCTCTGTAACAGAGAGTTCTGTAAGAGAATGTCAGGCCATCTGTGCAGAGCTGCGACTGAAGCACAGCTGGGTCATGCAGCAAAATAATGATCCAAAACACACAGGACAAATCTCAACCAGAACGGGTGGAAAAATACATCTAAGTTTTGTAATACTCCTGACCTAAACCCCATTGACATGTTGTGGCAGGACCTGAAATGAGAAGTTCAATCTCAGAAATCCACAAATGTCACTGAGCAATTCCTCAGGGAATAATGAGCCATCGTTCTTGACTGAGATTGATCAATAACTACAAAAAGTGTTTGTCTGCAGTCATTGCTGCTAACGGCCCCATAACCACTTACTGAACATAAGGGGGTAATTGCTTTTTCACACAGGGCCACTAGGTGTGGCATACATTCAACTTTAATATACATCTTACAAATATCTATAAATCTATAAATATCACATTCTAATATTGTTAGCATTTTAGTATAACTTGTTCATTTAGTTAGCGTTTGTTTGGGATCATACATCTGATGTTGCGTCTTGGTTTAAGAACTGAAGACGTTCAGCATAAAAAATATGCAAATATGACAGTTTTCTTTATACTTACCACTTAAAATATAGATTAAACTGTCTCTTTTGAGATGTTTTTCATCTTTGTTTTCATAATGACTATATAAATAAAATAGTTGGAAATGGATTTTTATACATCATACTGGCTCAGATTGGATTTGAGACCATAGTGAGCTTTTTTAATACCTAAATAGCTCACATAAATTCATACACAGCAGTGCACATTCTGTAGTGTTTATAGCTGTTAATCTGTGTTTTAAGCAAGCCTTAGGCTTTAATTATAATATAATGATAATTATCAGTATCACTGATTCTAACCATTGAACTAAATCAACTGCGGGCCTTCGGGTTATGTTTGTCACTTTACAAATATTTCTATCCATGGCAAACAAGTCCTGAGCAACATACATAGCTAATATTTTATATATTAGCCCATCCAGTCTCATATCACATATGGTTACTTAGTGATGCCATTTTGAATTTAGAATTTCAGATATTGTTCCTCTGCCAGGGATAAAACTGCAGTACCATACATGTTAATCAATGCAAAACCCTTGTGCTTACAATCCCATTGCCTTGACTACGACACCAAACTGCCCCCCTGCTGAACATTAATAAAAAGTTATGGATACACTGCAATACAGAACAACAAAGGAATCTCTTACAACAAGAAAATATATACTCAAAGTTCAATGAATGCAATGAATTGTAACTACTATAACAGCTGTGAGGCTATGCTAATTGGACTGTATGTATTGCATTTTTTATTTTATTATAAGGCTGAATATGAATAATAACACTTTTAATGAATTGCAGCAATGCTGTGTTGAATTGTATTGTTGTTCCACTCATGAGACTTCTGAAGTTCAAGCAAGGGGATTTATTTTTATGTGATACATCTACAGAAGAAGGTAGCCAATTATGGCCAAGATGCTTTGCAGGGAAAATGCATCTCAAACACTCTTCATTGAATAGCATACCATTTCATTTTTTTCCAAGACAAATGTTAATGAAAAACTGTGGAGGAAAACATAATGCTTGGTTCAATATTTCTTCACTTTGGGCCATAAAAGAAACTATTCACTATAAATAATAAACAAAAATAAGACAGAAGTCTGCAGTGGGACCACTTTCATTCTGCAGTCTTCGGCCTCGACTTCTATTCATACAGATGGTCTCTTGATACAAAAGCAAAATATTTGAAATATGTAAGATAGTGAAAATTCTTATCTTTTTCCTTCAGAAATATCAATGTGGCCTATATAAAATTCTATAATCAGCTACTACAGTGAACATTAAGTGCACAGTCCAATGAGCACACATCGTTCAACGTAATTAGCCGAGAGAGTGGAGGAACGTTCCACTGTAGAGCTCCCCCTCTCCCTCAAAACACTGTGTGCAGATCAGTGAGTTCAACGCTGAGAAGGAGCCTCGCCATCTTGCCTAATTAGTATCAAGTGAGGAATGAAACATCCAAATAACACAGAGATGGCCCAGATTTGGTTTTAATTAAGGAGCGGAGGAGACAGAGGCAACAACTCAAGAGCGTTCATGTAGCTTGTGTAATCGAACAGGAATATGCTCTGCTGACAGCATCAGACTGCAAGGAACCGAGCAGAACCCTAGAGTGCATGAAACAGTGTTTCCATGTGTGGTCAATTAGGCCATACTTAAAGCTTGGGTGTCATTACTTACAGTAACAGCAAACCCCAGCCAAGGGATTCCTGACACTGGCACAACAGCATGTATTTTTATCATACAGGACAATCCTCTTCACTCTAAAAAAAACTATGCTTTTTCCTCTGGGATATAACCATCCATCACATTTTAACAACCTACTGGTTTAATGATCAGGTCTTTTTAATAATACAAAATGTGACAAGAGACAACACTACCTGCTCTTCATATAACCATTTCAGGTTCAATGTCAAGTCATTCCTGGCCACATGAATCAAAAATGTCAGTATATATTTTCAATAATTTATTTCCCTTGCATCTCAGTTCTCCCCCTGAAATGAACAGCCTCTTAGGGTGGGCTTGACATAATATACATGCATATTAATGATTCACAGGCCTGATTGGTCGACAGCACTGCTGACTGCCCAACCCACTCAGACCAGCGTTCCAAATCCAAAGTATGCAGAATGGAACAGCCGTAACTCAGATGAATGTCTATGCAAGCTGCTTCGGTCGTGTAATGGGGAAAGCCTGTGCAAGTTAAGCCCGGTTGTGACATTACTTCCAACTGCTTGTAAAGTAGCCCAGAATTTTCAAATGTCCACCCTTGAAAAACAATGCTGATTTCAGACTTCAGTCTTCAGCTGTTTTTTTCTGATCCTCCATGAGCAAATACCATAAATACCAAAAGACAGGGAAACTTCCACCTGCAGGGCCTTGTACAGGTTGTTCTTTACTATGGAGTGAACCTACCAAACATAGACATTATGTACCTGCAGGAACACATTTCCTTTCAGAACATTCTAAAATATCTCAAAATTTAAATGCATATAATGGCAGGCCACCACTCTCTGGACATCGTGTCATCTCCAATACTGACTGATGGACTGGCATAACTAACAAACCACAAGTGTAGGTAAAATTGCACAGGAAGGCCCTGAAATGAGAAATAGCCAGTCCCCCTAAGCCAATGCTCTTTATGATCTTTTAATGATCTTTATGACTCTTAAACAACAGGTCCTAGTGACTGATGAACCCACAGAATCATATAAGGACCACAAAATGGCTTACCATTTATGTTCTTCAAAGCTGGGGACAAAGCGTATTACAATTTAATTGAAACTTAGGCCCTGGTACCCAAGAGCACATATTAATCTATTAAGCCTACAACTACGAAAAAGAAAGGACAAGGGTTAGTCACATTTTGTCTCAGCTAAAATGCATTGCTGTGACACCAGAGGGATCTACCTAAGGAAGTCACCTCAGAAAAACTCAAGGATATCCAATATCAAGTCGTCATTAAGCTAAAACGTTGCGAAGCCCCCTTCCAACGGCTACTCATACCTTCCATGCCACATAAATTACCCTGCTGGTGGGTGAACTGGCGGTCACCTCTCGACTCTCGGCGTGTGATTAGAGGAGAATACTTGGCAGCGATATCATGGAGGGTAGAGAGGTAATGTATTAATGACTGAATTGGCAGGCTTCCCTGCTGCCGCCCTTTCTCTGGAGTATTAACAATCATTCAGCCGAATCACTCCCAACACACAAACCACTGAGCGCCGGCTTCACAGAGCGAAGCATCTTGAGCTTTGTGTTTAAGCTTCACAGAAATGAAAGCTTCGCAAAAACCATCTAATAAAAGCACCACAGGAAGCGTAGGGTGATACAAAAGTGTCTTGTGAGCCATGGCTAAGAAGAAATGAAAGAAAACACATTTTAAATGCATGATATTTTCAATGCTGATATCCATGATTATAAGGAGTAAGTCATTTCTCTGCGTGTCTAACATAGTACAATTCTAACAATAAGACTTCACAGTTAAAGTTTCAATCATTATCACACTAACTCATTGCAAGCTGCAATACCATTGCACTGTTTCCAATTTTTAGAATACATCCAACATCACGGTGATGTGCAATACCTTAAGAAGGCAGCTCATTTAGCCATGTCGTGTGCTTTTATCTGTTCTGTTTTTATCTGTTTTGCATTTGTTGATCTATAATTTTTAATTGGAAATCCCTATTTTTGTGCATTAACCCTATAAATGCATAGCCCTTATCTCAACCTGCTACCCCATTTTACCTGGTAGTCTACTTTGTCTATCTCACTCATGCTTCTTAACCTTTAACATTGTAATTGCATTTAAGGCAATAGTTTCTTGTACCGGTAACTTTTAATTTGCTCTGTTTTTATATCGGCAACTTGTAATTTGTGATGTATATTTTGCACTGTTTCTTGTATCCTTCAACTTGTAATCTGTAATTTGCACTGTATCTGTTTTGATCTTGATTTTGACTTACTGTGTACTTGTATACCTGAGCATCCTTGGCACAACAATTTCCTTCAGGATGATTAAAGTGTTATCTTATCTTATCTTATCTTAAAGCAGTACTGGGTCAGTATCCCTGGGTTAAAAAAGCTAAATCCAATAAACAAAAAAGCTCTGAAAATGAAAGAAAGTCTACAGCTCTTGAATTAATGTGTAATCCTTCCATATTTCCCCCAGACTTTATGTCCAAGCTACAAATCACAAAACATTCTCTAAATGGTTCTGAAACTTAAAAAATGTGCCTGGACACATAGTTACCTCCAAGTACCAAGGTAAGAGGGAACAGGAAGTGATGTAAACAAAATCAACACAAAGAGAGCTTGACCCTTCTACACAGAAATATGATACAGGCTATACTTGTGAACACTGGTAGAAATCCACTTAACTCATTTTTATTGCACTGTGCTTTCTTAAAATCTAAAGGGGTTGAGACCACATGGAAACCTTTAGCCAACATCTTGGGATTTCACATCAACGTGTGCATCAATAGTAAAGTGCTTTAGGATAGAATCTCAAAACATTCCAGCAAACACACAAACGAATGGAACAACAGCTGAGGGACGAAAACATCTCATTCACCATCCATCTTAAAAGTAACTTAAAAGTACAGGTTACTAAGGCAAATTAGGGTAGTAATTAATGTCATAAACTACTTTAAGAACACTTATGCAGGAAGAGCATAGAACTCATGTTGTGTGTCATTAGAAGTATTAATTTCTGCTGAAGCTCTTATGAATGTTTATTCATTCATGCATCTTCATTTCTAATCGTTTTATGGGTCTAATCTGAAAGGAGTCCAAACATCTCCTTGTTTGAGAAATGGTGATCAGTATAAAAATGTGCGCAGGTTAACAATGACAATAGCAGTGTTCATTTTTAGCCACAGCTGACAAAGGGTAAAATCAAACTTCTGACATAAATGGCCATTGCAGCGTCGGAGATATATGGATTAACGAGTCAAAAGATTTGTAACCTTTTGACTCGTTACTCCGGTGATTTGTTTTTCTCAGGTCCAGCGTTTGTGTGCCGTTATTGGCAAGGATCCACGGTGAGCTGCAGTTTGCTCAAGCAACAAGCAAACAGTTTTCAAGCTGCACTGTGCAGTATGGAGCTTGTTGATGGAGTGATGAACACAACTGTTTGAACAGGAAGTCACTATATTCTATGTTTCATTCAGCTGTGGCTTTTACTGGTGAGGTAGAACTGATCAAACATATCACTGCAAGGATTCTGTAACCTTTTGAAACCATTGAAACCTTGTGTCCATGACAATTAAGCTGGCACACACCCCCCCAACCCCTTGTAGGATAAATGACGTAAATAATTAATGTGTCCCATCCTTATGTTCTTTCCCCCACCCCCACATCACCAGAGACTCTGCTTCAGTTAATTAAGTGCTTGCTTGGAGTGTCCGAGCATAAGTCTAGTTCTTCTGCTTGAGTGCTTGTTCACCGACAGTCTTGCACTTGGCAGCTACAGCGTTTGAAGGGCCCTCTATTTTAAATTTCACAGTCGCTCACATTTCGCCCCTTAAACAAATCGCACAAACACACGGCGTGGGGTGCGGGATGCGGACATCGAGACAGGGGGACACAAAACAGCAGTCTCTCCCAAAACCGGCAGCACGTCGGAGGGTGACCAGATCCCTGAGCCCCCTTTAGCTTTCGTGTACATTTCGGCTGTTTACGTCAAGCTTTACCTCTATGATGTCCCTGTGCTACCACACCCCCCCCCTCCAAAGCCCCGGCTCCCTGCTCATGCTTTCTAAAGCCCCCACCTCTGCACATGCAAGGCCCTGCAGCGACTGTCAGCAGAGGGAGGGACCCCCAGGGCCGGTTGGATTCTGTGACACGTGATCCTTCCGCACAGATGGGAAAGTGGCCCGCTACATCTCCATCGTCCCTTGTTTTCCCCTGGGGCAGGAAGCCAAGCGTATGCCCAGATCACTCTGCATCCTTAGCGGGACAATGCCAGAGCAAAACGCTGCCACTCTGGCAGGCGTTCACACGGCTAAACGCTGCCACCCCCCTCAGCACAATGACAGAAACAGACCCTTCTGATGGAGAAAAAAGGGGAAGGAAGCTCGCTGTAAACAACAATCGGAACCCGTTTCAGTACATCGCAGATGAAGCTTTCTGTGTTTCGCGTCTGATATCCCCAAGACCAGCCCAGTCTCTGACAGGCCTGCGTGTGTGTGGGTAGCATGTCATCACTAACACTACTGCAGCGGGAGTCCTCTCAGCACTCACACCGTAACATCAGCACATTTAATTCCACGTATGAGGTGTGCGTGTGTGTGTGTGTGTGTGTGTGCAGCTGTCAAGGGACTACAACTGCTCCGTGAAGCGTTCATCGCCCTGCCCCGAGAGAGACAGAGAGAGAGAGACAGAGAGTGCAGGAGAGGGTAGAGAGAGAAAAAAGACAGAGAGGAGCAAATCAAAGCAAAACGCTTCACCTTACCTTAACACAGCGACTGTTTGCAGGAAACAGCTCACCTGTGCCCCTCAAGTGTTGATGAAATGCATTCAGGCCAATCACTCTCGGCAAATGCACTCAAAACATCTCTCTGTCCTAGCCAGCTGAAATGGGAAGGTTGTACTAAAGTGGAAGGGGGAAAGGAGGAGCCTCGCAGAGAGATGCGCCGCGATGCTGGCTGACAGGCACGATTAAAAGGGCCGGCTGCATTTTTAGGCTGGGGGGCACGTTTTGATATGCACCACGACGCGGGGGTCGCTCTGTTCGGCGGGCTCCGAGCCGGATGTTAAAGAGGCGGCGGCGCGTGCGGACCCCGGAACGGAGATGGACTAGTCTGTGGAGTTTCAAGGAAGCTGATACAGGCTGCCTGTGCAGCAGCGTTGCAACCATGCGTATGCTGTCTGGCCATTCTACAGAACTGTGCCTTTTAAAACGGTATTGATCTGCAGCGCAGCAGCATTTAAGTGAAATATGAAACCTGGGCCTGCAGAGCAGGAATTAATCCTACACACAATTGAGGCACACCAACATCGCCAGCCAAAGCTTAACAAAAAGGAACGTTGCCGTTTTTCAAGCGCTTCATATTCCACATCAGTTTTATGATGTGGAATGATTTATCTTAAAAAAACTACATAAATGTGCTTAATCACAAAAACTCATTCACAGACTTTTTTATGCAGTGAATATATTTACACACATGATACAGGCCTGTATACAGTAGATGCACACATATAATAATATGTTGTGGTAGAGGTTATTGACCTGTGTAGTTTGGACAGAAATGAGGACCACACTATAGCAAACACAGCTCTGTTCCTTTGGAAAAAGCAGATGAGGACATATTTTATTCTTTTTCCTATGGAAACACCCAAAGCATCTTGGGTCAGTAATAAAGAGGAATGGGCTACTTGTGATTCAGAATGCATTAAGAAATGGCTGTGCCTCTGACAGAAACCACAGGCATTCTCCCAACCTGAGCATCTGGGCCAGATAAGACTGATCCTCACATCGCTCCAGTCGATAGCGTTCACGAAACGTAGCGTGACACGCAGAACTACATATTCCATGCCGAATTTATCTTCGGTGCGTCAATCTGTTGCCATCAGCCTGGTAGAAAATGGCTCATCACAAGCTGGCAAAGAATCAGGAGTTTGGGTGGGCAAGTATATGCCAGTTAAACAGAACATGAGTCAGGAATGGAACCAGCTAAAAGCTTCATCCTCACTTGATTTAAATGTACTTTGACACTTATGTAAATAATGTATGTTCCTCCATGTTGTGTTGTATGTATGGAATAATGTCTACATCATATATATTTCTGTGATGGGTTTGCATGTGTTAATAGATGAATATATACAAATATGTAGGTAGACAAAATAATGGAAACAAATGAATGTCAATTATAATTAGCAGACATTGTTTGCTCAACATGTACCATATTCCAAGAGAATAGCGCTCTCATACACATGGCCTTCCTTCTCTTTCATTGCCTACCCAGTCACAACATCTAACCATGTGTAAATCTGGTACTACGCACAAAAAAAGGAGCCAAGGTGATCAACTAATAAGGTTAAAAGAGGAATGCATGCGTTCAATTCAAAGATACAAAGATTTTTCATGTTTGTAGGTTAGCTTGATTGAGCATTTAAAATTGAGCGTACCTATATTAGTGCAAGAAATTCTGGGAAGAGGTCATGGGAACTGATGACTTTAGCATGATTACTGAGCTAGTATTATTTATAATAATAATAATATTTGAAGGCACATAGTGAAATACAGCTCTATTCTTTGAACTTGACATTGTTCCTAACATTGCTACCCTGCTAGCTCAGTGATTGGAGTTTATATTCCATATATTCCACAGCTAGCTACCAAACAATGCTAATTAATTATCAAGGCAGCTTATATACCAACAGTTTTGTTAATTTCATGTATACTTCAATAACTGTTTTCTTATTTAAAAACAGGTTAGTCTCATTTTGTATCTTAAAATAAACTAACAATCAAACCAGTAGCAGGATCTCCAAATAATGCCAAAAAATGTAGCCATACACCATACACAGCTGTTCCTCATTCTAAAATTGAAAATGCACACTCAACTGTTTTTAATAGCCTGAATGCACCTAACTGAAACTGACAAAATGATGTGTAAGGGCGAGAAAAGAGTTCTCACAATCACAATTTATGGTTTTGCATAACTTGGATTTCCACTCTAATTAGATTTCTTTCAATTCACAATTTACACCTACCCAGGCCTGAAAAGTCCTGTTTGGAACTGATACATTTAAGAGCAAACAACTGTATCTGTCATTCCTGCAGAGGGTACGCTATAACATAATCTCCATTTATTTTACAGTGACTAAAGATGTATTTCAAAGGGAACAGAAAATACTTTAACTCTACAAGTATGGCTTCTATCAAGTTTGTTCATTAAAAATTTTCTGGTAAAACACTGTGGCAGCTAGTGCCATCAGACCATAAATCAAGTGGGCTGCATGTATTTTATTTACATTCCACGACATTTCACAGTACATCAAAAGGAATCAAAATGGGTATCTGTACGAAATATCAGCATGGGTCAAATTAAATGTTCTCAGTTTCATACATTTAAGATTTGTATGCTTTGAACTCAGTTTCCCAACATTCTTTGCCCACTGTAACCCTCACCCCTGGTCCGAAAGGAGCTGGGAAACATTTTGTTTTTAGATACGAGAAAGGTATGTTAATCTTCATTTACAATGACTAAGTATGTCTGCAATGTTTCAGGCATGTATATTCAGCTCTTTTGGGAGTTTTGATGCTTGTCTCCTGTAATTGCCTGCTACAGCAACATTTATTGTACTAGTCTTTTTTATTTTTAGGGGAAAAATGCATTTTGAATTTCAAAGTTCATTCAGAATATTTGAACTCTATCTCTGTCCCCAGGCTTCAGACTTACGTCTCTTTCACTGTAGTACCATGACGATAAAAGGAAAAAATATTGGTTGTCAGTCAAACTGCAATCAGTTTGCCAAAGACCACCCTGACCCACCTTCACTCATCTTTAGAGCTCCATCCATCTTCCACGGACTGTAATATACTCACATATTGTGTAAACATTTGTAAAAAGTACCTGTGGTGGCACTGTGACAAAATAAATCTCAGATAAAGTATTAGGTTAACAAAACAAGCCCTGAGTTGACAGTCATTGATAGCCTCTGACAGCCATGACAGCAATCGATGTGCGGTGCATTTTGTGCATTAACTGAAAACTCTTCTTCAGGATAAATATTATGATCACAGTAAAGTCAACAACTGATATATTAGTCAGAGAACCCCCTAGGCATCCTTTAACAGGAATCCATTGTCAAAATGCCTACACTAACATACACACAAAGCCACACACACACTGGCAGGTCATCGCTGGAAGGTGTTGGCTCATACAGAAAGTGAACTGAGAGTGGGGCATTATGCATTATTGAGTGGAGATCATCTGAGACAGCAGGAATGGAGATGACGTGTGCCTGACCCAAGCACAACTTCACTGGACACTGCAAGGCCAGGCTGCCTACAACAAGCAGCGCTCCCAAAGCCAGCATTCTCTGCAGGTTACTGCACACTCTTTCAGGTAAAAAAGATGAAGTCTTGATTTCTCATTCTTTCTGCTGGCCAGATTAGAAATGACTGAACAGAAATCTGGACCTCTGCTCTACATGCAGTGCAGATTCCAGCCCACCGTGCAATTAACTTCTGACAGCTCTCCTTTCATCTTCCAGTTAAAATCCACCCGATGATGTCTAGTTTCCTAGGGTTTCAGGTGAAGAGGCTACAGTGACCGGTATCGAGTCTCACAACAAGCTCATTTCACTGCGCGAGCAAGTGTGGAAGCAAACAGAAGCAAGTCGATCTAAGGTTACAGGTGAAGGGCTGGGTCATTCAGACTCATGCCGAGACCGAAATGTGCTGAGGACCACGGCCATGATACGTAGCCGTAAGCGTGCACGTGCTTCTGACAGCTGATTAACATGAACCTCCGTCTCACAGCATCAACACACAGGACAGCGAGCCATTAAAAAGCTATTTCATTTTCATCAGCTCAACATTACGCTCTTATTAAAATGATGGGAAGGGAAGGGCTTATTACGAGAATAACATTATTAGTCTGTATTTATGTATTGCACTCATAATTCTTGGCTTATAGGCAACAAACAAAAGATAAACACTATCTCCATAACAACAAAGTTTTGTTAAAAAAAATTTCTATTCAAGAATATTCCTACATATTTCATCATTTTATATTGATTACATCAATTTTGAGTACCAACTGATTGTATTCCATCTTCTTGAAAATCTATATCTCATGTCATTTTCATTCAGATGGGTCCTGAGAGATGTATTTATTGATTGTTGATTCATTGCATATGTTTGTTATTCTCAAAACAAGCGGTACACAGCAGGACAGCTGGGATGAAGCCATGCAGTGTTACTTGAGCATAAGGATAACCTGGGGTCATACTCCTCATAATGGTACTCTTCATCTTCCTCACGCTCCACAAATCGACCCAGAGGGGATATCCAGTCTTTCACATAATTTTCACAAAGCACACAGTCTATAATACACAGATACACAATACATGACTATATTAAGCTCTATAACAACAGACACATCAATATGTATGAGGGCCACTAATTATTCAACAACACATAATGTCCATGTTGAACAGCCACGTGACATCACTTTACTGAGTACATACACGTGTGGATTCATTAGCATTTTCAAAATAATGCTGAAAAACATTGTTTTTAACATACAACGATAGCAAAGACGTAGTCATGGCTAGGTTATGCTATTTGTGAGCATCTTCATTTACACAAAGCACAAACACGGCTGGCTAATGTAAGACATCAGCTTAGGTAAACTTACATTAACTATGAAGAAAGACAAAACAGGCAAAGACTGACCAAGATGAACAGAAGATTAATTTCAAGATACTAACACAGAAACTCATTGTGAAGTACATACAAACCACTGCCACATACTCTGACTGGTGATACACTAAAATACAAAGATACAGGGCACCAGCAGCTACTATGGACAACAGCAGAGGAAAAAGAGTAGTTAAAGTAAGGTTGCAAATTCAAATCCTAGACAGGATATTTCTGTTGGACAGTAAGGTACATACACAAAACGGATCATTTTTGCATACATTGAGCTACATAAATGCATGACCCATTAACATGTGATCAGTTTGAATAACTGTTGTTAGGCTTCAGATAAAAAAAAAAAAGAATAAAGGTGTAAAGTCTGGTGCGATATAGCAGTCAGTCAGTGACTATTTGCCCATATCACTTAATAGCAGACATGATTCTCTGTAAATTCTGCAAGTGGGAGAAAAAACCTTTACACAGACAAAGAGGGAGCCAATGTTTTAATTGTGGCAGAAACAATGCACTGCATGGAACTTCAAAAAAGTAGGAAAAATGCAAATGTGAAAGTCATGAATGAAAACACACCAGAGGAGCGGCTGTGGTCCAGCTGGCTGCGAGCAGAGAGAGAAAAACAGCGGCTGACTACGCACATTTCAGACGGCACACATTCTGGCGTTCAGTCCTTCCAGGCTGACAGAGGATGCTACTGAGAGGGGAAAGGCCAACAGCGGCAGGAGCAGTTGGGCGTTCCAGGCTGCGGTTAAAGATGTGCATGAGTGTGTAGGACGTTTTTTAAAAAAAAAAAAAAAAAAGCACACGGCTAGCACGTACGTCGTTAACAACCTTCTAGTGATGTACAATATAGACAACAATGTGAACTACCCGTTAATCACTACAGGAAAATGTAATCCAGGTACAGCTTTATTTCTCTTCATTTGAACGGAAAGGACTGTTAGCTGTAGGATCTGAAACTCAAGAGGCGTACTAGGAGCCAACAGGGGCACATCCCCCACAGTAAATCAGCTTTTACCTTGAAAACACATTAAGGCAGGGGGAAAGCGCTATTTATAGCGACGCTCGCTTCTTAAATAAAACGGCACTTGCTTGTGTTCTGTGCACTTCTGTTTCAGACAGCAGAGATGAAAACCAGCGCTCGGGAGAAGAATATCTGGTAGCCTACACACGCATTTCCCGTTCTTTTCTGATCCCCTCGGATGCGTCTGGGCCTCGCTGCGGGCACAAATATCCCTACGACTTTCACTCGGGTTTGGAAGTCCCCTGGCTCTCACACATTGCAGCTGCGCGGCATGGCCTATCGGTATTAGGATATAAAGCACATACTCAAAGACCTCTGGCTCGCTTCCAGACAGCGCCCGCGACGCACTTGCTCCGGCAACAGTTTTTGTTGCTATTCAGCTCCACGCGCTCGGAGCTGTCCTTCTCTCGGTTACCGATCGATAGAAATAAGAAAGCCCCGTATATTGGAAATTCCTCTGATTGCTTCAGAGCCTCGCGCGGCAAATAATTTAGGGTCTAATTAATGAAGCAATGCCCTTTGCCTGAGGGACATGCCATCACAAATATTTTAATTGAGGTAGCCTGGGTAAACTGCTCAGCAATTGGTTTTCAGTGATCTAGAGAGTGATGCGCTTCAAAGGTGATGTGCTCACTTTTGAATGCAAATGGCTCATGTCTTCAAGGGGTAGAGTTCCATGGGACAGACTATTCAAACACTGAACCAGTTTTTTATTTCAATTTCTTTTCATCATGACTATTATTTCAGAGTGTTTTTCACAGTCTGTTATTAAAAATAAACAGCAAAAAAGCAAACACCAGCTAACAGCTTTTAGAGCTCAAGAATTACATGTTCTGTAAAATGCATTCTGAATAGCATTCTTTACACAAGTTTCCAAACTGATTGTTTAGTTTTATTGTTATACCTCTTTCTGACATTAGATCTGAAATTCAGGTCAAAGGTTAAAAATCTGGCCCAGTTCACTGAAAGTAAATCACTCAAAATCAGTTTTTGATGTGTTCTTTACACGACATGCAAACAAAAGCCTTTGTATTAGACATAGCCAGTCTTTGACATGACTGAGAACTTGAGTTTGAACTGAACGGCCAGTAGGTGGCAGTGGCTTTCCAGTAGGCTATGAAGATGTCAGGGTGCTCAGGTGAAGCAGTATGCATGTCCTGCAAGGTCAAAGGCTTACGTCACATTACAGGACAGCAAATATTTACAATGTGTCATCTGTAGAGCGAAACCACAGGAGTCAGCAAACAATGCTGCAGTCAAATCAAGTTATTGCTGAGCTGAAAAGTGCAACCTCCATACTACTCACTTGGTATAATCCTGTGACAAGAAATGCTTGGAATCTAAAGACTATATCAACAGGCAGATGATGCACTTGCCTTGTAGTTCTGATGTATGTGATTGATTTTATCATTATTTGTTGTTTACTGACATTTTCCTGCAGAATTCTGAATGGTGACTGGTTAGAGAGAAGTAGGGAATTTGCTGAGAAATTCCAAATGTAATCTCTGACAATCAAGGACCATGAGAAAATGGCTTCCTCAACATCACAACTGCATTCGATAATAAAACCTTCCATCAAAAGAATATATTTTGACACACCTTGATCTATGCCTGCAAAAATGATCCAGCCAAAACCACTCACTTTCAGACACACTTAACTCAACTGAAATATTAAGGTGGAAAAAGAGTTATGTGCCATGTTAAAAAAACTGAGAAAAAGACTATGAGTAATCTCTCCAAAGTATTAACCTGCAGAACTGCCATGAGGAAAGATGGTTCTGACCTTTGAAAGAGCCAAAAGACTATTATGCTTTCATTACATTAGGCAGCAGTGGAAAAGCAAAGTCAAACTGAAACAAGGTTAAGAAGCTTGTTCAGCACGCTCACCACACAAAAGAGATTTTTTTCACAATAAAATCAATAGCCCATCAACTTCTCTACATTCTTCTTTCTAGGATCCCATAAAGTAAAATCTACACACGTAGACAACAGAAAAGGAGATTTATATTGAAGGGCTACCCTGACATTTTGGCAATCAAGCCTTTTTTCTCCATGTACCCATAGCCAGAGAAACCCACCAGTATCATTTCCATTTCTTAGTATGAAAATCATACAGTGAAACCCTGAAATACTGACATTCGAGCTAAAACAACCTACTAGGCTACACAAGAATAACAAACACTGGTAACGTGCTTTATTCTTTGCTCTAAAATTCTAGCAAATCATATTTGTGTATTCAAATGTATTTGTAGAAAAAAAATATTTTTAACAAGTTATATTTTTATGCAAGATAGGTGTCAAAATCATTCTACATTTTTAGCGCACAGAGCATTGCCCAAAACACGTTTTTGTTAGTCTTACACAGCATATTGCCTAATCTTTAGCAAGGATGTCAATAATTCTGGGAGATGACGGTAAATCTCTCTATAACCAATGCTAGGTGTATTAGCACAATAACTGCTAGTCTTTGGGAATAACTCTATAGCTCCTCTCAAAGGTGAGGAGATATACCTTCCAGTAACTCTAAAGCTAGACATGGAGAAAGGTTCAGCAAATCTGAAATTCACAGGGAGTGCTCATGAAGTTCTCCACCCCCAAAAAAGGGGACAAAACTGGGGGAGGGGGGGAAGAAAGCAGAAGGGAAGATCTAAAATGTCATATTTGCACGTTTATCAGTTCAGGCGTCTGGGGTATTACAAGAGCACTCAAAGGAGATGGAAAGACACAGGAGTTTTCGTTCATTTTTCTGACGAGCCACACGCCGCAAAGCCTTCCTTGATGTCAACGCAAACTACAGGGGTGGGGGGCGCCGGGTCGCAATCGTAAACTCATGAATGATAAAAGCCACCTGGATTTCACCAATGACAGCGGCAAAATGGCAAAGCGCAACGCGTCTTATCACAGAGGAGATAAGAGGAGATCACAGTCTCGCCTCGATATCCCGAATGAAAGACATCTTTTGCTGCCATTTGTCTCAGGTGGAAGCATCAACAATGCAACTGTTTGCAAGAGGCACATTTCCCAAAGATTTCCACACCGCTGCTTATCACTTTAAAGGATTTTAAAAAGTAACTGAATTTCACTGTGAAACATACCCGGTCCATCTTCTTGCCTGCAGAGGTTTTAAAAAACTCTTAATACCTTTGATGAAGTTATGATAAAGTACTTTACATTCCAGGCCCGTCTTTAATCTAACCTCAATGAGAACATGGTGTGCAGGCCAAGCGATCGCTCGCCCTCTCTGAATTTCTTGATATCCGCAAAGACAAGACTTAGGGTGGGGGGGCATCCGGAGCTCTCTGGGCTTTGTGAAAAGGTTGCCTGAATGGCAGATAGGGCCAATCTTTATTTGCCTGAGCCATGACAATCTGAAAGTGTCAGTTTCTGAATCTTATAAATACCTCTATTCACACTGCCGTGTGTGTGGTGAAAGGTCACACTGTCTCTACTCCCAGTATATAGCCACACAAAAAAAGGTCAGTCAGGACTCTTCTGGACAGCGCGTGTAGCCTTTTTGAACCGAGCGATTTCTGCGTTGACCTTCAAATCCCAGGGCCTTCCCCTGTATGAGAGATAAGGGGGGATTTTTCTCTTTTTTTATACTGCTGCACTTAATTAAAGAAAATATTTACCTGAGACATTTGAACCTGTCTCCAAAAAAAAAGTTTAATCATTAACTGCAGGAGCAGGATGATGGCATGACCCAGATACACACTGACCCTCTCACCTTTAAAATGTGTGTGAGATTTCCAAACAAAATGAAAGCCCTCTTCAAGACGTAAAACAAAGTCTGTGTCCTTTTGGCTTTGCTTTACATACACAGCCATGAAAAGGAATATGAGGGCTGAGGGTAAACTCAAAAGTTCCTGCTCAGCTCTACCACAAACAAGCCCACAAGCACACACACGCATACACCCACTGCAGTTTTCAAGAAGAAACACAGTCCATCATTTACAATACCCATTTCATGACATCATCTTAGATTAACAGGACAGTGAGCAGTTTATGTAGCTACCGCCCATCTGCTCAAACCAACAGAGCTATAAAGCATCTGTCTTTCTTCCCTAAATCCACCGTCCCCATTAATCTGATATCACGCAGGGTAATCGTCATCATCCCACACTTAATGATTGAAGAAAACAGGCGGAGGGTTCTGTGTACCAATATTTGCATTTTAATGTCCAAACGAAATCTAATCCATTAAAAAGCCTCAAGGGCCATTATCAGGGTTAATTAAAACAGAGATTATAAAACGCCGGTTAAAAATACCGTAATGCTCTGAGTGTTCAATCCTAGGCCTCAGTGCGAAATGAGGATTGCAGTTGCTGTAGCTAACGCATTTTCAGCTGTCATTCTAACTCCACCACCAGCAAAGTCTGAATGATAACTCAGAGAGCATTGTGCACTTGGGTTAGCAATGATCCCAGATTAGCTGACCTACATAAACACTGTGGGCAGTAAGTCTCAAGGAACCCAAAAGATTGTACTCAGTCAAAGATAACTGTTACATTCAAGGGCACCTAGTTCTCTAATCATTATTTAGAAATATCCAATTTAATATTAATGATAATATAATCGTTCAGCCATTAGCCTACAAGATTACCTATTATCTTAATCATTACTACATCCTTATCAATTACTGCTGCCATTTTTATTCATTATTTGTTATTACTAACAAGCTATGTTGTGGGATTCATTTAAACCAACAACTGCATGCATTTAGCAGTAAATATAAAGCAGCAAGCACAGTTATGCACAGGTCAGGTGGACATTATTTTGTAGTAATGGGTGGCTCTTTCAAGGTCTCTACTAGTTCTAAACTCTCCCTTTGTCAGAAATAAGAGAGCTGGCAGAGGCAGCATACATTTGATTTCAGGATGCCATATAAAAAAACAAGCACACACACACACATGCGCACACACACACACACACACACACACACACACAAAAGGCATAGCAGTGAATGCAGCTGCCTGACAGGACTTCCACCCTGCCTCAGCGACACATTCACATAGATAAGACTGTTCTGGATCACGCACAATACCCTATTGATATTTTCAAGGCTGTTCCACATGCATGCTATTCATGGAGACCTTCTGAAGCACATCTCTTTAAAAACAGTCTGCATGAAAATGTCTGTGGCACGAAAATATACATTTACAGAGAGATCGCTATATCTCAACGTGTTGTCCTCTTAAATTCTTTACTTAGAGACATACAAAAACTAGACAAAAACTCAAGGTGACAATTCAGCAAGATCCCTTTAATTTGTCTTTCCTTCATTCTGTGAACACTGTGTTTCCAGCTAATTTCTTTACTAAGTAAAACTTCAATGCTGTTTTCATCAATACCGAAACTGTTGGTTTGCTTAGAATCGTAGGGCTTTCTATAACAAGAGAATATTGGACAAATGCTTATTGAAGGAGCAGGAACAACCACTGGGATGCTTTGAATCTATGCAGCTTCTGACAGTATAAGGACATATGCTGCGTCTGCTCTTCTTCACCATAATGCTTCAGAAGGACTCTTTACTTTAATTCTACCGAGACCCGGCTGGGTGTTTGCAGTCCCACAGGCAAACAGGGCTGAATGTCTAACTGGCATTTAAGCCTTCCTTCTACCACAATGACAAACTGCATTCCTGAAATAGCACAGTGCAGATCAATCCAAATTGGATATTTATTCTCACAAGGAGTCGGGGAGGGAATCGTCGAAAAATGGACTTTCCCCAGAAAACCCAGGCTTGGATGGCCTCTGCTGCAACGCTGTTTTTAGATGACCTGTGTTTACTGATGATTTCAAAAGTATTGCAAAGAGGGAACAACACAAAAACCCAGAACAGAGTCCTGACTATGGTGCAATTTCTACTTACTATGATACAGCATTATGTCAACAGGAGAAACATACAAATTAATTGGACAGGTTTATTCAAGCAGGGGATGTGTACTGACTGCTGAGATTTCCGCTGTATGGAAAGGTAAATTAAGCTGTATGGAACGGACACAAACATAATATCCACGGAAATGTTGCAACGCAACTGGGTTCTTAAGACAGTATGCAATCAGAGGACCTTTAGTTTAACAAAAGTCTTTTAGTGTTCATTCATTGCTCTCCAGAGTCCAACAATTTGCACATTTTTGTGTAGCCAAAACCACAGGCATACTGTAAGTATGTGGCATTCAGTAGCTTTCCATGCAAATGTAATCATTTGTTACAAGGGCAATCGCCCTCTTCACCACTAAAGCCTCTCCCATTGGATTTTCAATGGGGAGGGTGGAGGGGGCGATGATGTCACCCCTGGCATCCCTGTCCCTCTGATTGTGCCACTATTCCGCTGAGGGTGAGAGGGGGGAACCCTGAATGGTGCTCCCCAAAAGAATGCCAAAAGTGTACAGGGGGAGGATGGGGTGAGAGGGAGAGGAAGGAGATCTCCGTCTCTCAGCAGTGACAGAGTGCTGCACATTGTGGCTGATGTTAAGGCCGCCTCTTCAAGAGCCGTTTTCAGCACCAGGAAGAGGAAGGGGTGGGGGGTGGGGGGTGTATGGTTGTCTGGGCAACTTGGGGGTTGAGGGGTGGGGGAGTAGGAAGCAGGGGACAGGGGGGTAGTCGGGGGTTACAGTACCCACAAAAACAAGGGGGTTAGACAGCTCTCACGTCAAGTAACCTTATTTCAGAATCTGTGGCAGAGAAGAGACAGACTGTGTGGGAGAGAACACCGAGGTCCCAGCCACAGGACTCCCCCAGAGCAGATTTACAGAGGAGATACAGGACCAGATGGACAGACACAGCCTTAATCATGGATGGACTGATTTACCCGGAGGTTCACAGGCTAAATGCTAGGCACATCTCCTCAGGACCGCAGTGAAAGCTGGGGAAGAATTATAAAAAGACATCCCCAAGATACTCCTACAGCTTAGATTCATACAATTTGCTGAAATAGTAACTAAATTCTGTGAGTACCATTTAGAATATAAGTCTATTTACCATTTAACATTTTTGTGTAGAATTGAAATCCTTTCACCATTCACGGATTTTAAATGCAGTTTCAGAGTACCACACCAGGCATCACTTCCTGTTCTCAGGTCCACTTCCTGTTCTTGCAGGAGAAATTCATACCCACGCCCTTACCTTATTTTACATTTTACACGCATTCACTGCATTACTGTGTATATGCATTACATGTTACCTGCATTACCACACTGAATTTCTGTACTAATAGTATGGCAGGTTTTATGATGTAAATAAATCCACCTTTTTCATATAAGTACATTATCAGTACAGTACAGTACAGTATTTTCAGATTTCCCTCATTGGCTGGGTTCTCTCTATATAGAAATTGTAATGCCTGATGGTATGGTTTAAGCCGCTTATACTGAGGGCAGCACAGTATTGGATCTGCAGAGTTTCAGCTAGTGATTAAGTGTGTGTATTCTTGCTGCAAATTCGATATGCCATTCTGTGAAATTTTCATGTCTGAAAATCCATGCTCTACTCTACAGTGCTAGATACCAATGGCTCAATTATCACATGACTTTCTAAAAAAACTATTTTCTTGGTAGAAATATACATTGCTTTTATAGAGGGCAATGTATATTTCATATATGGGATGTTCTATGGCTCAGTTCTTATCATTTTAAAAAACATTCCAGTATCTAATAATACTAATATCATTAATTTATACATTTGGGCAAGAGCTGGAGAAATCATGGCTTATAACCCATCTACTGATATCCTGCCTGACTAAATTCACAATGCTTCAGGTACACAATTCAGTGCTCTAACCAGCATACAACAGATTTTTGTTTTAAATGTTTGTACTGAAGTCTAATTAATACACCATGCACACAGCACAAACATACACACACACAATTGCTCACTCACTCACACCTAAAGTCTTATAGGGCACAATGAGTTTGAACTTCCAGAACAGCATTTCAAAGCCTCACATGCCAGGTTGCAACATAAAAGCCCCTTGAGACTGGAGATGCATTTAAACCAATGACAACAGACCCCTGGGATGAAGCGGCGACGGCCTCGTCATCTCTGTGTGTGAGCTTCTAATGAATTTTACCCCAACTTGAAAGAAATGAAAGAAACAAACCAACCATGAGCAGCACTTTTTATCCCCTCCACCACAGAGAGAAATGCTAATGTTTTTTTCTGTTCCTTCTTGTGCCCGAGAAATTTCAGTGAGCAAAGAGGTCAGCGCTGTAGTACACCCAGCCCCACTATTAAAACCTGACTGCTGTCAATCCTTCTTCAGTTAACCCCAATATCAGCTATGAACTACTTTGTGGGATCACACGCTGACTTGATTTCAGGTGTGAAATAAATCAACAACAATGAACAGATGTTGATGCACTTCAACACTCCTTCATATTTGCATTATGAAAATCGTTATTAGAGTAATGCACTCTTGAATTTATTCAGTAAATCAAAATACAGCTCAATCTCAACATACTACTTGGGAGTACAAAATTTAAATTACATGCTTAGCTGTGACTATTCACTTAATAAACCTGACAATTGCGTTATAGCAATTGGAGGGTCCTCATTTTTCCTTCAATTTCATTTCCCCTTGCATTGCTCTCTTGGTATGTTTTGGAGAGTGTATTAGTCGAAATATGCTCACAGGGCGTTATTGACATTTACCAATTCATAAATTGAATTCGATTAATTTCCTTAATTGACTAAACTGTGATGGAAATGACCTTCAACATTCAAAAGACAATATACCGAACCATTGTGTCTCTTTTCACAGGTACTAGACATGTGTAAATGAAGTTTAATCGTATTCATGTGGACCTATAGCCTTCTCCCTTATCTGTGGACAGGGTCCTGTGCTCGTCAGTGATAATCTTGTGGCCAAGTCTAAACTGGAAGGGTGACCTTGGCTTGCTGCCCCCTGGAGCCAAATCAATGAACGTTCTGCCTCCTTGTCCTGTTATCTTGCTGTCCTGGGGAGGATCCTATCAGCACAGTCCAAACACCAGAGGTGACAGCATCAGTCCCACAACACTCCTTTTTCACCTCCTCTAATGCATTTCAAAAATCCACAGCTCCAGGAGAAACCTCCCTTCAGACAAATGCATTAGCTGTAATTAGCCGAATATCAAAGCAAAACTCTTGACACTGGAATTAACACTAGTACCTCATGACTTTAAGATATTTCCACTGTGACCAATTACTAATTACCAATGCCTACATTCATGACCAAATTTGTTCTTCCACTATTACGGACTTAACATCTCTGCAACCGTATATTTAAAGACATGCATTTTGACTTTTTTTCAGGTACAAAGGATTGACAGCTGGTGCCGTGGAGGGCAGATAAAATGAAAACGCTTCAGGCTATGCCAACGTTTGAATCTGCGATGCAGAAAGAGATTCAGCTGATGTGCAGCAGAAATGAGTGACAGTCACCCAATTGTTTCTTAAATTGTATTCCAAACATCACACGTATTAGCTTACAGTTGAGACATTTAATTTCCTGCCTCAAAGTCCTGCCGGAGCCGCAGTGTTGCGCATTCCTCTGAACATTTGACCACACAAGAACAGCCAGCTCATTGAAAGGCCCGGCTCATTTCCTGTGGCTTGCTGAGGAAGACACAAACGGCAGCTGTGCCCGTCTTCATGCGTCTCAGCAGCTCGGGATTGCTCTTTCAGACAATGCCCAGGGAGAGGCCTCCATAACGAGCCTTTATCAATCAGCCAAGCCAGGGCCAATTTATGGGCCTATTCTTGGTCTATCTGAATAAACACTTTTGCTACAGTTCAAGAGTTTCTGACCTTCCAGTGAATTTCAACATGTTGCACAATACTTGTGTGTGAAATTGCTCATATTTTTAGTTATAAGCCTGTTAGCGTTCTTTAAAATTAGATAAAGCCATATGATAACATGAACAACCAAACTGGCTATGACTACTCTTCTGGCCTCTCGCCCTCTAGTGGTAGTATGATGTTACAGCAGGGTTTGCGAATACAGACAGTCAATTGAGAGAGCAAGTGACCAGCTTGTTCCACAGCTAAAAATACTTATGGAAAAATGAAGTTCTGAGCAGAAGAAATGAATTTGGTCCAGAAAATAAAGGCACATTTTGCATTCATTGCTGGCCCAGCCCAGGTTCCCAGCTGGTGGCTGAGCCATTCTGAGAGCCTAGGGCACATACAGAGGTCTTCCTGTTATCCTCTGCCTCTTCTGCTCTCATACAGTCACACTCACATTCCTGGAATCAATGAACAAACTGATATGGCCTGGGCTCCCTAAAACAGATTTTCTTCTCAAGGGCACGTTGATCTGACAACTAATCCATGCACCAGCAGACCCACATGCATGCACGCACGCGCACACACACACACACACACACACACACACACACACACACACACACACACACACACACACACACACACACATACTACAGAAACATTAACACAATACCTAATCTCTGAATTCTGAAATTTAAACAAGCATCCAACCGCTAAAAAGAAGAAGTCTACCCCAGGCTTATTCTGACTGCCATTCCCTTGCTGACCTTACTTTTTCAGTGGTTGTGCTAAACAGCAAGTGCACCAACAGCAAAGCTCAGTTAAAGGGTTTGGTTGGACATATCAAGCAAGTATGAATCATCCTTTTGTGAGTCGCTTACTCGGAAAGTGAAACTAATTCTTTTCCCTGGGGTTTAATTTACATGCTTTTCTTCTTTAACACAGACCCACAATTAGATGTTAAGCAATAACTGGGAGGTCAAATGCTGACAATTTTTCACAGGGCAACACCAGGTGCCCTTTAGGGATTGAGCGTTCCTTCCAGATAACTTGAGCTAAAACCATCGCTGGGCCATCACTCTCCAAGTCCCTGTTCATCAGTGCGCTTGACAGCGTCACACTCCCACGTCCCGCCCCAGTGTCGGACTCTGACCCCCCCCGCCCCCCCCCCCACAGTCTTGCGCAGCTCTCTCCTTTCCCGCCATCTACCCTAACCCACATTCCCTGTCTCCCTGTCCAGCCTACCACCCACAGCCATGACACACAGAGGCCAGCAGAGGAGTCATTACGCCCCTTCAAGGACTGTCAGTTCCTCATTTTATTCCTGTTAAACCCGCTCGCCGAACTTTGACTTTTTTCGCTTTTTGTTCCTATTAACAAGAGGACCTAAAGACACAGCAGAACGTCATGTGGAAGGAGAAGGTTTCTCTACCCTGTCAACACAACAGTGTGACTGTTCTGTGAATAAGGTGCGATTATGGGATATCACAAAAGAAGACATTTATTGCATTTTTCTGAGCGCTTGACACCAAAACTCATCAAATTCTAAAATGAGCCAGCCGGTAATTCAGCAGAGAGTCGATAATGAAGTCGTCATGTCGCAAGAAGGGAGAGGTGCAATTACAATAAGAACTACAAGCTTGGGTGAAAATCACTGCGGAGAGGAAACAATGTAGCATATTGAGAGAGGAGAAACATTACATTGTGTGGTGGTGGCAATTAATTCAGTTGCACACACTGACAAAAATGTCCCCACAACGCAAACACACGTAATATTGATGTCATTTTCTGTGCAGACAGGAGGCCCTACATCACTGAGACGGTGGTGTCGCTGGACTAAAATTAAAATTTCAGTAGCATGATGTGTGGGGTCTGTGGGCCTTGGGGGTGAAATGGCATTTCAGTCACACCGGTCTCCAGACAGAAGCCTTCTGCTGTATTTCACCTTTTCACCAAACATGACTGATATTAGCATTCAAAATGAAAATGGAAAAGCAAACCAGACACAGTAGATAGCCTGTATGTAATTGATGTGAGCTGCACCAACACCTCTACAGATATTGATGTAGAAACAAAGCACTTTAATTAATAAACACCCACAGGTCAATATGAAGCTGTGTATGTAGGTATGTGTCTGTGTCTATGAGTGTGTGTAAGCGTACATGCACTGCAAAATAAAAATTAGAGAAGACATGTGTTTCATTTATCACCATAATAGTGTACATGCTGTGAAAACTTTAATCTGGAGCACCAAAGACAAAATGCAACAATGGCTCTTGCTGGTCATGAGCGGTTATAAGTATGAGGTGACTAGCTGGCTATCTATCTTGTACACTTAAGTACACATAAGCTTTGTTTGTGTAACTTGGTTTATTATAAGTAAATGCATGTGTCCATACGTTCATAGGGTAGGTTTGAGTCTTATAGTTGGAAGTTTCATTCCAAGACACACTTATTACCACCTATGCCCAGAGGTCTACATTCCCCGCTCAAAACTGGAGGTAGGCTCTCTAGTGATCGCCCCTGGCTGGCCCAGGTGCTACTCTGTCGAGTTGGTGATTGGTGGCGTATCTGCGGTATGAAAAGGACCAAAGGGTTTTCGCCCTGACAATCATACTAGTTACATAAGCTGCAGCTTCCTCCTAGGTCCGTGGGGAGGGTTTGGGCAGGGTGGGGCCGATAACATGCGAGCTGTTTATGAAAAAAGGGAATTAAAAAGATATATATAGCATATGTCCCCTTGCTTACACTGTTTACTCATTTAGTGACTGACAGTTGTTGCAATATCACGTCAAAAACCAAAGGCAGATAAATACTTATTTCACGTTTTATTTGCAGTTTAAAATACTTACTATAATATGCCTTGGGAAAATTGAACCCTTTTAAAATAACTACTTTGAATGAAATTAATTATTAAAACATGATAATGCCTCAGCGAGACAGCACCTTATCGACAGAATCTTTTGAAAGATTGTCCGGGCATGGGCACATATAGTATATAATACATATGCATATAATGATAGTAGGCCAAATCAAAATCCTGATATCTGTCGAGCATAACGGTGGCCTGTTGGGATTCTATAGTGTCTTATGAGTCATGAATTTATTACTATTTTGTGAGTCAAGCATTTCATATCTTAAAACAAACATTTAATTTAATTGACATCAGAAGGTTTCTGATACAGAAGTTAAGAATCTAGAGTGTCGTACTTTTAATAAATATTTCAGCTGAATAATTTAATATAACTAATTCAAAGTTTTGCTGAATAAATTGTCAGACTTGTTATGTAAGCAAAATCTCTCTTTGATTTAGCCTTCCCTTTAGCATACCGTAAATCCATCAGTCCTCCTCTCCCCTCTCCTCCCCTCTCCCCAGCACCTCCTCCCGCTCCTCTTCCCCGCATGACAGCACATCTCCTGTGCTGCTGCGTTTGGGAGCTGGAGAGCCTCTGAAAGACAGGGCTGTGAGCGGGGAACGGAACACAAGGCCCAGTCCGTCACAATTATCCCATTCTCACGGAGAGGCCCCCCACTCCCCCTGGGACTTCCTGTTTATTAACGACCACGGTGAAGACCCAGGCATTCTTTAACCGCTGAATCATTCAAACTCAGATAGTTATTTACAATCCAATTAGGTGGGCCAGCTGGTCTAGTTTCCATTAGCGGGCAGGGGAGGCTGGAGGACCCCTCCGAGGTGAGGGGGTCGCTTTGGGCCCGCCGTTGGGACGCGGGAGCGGGTGAGGGGGGATGTGCAGTTCTGCCTGAGCACTGCAGTGGCCATGACAGCTCTACTGATCCAGGAACACTCAACCGTGTCCCCTCAGACCAAAGCTGTCACTCCGAGCTTTGAAAAAGGGCTGAACCGAGCACAGCAAGAAGCAAGCAGCCAGCTAAAGAAAAAGCCACACTACTAAACTACTTTTTATATGCAGTTTCTAGGCCCTATCAGAAAGAAGCGGGGGGAGCACAAGTATTAAGATTTTCTGTTGCATGTGAGTCATAAAGAGGTAAAACGGTTATCTGCACTCTCTTTAGTTCTCAGTCACTGAGCTCCACAAGTGTGCCCTGACAAATCTGATTGAATCCACACACTTGCATATTGTTGTAACGAGTCATCAGGGAGAAACTGAATTACAATGTGCAGCATTCAGAGTTAGCACTGTTTGCACATGGATCTCAGCCTCTCTGAACTACAGAGCCATTACTCACTTCACTGACTTTCTCTGCCTCACTGATACCGCCACACACCACTGTGGATCTTGGCCTTCATATAGACCTACTGTATTTATGCCTTGCACACATTCCCTACGTACTACAGACATGCCTTTACCCACTGCCTCATCAGTCTTAATCTTCTCACATTGTGAACGCTGCAGACTCCAGTCCCTAAATACAATACATACAGCACTAACAACCAGACAAAGGAGAATAACTTCCCTTGTATGTAGTGATTTCTCCACCCATTAACTGTGCATGCTTTTATACATACTGGCCGACATAGTCCAATGTCTCTGACCACTCTGACCTCTAATCACTGATAACAACCACGTCATGTTCATGCTGTAAGAATCCTTCCCTGCCTCCACCACAGGCCTTCACTTCCACATCAGAAAGACTGTAAGGTCATTCTGACGTGGAAACAAAACTTGAAGCTGCTTTCTTGAAGGCATCCTGCTTGGTCGGACAGGAAACAGTCCTTTCCTTTTCGAATTCTTCAAATGCTTTCCCTGGCGGCTAGCACCATTTATAGCTAATGGCCCGAGCGATTTCCCATGCCACGGAGCTGCCGAAACGGGCCGGTTCACTTCTTTCCAGTGACTTTCGCCTGCACCCAGTGGGACATGCGGCACCAGGTCGCGCACTTCATCCAGACAAAAATACTTCAAGAAAAGTAAACCCAAACTGGCACCGAGTAAATAAAATTAGAGGTTTCCCAGGGCAGAGTCCAAAGAGAGTAATAACATCAGTATTCTACAATAACACATCAGTGCCAATCAACACCATCACTTGCAACAACTAAAATGGATTACAGAAACACCTTTGTTATTTTAAGCTTGAAAAATACAAGTTGCTGACCCAAGGGAGAGCCTTTAATTTAACGGCAAACACAGAACCAATGGCCCTTACAGGATTGGCTGTGACGGGTTTGGGCGACTGACATTCACATGGCCGCTGCAGCAGAGGGTGACAAGAATATTGTTGTGGCAAAATGGCTCTTTTGTTCAAGTCCTCAGTCCCTATGCAGCATACTACACATCATCAGCTACACAGGGAAGGGAGAATGAGTGGTGTTAAGGACACAGCCACTGATTCTTAATGCACAAGGTATCCAACTGACCACGTCCTGGAAGGGGCTGTGACAATCACCATAAATTCATCATACGAACAACATGATACCACACACAATATCATTTCCATCACCGTTTGTGTCACAGTGATGCATCTCATAAATATTGCGTTTTCAATCATACACTGAGGAACAGGATCTGCAGGATGGGACAAAGACAGCAGACTGAAACAAAGAAGCACTGCGTTTGCGGAGGGAGCCAGCAGCCCTGCAGTGCCCAGGCTTGTAGAGACAGGCTGGTCAGACCGTCCACTCAGCTCGGCCTGCTCGCGGTTACACAATGGGAAAACAGACATGGGCCCTGAGGTGAGGAGAACCGAGGCGGCTAGATGCCGGTTCGGAGTGAGATGCGAAGTAACGAAGCGCTCGGTACTGAGACCGGTTACATAAAGATCAGGAGACTCTTGCGCAGCTAGCTTGGGACAGTTGGGACGTAGGAAAATAATTAACAGTCAGAGCGTAGACTCCCCTGGTGGGATGGGCCGTCCATTCTTTCAGTGCAGCCCTTGGGGCAGGAGCGCAGTGAAGCGTGCGATCCGTGATGTCCCAGGCCAGTGCGGCAGCCCGCCTCAGAAGAGTATCTCTGCGTTACAGACCGGTTTGGGGAGACTCTAACTTCCTGCAGTGCAGAGAAACACCTCCACACTTCCTCAGTTTAGCACCTTCTGTGCGAGTATATTGGTGCACTAAGATAGCATGGGAGATGCTTAAAATGGTACTGACAACACCTTCAAGACTACAATAGCACAGAACTTGTGTTTTGACAGGCATTATATTACTGTGTCTGAGACATGAGTCAGAAAACAAACAGCAGCTACATTTACTTAGCTCCTTTTTTAACCAATGAAATTCAACCTAAATATTCTTTGCAAGGGCACTGTCTAAGGGTCTGTCTCACAGATTTTTATCTCTAATTTTGCTCAAGAGCAAGACATACTTCATGTAGCACATATACATCAAGTTCAGTAATTTCCATTTCCAACATGGAATTACTAAAAACCTATCTCCTTGAGCTACCTCACTCAATGACAAATTACCTGGCTCACCTCTCACCGAATGTCTATGAAAGCAATTGTGTTGTCACTCAAAACACGCGGCCGCGTTCAACAAAGCTTTCATCCCTGCCTATGAGGTCCTGGGCTAATCGTAGAGGGAATCGTGTTTGACAGACTCGGCGGTGACAGAGAGAGACGTGCACCAGCAGCCATTAGAGCATGCAGCGATGGGCGAAGCACAGAGCCTGGGACTGCAGTATATCACATGGGATTTTAAGCCATATCGGACTCTGAGCTAGAGCCCACAATGGATTCTGGGAGAAGCAGCCCCCTAAAGTAAAGGATGCTGTTTATGGGATAAATCTACCATCCCATGTACAACAACAGAAAATGCTAAACAATAAGATTATGGAAGGATATGCATACGTGAAAATGCTTATATGTGTACATATTTGATTGGAAGATCTGATTTTCATAAATTAGGACATTGCAATTTAGGAGGCTTGTTAAAAACATGATAGCACACATTTTCACTGTGTACCTTTGACATCATATGGAGAACATGCTGCTTAAAACAAGAAGAACACAAGCTACATAGGAACCATGCCACAGACAGTACTCATTTACAGGAGACATGACATTTATCTCAGCATAATTTAACCAATAAAGTGAGACCTGGTCTCTTTGGTCTTCCACACAAAAAAGCACCATCCAATTTCAGCATATCCCATGGGGTTTCCAAACCACACCGAAGGAACACTTCAGATCATGATGGGAATGACCGGGTTGAGCCTAGAGGCTTTGCTGATTAGTTCCCCTCTCAGGAGACCAACCCATAAAACACAGACATCACACATAATATCTATATAGAAACACTTCCTTTGCATATTACAGAAGCAGACATTACAACAATGTCACTGCTACCACTACTCCCTTGTTTGTACTCACCTCATCAAAGCCACTGTCCTCCTTCTTGAAAGCTATAAAAGAAAAAGTAAAAGTTAGCATACAGGCACTGTTTTTTTACAGTGCAAATCTAAACAAAGAGGGCTACTCATTTTTTAAAGCTAATGCCATGATCGCCGTTGCTACAGTGGGGAACGAGAAGCAGTCAAATGCACATATTTGCCATGGACAAAATCTACATTCTTTATGTTGTTTGAAAAATACTCATTACCCATTACTCAGACATTTTTCTCTTTCACAGCTAAGCATTCTGCCTCATTACAGCAGAGACTACCCAAACATACCAGCCGTCTCTGCACAAAGTGGATTCCCCTATGTTAATTTAAGCAACATTATTTACAGTAATTATTATTATTTATCATCATTTAATTATTAATATATAATCAGAATATTGATATATAATCATGACATTAAGATTCACTGTTGGCAGGATTGGGTTTATAGGTGGCTTGTCCAGTTAGGATAATGGCTTTCAGAGTGTGGATGTGATCTAGATTCTAATTCTGAAACCTGACTGTGCAAATGCCAGCTGAGGTGGGCAGCCCTGAGTATAGCTGCCTGTAACATGGCTAACTGGAGGAGGGTAGTGATAGGCAGGTTCATCCTTTTCTCACAAGGTGACTCCCCAATGACTCCCCAGGTTGGTCATTCAGACCTGCAGACATCTGCATGTGCAGCATATTCCTGTGACAGCATTATTTACTGTGAGTTTCTCAGTGTTGAAAACAGTGTTAAATAGCAGGGCTGGCAGGGAACGCTGTGGGAGAGTGTGGGCTTGTCTGTGTACTCCCAAATAGACGGAGAACATTTCAGCAATGAGACAAGCCAACAAGCATTACTACACATTCCAAATTTGGAGACAAAAATTAAATCTGGGTGAAAAACTGGTGATGAATATTGAAATCATGAAGGGTAAAACGAACATTGTTATGGACACTGTATCCAGTATATTGTAAATTAGAAAACTAAGTCATTCTGAAAGCTAAATCATAAGCTTATGATTCACTCTTCAGTGAAAAGTTATATGCTTGTTCATTCTTTTTTTATTTTAATACTTTCCACTTACTTGTCATCTTCTGGAATACAATGCCAACATATCTATAAAGGATAACTCGATATCCTACAAAAAGGTTCTAATGCCTCTTACACTATAAATGTTTTATAATGATTGAAGGCTATGGAAAATGCTTGAGAGATGAACAGTGCAAATATATATCACATTTCATCTAAACAAAGGCCAACAGAACTGGTGGTAACTGAAAGATGAAAAACACCTACGTAAGGTGTTGGTTTTGCTCTTTTTGGAAAGAGCAGTCAGGAGGCTTTTGGAGGCTTCAGGAACTGCTGTTTTTAACATTGTAAGACAGGCAATTTTCACCAAAACACACACACACATGCACATGCACACATACTCACACAAAAAAGATAAAAGTGAGGGAGGAAAATCAGTGCACAGAGACCTTGCTAACATTTCAACAGTCTCTTTCATTCTTGATTTGCTGAATATGTCTTTCATTTTTAACATTTTTCCTCACTTTTTTCAGGCAGTCATAATTTGCATTTGAATCCTTGGATGAAACTGGATAAATGCACTGCTCAGGGAAAGAACTGAATCAATGTCATTCTCTCTCTAAAAAAATAAATAAAACCACTATGATCTAAAAAATTCCTCCTTAAATATTGACAAGACAACATATTCAGACACTGACAACAACCTTGGCCTTTCACAGTAGTGTTTTTGGAATTTCACTGGATACATACTGTGATTACACTTAATCCCCTGTGCATTAACAATAATTTTTTTAAAAACAGTTCCCATGATTTAGATGTTTTGCGAGTGAGACATTGGAAAATCTGCCCTGGATATATTATTCGTAGGATGGGAGCGGGAGGAGTATGATGGGATATACACGCCCCAGGCCCTGCATGGAAGTGGTTAGGGTACTGGACTAGGGGGGCCCTTTGCTCCGCTGTCAGCTAAGATGCTGCTGTAGCCCCAGGAGAGATGCATTTTACCACCATAGCTCTCGTAATAATACAACTGTATAACTGGCTAATAGACCTGCAAGATATCCTTCTGAATCTTATGAATTCTGGCCAATCTTCTGAGCAAATGTATTCATAAAATCACAATATTTCTACATATAAACTGGCTTCATTTCAGTTAAAGCACTCAATCCTACAATAATATGGCATATAGTGGCTTCCCTTATTAAGCAGCTAAACTTCTTAAATTGGTGCATTAATCATCCAATTGTGCTTATAATCACCATTATACTGTTTTTCTTTAAGAAGTGCCTGAAAATCGATTTGTAATTCTATAAAGGTCAATATTTGGTTATAAGTTTGAGACGCTGATAACTGAGTTGTCTTAAACAGAAATAAGTATTGCAGCGAATGTTTTTTTTCTCACCGGAAATGTAACATTACTCAAACTGAGATGTACTAAGGGAGTATTACTCAAACTGAATGCAATATCACAATATTGTTGGGTCCATTACGGGAAGCGGAACACTCTTTATACCCGCAAAAGGTAGTCTATACGACTTGAATTCAACTTCTTTAAGTATGACGTAATCTTCTTTGTCTAATCATGCGTTTGAGACAGTGACTGATCGATTCTTCGAGCGACCACACTACAGCGTTTCAGAAATGAAGAGATGGATGAAAAACTGCAAAACAATGCATAATGCATATGTTAACATTTGGAACACGCATGTAATATATAACCTCACATTTAACCTCTAACAGTATGGGACGAGCATTGCGAATTGTTACATGATCCATCTTGGGAATCTAGGCTGAATTACTATAGTTTACAACAAAATTATGCACCAAAATGTTTATCTTCATTCCCCTACATTCGGCTATTCAAGTGTTAACCTTTGCCTTGCCAGTGTGAAACGCGTGAAGCCTTCAATGTCTTAACGCAAACCTAAGAATCACTGGGTTCTGACTATTGTGCATTTCCTTAAACTTAAAGACAGTCAACAATGTTTAAAGTGCTGTTGAAGAGACAGCGTTGTCTGTACGTTGGCTCAAATCTAAATGCACTTTTGTCGCCAAAGCAAGACGTAATCCTGCTCACCGAATTTAAGCACAGCTATGAAGACATAAACCGTTAATACAATTTAACTTTTTCTGAATTCTGTGCTAACCAGCTAACTTTTACCATCACAGTCACGCCCAGTATTAATTAGTCAACTTGGACTGAATAATGCTACAGTTTGCAAGAATGCACTTAGTTGTTCGTTTAATTGCTCACGGGAGGGATAAAGATTTGTGTAGTACTTTTCGACAAGCAATCCAGCTTTGAACAGCCATTCCATAAACGAAGCAAATCATGCGCTGTGAAGCTTCTTCCTCTGTTCCATAGCCTTTATCTTTACACGTTATTGGTTCGCGTTAAACGGTTCTTTATGAGGGGGTATAGGGGTTGGTAAAAAAAAAAAAAAAAAAACAAGTATACTTACCAATACGGCTGAAACTCTCCGATAAAGTTCTTCGCAACTTTTTCATTTTACCTATTTTTTCCGTAGGTTGTGAAGCTGGCATTAGGTCACACATGTCGCTCTATAACACTAAATAGATTTGTAGGCGTGAGAATCCTTTAAGTGGCAAAGAGTTTGGAGTAGAGACAAGGGCTTCGCTATGCTCTGCTGTCATACACAGGAAATGTGTTCTATGAAAGCGGTACCAGTTTTCAAGGATACATTTTTTTTTCAATTTGTTTCAGGTTTCTGTACTCGTAAGCTTCATTCCTTACAAAACGGTATTCCAAATTTTTGTGAAAGTCTAAGATTGTATCAGATACCACGCGCTTATCTATTGCGGACAAAGCCGCCTGGATGGTCGGTGCTTCCTTTGCTATGCTCTCAATCTGGATGTCATTTTTGGGATTCACTTGGACTGGTAAGAGAGAGGGGAAAAAACACGCTCTCACCACAAGTCCCACCCGTGCTGCTCACTGATTGGTCAACGTATGAATAACTGTGTTGCGATTTACTGTATTTGCTTTCAGTTACATAGCATACCGATTGTAATGTCGAGCATAATCGGGATATGCGCTCATGTTAAGAGTCGGAAAGTTTCCCAAAAGACGGCCGGAAGGGACTTAAATGAGTCAAACTACGAGGGGAATATTTCCTTCTCTAATATTGTATGGTCTCAACGGCATGCACGGCTTTCTTTTCATTTTCTTTTGAGTTGCACTTGTAAGAATATGACTCGTATTTGGCATGTGTTTCAATATGGTTGAGAATTAAGATAAATGATTTATGTCTTGAATCCACTGTCTCGTCTTTTATTATTTATCACCCAACATGAGTTGTCTGACTGGAGTTAGAAGCTGCATGGCTCAACAAATAGTCACAGTTGTTCTACCTTCGAAAATATAGAATGGGATTGTACATGGCATTTCCGATTTATAAAGAAAATGATGAGGCGCAAAAACACTCTGTCTCCAAACCAAAGGTAGCCGCTGGTGAGTGCAAAGAATCAACTGAGCGCTGGAAGGATATCGATCATAATGGCTCTCACGACACCTCGCCAGTTTTCAATTGCCTCATATATCTTATGTAGATGTAAATAAATCTAAATACGATTGATTTATTATAAACACTGATGTACCATTTTAATGCAATATCAGGATTACAAACTGAAGACGCATGTTTTCCTGTCGACGAGTCTCTATCATACACAAATTCAAGTAAATTACCTAATTTGAGTTTGCGTTTATTCTGGCTGTTTGCGGCTGACTGAACCACAATGTACTTCAGTCTCCCTCTAGGTGTAAAGTCGGACTGTTTTGACATATATTGAGATCCGAGCTCAAGGTAGCAGGATTGCAGAAGGACATGGATTCAAGCACTTTTCCCTGTCAGCAGTAATGAAGTGCGATGTGAACGCACTGATTTACATGCTGGTCTGGAAATGTTTGCCAGGTCTGGTACTTTTTATAAGGTGATTACGCTTACATTCTCCAGCTTCATCTGTTAAATTACTGAAATATAAAGTCATAATATACAACTTATATTTCTTATATTGTAATTCAGTGTATTTATATTGTAGACTGATATACAGGAAAATGATGCTTAAGAGCTTTGACTCACAGGTTTTGTATTTGTGTTTTAAACCCTAGACTGAATGAAGCAGGTATAGATAATGAATGGATGTTTGTTCTTGTGGATGTATACATTCTTATGAAGGTAGTATAATGGTGTACAGCCTCTTGATTGATAGCTGATGAATGTACAAACCTGACTCCATGACAAAAAGTTACTTCCCCAACAAAATGTTCCACTTGAATTTCTGATGGCTTGCGATGTGCATGTTACAAAAACAGGACATAACCCTGAGACATCCTCTATAACTTTTATATTATGTAACCTCTGACATGACCCTTGTGTTGAGTGGATCTAAACCATAAGTGAGATATGTGGTGTTTAACACTGCCCAGGCAGAAACACGGTTCAGATTGCCTCTCACTGGGCAGTTAGGTAATGTACCCAGCTAAAGCACTGATGCTCCATGCAGTAACACAGTCCTGACCATGCCAGCCCCTACTGGCTCCATCAGTCACACAGACAATGCACAATCGCCTACAGTGTTTCCTAGATAGGGTTCCATTCAGCACACTTACAAGACATGCAACCCTCTGGCATGATGAATGTGCAGATCAGCTGGTTGATTCAGGGTGAAATGGAACTTCAGCTGGCCAGCAGGGTTTAAGAGGGTACCAATACCAGCCTGTGTCCCCACTAATTGATGCAGGATTTTGAAACAGGCCAACAGTGGAATGGCATTGTAAACAGGGAGGTAATGATGGGCATGAAAATAGTGTTAGTTTCAGTAAAACTGGAGAAGTGCACATTTACAATGTAGACAGACATGATGCCCTGACTGTGAATGAAAATAATTGCAGATTAAGGATAGATAGGCAGGCACTGCATTATAAACATACTTCAAGTCATCCTATTCCTCTTCCAGAGATTTCCTTTTCTCAGTCCAATCATATTAAAGTATTTCTCAGCCATTGCAGCTTTTACATTCCATGAGCAATGGCTTTTCACAGTGAGACAGGGATCTCAAAATAGCAGTAACTTCTTGAATATCTGTAATGAAAGACAAACATACCAGCGCTGTGCTAGAAAGAATATCCCACAAAATATATATTTTGTACATGAAAGTAGCTTGTTTCAAGATTTTTGGACATTTCATAAGGTTAGAGCAGTAAATATATTCAAATACACATCTTCCTTGCATACAGCTTGAGATGATATTCTCTGAATATTTAAACTTTATATACATTGCAAATTTCTGGAGAGGGGGCTATCGGCACTGATGCAGACATTTGCATATGGAGTCTGCAGTGCCTGTCTTTGAAGATATAAAGGTCTAAAATAGTCATTAAAGGTTAGCAAAATGTGGATAGTAAACTAAAGGTGGGTTTAAAAGTTGAACAGCGATATCGCTCTAATGTGGTATTTGCAAAGGTAAAGGTGCAGTTTATTTATTGCTTATAACTGCTAAAAAAAATTTAAAAATTCACAAACACTAAAATACAATAAGAAAAATGAGTATGATGCAACACCATTTTACTTATCCAACTATTTCATTAACAATAACTAAACTGCTCCTTCATGATTTCAACTCCTCTTTTCCAAGAGAATATACAAGGGTTGTCAAGGATACTGTCAAGAATTAATTACATCATTACGAAACAATATATTAGCAACAGAAACAATGGAGACACTATCAAATGGATATTTTATGCTGCCCGCTAACATATGATGAGCTGTTTTCCATATGACCATTAATTTACTTTGTCCCCTGGGAAAAACACATTATTTTGCTCAGGGTTAGGGGAACATACAGTACAAAGGGTCATCAGGTCTCTTTGCAGGCTAGGTTATTATGTTTACGGTAAGTCAGTCAACAGCAATTTCCACCCCTCAAGTTTTGTCAACCTTATTAAACACGTGATGGTTTGAATTCTTTTTGGTCCTTAAAGGAGAGCCGCCAGACCACTCTCCTTCTGTATTTCTTTTCCTTCATTATAGATGGTTGGAAAGCTGAGAGGGATAAAGAAGAAGGGTGGGTAACACTGGAGAAATACGGAGCTGAGAATCAAACCCCAGACTCCCAGAAAAACAGCGCGAGGGAGCTAAGAGTCAGCTGCCCTGTAGACTGAGCCACATGCTCCCCATTCTGCTGTATAAATGCTGAGAATGTGACTCTTCTGTTAAAAAAGACATTTATTAAGAAATTTGTTAAAATGTCAACACAGGCAGTCTCACATCAGTGTATATACAACAGAAAGACATTACAGCAAACTTTTTAAAAAATCATGGTTCACAATCTCAACTCAAAATCATACACTAGAAAAAAAAATACCTTCATTTCTTCTGAATTATTCTTCTTCTGAAATTATTTCTGTGACAATCTTATTTATTTAAAGCTAGACAGTGCTCATATTATGCAAATAGGGAAATTAAGTGATTTCTTAATTTTAACAAAAAAAAGGGAAAAATGGCAATGAGAACAGAGCTGAAAAGAGTATAGGCTGAAATGGCTTGCTCCAAAACAAATCATTTATGCTGTAACTAGTGAAATACAGTTGGAATTAGAATATTTCTTGTGAATGAGAGTAGCATCTGGGAAAATACTCGCTTACACCCACTTTCCTCAGAGCAATGAATCCCCAATAATTCTGTTTTACTCATTTTCAAACTTGCTGTATGGGTGGTCAGAGTCAGGAACAAGACCTGAAAAAAAAGAAGAAAAAAAATGCTTATAATTTCAATAAAAATATGAATGAGCTTAATTGCACTGCATGCAACACACGGTGTGTATACACAACATTCGGTTAACACGGCATGAGAACATTTTTGCAACATCTGATATGTTGATGCTTAGTGTGCAAACACGAACAGAAGAAATGCTGGCTCTTATTGACAGGATTCCCAGAACTTGTATCTGCTGTGTCTGCACGTGACACAGATAAGCCTGATACAGCCTCAATGAGAGCTGATTAGACTCACTTCTGTTCTCCGCACTAAATGCATTCGATCTGAAGAGCTCCTCGGTCTCAGATATGCGTTCTGTCTGTGTACACTTGAGTATAGAAAGACGCTTTGCTGTGTCGGGTCGATTGTGGGGAATGTCACTTTTGTACGTCCTTCAAAGGTGGAGGATGTGAGAGACAATGCTGGATGACTTGAAAAACAGCACCATGGGCGAACGTACACCACTCCCCGATGAGAAGTGTGCTGAGATCATGAAAAACACACAGGGGCGACTCATTTATCATGTTGTCATGTTGTCCATACGTGTATCACTAATGCAAGTATGACTGGGCCTGTATACACCCAGGGACATGGTAATACATTCAGGGGTCGAAAACAAGGGGACTGAAGGCAATGCATTATTCCTCCTCCTCGTGTGGCATTAACGGTTTAGGGTGCAGCAGACAAATAATGAGGTTCCTGTCAAAATACTCAAAAAAATGTTCAAGCCGCAAGTCTTTTAATGACAGGCTTTGACTAAACACAAGGGCCTACAGCGCAGTAGTTGACAAAATAACACCGCAAAAAAATTAACCACAGAAAAATTCAATTATCCAGTATTATGTGCATTGACAAGAATGTAGAATATAGAACATAGAGTGTACACGGCTGACTGCAAATATCTGAATGAAAACATATGAATAGCTTTTTAATCCTTTGCATTTTTTTTGGCCTGGCTAAAAAATGGTTTAATTGGCTGTCTGATGTTGTCACAAGGCAAAGCTCCAGACCTTTCACCACTCAGATGGCCTGTACAGAGCTGAAGAAAACTGGATGGTACCTTCCCCCTCCCCTCTCCCACATGTTTACATTGTATTTTGGGTTATTTTAGAGAATTTTTGGTGTTCTGAAAGCTGGACATTCAGGCAATACCCAGCTTTTTTTTCCCACTTTTTCACAGGAACAAGTCTGTTTAAAGAATGCAAACGGAACTGGCGGTTTCGACTAGACATGTTGAAAACCAAAATGTGACTCAGCGAATCAAAAAGCAGGAGGTTAAATAAAGAAAATCAGATCAGAGATCAAACCGTCATCTGCTTATCTGTAACCCAGAGGTTTAGAACATGTACTTTCAGGAATAAAATTACCACATTTCCGTTTTGTCAATAATCTCAAGTCAAAACAATTTCGGGACAAGGTTTTGTTGTTACGTGAGGAAATCAGGTGATGCTCTGTTGGGTAAATGAAGGCAAATGAAAAATTTAAATGCTGAATGTTTTATACATAAATGACATGGGAGGAATGTTTTTTTGTATCAGCGGCTGTGCCTTTTCTTCAGAAATAAACCCAGCTGAAAGCACCAAAGAGCCATTTCAAAGTCAAGTCACAGGACCAATACCTTTATAGTGGAGGGAAGAGATGGCGCGCCATTGATTCCAAGGGCACCATGGCGGAGCGCAGCACTTCCACTGCATCATGAATGTGAAATTAGCATTCAGACAGGGCCAGGTCACCCACTGCCACTCGTTTGAAGGCATTTTTCACTGAGTTATCCCCCCCAAGGCTGACATTTCAGCATGTTTCACCTCAACCCAAGGAAATGAGTTCACAAAATGACCGCCTTCCATTTTCCTGACCCCGCCCCCCATCCTGCCCAATACCAGGCACCCAATGCCCTGTCTGCACCAAGCTCTCACCACAACGATGTGTCCCTCCCTGTTCTGACCTCACTTCACAACACCCACCTTTTATTTCCTGCAGCTACATGGTGCTCTTTAAGGATAACTGATTAAAAATTACAAGAATATACACAAATGTAAGGATATGAGAGGAGAGGAAAAAAGGTGCTTCGTTTTCCAAAATGTGATTAAAAACTATCAAACAGAATAACGCGACCACAGATCTGTGACTCTACAGTCGGATCTCCTCCGAGGACAAACAGCACAGTGTCAGGCAAGCTCACTCACTCTTCCGTTTGATCTCCTGTGCTCTATCTACAAAGAGTTTGCAAGTGGTACCTTTACCCTCAGCCAACCTGCAGAGTGTCAAATTATTCAGCCTGGAACACCAGTAGCCTGTGGCACTTGTGACACTGGAATAAAAATGCGCAACTAGAGGCAGCCAAAAAAAAAAAGAAATTCAACCAGCCTTCTGCTGAATTAGTGTCACTCTCACATGTGAAAGAACCTCACCCCCTCCCACTTCCCCAAGGTCACGAAATTAATTCATGACACACACAGTACAAAGTTCATCAATTAAAATTCATGTAAGAAGACTGGCATACCAGAATTGCATAAAAAATACATGCAGTTTGAATGAAGGTCTGAGGGTTGACCTTGAACGGATACATGACTACTGGTGAATAAACCCCATGAAACAAAGTGACAGTGACGTTAAGGGAAGAGACAGAAACTGAGCTTGGTGGTCGTGTGCGCGTGCGTGTGTGTGTGTGGGGAAGGCGTGGAATCACGTAGTGACATCGAAGGGGGTGGGGGGTGGGGTTGTAGAAAACAGCATTGACGATGAAGGAATGCAGCTCTGCTTTTTGTCTTTTTTTTGACGCCTGTGAAAATTGCCCATTGGTGTGTAAGCCCTCTGCGCAGATGTGCGAGCCTGGAAAAGATCACATCCTGTAGTCCTGGGGGCCAGTTTCAGCCCTGTGGCCTCTTCCACAGAGCTAGCGGGGAAAAGGTCACTGTGTCACATTTTTTTTTGTCATATAAAAAAAAGGGGGTTAACCATACCTTATTACTGAACAAACTAGATTTGCTTTGTTTTGTTCTCTAAAGCACCCACTTTTCTATGACATTCAGCACTTCCATACATCGCTAACAGAATTCCTCAGGTCTCTTTCACTGGGACTGTTGTGACACTATGTGTTTCAACACTGTATGCACTGACTAGGGGGAAGGCAGTGACCATTTGTGATGTGATACAATCCAGCAATCAGTTTTTAATTTAGCAGAATTATAGGCAGCTCCCTCGCTGTGTGCGCAATTTTATACTTTCTATCAGTAGATTTATGATACAAACAACGGCAGGTTTATGACACAACACAAAGAATGAACAAATGCTAAATACAGCCTGCATTGTGGATGCTATCCACATGTGACTGCTAGATGAAATGTGATGTGCCCAGATCTATATATGCGGAGATTAATACTGTATTCTCCATGGAAGTGTGAAAGCTTGCTACACAGTGTGAATATTGATTTAAGCAGACCATGCTAAACATGTCAATAGGAAACTTCCTGACTGAGTGACACTTTGGCTGATTCATAATGTATCACTTCACTTGTCATGCAAACATCATTTTGTGAACATGGCCTAGAAATCAGTTCCAAACAATGTGAACCAGGCAGCACATAAATCAAATGTAAAGGTGCAAAGCAGGACCAGCCATACGTACCGTACTTCTTGCGGATTTCGTCGTGTCTAGCTCTTCTCTCCGCTTTCCTGTGGGGGTAGAAAGACATTTTCCTCACTTACTACAAAGAAAACACAAAAGTGATCGTACACATGACAAAAAAAAAAAGATTGATTGCGAAGATTAGCATTGTAAGATGGAGGAGGCGTTCTGAAACGCTGAGTGCACAGAGTAATGAGCTATGGTATCCACTGGGGAGCAGTGACTGAGACTGAGGCCTGATAGTGACTTCTCAGAGGTCATGGGGTCTGGGTCAGTGGAGCACTGTGGGAGGCGCTGTCACCGACAGGCAGAGCGGTAGTGTGTGTGCATGTCCCCCACACACACACACACACACACACACACACACACACACACACACACACACACACACATACACACACACATACACACACCCACACAGACACCCACACACACACACACACACACACACACACACACACACACACACACACACACACACACACACACACAGACACCCACGCAGACACACACACACGCAGACACACACACACGGAAAGGTGGAGGGATCTTTCAGTCAATAACCTATGGGGTATTCTGCATAGTGTGTACTTGGCACTTCGAGGTTTACCCTGCCTGCTTGAGATGTCACGCTGCCTGCTCCTGGTATTACCTCATGTATACTGCACTGTGCTCAGCCATTTTGTTTTTTGCTTTGTCTTGTCTTTTTTCCAAGTCACTTGTCTTCTTTTCCCTTGCCATTAAAACCAACTGCCACCAAATTACAAGAGAAAAAAGTTGCTAATAAATGCTTAAAATTATTTATACAAATTTAAAGACATGAAATTGTGGTTAGACTTGAAACAGGTCTGTCACACTATATAAAGAATGATTGACAGGGGTGACCAAGTTTAAATTTAAAATGATCAGTATTTCCATGTCTGAGTTTCTGACATTATTAAAGGTATAAAACACTTTGCAAAAACCTTATGACCCATCTGTCTCCAGTGACTCTTGGTTTCTCCGTGTTAAAGGCGGCACATGTGTTTTCTATGGCCGTAAAATGTGGCTTTGTTTCAGCGCCATCATTATTGCAGTTGGGTGAACCCCTTCTCCGGGCGGCACGAAAGCGTATTCTTTTTGTGCACTTCACAGGGGATGTAAATCCAGCCACTATCTCCGCAAAGTGCGACGTAAATCAGGTTCCTTTTAACGGCAGGTAGTGAGCTGTGAGCGATAAAGGCTATTGAAAGCATGGGGCTGAGTGCTGGTCGCCATCTGTTCCACTCCTCCCTCGTTGACCCGGGCGCAGACGCTTTCCCACATACTTGCACACAGCCAACAAGTGGGGAGAGGGAAGCACACGCAGCTTAACCTATGGAGGACTGTCATTTTACTACAGCTACTGCTTCACTGAAGAAAACGTCAGCTTCTACAGGTGCTGCATGCGAGAGATCTTTCTAAGAAAAAACATGCATGTGAAATGTTGAAAATGTTCTTGTTGATCATTTAAATTTGAAACAGTGATGAAGAAATATACAAGATGCGATAAATGAGAACACAGGAAAAATGAGGTGCAATAAAGGCGAGGTTGGCAGGTGGGGCCGAAAAAAGCTCAGCACTATGAAGAAATGATTAGATCGACTGTGTTAGAAAAAAGTCTAAAACTTTTCAAAACGCTCCCACAAATGATGTCAACGTCTCTAGAGCCACATTCCTCTTATTGTACCTAATATTGGTAAGAAATCAAGAACACTGTTTTGACGGTTGAACTGGCAACAATCCCTCAGGAGAACTGCCTGACCACCCAAAGAATTACAATGAGGCCATTTTCTAGTTACTTTACATTATTCATATCGGCTTTATGGAACAAAGGGTCTTTTTTTGTTAAACAGAGGTTATTGGTACCCACTGATATTGACAAACTGCTTTTGCCTCACTTACACTTGTTTTCAAAGCCAGTGGGCTAACACAGCTGGATCTGGGTGTAATTTAAATGCTTTATGGGAAAGGCCGAACATGAACCTCTGCGGTGGACTCTCTCTGGGAAACGGTGACCCTGCTGCACCTGGGATGAGGGGGATGTGATCCCAGGAGACTTCAGTCTCCAGCCTCCGGTGCCCATGCGGCCCTTCTTCACAACAGGCACTCAGGAGCCCGTCCCCTCCCAATGGACCTTCTCCCAGCGTGACGTCCCTGAGTCCGAATCACATGACGCGCTGCTGACACCAGGCGCTTCCCCGCCCACCCTCCCCCACACCGTCACTCCAGTAAAACAACACATCAGAAGTATTCTCAGCAGGCCCCATCACAGCTGTGAGACCATGACAGCGGAGAAAACATTTATATAACGCGACTGCTCCACTGAGCGGTAATTATCAGTTGGGGGGCACGCTGTTGAAGGGGTGGTTCTCCTTGGACACAGACTTTCAGAATGCGCCAGAATAACCTCACTGTGCAGTGATGACCTCATCACAGACTCAACAGCATGAACACTCCCCTAGCAAAGACTCGGGGGAAATGGCTTCACATGGACATGCAACACCATATGTCGCTTCTTCACTCCTGAAAGAGACTGTCTCTGCTGGGGGCATACAGGGAAATGCAGCTCTTAGTCAAGGCCAAATGTTTAAAATGAGACTAATAAGAGCTGCATCAAAAATACATATGCATACTGAATTAGAATCAGCATGTAGCCATCTTCAAGTTCATACAAGCAGACACAATTGGTAAAATTTGTGAGCAAATTTGAGCACGAACCTTACCAAAGGTCAAGATTGTTGAGGTTTGGCTTAACCATCAGCAATATATACACAAAATCTATAATTTCCTATAAAGATGAGCCCTTACCGGTTTTCAGAGCGTTGTCTTATCTCCTCTCGTCTTCTAGCGAACCTTTCTTCATCTCGGTCGGGCCTGTTTTAAAGGGGAACGCACATGTTAACATCTGAGGTCTAAATTCACACTAATATTTAAGTGGTGTTATTTTACCATGATGTTCATCAGAGCTTGTGGGAATGTCACCTTTTAATTAGACATTATACATTCTCAAACTTAAATAGATCATTTAGACCAAAAACTGAAAGCTGCCAATTTATGCAGAGGCAATTACGTGCAAGATCTAACAGAAGCAAAGAAATAAGTGAAGGATTACATAAATGGGAGGGGAGGGGTGGGGAAGACATTTTAATAAAATGTTTTTCTCTACTTCTTTCTTTCCTTTTTAGGTGCAAAGTACCAACATGTACCAAAGTACCAATTTTACTGATTCTCAGCCTGTATCCCCTGTGTGTGATAAGAGTTGTGCTGTCATTTACTTTTGTATCTTTAAGTGTAAACTGAACATTCCAAGGTGTGATACAATGATGGTTAATGGTCCCATACATTGTACAATCAACAAACAACAGAGCTAAACTCCGTTCTGGGGGAGAAATGGTAACCCATGCTAATGTCAAGAGAACCAAAGGAAGGGAGTGGTACCAAGGCTGTGCCAAAGGATTGTGGGAAATTGAGTTACCCTGCTGGGCGGCTCCTGCAGCAGCAACAGCAGCAGCATACGATGATGCTCAGCAGTAAAGTTCCCCCCACCACACCCATGGCGATGATGAGCGCCTCAAAATTCACTGCAACAACAGGAAAACGAGCAGCCCATCAACACTACTGGGTTACACCAACATGCAGACTACAGGACAGTATGTTCAAGGACCACCAAGAGTACATCAGCGCTAATGATCTAGAAACCAATCCGCAACTGAAATGCAGCGATAGTTTTCTGAGGTCTAAACTGTGAAATGGTTATGCAAATATTCAGGCAATATAAATTAATGACTGAAGACAGAGCGTATAGAAATGTTGAAGAATTAAATACAAATTAAGCCATTACTGTATATCAATATACAAATGTATAAATATATTACCTTAGAAATAAGAAATAAACAAATTAAACAATGAAATATGGCAACTTTCAAGAAAGTAGAGTTGTGGTCCTCAACTTCTCTTTAGTCAGTGTTTTTTTATACAATGCTGCCACCTGCTGTTATTTCCACTGCATAACAAGCCTTGGGAAAGCAGAGGTATAGTTACTATATAGCTACATAACAAATATAAACCATTTTTGAGCAAGCACACTGATAGAAACAGAGAAAAAATATAAGCAATAACCTTTACCATTAAAAGACGGAATAGATACTATATAAAAACAGTGCTTCTTTGTTATACAGAAGCATCATGTGACAATAACCATACATCATCATATTTACCACGGGTAAGACTGTACTGGCTAACCACAACTACAGTCTTAGTACATTTCAGTGGCTTTCAGTGCAGTGAGGAAACATCCTGGTGGCTAAATGAGCAAGATCCAAAATGGAGACAATAGGCCGTGAGGATGCCTCTTTTCCTAAATAGCCCAGGACTCAAAGGCAGTGGGGGCGTTCTGCCCACCCATCACTTACCCCAGCACACTCCCCAGCGGGCCTCAGAGAGCTTACAGAGAGAGGATGGAGGGAGGACGTGTTTGACTGGGTAGTCCATACATGAGCTGTTGGTCTGGCACCACAGGCACTGTTCAGGTAAGACACACAGGTGGGAATTAAACCCAAAGTAGTCAATAAGTGAAAGAATGTTAAGTAAATACATATTTTCTTACACTGAGTGAGTGCCTGCAGTACAATGCTACATGCAGTGGACTCTGGACTTGAGGACTATGAATTCATCAATCTATTTCAATAAACAGCCAGCCACAAGGGGTACTGAATGCTTTTGCTGCTAAAGTTTAAGCACAGAGGATTACCCTTTAGTTACTTGTTTACACAGGGAGTCAAGTAACTTAAATTACTCCAAAGTAACACAGAAAAGTAACATAAATTACTCCAAAACCAAATACAAACCAGTTTTTTTCAAAAATCTGGACACCTTTGCCTCTTTGCTAAATGTTTACCTTCAGGCTTTTAGCAGACACTTTTATCCAGTCTGTATTTCACAGGCAGCTCTAGATTGACTGAAGCAAGTCAAGGTAAAGTACCTTGCTTTAGGTTACAATGACAGCGGCTTTGCTGGAAACTGAAGCTGCAAGTTTTAAGTTACCCTACCAGCTCCCTACCTATTTATATCATATGCCACCAAACAGCATAATATACTTGGTTTCATTACACAATCAGCCTTTCAAGGTTAAAACTGAAGCAAGATTAAAAGAGAAAGGGAAAAAGGCATGGCACTAAAAAAAATGGATTTTACATAAAAGCTAATAGTACCCAAGCCGTTTATCCTTACCTTTACATTTTCTAGGCATTTTTCGCAGGATATTCCAGCGCCCTTACAAGCTGAAATTGTAAATGTTAAGGTTAGTTATGGACCCATGTTATACATTAAACAGAAATTGCAAAACTCCTCAGTCATATTGCAAAAAAGGTTTTACCTGTGTATATACGGTAACACATTCATGAATTCGGGGGTATACCTTAAATTTACATCCGAAGAGAAACTTAATCATTGCAATGTTTATTCTGGGTCGTTTAAATAGCGGGCACGTTTTACCGTTTAAGAAGAGGCGTGTAACTGCATACGAATATAAATCGAACTTTTGAGCATCCCCAACTTTTCATCTGAACGTTGCCTTTCAGACACGTTTATTGCCAACAGGCTCATACATTTGCTTTACTTTTTCAACGTTGCTTGACTACTGTGCATTAAAAATCAGAGGGAAGCCACGCAGAATCTCGACAAACCATCATGCACATGTTTTGAAAGGGAAGACCTATCAAACCAAGATGACGAAAAATGAGTACAGCAATGCTTTGAACAGCTAGTAATCATGGGTGTAAGATCCTAAAGAGCGGCTATGCCAATCAACTCCGTGATGACGCACTTTATCTTTTTCATGATCGTAACTAAGTTAACGTTACAGTACCAAACAGGATTGCGTAGACTCCTAATTAAATCTGTGCGAATTAATGGATGTGATTTCCCTTTCTCTGCCTGGCCTGACATGCATGACATACGTCACAGAAAAGTGTAAATCAAGTATGTTTTTAATCACTGTACATACTAGCAAGATAGCTTGCTAACTAGCTAGCAAAAGTAAGTTAAATGGCCTACCTCGATACCGATAAAAATAGCATTACTTAAAATGATAAAGCATCCGTACACAACTTGGCAGTCAACAGTATGTATACTGCGTAGAGTTAGCAATAAAATCTTACTTTTTGGAGGTGGAGATGTTGTAGCAATGCAATTTCCTGGGGATACGAGGACACAACTGGCGACGACAACAACAAGCAGGCAGGCCACACTTGCCCACCTTGAAAAATGCATTTTATGCTATTTGAAACACCACCGCTTGGTTTAAGTAATTTGGTTATCACTAAACTTTAGATTCAAGTTTTGCTTATAAAACGAAAATAAATGCAGAAGCGATATATCGTTGCTAGCTTCTCACTTAGGGAATCGGGAATTCCGGGTTGCTATGCGTATGCTACTGCGTCATTACCAAGCGTCTCTTCCTCGAATGGCAGTATTTCCGGTGGTCTCACATTTTAAACGCCCATTACTGCCACCTAGGGTGCGCCCCAATACCCCAAAAAATGTATACCTCTCCCACTGCATATCAACTACCACCTCTTCTCCTCCTTCCCCTCCATGTCCCAATATTGCAGGCAGGACCTCAAACAAAGACAACCTTGAGTAAAATCCTAAACCATAAAGGTAATTAACAAAAATGTTTAGTTTAATACGCCAGTTTTTTTCACAACAGTTTAGTCATCCACTACCTGATTGAATTTCAGACAAAGAATGGTTTAAACATGTCTTTTATTACAATTTTTACTTTGGATATTATAGGACATGCATTCATGTTATAATTAATTACAAGTCGCTACTAAAAGGAAGAAGCAGATGGATATATAAATGTAAAGATATATATACGTAAAGTCAATATAAGAAATAACATTTTGTAATAGGTATCAGTATCATGTAAGTTCCAGTAATGATGAGTGTGTGTGTGACAGCATTATATGAAGGCCACTCTGATGAACTGAAAAGAAAGAAAGAAAGGAAGTCAATATCTTCAAACACATTGCATCTCTATCACACATTTATACTTTCATTTTTTACAGTGCTGGAAAAAAGTCCATATCATGTATATGGAAAATGATTACAATGGAACTTTGCAAGAATTATGCCTGATGTGTATTGCTGTGCTACTGTACTCAATTTTCTTAGTGAAATTTCCTGACTATGTCAGCATCAGGAATCACGCACCAAACAAAACATTTTGGGTGGCTCTTGTCAATAAGGGATCGGAATTATAAATACGGTCCTTATGAAGAGACATGGATACATTTAAGTGAGCCTAAAACAGGACCAACTTACATTCTTCAAAGCAAACGTGGCCACTGGACAAGTACAGGCCAGGCCCGGAATAGCCCATTTCTGGAACCTGTCTGCCATATACAAACAAAGCTCCATCAACATGTATACAGCATACAGTCTTTCTCTGTCTTCATTGTTTGAAATATTGTTAAAATGTAGAGTCACTTTATTTCGCTTTATAAATTTACACCACAGGAGTAGGACATTTTTTGTTTTAATAGAAATCGTCAGACACCTTGATGAGTGTAGACTTTACAAGAATTTATTTAATTTGCTAATTAAATCACATCAAATAATGTTTAATGCTGGATAAGGGAGAGGGTTCAGGATTCAATGTTGTTTGAGTTTGGTATTCAGAGTGCTGGATATAACCAAGGGCATTAAAAAATGATTTGTATCAAATGCATACCTCCCTATGGAGTCAAATAAGTTTCGTCCTCATTCTGATTGCATGTTTAGGGTTTTGATCAGAATATTAATAACTATGTCAGAGAGATTCATTAAATATCATGTGTTATGAAATGATTTCCATACCTTTCAGGGCCTGAAGCTTCATAAGGCTTGCTATGAAATTATCGTATGTCATGCCTCCCTCCGAGCTGTAGCGTCTCCATACTGCCTCATAGGTTTCTGAATCCAGGGTAACGCCTGCAGGAATGTAATATTCAGGAGGACTAAGAGTGATTTTACTGAGCTCTAGATTCCATATATAATGTATTATATTATTATTGATCCTTAGGTCTAGCTTTCCAATATGGCTTACCTGGTTTAATGTGGGACAAACACTTCTTAAATAGTGCTCATTAAATGTTCATAATTTTAGGATGAATATAGTGAGGTCAAATGAGACACAACCATTGCCAAACAAACTATGTAAATTAGATGAACTGAATTTAAATGAAGGGTTGTTGAAAAAGGACCAGTTTATTACCTTCCGCCTCAAGTGCACTCTTCATCTGCTGCAAGGTTATAGCTCCAGAGCTCTTTGAATCACGATTTTCAAATTCTCGCTTCATAGATTTCAGTTCTTTCGCCAGCTTGTCCCATTCCTTGATATCTAATGTGCCTGAGCTATCTTCCTGGAAGTATAGCCGTTAAGGAAGTATTGTTAATGAGGACACTCATCAACAGATAGCTTTAAGATCTGAAAAGCTACCTATGTATGATTTTGGATGGTAACAATAGAGTACTGATTTGAAAATTACAAGTATGAGGAACACAACTAAGTGAAACATACATTTTTCATGTTTGTCCTTTTACGAACATAGAGTTGACATTTTTTATTCATTATTTCTCTCTGAATTTGTGACTATTACACAAATACATTTGTGGCTTCATTATCAGTAGTTAAAAGAAAAGGTTATAATGAGAAACAATATGTTGGTACAAAGGACAAGAGCACCATATCTGAGTGACAGGACTGAGTAGGATACATCCATGAGTGACATCATGATTCTGTAGGTCTCAAGACTCAGCTCTGGAACAGTTACACAAAGAAAAAAAATCATATATCTATAAAGGGAGACATTACTGCTTCATAGTGGTTTAACTTATATTATAAAAGACTTACGTTTTTCTCCTGCAGAGTAGCCCAAATTGGTTAGCTTTTTCTGGAGTTCCTCTATGTTGAGCTGTTATTATATGTATACACACATACACACACACATACATATAAACACAACTTTAACAATTAAATGTAAAATAAAACATATGTGAAAGAACATTTTTTAAGTCAGTAAATAAAATAATTAAGGACAGAGGAATAAGTATCTGTACTTGTCTGAGCTCCTGTGGCTTGAAAAACAGAAATATTCACTCACTCCTGCATTCTCTGGTGAAGGTGAAAGACCCGCCTGTGAAGTAAATGTTAGGTTTTTTTTTTATTATTATTATTTTGTAATAAAAACAAAACAAATGTATTCAAGTACTTACTTTTATGCATGATTCCTCCTGGAACTTGTCGCATTGCATTTGTTCTGGCCAAGAGAAGCCACATTTATTCATCAGGGTTTCACAGCCTTGCCTTGCACTCTCGCAAAGCGATTTGCAAGGAGGACGGGTGATACCCCCCACACACTCAGGAACATACAGAGAACACAAAAAGCGCTGGAGATCAGAAGAGCACTGAACTTTGAAAGTGGATAGAACTGGTGAGCCTGAAGAGCTGCATCCTCTTGACTTGCATGGCCCAAAAAGTTTGGCATTCTGGTTTCACTGTAGGGTAAGTCCTTACAGAGCGGCACACTGATAGGTTCGCAGGATCCTTGAGAAGCTTCACTCTTTCTGCCTGAAGCCCCTTGCATAGAACTTAAAAATCCCCAAATTGTCAGAGCACACGCTGCAAATTTTGCAGTGAAACCTTTTTTCATGAAAAAATGCATTTCGCCAAACAGTTCTCCACTGTAATGCTTTTGTCCCAGCTGCTGTGTGGTCTTCACTGCTTCTCTGCCTATTGCAAGAATGCTGACGAGCATCTGTAATGCAGCAGGGCTTAGTCAACTCAAACAGCTTGTTTTCATTTTCAGACTCTTGCAACATACCTATGGCTCAGCTCCCTGCTTCCAGCCCACCCACATTTTGAGTGTACACACATACCTATAGCTACCTACAGCCTTTTAGGCAGTGGAATTATATGATTGTAAATGTCTGGATGCCCAACGTCCTAAACAGGAAACCTATTGAACTGATTTTTACAAAATATTCCTTAATCCTACCTGCAGGGAGAGAGTGCAGCTAATGTTTTTGTGACATTTTATTTCACTTTCACTCCAAACCTGACCCACAGGACTGTGGGGAGGTACAGCAAACTAGCAAAAGATTAAGTTACACTTCCATTTGGAGCATGTCAATACAGTCATGTCTTTCCATTCAACCAATAAATTGTGTGTACAATTAATAAACTATGAGGGGTACTTAAATAAACTGGCAATTGAAGAGCGATTACTTTTTATGAAAATGCCCTCATCAAAGTCAAATTAAAAAAAAAATGTAGGGTGTATAGGAAAAGATACAGTGTGTAGTGCATCACCTGCAGATTAAACGGTCTCTTATAGTTATGAGACTATACTAAAATACCACATTTCAGAATGAAACCTTTAGAATGAAAGTGAAAGGAGGAAGAACACAAGACTACACTAAAATTGAGTGGTAACAGGGCCCATACAAGTCAGTAAAATAGCCACAAAACATACCAAACTCATCGAGTGTGGGTTATATACATTTTATTACATTAAGTAGCATTGAAATGTCAACATTGATAGGTGAATGAGGTATGGTGACACAGCAAATTAGCTTCCAATCTACGAAATTGTTTCAGAAAATCAAAAAAGTTGTTTTCAAAATACAAAGATTGGTGCTTTGCGTAGTGCCATACATTTTTGATGTCCTCCCATCACTACATTGACATCATTAATATAGGGTAGATAGTGGTTACAGTTGAAAAACTCATGATAACATACGTTTGTATTACAATCCAATTTAGTAACATTACTAGAGATTACAGACTAATCATAGAAGAGAACTAGAGAAAAATAAGGCAAGAAGTGCAGTACTAAAAATGGTTTGCTATTGTTAGTAAAAAGAATTAGAATGTTCAAATGGAAAACAACCTGCAGACTTTGAAGTACATTATACAGAGTGCTCTGCTCTACATGCAGGAGGGTATGATGTGGTCCATATTCCCTTTTTCGCTGACCTCATGTCCTCTCATGCACTCATAGTGCAATGGATGAACTAGGGAGAAGAACAAAAAATCATTACCATTTGAAACATTTTCTTCAAGAAACTACACTTAAATGAGTGAACAAAAACATTTGATCTCTGCACAATAAAACACAATTAGCACAATGCAAATGCTTGACTTGTAATTGTTTTTCTAGCCATCAAGTACAGTGGCTTCAGCCGCTTACATCATCATACTGGAACGTGGCCACGCCCTGCCCTGCCTGATCCCGCCTCCTGAACAGATCTGTTTAAAAAAAAAAAAAAATCAGAAAGAGAACTAAGAAAAAACACTGTTACCACATCTCCTTCCTCACTTTCGCAGTTCTTTGGTTTGGAGCAGATTCAAAGGCACACATAATGCCGTAATGGGACAACTGCTAAAAACGACAGTTCTTCTTGATATAAAAACTGATACTTATGTTGCATGATGAAGAAAAAGATGAAATTGACACCAGAAGAAAGTAACTCATTAGAAAGAGCCAACAATCAAGCAGGAATAACTGATGGGAAAGAAAGCATCTTTAAAGTCACCCAGCACTGAAACAGTTGACTATTCAAGCCAAATCCAAACTCATAACCTCTAATCATTACATTTACACAACCTTTGCACTAACCATCAATGTACAGAGACATGCAAGAAGTAAATAGACACCCTTAGTTTTATCAAACACTGCTGGTGTCTATTTACTTCTTGCATGTCTCTATACACTACAATACATTTCCCCAGTTTCAGAACTGATATCAGTTTATTAATCTGCTAATTCTGGTGGTTTTTTTCAACATGTGTCTTTCTGCATGGATGTAAACCGTGCGCAAGACAAAGCCTGATGCTTTTTGCCTAAATGAGCATGCCCTGAGGGAAGTGTTTTAATTGGCCCGTTACCCTGGCACATGCCTTTGCATTTATAGATACCATCTGTGTTTCGTTAACTGCTAATGAGGGGCCTCTCAGAGTGAAACTAGTTTAGCCAAAACACCTCAAAAATGTGTGCATTGGTTTTAATACCAGAATGAAGATCTCTAAATAATAAATGTCATATTTTCCCCCACCTCATATCAAAGTGTGGCTTCCACATTTCAGTGTTCATTAAGCCCATTCTTCATGGGCTTTATGTGTGGACAGATATTAACCATGCACTCTGTGAGACTTTAAGCATTACAAAGTGTTCCTCCTGTACTCTGTTGGTTAAATGTGTTTCTGTGCTGTACACTGATGGCAGAGTCATATATGCGTTACGGACCTGCTCTTATAAAGATGTGCATGTGTAAAATCACATGGAAAGTGTTGCCCAAGCTGAACACCCACCTGTCTACCCCGCGGAATGTGTGGCATGAAACTGATTTAAACAGATAAATGTTGAAAAATAACAACAAGGTACTGAAAAAAAGGATTGTTCATTCTTGTAGGTTAGTTTGAATGAACGTGCAAAATTAGATGTTCCTACATTTAGCATGCAAAATTGTGGGTGGCGATCATGCAAATAGATAACTTCAGTGCATCTAATGTGATTTACCAAGCCGGAAAGCAAGTATGGCAGCGGCAATTATGGATCTATTTAAACACCAACGAGGAAAAGGTATTAACCAGACACACTAACAAGTGCATGTGAACGTCTGGCTTTAAAAATAAAAGAAATAATTGAATCAAAGGCAATGTTCAATATTAATTCTAAGAAAATCTAATGTTACACAAAACTGGTACCAAGTCAAATATTAATATTTTTGGAAGAATAAAAATAGATATTTAAAAACACATGCACTCAGTTGTTACACATTAGCTTACCCCGTTCCATGGCTAGCTCAAGAGTGTCAGAAACATTGACAACAATGCCATTTCTATAATGTTTCCAAAAGAGTTAGCCTTCACACTGAAAATGGAAACTTCCCTTCCCCTTCTCAGTACACTTTAGGAATGACTAAGGGCCAACATGACTGCTGTCATAGAATCTAATAAGTCCAAACAAATGTGGTAAAGAATGACACAGAATTTTCATGCTGTGTCTGGAAAAACCAAGAGAATGACCTATGTGGAATAAAATGCTCCTGCAGAATGTTCTGGTATGCGCAGACATTATGGTTTACTAAGCTCCCACAGTGCACAGGGAAGCCCAACACAGAAACCCAGAGCTGCCCACTCCTCGAGAATTAAAATAATGCGCTCATATTTTCCTTTCATATTAGCATTGCATTTTCAGGCTCGAAAATCATTCGAGGGAAGGACAGATTAGTGGTTTGATAGGGAATGAAAAGCAGTTCAACTACAATTAGCAAACAGCTAAATTCTTACCGGTTAGGGATCGGAGTTTGACGCAGCAAGCAACATAATCATCAAACGAGATCTTCCCATGGGTGCTGTATCTTTTAATGATGCCATTCATGGCTTGGGGGCTCAGTCTGTACCCTACACACACACACACACACACACACACACACACACACACACACACACACACACACACACACACACACACACACACACACACAAACAAGAATACACCATAAGCAATAAGCCATGTTCACACTGATATTGTAATACTTATGTAAATAAGAGTCATTCTTCACATTCTCATCATGTCATTCACATAATGAATGGTGTGGTGTGACCAGAACATGCCTTCAGCAGTTAATTATCTGTAACCACAAAGGTAATTTTCTGACAAATAATGATGCAAACCTTTTTAATTATAAGGAATGATAAGACAGTACAGCAACTTTATTTTTCCCACAATGGTATAGTGTGTAGTGCAAATATGTGTCTTCAAAGTGCATGCTAATGGGTGTAGTTTATGTAGAGGTACACATGGTCTGAGCTGGTGAGGTATCCACAGGTTCTTGAGCGTGCTCAGCTGGGATGTCTGTGGTGAGGCAACGTACCCATTGAAGCCACAGCCTGGTTCAGCTCCTGTGGGTCCACAGTGCCGCTGTGATCCCGGTCAATGGCCATGAAGTTCTGTTTCCAAGCGTTCAGAACACTCCAGAGTTCCTTGAACTCATTAAAGCCCATTGAATGTGAGGCATCTCTCTGAGTTTGTGTTAGGGTCCACACAGCAGGAAAGGGCTTTGAGTGACGTCACCTTACTTATAACGTGTCGCGGTGCAGTCAGTGCTTTAATGCAATCTTTATAAAATGACTTAAAAGAAACACCAGCATTTCAATTCAGATTATATAGCACTTATCATGAGCAGGTTAAAGGCTCCTTGCTGAAAAATTATAACCCTAAAGCAAGTGTTTGATATATTTTAATAATTAATACACAACCATAAACTTCCAATTTTTCCCAGAAATTATAAAAGATATACCTCTTTATCTGCATACTTTATTTGAATGTAAATAAACAATAATTGGGAGGTCTACTTAAAATGGATAAAATTCTGAAATATAAATACATTAAGAACAGAGATTGTTCAAACTCTGCAATGTTTATACTTTTTATATTGACTTGAAAATACATTTAAAGAATATGACTCCTTTACCAATTTCTAAAATCGTTACCAACAAGAACAGTCCTTAAATCTTCACTGGCATGTGAGATTTGGTTTGGTTTAATGCATACATTTTTGTACTGGTATTCAAGTAATCAAGGCTCTTGAATACCAATACAAAAGGCATAAATGTGGAGTAATGTGCAGTTTTGTCAACAGGTTAGTCTGTATCTCCGAGGTTCTACAAAGTAAATGCCAGCTGGCCCTTCAGCCAAGATGAAAAGGATACATCCAGCATGCTGATCATCAGCCTACACGTCTCAAGGTTGAAAGCTGCCAAAATAAGAAGGTTCTAGAGTCAGGGAGGTTGACACATGTCCAAGTTGAAATCTGTGAAAAATGTGCTGTCTGTCAAGTGATTTCCTGCATTACATGTCTAAGCATGGCACATAGACTGAGCACATTAGTGGATTACCCCAGTCATGCTTTGCTTAGTCTTAATGCCATTGGCATTTTACACATTCTTCAGACTGCTCACAGTAGTGTTGACGAAGGGCTACAAACTAAGGGTGTATTTAAAATATGAACTCCTATACAAAGATTACATCATGTGTCAAGGTGCCTGCATTTAGAAGCTGAACCACGAACATGCAGTAAAATGGAGGTCATTTGTCATGTGTGAGAAAGCTAATTTTCTAAATGGAACAGTGGCAAGCATGTGAGGAATTCTAATCTTACGTTTATATGATCCGGCGATGCCAGACTGGGTTAGGCATTGCTGGAGCTCGTCCGCAGATATCTGACCATCCTAAACACAACCAAACATCCACAGGTAAATAAATCTGCCCATAACACATGCGGAACCAAGAGATGGGTGAAAGTTAATAAATGAATTTCATACCCGCCCATTAACATGACACATTGTAAGAGGAAGAAAGAAGTAGACAAGATCAAAAAAATGTCCCATTATATCTGTTGATCACCTGGGGGGAATGTTGAATGAAAATGTGAAATGATCTTACTTGGCCTGCAACAGCGGTGAAGTATCCATAGAGAGGATCTTGAGCCTGGCCAGGGAATCCCCCCATCATGGGTGCACCTGGAGCACCCCCATACTGCTTGGCACAATATACAGGGACAGAGAAATTAGAAACAGGGCCCAGGACTGACTTACGTTTACGCATATTTCAAATGTCCTTATTCAGAGTGACTTATGCAGTTTATATTTTCATACACCATCCAATTACACAACTGGGTATTTACTAGACTGAGTCAGGTCCAGTTCCTTTCTCAATGGTGCAACAGTAGTGCCATGACAGAGAATCAAATCAGTGAATTACAAAACTAGTTCCCTAAGTCGTATACTGCACTTCTGTCTTTAGTATTCTCCTTCAGATTCAAATGAGATTTAGAATTGGATTATGATTTTTCACCATTTTCTCCACATACCTATTTTCATTTTAAAACTTACAGTTGTACTTACTTTCAAAACATGAATTCTCAACATATGTACATCATACTGGCTAGTACTAAAATCAAACAATTATTTCTTCCTATTGACAGTCCTGTATATATTTTTTATTTTTCTCTTTGAGTGGTCGAAGTTAAGCATCCTACAAATTATATAACATGGGCTAGGTTTTGTTACTGACCATAACAGGAGTTCAGGACCATGCGAAACACAGACTATTCAGTAAAAAGTAGTTCAGCCTCTTTACACTGTATCTCTGCAGCGAAAGGCTGAGAAGTGAATTACACCCGCCCCCCTGTCCGGGAAATTGTATAATCTCCTTCCTCGACGACCCCCGCCCACTATTTCAATCCCAGCCCAGTAAATTACGGAAATGGTAAAGTATATCTAAAGACGTACACCGATGAGTTTGCAGCACAATGCACCGACGTACACCCACAATAACATACAGCAATGATTAACTTTCGATTTAATTCCTTTATTTAATATCGAGCAAGCACCTGCAAGGACAAGTGACCGTAGCCATAAGCAGGAGAAATCAGATAAGCCCCACCTTCAAGTAGCATGAAATCAACGTAGCCGTTCCCAAAGATCATACATGTATTGCACTAGCCACTCTGCGTTTGTCCCAACAATAGAAAGTAAACTGTACTACAATGGACTGGAGCCGAATTGCAAAGTTCTGTGCAATGGCTAACAGCCTTCACTTTTCAATAATGTGGCACTTTGCAATAATATTCTGTAAAACTTAACATGGGTTTTAAGTTTCAGAAAAGGGAAACGCAGTTGACAGTTTTCCATCATGCACATTTTCGATAAATGGAAAGCAGCTTAATGTATTTCCAGTAGACTGTTAACTGTGAAATTCCCGCTATTACAGTTCAAGCTAAAATGGAGAATCAATCAAGTAGCTTCGGAGGCCCCATCTGTAACAATGTAACCGACAGTGTATCTGACTCGCTGTTAAGGCTGTAACGCAGTATCTGTAGTATTAGCTTGGTTTTGTACTACATATAGCTACTTTGACATTGTTTTAGACTCGGCTTGCTACATTTCAACAGCTATGATGGCTGCAACTTCCGCATAACAGCCAGTCCAACACCTCATCCATAGTCCAGTTCAGTGCACCTAGATATCGACAGTCCCAGCGTCTCTTTTGTCCTTTCTTCACAACAACAACAAAGCCAATCTGTTCATTTGATAAGAAAATGCATACCCCTCCACCGAATCCACCGGGAGGAGCACCGTAACCTGGGTAATTCATGTTTTCAGGATGTTTTCTCGAAGGCAGGAAATGTCAGGTAATGCACAGCTCTCACTAGTTAATGCTGCGATGTAAGATCTCCGCTAGCGATGTTACAAACTTTCACGTTTAAAATGGGAGGGTCAGGGTTAGTGAAAGAGTATCCGGTTCGAGAGACCATGCTGTGTAGACCTAACGAATCATGCAGGCAAATGGCCAACGTACAAACCACCCAAATACAGCATACTCTGGCTGAATTAGACAAAGCCGATCTGTGTGTTTGTAATGCTGGGGAATCATCAATCAACTAAACTAAGTATGAGGCGTGCCTATCCAAGTGTGCGTATGCGACAGCGTTGTTTTACAGCAGAGCTAGCACAGTTTACAGTTGAAAACGAGAGAATAAACGCGGAGATAAATAACTATTTAAATCTTTCTCATTTGTCCACTGACTGGCCCGTATAGTTTGTTTACGCATCTAAGGAAACAGTCTACAAAATAAAACGAACCGCGTTCATTCGATTTAATTTAAGTTTTGACTGCATACAACAATAATAAATAGAGAACAAATTGTTCAAAATTAAAATACGCAATACCAAGGAAAAGCCCCGGTTTTCACTGGTAAACCTTACCCTGTTCTGTGCTTGCACTTTTATTACTTTGCCCCCTGCAGTCTTAGCCTAAGGCTAGTGTACAGGTGGTATTGCTAATTTAAGCAACATTTCTAGATATTCTGCGAAGCTAAAGCAGATGTCTTAATATATTTCTTTATATCAATTCAGATAACTTTGGTTAAATATATGGTTGTATAGAGCTGTACAGTGGTAGCTTGCTGGCTGGAAGTTCACGTTGTCATTTAAGGAGTAGAATGATAGTTTTCTCCATAAAATGTTTTGTTATTGGGAATTACCTATGTAAGCCCATTAGGTGAGTAATTTGCCTACACTAGGAATGCATATTAGTTTCTAATTGGCCTACAACTGCCTCGAAGATCTACCCCCTAACCTCCTAATCAATCTCAGTATCGGGTATCAAATCTCACTCGCTGCCACTATTCAAAGTATGATGCAAGAGCATTAAGTCTATGGAAGGCAAATGGTAGAAGAAATGGTATTAGAATGCAATATGTCCTTATCAGCTTTCTTCTAGTGGCCCTTGGGTAAAATAATCATCTTGCTGGAACGACAGTATTGATGATAGTTTTTGATGTGGCTTGACATCACCGACAAATGGTGGTGAAAACAGGTGTAGTCCAGGGTATCAAACAAAATAAAAGAATGTGCAGTCAGGGATATGTGTCAACCCACCCATCAGCCTTGTCACCATCAATACAAACGGGTGGGTTTGAGTGTCTACCTACACATACAGTTACTTTGCCTTCTCAGTTACTACTACACCTCTGCTATAAAGTAAGTATTGAATTTGTTTAAAAAGAATGATAGTTTTCTTCAGTTCTTAGGCACAGAAATAAATGCGCCAGATGAACTGGATAACCTGTTGAATATACAAAAGTACGTTTTAGATGAAACATAAATGACTGAACAGTGTACGTAAGGTTGAAAGCGACTTCAACTACCATAATGCAACATTAAATAAGGTCATATCCATTTGCGTCATCAATAAGCGCAATGTCTGTGAAGCCGCCATTGTACTTGCAAAAAGCCTATATTGCATGCAAGGCTACAACCTTTTGATTGTACTGTGCTTTTTTAATGTCACAGACTTCTGAACATAACTTTAAATATGTGCGACTCACCATTCGACAACGAAGTGGCAGATGCACTTAATTCCCGACTACAGAGCCTCCATGAGTTGACGGAATTCACTGAAAGTTGTCAGAAGCAGTTGGACGGTTTGTTTGAGGCATTGGGATGGAGTAATGAATCGACAGCAGACTCCATCCAGGTACGTTGATAAGCTATTTCAGCACAAATAAATCACTGTAGTACATTACTATGATGTAGCTAGCTTGTGAACGTATCGCACGGCGTCACCAGTTTTCATTGGATTGAAACTTTTTAAGTCTACATGGCAGCCATGCATGTAATTACTATGCTATACCCATGCTCCAGTTAACTAGTTATGAACGTTGTGTTAAAGTGTTATGCTGAATGGAATAAGCAGTATATCTTGACTAAAACGTTTTTGTTTGGTATAAGGAGGAGCCAATGGAGGTATGCCCCTTTGACAGCAACCACCGTGTCCCACAAAGAAGCATGGCCAGGCACAAAATATCCTGCAGACTAAACAAAATGGGCTACTCCAAAGAAGAACAGGTGTCTGCAACATTTACGAATATCAAACTATCAGAGAGACTATGTTTCAAAAATAGTGCACAACTGAACATTTTACTTGTGCCACTAGTACTTGCTTTATGATAAACTAAAATGTCTTCTCATTTGTCATCATTGTTTCATTCCACCAAACACTGGGGTTTTCAGATGCATCAGATCAACTTCAGTAATGTTGCTTTGATTAATGAATTTGTGTTTGAATTTGGATAGTCAATTAATCTTGGGCAACTTTTACAACTTGCATTATGATTTTGGTTTTCATCCATAATACAATTATATATTCATTGTATCTAATTTTTGCCATGGAATATGTGTTCTTAAAACGCTGAACCAATGAATGTTTAAGATGCCATACAGGTTAAATTGATTATATGGTAGTGTTAACTTTTGTTTGGTATAATTTTTCAGGCAGACATGTATGACCCTACCATTTGCTATGAGAAAGCCAACATTCCTGCCTTAGTAATTGGTAAGTTTATTCCAAGTAAGAGCTTCACTTCACCTCAATTGTCAGAGAAAATGTTGAACTGGGCTAAGACTCCTCTCTGCCGTTATACATATATCCAAATGTGTAGTCACATGTCACAATAGCATTGCACCTTTGTAGTTCACTGATATAATGCAATGTTGATAATTTTGTCAAACCCAGCAATGTCATATTGCATCGCTATTTTCAAAGCTCAGATTTGCCCCCTTTTTCATGGATGTACATGGGTACATTAGATTTGAAAGCATAATATGGCAGTGGTGTGTCAGGTAGGAGGACTTACCGCTACATTCAAACTTAGTGTCTCAGGTCTTGCACCACACTGCCTACTGAACTGCACATGTGCTATGTTGTTCTTGTGCCTGTGCTTTTATTTCACACTTACGTTTGCCTATAAGGCTACGTAATCTGAGTAGACATGCCTCAATTTATTAAAATTCGGAGGGAAGTTTATGAGCCCTCTGTCAAAAATACATCAAAGTTTATTTAATAGACAAGTGCTTCTCCAGAGTTTAAGGATTGTTAAGGTCTGCTTCAAGTGCAGAATTAGGTCTAACTTGTCCCGAATGATGGATTACGGAAGCTTACAGGACATGCAAGTTAAACTAATTAGGCTTTTGTTTCAGACATCACTGTGATCCGTATCCTTGTAAAATGCTTATGTAACATGCAATATGTATTCTGTAATTTTTATGGTTGCATGTAAATTATTGTTATCAGTATTAAACAGCCGCTGTTTGTAGTTGTCTGGCTGCCATTTTGGCATTCTTGTATTACAGAAATTTTGTTTTTCATGTCCAGACAAACATACACAGCAACAGATGATACTTGAGGCAAAAGCCTCTGCTCCCATTGGAAGAACAGACGGACTGTACAGCCAAAGTAAGTTTGTGTATATAATGAAACTGTATTGCTTGCTGAAAGATCCTCAATCTGGTATATTTTACTTTTAAAGTAAAGCAGTAAGTTGTCTCCATGACCAGATTTCATTATTCTGAGAGTTTCAGTGGCAGCTTATATATACATAATTGGGGTGCACTTATGGTGGCCAGAAGATCTTTAATTTAATAAGGAGAAAACAGTTGCAGTGCTTGTCCAGCAGGCGTTGCTAGTGAGCAGTCAGAGGGCTCTTGAAGAACTGGGTGTACTACTTGAATGTTTCTGTAACCATATCAGGGTATACTTTGTCCATGTCTTACCCAATATACTTTCTAAATTATCCTCCTGCTTTCTAAATATCTTATTTCGGTGTGTTATCACTGTATTTGTGTTTTGTTTTTCAGCAACAGGGGTGAGTATAAAGTGGAAGTTTGAACTAGACTGTTCTCCTCTCAGTCAGGCATGGCCATTTTACTTTCAGTATCCTTTAATGCAATATCCTTTCAAACATTCTGGTTACAGCAGTGTTGTTCTTACTACCGATGACCTGGAGAGGTTTGACATTATTGAAAAATTCCTATGCTTTGAGTTACAGCAATGGTCAGTGACTTGCTGTCTGAAGTCACTGCAGTACCTTAGTCAGGTTCCCCTGTACGTGTTGGGGAAATACATTGAGTTTCGTACACAAACAAACATTCTTCATGTAAAATCAGTTTTGCTTTGCTCTTAAAAATTCTGTCGATTGTGCCTGACTATGATGTTCACAATTGGATTTTATTGAATTTTCCAATATAGCAGATGGGGGTGATTACCAGCATTGACTTGCAAGGCTGTGACTTGTAAACCAGACCGTTGGTCAATGTGTCATTGTCAGCATGGATTCTTTCATTGGCCTGCAAGAATATTGAATCTCCAGTGATTGCGGCTTCATGTGTAGTGTTTATGGCGTGTGTTCCGTGTGTGTAAAGCCTCGATCCGTCTGCCTCAGGTGATTACTCTGCAGAGCCTCCTGATGTCCCTCAGAACCATAAGCGAACGATCTGTGATCTCACCGTGGCCGACCGATTGGCTCTGTATGACCATGTGATCGGGGAGGCCAGCAAGCAAAGGATGCAGGCGAAGCCGGTGGAGGGCGATGACCTATACGTTGATTTAGTGGCCAAACTCAAAAAAGGTATCCAGGAGAAAGGTCTTTAGACTTCCTCCCTCTTCTGGCCACTGGCTTTTCTATTTTAAAATAATATCCTTGATGGTTGTTCTGTGATTTTTCTCTCCATTATTCACATTTAACTGGAACTCTTAATAATGACATTTGTAACCAAATATCCATTACTATATCAACATATATGAAGCCCATTCCTCTTTCCAGAATCCCACTCAAATGACTGTTTCTTACATAGGAGAAGAGCAGAATGGTCCAAAGTCTCACCTGGAGGTGCTGGCTGAGATGAGAGATTATAAGAGACGACGGCAGTCCTACAGAGCCAAGAATGTTCACATCACCAAAAAGTCTTACACAGAGGTCTGTCTTTGTTATTTTTAAACCAAACTATCCATTTGCTGTATTAACAGAAAAGTATGTGTTAGTAAATATTTGTGTGAATTCTAGGTGATCCGGGAAGTGATTGATGTTCACTCTGGTGAGCTGGCCCGACTGTGGGAGGAAGAGAAGGAGGAAGAGGAGGCAGAGACATCCAGGGCATCCAGACACTCCTCTCACAGGTAATTTAAGAATCAGCAACAGTCATTTCAATAAATACAAATCACTGTGTTAAACTGTAGAGAGCCAACAACAACAAGTCTACACTCTGCAAGTGGTGGTCGAATGAGGTATCGGAACTCCATGATGACTGGAGATACCATCTTTGCAGTGAATCTAACTGTGAATCACCAGTGATTTCAATCAAACTTTGAAAGTTGCAAAATCCTTTTAGTTGGTTAGAACGAGAAGACAGTGATTGACAGCTAATTGTTTGCCCACCCATTTTTAATACCATGATAACCTTTACCATGATTTACCTATCGCTATGTGAATGCATGCATTATTGACGGTTAAAGATCATTTTCCAGTGGTTTCTCTGAGCTCTTTGTGTGTGGCTTTGCAGGAGGAGGTCTGAGGAGAAGCGTTCGGCATCAGTTGAGTCGCGTCAGTCTCTCTCCAGCTCCAGAGACGAACACGGCTCTCGACGCAGGCGGCACAGAAGCCGGGAGCGCAACAAAGACAGAGATAGGAACAGGGAGAGGGACCGGGAAAGAGACCGGGACCGGGATCGAGATCGAGATCGAGATAAGGACAGGGATGACAGGAGGCACAGGTCAGATCGAGAGTTAGTTGCCTTCGGATTTAAAAAAAAAAAAAAAAAAATCACTTTCCATATTTAGTGAAACTCCTACTGATCATAAAGAAGCCAGCTGGACAGCACAATCAAGTTGACTCCGTAGGGACTATTTGTAAATACTGTCAAGAGTGGCTAGTGTCCGCTTCATAGTGATTGCTTTAAAACAGAAGTTTTTAATTAGTAAATATATGGGCTACAGGCTGATGTGATCACACTGTAATTAGACCTTTAATGAACTTTCCCTCTTGCTTGTATTCAGTGATACCTTGCCTTACGGTCTCAGACTGTGCGCATATAGGCCATTAACTGTTAACGTTTAACTAATCTCTGAAAGTGGTCCCTCGGCAAATGGGTTTTACTTGAAGTAACAGTATGGTAACACCTTCAACTAATGTATGTTTTTGAGAGCGCTTTTTAAAAGCTGATATGACTGGGCTATGAAAAGGCTTATGAAGGTTGGCTTTTAAAATATTTGTATTTTAAACCATTTTAACCCTGTTTGATTTCGTATTGTATTTATTATTGTCTCATAGCATGACTTGCATTACACAAAAATAATTTCACAATGTTTTGCTGTTAAATCACATGGTTAAAGCAATGCCTAATCACAAGTGTTGGAAAGCATGTGCCTAGTAGCACATTGTTGTTTTGACATCGTCCACTGACATTGACATCACCTGCTGTGTCTCTTCCAGGGACTCGCGCTCTCCAGAAGAGAGACGTCATGATCGGAAGAGGAAAAGAAAAGGATCTTAACGTCTCCACCGGGGAAAACCTGCATGCTGTGTTTATTCCTGAACCCGGCTTTAGGGTTTGAGGCACATGGGCTTAAGTCCACTGTGGGACACACTTCTCTTTCTCTCATATAAATTTGGAGGTTTTTTGTTAGTTATCAATATTTAAAGAGAACAAGGCACAACATTGGGGGAGAAAAACAGGTCAAGTATGTACCACCAAGTGAAGTAGTCCTAATTGTCCATTAGAGACCTGCTGATTTTTGTGTATTTATGCCTTATTGGAAGGATTTGACGCCGTTCCCATGACGCTTTTATTTTCCTGTTTTTATGCTTATGTTTACATTGTAAACAATACAGTATTGTTGCAAATAAATTCAGTGTTGTTAATTCTTGTTTGGATCTGTTTTAGTGTTGTCTTTCTCTTTCTTGTCTTAAGTTTGTTTCTGTAATTTAGTTACTACAGTGGTGAGCTGGAATATATATATTTGAATTGGGGAAAAAAAAAAAAATTTTTCCAATTCAAATCTTTAAAATATTACTGAAATGAAAGCAGTGGCAAAGTTGGCCAGCATGTTGGAATATTCACATAAATCTAACTGGGACTTTTTCAGGAATCACACTAGGATTATTATTACTAAGTATGATTATGATTCATGATTACAGCAGCAGCACAATATTATGGGAAATATGAAGAATTATTAGAGGAAAATTAGTCATTGTACTGGAGGCATGCCCAAATTCCCATATCAACCCAGAGAAAGTGATGGAAGTTGAAATGTAGGGATGACAATTAAATGAGAAGGGTGTTTATTTTACAGTACAGGTTATCTCAAGTCCTGGAAAGTGACAGCTTTTCTAACTGCAAGAGAGTATAGTTGACTCTTGTAATGGCAATATGTTATATAAAGATCTAAATAATTTAAATGAAACTATGTTAAACAGGCTGGAGTTGAACATATCAAGCTTTTGGTTTGTTTCCATATTGAGAATCAGTAAATGATCCAAAAGCTCAGTCAGTTTTCAAGCATAATTTAGCCCATTAATGCCTGGTGCACTGGAATGTGTGGCTCAGAGCTAGAATGTGGAGGGAAAGCTGGAAAATCCAGTGGAATATGTACAACACAAAGGGCTCCCATGGAAGTGACAGATATCCAATATTTCTTCATTTGAAAGCTCATGAGTTTAGTTTTAATGCTCTGTTATTCCTCACTGGCGTGTTCTATAGAAATGGTTGACATATGAGAGGAGCGCAGAGGATCTGAAGAGCTACCTGTTGAGCCCATCTCAGGCAGCCTCAAAGTTCCTCAGCAAACTCTTGAAGAGGTCTGGAGGTCTGAAGATTCTAATGGGTATGCTTTGAATCTCCCTGAGTCATGAACTCTCATCAGGCTAAACTCTGTATGACTCAAGGGAAGACCAAAAGAATGTAAGCCAGGGGTGCCATAACTGGCACTTTTTTTTACCATGGGGTCAAAGGTCATTGACTTTCATGGAGACCATAGAGTATACATGTGAACATTGGTAGATTTGTTGAATTGGGAGCATAATGAACAATATGTTTATTTTCATTTGAGTAGTTTGGATATGTTTTGCAGCTTTTATTGAACTAGTTTATGAATTACACTTTTGTGTTACGGTGGGCTTGTCATGCATGATTGCTGATAAACCTTGGAGTTGGATTTTGGATTTTTTCCACATTAATTTAGTTGAACTATGCCACACATAGTATATACAGAGCTGTCTGAGGGGTTACTGTATATATCATATATTTCTATTATTTATACCTTTTTTAGCCTTTAAGTCACTCACAAAGACATGGCCCTCAATCCAAATATGAAACAGACATACACATGTTTTTTTTCCAGATTTGGATAATTTCTTTGTATGGTGCGGTTGGGCGTCTCTGAGAAATCACATTTCGGTGAGATGCCAAATGAAAGCAAAGATGGTGGAATGGTCTGACTCCTTAGAAGCGCTGCCATAGAGAGGGCGGTTTTCATCAATGACCAGTGCCTCTCTTTATCTCTGTCCCTCAGTCTCTCTCTCTCTCTCTCTCTCTCTTTCCCAGTCTGTTAGGAGCACTGTTTGCTCTTGGAGTCTCAGGTATTTCTCACCAGGTTGAGGAGAGGAGGGAACTGAGTCCAGTGCTACCTAGGGGCCCGAGCTGGATACGGGATCCCTAAGGAGAGAAGAGAGTGAGAGAGAGAGAGAGAGAGAGAGAGAGAGAGAGAGGGAAGCAGAAAGGTGCAGAGGACTACACTGTCTGCAGGTGGTATAATGGTGTAAGGAGGGCCTCTTAGGCTTAGGATTCGTTGATTTATTTTTGGCTAAAATCTCCACTCGCAGTGGGACAAGCGTCTGTGGACAGTAGCTACCCACTGACCCAGCCTGTGGTCATGCCAGCATCCAAAGCAAAGGTAAGAGGTCTGCTTTACTGCAGCACTTCAGCTGACGTGGGCACTGGGTATACCTGTTGATGGTGCTTCACTAAATGCAGATGTTCCAGTCAAGTTATGACCTGGTGTCATTTTTCCTTTGAGACAGCCATACACTTTGGTACAGAGGAGATGAATGTGTTCAATGGGAACTGGAGAATATGAATGTTTGGCATGCTGTCCCTAGATGGGAGATTGTCTGTCATACACCATCCTTTAGTCTTCATCTGTAATGCATCTGATTCATCAGTGGTTTTTTACATTTCTGTAAAATTTACATCTTGTAGACCTCAATGATTTTGACTTCCAATGTTGGTTGGACATTGCAGGTCAGCTTACATGTGGAATAAGATTATTTTCTTAAGTGAATTAGAAGCAAATTAGAGCTGTTAACTAATAAACTTTTGACAACATGGAAGGAGATTTTATTGTATTTACTCCACATACACTACAGTATTGCTGCATTGTGCCTCGGAGACTGGAATTTGGAAGATGGCTTTATTGATTAAACCTTTGCAGAAGATGCTTTATTAACTCTTCAGTTTGACTTAATTTCTGCTTAATTTTTGCTCTTGATGAAGTCAAATATGCCTTTCATTCACAGGTCTAGTACTTATTCCATTCACCATGGCCCTGGTATTCTCTTTTTTGAAAAGGCTGTTGTCTGGTACCTTTTTTTACTTAAACCACTGGATTAAGAAATCTCCCACTCTATTGCAATTTTATTTTTGTTATGTAATTACGCCAAAAAAATTCAGTTACCTCACAATATAAATTATCTTCAATGATTAAAAAAAATTTCAATTTTTTTGAGCCCTAGATATCTAAGGGTTATGGAGATTTTTTGACTGGTAAAATAGCACCTCCTGCTGGAATGCAGAAGAGTTCTCACCCCTTGCAACACCTCTGTGTCCCTGGAGGCCTCCGGGTCTGGATCAGTACACCGCTGGTAAACTCCACCTCCTGCGCTTGGGGTCGGTACAGCAGAGCACTCTGAGTACACCTTAAACCCCCCTCAGTGGCCAAAGCACAGGGCTTGTCTAGATAGCATGAATTGAATGATCTCTCATCAGACATAACAAAGACTGTGAGGGGTCGAAACATCTGTTTCACTCATGCAAAGAGTGTGTCAGAGTAAATGACTTTCTTCAGCTCTTCAGCTCTTCTTTGTAATTTTCAGATTGTGTTCTAAATCATAGTTTTTCAAACATTCATTGTTTTTCTGTTTTGATGCATTCGCCTGGACCAGTGCATTAAGACCTAGATTGTACTGCGTGGACTTGACTGTGGTCTTACATTTCTCTGAATATCTATGGACATTACAGTTACAGTCCATGATTAGGCATTGAAGATGAAGAAAAAGTTGTCAAAGGCAAGGTTTACTGAGGAGAAGAAAAAGAGAAGTAAAAAGTGCCTAGACACAGTCAAACACAAAGGTCACAGTGGATAAATTGTGAAAGGGTTTCCTTTGTTTAAGACATTTATAGGAAGGGGAGAAATGCCTCAAAACCTCACTGTAAGCATTGTGGAATTTACATAAACATTCCAGCAGAGCGCAAACTGTTCTCAAGTGCTGCATAATACAGGTTCTTAAACGTGAATAAGAAAAAGTCTCTTCTCGCGCTCCGTTTCAGGCCCTTTCGGAATGTGGGACCTTTCTGAGAATTCCCACTTTGGCTCTCCACTGTCCATCTGCGGTGAAGTGGTCAGAGCCGGCCATTTTCAAATGCAGAAACCACTGTGCCTTATCTGAACCACCAGTGAGATAAAAAGGAACCCAGGATAACTTATTATCATGGTGAATTCCACAACCAGACAACCAGGCACTGTATATACAAGTTGCCTCTTGGGTGTGCACATGAGATTGAAAGTCTGCTTTGTTACAAAAAAATTATTGTTTCATAATCTATTGGGAATTTTTAAGGAAGCTACTGTACATTAAAAAGTACATATAAAAATATTTGTGTCATGAGTGTAGTGAATAATAACATATTACTTTCCCCAAATTACTCCAAAGAACTGTTGCTTTTCACATTCTGCTCTTCAAAACAAACCACTCCAAACAGGTCAGTGAAGAGCAGATGATTGGGGGTACTAACATTTTTCTGGGTAAGGGTCACGACTGCGCATCAGTTTTTACACATGCAGAAATGTCTGCATTTGATGTCCCTGCTCCTCACTTCCTGTTCTCTACTTGTTGGCTGGGTAGACCTCAACTGATCCTTTGAGTGTGGGTTTCTGGGGTGCGTGTAATAGGTCACCTGACTACGGGGGCTGACAAGAGCTACTCCACATGCCTTTTTGTTTTTTGTTGTGGTATAGTATGCTGACATACAAAAAAAAATCTCAGGGTCATGGGGTTTCAGGTTCAATGAACCTTGAGTGCTCAACTCCATTTATCACAAAGAGAGACGATCCATCCTGTGAGCTCTCCGAGTTCAACTAAGGAGCCAGTCAATTTAAAGTTTTTGAACTGACGAGGTAAAGCTGTATAACTTTAGATTCATATGTGGCATAACACAACCTAAGTGATTTTGTAACATAAGAATGTTTTATGCTTCTTCAATAATTTAATTAAAAGAGAATATTGCATTCAAGTAATTCAATTAATGATTATCATACATGACATCCAATCGTATTTGTAAAAGTGTGATTTAGAAAAGTCTTTTATAAGCAAACTTTGTTGTAGAAAGCATTTGTATTTTTTTAAATGATATTTTTCTAATTATGTTTAGTTTTGTCATAGTGGATGAAGACAATATATTTAATGATGATAATGATGATGATGATAAAGTCTCATGGGAAACAGTCATTGACTTCAGATCTAGAAGAACAACCTTTAATTTTATGATTCTGTAATGACGACTTTGGTGCAGTACATTAAATAGCCACAAGAGGCAGGTTTGTTGTCATTTCAAGGATTTTTAAAAATCTACAGTCGTGCTTCTGGTTTTCAGTGATATATCTACAGTATTTTCAATACCAGTTTGCATTTAAAAACCCCCTCATAAGCCCTTCTATACAAAGTTATACCAAGATGGCTAAAATCCTCACAACAGCATGTTACTTTTTCCCAAACAGGCAAAATACATTTACAAAGTAAATGGCAGCAATGAGTACCATAACTCTCAATTCTTTGCAGGTGTTCCCCTGTTGAAGGATCAAAATAAGGACAATAAGTGTAGCATTAATTCATCAAGTTATTTTCATGAAGTATTTTAAACACTATTTGTTAGCACTTTTATGCCCTTCTCTTGAATTCACTGAATTTTAACATATAAATGTAATTGCAAAGAAGAGAGGTTACCAACATATGGCACGACCATGGGAATGAGGAAGTGCCAGATAAAGCACATCTCTCCTTCATTTAGGATGTTGTAGTCTGGTGCCCAGACCAGTCAGAGGAGAGAGAGCACCGCATAGAGACAGTCATCATCCGCATGTTGTTCTGGGTAGACAGAGATGAATTAGCTGGGTACTAGAGGAGGAGAATGTGACGATTGCCTTTCTTTCTTTTTGCTCCGCTGCTCCCAGGTGACCCTGACCTCCCGGCTCTGTGTGTTCCTGCTGTGTGTCCACTATGCCCTCGGCCAGGACGAATACTCCGCCTACCACTCAGGTCAGCATTTCTGTGTGCTTTTCACAATGAAGGGAATTCTCTCAGGAAAGGTCCATACCACCCATTGGAAAAAACTTCACGTTATAGGCACTTCCATGACAGTGAAAAGCTGTTCAGAATCTTTAACATTCAACAGTCAGACATACATTACAAAACGTTTTTTATTGAAGCATCTACAAACCATACAATTCTGTGCTTAATTTGTTTGCTTATTAATAATAGCATATAGCAATTTTCGTTTTCTGTTTATTCTGATTATTCTACAATACCACATTTTCTTTCATTTTTCTGACCGTATCGCCAGAACATGTTTAAATCATCTTTCAATTCCCATGGTTATAATAGTTTACAATGAAGACCAATGGTGATCAGTTTGAACGATTCACCAGCCCTATTGCTTCAAATTTTTCTCTCCTGTGTGGTTTGTCTTGTGATCCTTAAAGGCCCATTTTATTGATAAAAAACAGTTATCTGAAAGACATGCAAAGTGTACATTATTGTGTGGTGTTTTGTCTAACTGAATTGTGAAATTATTGGTGTGCTCTAGGTGACTTCCTGGTCCATGTCTAGTACATTTTACATATTTAAATGTGCCCTTTGACCAGCCACCACTCTCTCTCTGTACTGAGTCTTACTCCCTCCTTTGTGTCCTTACTGACTGTTTACTGATTATCAGGTACTGCAGGGTTCTTTAAAGCTTTGTGGTTCTGTTTGGTTTAAGGTGATGAACATGTGTACGAGGGCTCAGTGGTAGACAGCTATGAGGAGTCTGGATACCCCCACCCAGGTACTGTACTCAAATCATTTTGTTTATGCAAATGGTGCAAATCTGTTCTGTACACTACAGTTTATAGAATTTCCCAAAAAATTCCCATAGTACAGTTGTCACGGTTGAACCAAACCAAAACCAAGACCACCAAAGAAAAACAAACTACATAAAATAGTAAGGTGATTACAGGTATTTTTTAAATGATGAAACTGGATTTACTGACAGTGGCTGGATTTTTAAAAATTTGAGATGATTTTTATTTCATTATTTTCTTGCACCTGTGATTAAGTGTCAGCATGAAGGACATGCATGCCTCAGTCGAAGAACACACTGATATTTTATTCCACTCTATGTGGGCATAAAGTATATTGCTTAAAATCGACATATACAACAATATTCTGAGAGTAAAACTGAGAATAACTTAATATAATTTATCGTATTCCTTAAAAATAAAGCAATTCACTATATCTAGCCAAAACAAAAAGCTGGTCTTTCCCTTTAGTTCAACTGAAACCACAATTTTTCATTCAGTTGTTTTCAAAGATGTATAGAATTATTTCTCATGAATACAATTAAATATGAGGATACTCATTTACCTCATTTGTATGGTTGCTTCTCATGGATGTTGGGTGTATATTAGATGTAATTTTGTAAAGACCTTTAAAAACTAAAAACAGAATTTTGCTGGGTTGCTGGTAATGTCTTTATGCTTCCAAAAAATAAACATACAATCATGAATGCGTTTGAGGTAATGGTATAATTTAATTTTGGGTATAAATGGGTATATATTGATGGCCTTTAATAAAAGATTACTGTGAGGTGAAAAAGCAATGGAGAGCTATCTGAAACATGGCCGCATGCACCCATCTGTCACACAGTGGAGTACCCGCCCACGCCCGGGTACGGGGAGCCCACAGCCTCAGGCTACGACCCCTACGCCCCTGCCCCCACTGTGGTGACCATGATCACAGAGGAGACCTACCCCTACGCCACCACCACCGAATCTTACGACTATGCCAAAGAGGTGACCACCATGACGACGCAGGTCCCGTATGAGTACGAGGACTCAGATGGCGACGCTGCGCTGGGGGAGGAGGGGCCCACAGATTGCGACTGCATGCCTGGAGAGCCTGGTTTCGCCGGATTCGCCGGACCCAAGGTACGCCATCTCTCTCATTTGCCCTCTCCTCTTTCAGATGTTTCAAAAGACATCAGGCAACACAGTGTATGGTCACATGACATTCAACAATGACTCTACATTACTGCATTTTACTACACTGACTTCAGTGCTATTTTATTTACTGAGCAGCATTGATTAGAGGTTTATGCATATTTATGAAAGCATGTATGACTAACGTTCAGTATAGTGAGATATTATCTACTGTGACATTATATTGCGACATTATATTAGCTTGTATCATTGTTGTGCAATTCAGCGGTGTTACCACTTAAGAGTAACTAGAATATAATATACTGTCTACACATGGCCACATTCTGCCACATTGGCATCACATTCTGTAGTATGCTCACATGCACACTCTAGTAGATGGTAGAAGCAATACAAACCTGTTACTTCTTCAGAATTTGCTATAACCAAAACATGGCTTTTAACACTTCCAATAGCTTGGTAAAGTCATTATGAAAATATCTGACACAGCTTATGGCTGTGGTCTCCTCTGCTTGCAGAAGCCTAGCCTTGCCATACTATTCTACATGAATGATTGCTGTTGGATCACTGTCATATTGCGGGTGTAGTGTAATATTGTAATCTATACAATATGACAATCTACAGTATATGCTCCTTTCATGGTAGTCTGCTGGCATTTGAACAGAATTGTTTGGTGACTGAGTTCAGTGTTGTGTTGTGTTGTGTTGTGTGTTTAATGTGTCATCCCAGGGTGGCAGAGGACTTCAAGGCAAAACTGGGTTTCCAGGAGAACAGGGACGGGAGGTACGTTCTACTTGGAAAAAGCTAACACTTCACTTGATTTGCAAACATTTTGCAAAGTTAAGGACAAATGTTGACTAAATCCAGGGCTTTATTTGCATGACCATTAAAAGTGAAATTTGTAGTCTTAATCAACATCGGAATGTCCCATCTTTCAGGGGTACAAGGGGACAAAAGGGGTTCTTGGAAGAGGAGGAGACACAGGGCCAGTGGTAAGCTCACACCACTCAGAGCAACATTTATGCAATTATGTGTAATAACTTTTATCCTAGCTCATTATTAAAACCCTATATCAATACTTATTCAAGTCCCATATATTCACCTTTGTCTTTTATTTGTGTTCTGAAAGTGCTTGAGAGCTTTATGTAGGCCATTTCCCAGCCTCTTTCACACCTGGTGCATCTGTGAGTAAGAGGCTGCTTTACAATCTCAATGCTTCCAAACAGAGTGCTTCTCATATATCCATCTCTCTGAGGGTCACAGTGCACATGTCAACTTCTGTGACCTATGACCTCCTTTCTCTTCCTCTCAGGGTGACCCAGGTCTTGATGGTGCTGAAGGTCCGTCTGGGTACTCGGGAGCCATGGTAAGTCCAGCTCAGGGAGTTTAATCACAAATTCATCGCCCAGTTACTCTGAATATGAGAATGTGATCATTTGTTAAGGTGGAGAAATGTTCACATTTTCACAGTGTAGTGATCTTTCTGTTCACAGGGTGAACCCGGGCTACCTGGGGGTGTAGGAGAAGGAGGAGACCCTGGTGCTAAGGTAAGAGCCATGATTGGTCAAAGGGCAAGACCACTCCCACAGTGGGCCTGTGGGCCTGGTAGCAGTGCGGATGTCACCATTAGAGTCCCTCACTGACCCATTAACAGGGTGGGAGGAAAGATAAATTAAACACTAATATGCAGAAATCAGTGCTAGCCACTAGTTCTACAAACTAAACACCACTATGGATCTAAATGATAGATTCATTGAAACATTATCATCTTTAAGCCAGTGGTGAACTCTGTGAGCTATAATCTGATTTTTTTAGTCAGGTTACTGATAACAGTTCATTAATTTTCTGTGAAATAAGAATAAGAGAGATATTCTGATTGTACTATAGATAGCTTTGTGGTTCACCTTATTATACAGAGATAGTATCCTCAGGTTATGGACCATTAATATAAAAGTTGTTCATCAAAAGCTTTTGTAATTTCCTTGTGACTACAGGGAGGTTTCGGCATGGATGGTCCACGTGGGGGAGTTGGAATCAAAGGAATGATAGTAGGTATCCAATTTTCTCTGTGACCCTGTGAAAAATCCCACTACAAATACAAGCACATTGGGGACAATGGGATATTAAATATGATCCTGAGTATTAATCAAATCACAGCCCTTATCCCCAAAAAAACATGCACGACATTTTCTGTGTCCTGGCATGCCTTCCTAATTTCTCTCTTGTGACATAAGGAATTTGAATATATATACTGTGAGTATGCACACAAATATGAATACCTTAAGAAAGAAATCAGTACTCATATAGGATAAGGTAACCACCTTGAGTCAAATATCCACAGTCCTCTTATACGGTATGTGCCACTTCTGACCTTATGAAATGTATAGCCTGTGATTTGTGGCATTACCTATGGACTGTCTTGTTGAGGATATGGCTCTTAGACACATTTTACAGACATTTTACCCTATTATTTCCTTTAAAAAAATTACTGACACTTTTATATGTTTTCGAGTTCACATACATTCATACATATATTTTTATACAATGCAAGTATGAAAGTGATGTGAAAACAATATAATATTCAACAGGATACAATATGTATCCCTCAGGGCATTGCTACATAACATGTAGCAATATTCATTATAAATGAACCTTAGATCTAAGCAGATATTGCTTTAATTGCTCATCAAATGGACTGAAATGGCTTTTCTAACTCTAGGGTGCGGCTGGAGCGGCGGGGCGCCTGGGCACCACCGGTACTAAAGGTGTAAAGGTAAACCTGTCACCCACCAATCAGACATCAGTCAAAGCAGTCTATCGCCCCCCCTTATCCTGTCTCCGAAACAAGAGGAATGACTGTTTTAATTTAGTTACTTATTATGTGGCGCTGGAGGGTATAGGATGTTTACATGAGTTTAGTCAATATGTACATGCTATATTTGGTCAGCTTTAAAAGCCATTATGTATCAGGTAGATTAAAGAACGTGCCACCATATTTAAGGACCAGGGTCACACTCATAAGATAATGGAGCCACACTGTTCACATTCAACACTTTAACATGTCAGACTCATAACTTGTTAACTTTATGGGACCACAAACAATAACCTCTGAGGCAATTATCTGTTCTCATCTGGGTATTTGAAAGTAATTAAACAATGAAGAGGGTGATTTATTAATCGCTGAGCTGTGAGGCAGGAGTTTTTCTTGACACTTGTCAGGATGATGGACTTTGGTGGAAAATGTGACAGGTGATGTGGATTGTTGGTATTGACAGGGATCAACTGGAAAACTTGGAAAAATAGGAATTGATGGGCCAATGGGAGAGAAGGTAGGATTCTGAACCATCCTCACCATGTGACTGTTTTTCTGAACAACCAATAGGAAATGATCATTCCACAGTGAGTGATCAATACCCAATAGGAAAGTTATCTTTTACACACTTTGTGAAATACACTGATGGAGACTGAATTGCAGTGTGATTGTGTGAAGGTTTAATGATAACTGAGTTGTATCCCTGAGATAACATCTTTATCTTAAATATCTCTTCCACTCTCACAGGGTCAGATAGGAGCACCTGGATTCTCAGGAGACATCGGGGAGCCAGGCTATCTTGTAAGGAGATGCCATTTGTTCAGCAGAAGTTGTCCATCTTCACCTCAATGTACTTTGAGACAAGTGAATAACCAACTGATTCTTTTGAATTGCTTGTTTTAGGGATACCCGGGCATTCCAGGAGACAGAGGGGAGTCAGGACTGAAGGTACAAACAAATAAAAGTCATTCTAATAAGTGTAAATAGCTTGCTGTTGGCTGTATTGCATTATGATAACATGGTCAGGAAACACATGCTTGGTTTTTTTGTGGTGATGTGAAATCACGAGGATGCCTTCTGACTGCTCCTCTGTCACCAGGGAGACCAAGGGAGAGGCGGCCTGCCGGGCAGTGATGGGGAGCCCGGTGAGGATGTGAGTCCAAGCTTAACTTCATACCCGAAATTTACACATGGATGGCCCTCACACCCAGACACCTGCACTTAACTATGGTTTACCATGGTAGAAAAAATGCCTTACTGTTTGTATCTCCCATTTGCTTTTCAGGGTCCTCTTGGAGTCCCAGGTGTGATTGGTCCACCTGGCTCTTTTGGCATGAAGGTACATTGTGGGTGGGGGTGGGGGTAGGGGGGTCGACTGAGAAGAGGTGAATTTAAGATCTGCGATTATGTCTTAATCTTGTATAATTGTGATTTTTGTTTTTTTTGGCTGGCAGGGTGTGAAAGGTGACCCAGGTCCCAGAGGGCCACCTGGGAGAGTGGGAGCTGGGGTAAGACATGAGGAGACAACGCTGTTTGCAAGAAATGCTTTGCTCTCTATAAGGTTTAAGGAGATCATAACAACAACTTACCAAAACATTTTTTTCAATAAGCTGTTTCTGTGGGAGTTTTTCTCAGCATATTATTTTATGTCTATAAATGACTAAAAAATAAAATACAAACTACATAATATGAGAATACGAGGAAAAGATACGTGGGAACGCGTCTTACAGAAAATTTCCCCATTGGTTTCAAGAAAATAAGATATTGATAGTGTGAGTAGTTTCACTCACAGAATGAAAAAGCTTCTGTCATTATTGGAAAATGAGTAAAAAGTAAAACAGAAGAGCAACAAGATTAAGTTAGGTTCTCAGTGATATGACAGAAAAAGAAAACAAACCCACTGCTGTTTTGAATTTATGAAACATGGGTAACATTTTTTCCAAAAAAACAATAGTGAATTTCACAATCTATTTCAACTTTCACTTGCAAAGAGTGCTGTCCATCACTTAATATATTGTGTTAAAATAGTGGGCGGAACATGTGACTGCAGTTCCACGTGACTAGTGTGGGCTGAGATTCATATTAAAACGCACTGGAATTTTCTGTGTCCCATGTGACTTTGACCTTTCTGTATTTAGAAAGAGGAAGGATCTTTCGGTGGTGTCCCATTACACGGGTTGTGTCAGTTTATAAGCTCAAAACAGGAAATAGATTCAGTTTCAGGGACAATCCCTTTAATTCCAAAAAAATGTATGTCCATCATGAAAAATAATAAAATGTCAAATGCTATAAGCTGTGAGCCTGAAATGATTACTTCTTGAGCCAGGTGCTTTTTCTGTAATGACTGGTATGTATCGTATGTGTCGGGGTATTGATGTGTAGCCTTGATGGTTGTATGCCTCTGGTATGTTTTTGTGTCAATATGCGCCATGGTTACCTGTGAGGTCATTTTGTGTTGAAGGGATCAACGGGAGGAAGAGGGGATCCAGGTTTACCAGGCAAACATGGCCCAAAGGGCCTGCAAGGACAGCCTGTGAGTATGCAGTCTCAGAATGACCTGCAGATGGACAGTTTGATGCTTGTATCATAACAGTTAATTGAATCATCAGTTTCAAAATTTCAAATTTTCCTCCACAGGGAGCTAAAGGGGAAACAGGCCCAGATGGTGATAAGGTAATGAAATGTCAATGTAACTACAATGTATCACTACAGTAATGTCTCACATTTTCAAACAACCATACTATCAAATATGAAAAGGAAGAACCTTGCATTTCTTCCACCAAAATAAATGGCATATTATGTTATTATCTAAAGCTGAAAAAGTATTGTAATCAAGTGAAATTAAGACACAGGTGCATAATTTGTTATTCATGTGAATACATAATGGTTCCAACCTGATACCAGATTTTGTATTTTCAGCCACGTTGTAAAACATTTTTTTTTTAAATATGTCAAGTTTGAGTCAGGTTTTGCCAGACAAAACCAGGTGAGTGTTTCATCTGGAAAAAAGATGAATTTGTACATGTCACAGGTTTCTCATATCTCACTGGAAAACCCCAAAAAATGCTATGACTTGCTTTGGCTAGAATAAACTCATAAAGCTTGGCACCGGCTGCTTATAAACAGAAATAAGACTGCACCATGCAAACAAGGAGCCATTAGCCCATTATGCCTTTCACTGTTATGGAGAAAATGCAATGTGGCATCGCTGGTGGATCAGCAACTTGGCATTTGTGACCCACTTAACTTTCATTGGTTTACAAAGCACCTATCATGATACACGGCCAGAGCAAACAGCATTCTGCTTAAGGCTGCCATTTTTATAGCGGTCTCACCTGTTCAAGGTTGGCATGGGTAAGCTGTCTTTTGTCTTTGGTGTGCTAATAAAATGATTTTGTTTCCATAGGGCGCTGTGGGCAGGCCAGGCATTAAGGGTATGAAGGGAGATAAGGTAAAACACTGCAGAGGCTAAACTATGTTACATTTTGGTATTTGTAAATATTTTAGAAATACTCTCTTGCTCTTTTATACATTGCTTGGTGTAAATCCCTGTGGTCCTTTCCTTCTGCTCTAATAGGGTGACGCTGCTGACCGAGGTGACAAAGGCCAGGTCTGTACACCAAAAACTACTTATTTAGACCAAATAAATCTGCCCTAAATCAGTACTAAATACATAAAGCATTTGCCTTTTAGCTTGTTTACTTGATTGATTGTCATCATCCATTTATCAGTAATGTAAGTGGGCCTATATAGGGCTGTTGGTTGGTTAGTGATGGTCTGTGATGGTTAAAATGTGCACTATCTCTGTGCTGTAGCGTGGAGAGAGGGGTATCTCTGGCCCTGATGGCCCTGTTGGACGTGTGGGACCCCCAGGTATCCCTGGATCCCGGGGTAAGCCTGGGCCAGCTGGGGATACCGGAGTGCGAGGCTCAGCCGGAGTGAAGGGACTGCCCGGTGCACCTGTGCGTTTACAAATCTACTCTTTACTTTACTTACAGATGGAGACAACTGCCAAGCATGACTGGTCAACCTTTTCATTACACACCTCACTGGCAACCTTGCCTGAACAGTCAGAGCAGTTAACAGGCACCCCTCTGTGATGTTACGACTGAGTGAATGCAAACACATATACATCAGTTAATAAGCCCAGCAACCTAACCTCTTCAACACAGACACACACATTTTACTTAACGTTATCCCTGTTTTTATCAAAGGCGGTTGCCTATCCAGCTGAGACCAGTATGCTGCCGTAGTGTAAGAGTGATGTGTGTCTGAGTGTGTGTGGCTCCGCCTGTGTGATGCCAATTCTGTGCGTGCTTGTGTCCTGGCAGGGCCCTGGTTTGACAGATGAACAGGTTCTGCAGCTCTGCAGAGGGGTGGTCACAGCTCAGATCTCTCAGTACGCTGATTCTATCCGCTCCAAGTGCGCCCGTGGCTGTCCCATCAATAACCGAACTCTCATCGGCCCCCCGGGGCCCAGAGGAGCACCTGGATCACCAGGGAAAACCGTAAGTTCACCAGCCAGACCCCTGGGGACAATGGGAGTTCACCAAAATCCATTGTGTTTGAGGTCTTTGCCTTGAAGTTGGACCCCCTCTTCATTGGCTCTTGAGAGGCAAAGGCATTCTGGTTTTTCTATCCATCTTAAAATAAGCAACAAATACAGAATTTAGAATTTGAGTGAGGGTATTTATGCAATCAACTTCTCTAATCAAGCAATTAAGTAACGGGGGCTACAAAAATCAGCAAACCCGGAACCAATGACACCTCCCCTGCTTTCACCATCGTCCCCAGCCAAGTTTCGTCCCCTTAAAGATTAGATTAGCTCGTGACCACATGACACCCAGCACTAATGGACTGTTTTTGATAAAGGTCTCATGTCTAGACAGACTTCCTGTTGGACTTTCTAGTTCATCCTTTCTTTTTTGCCTTTGAACAGCAGATGTTTCATAGTTAATAGTTCTTGCACACAAAGCAGATGCTCAATTGATAAAAGCCCAGTTTGTTTACACAGTGTCACCCTGACATTTCATCCTTATGTTAGCCAGCCACAGGTACTATAAGAAAGTTAGCTGTGTGGATGTTGTGGGTTGAATAGATCAACGCCCACCTTGTTGAGAGTGATATTGGTCTCTGAACTTCCTCATGGAAACCTTCATAGCTTTTTGAGTTTTAACTCCTTCAGTGTGAAAGGATCATAAGACATGGGCTTAGCCCAATCAAATGCTTTCTGCGGAGTTGCTTTTGTTTGCCTGAGCCCAGTTCAATGTTTGCACGTACTTCAACTTCTCTTCCAGGGTAAAGCTGGGAAGGCAGGCTCCAAGGGGGCCCGGGGTGTGAGGGGACCTTTGGGTGTACAGGGCCAGAAGGGTGCTGAAGGAAATCGAGGTAGGAACCCTCCTTTTCCTTTCACCCTAACTCATCTTATCTGGACAACAGAACACCCGTAACCATTGCTTTGGCATTACATCACAGAGAATGTCTCACCCCCAGGTCATCTCCTAAAACATTTGCCCTTAGTGTTTGTTTTAAATGAACTTCCATACACATGTGCCTCTCTGCATTTGGTTGTACATATTGTCAACATGTGGCAACAAGCGATTTGTACTTGATATAATGATGCTTATAGCAGTTTACATGCACGTCATAATTCACTGAGTGATAAAACAAAAGTGAATGTAAATCAAGTAGCCAGCATTGCATGGTCTTTGCTACACGCCTAATCACTCCTTGTTCCAGGACTCAAGGGTGTGAAAGGGAGGCGCGGAGATGAAGGACGGGGTCTGCCAGGACACGATGGACACCAGGGTCTCAGAGGTGGGAACCGTAGACCACACCAACCTCACTGAACGCACGTGTCAAACTGATTAATGCCATTTCCTTAAACTTTCAAGTATGAAAATTACAAATTGCTTCCAGGTCTGTTGCCACATTACAATCTGCCTTAAGGCCCTCACCTGACCTTACAGCATCCTTACATTATCAAGCGATGCTGAGACACCGGGCAGCAGACCTGTTCCCAATGTTTCGCAAATGCTACCACAGTGCACATGCTCTGTGCTCAAATATCAGGAGTCCGCGGCAGCTGGTCTCTTATAACAAACTGAACGTTTTATCTAATTACTGTGGCATCAGTGAATAGGTATGAGAATCACTATGATATGATTGGATGAGCTGACTAATTTCTTGAATTTGACAGGAATACCCGGCCACCCAGCGGTGCCTAAGAATGGCGCAGAAGGTGCAGAGGGCCCCCGTGGGTTCCCTGGCCCAGTGGGGCAGCAGGGTGTGCTGGGAATCGCAGGCGTGCCAGGCGTGTGTGAGGCGCGTGACTGCAGCATCCATGCCCCGGTGATGAGGAAGGAGCAAGGCCTGGTGAAGGGTCCCCTCAGTCCCAAAATCTAACAGGGGCAGGGCCAATGCCACAGGAAGGGGCGGGACTTAGGGCTGCAGGAAGAAGCATAGGTTGGGAGACCAGACTTTTCCATCAGTAGGAGTGGTTTACCAGAGAAAAAAGAGAAGATGAAAAAGAAGAAGAAACAATGACATCCTCTAAAGAACTTTAACTGAGCCTTCCCAGGCTACCAGAGAACAGTAATATTTTTTATTGTGATTGTTGAGATTGCTTTTTTACCCCCAAGACGCAAAAGACAATAGAGCATGATTTTAAATCCAGGGCAAGAGTAAAGACATCCCTCCCCCCTCCATAAAAGCATACAGGTCATGGAATTGGCAGCAATGTGATACTTTTTCAGTCTGTTTATTTTTTAAACAATATCAATTCTGTGGATACAAAGACAATAAAATAAGACTTGTAAATAATTTTGTATAGCATCTGACATACATGTACTGTTTGTTCTGATATGTTATTGTGCAAGATAAATGTTGTCTTACTTTTTTAAAGATGGACCCTCACTTTATTAGCTATTGTGCTTGGAAGTTCTTTTTGGAAAATAACATTTATGTTGCAGCCATTAGCAACTATTTAGCTGCCATGAAGTTGGAGAAGCAAGAAAGGTGGGTTTTATTTTATTTATTTCCAGGTAATGAGGTATTTGTTTGAAAAAGTCCTTTGTACATGTTTTTTTGAAAACGTAACTTCATGAAGTTGCTACTGATTTACTTTTTAGGTTTATGTGCCTCAATAGGCAATTCTGCATTAGCGTTACTACATTACATAACATACATATTCAAACTGTCACTGTGTTCTTTAATCTGCTTTCAAAAGCAGCCATGAGTTATGATCCTGAAGATTCAAAATTGGGGTGACTATTAAAGACAAAATCAGTGCGCATGCATGTGATTGCAGTATATTAATATATTTTAATCCGGACATTTTTATTCATGTCAATTTTTATAAATGTAAATGACTAAATCATGATGCATTAAACACCAGAACAAGTATAACTGCTTTATCATGCATGGTAAACATTATACATGTCTGACCACATCAAAGAGATACAGCAGAATTGGGTACTGGCTCAGATATCAGTTATTGAACTTCATACAGCACTCAGTCAGTAAATCAGTGAACTCAGTAAATCTTTCAATTCAAAACTGTCTTGGCAGCAATGTTTCACCTACTAATGCAGTACCCACCCCCACCCCCCCACACAAAAATGCCAATCATACTTTCACCTTTTTAAGGGTAGCTTAAGGATGGGAGAATAAGAATGCATTCACATATCTTAATAATGTAACCAAAAGTGTCACAGTGGCAAAAATATAATACAATCAATATTTTCCTGAGTAAAGACTTCAACCTCCTCCATCTCAAAAATATATATTTTTATATAAATTATTTAGTTCAGATAAATTACTTTAAAGTTTTTTTGATAAATTAGTTTAATGCTTTTATAAATAAGTTTCATTTTTAGATTTTTTTTTATTGTTAGACATGAGTAATCTAACATGTCATTTGGTATCATAGTCTTAATTGATGTGCTTTGATTTAATCCCAGCTAGCTGTTGGGTGAAATATCTTGGGAGATACTGGGAATTTCTATGACTCGCTGTTTACAGTGACATACTGATAAAAATTGGGAACAGCACAGACAGTGTAAAGGAAAAAACTTCCCTGGCCTTAGAAAGAGGAAGTGAAAGTGCCAAAGAGAGACTGAAACTGAAAGTCAGCCCCCACAGTATCTATGGTCATTCATCAACATTAGTATTCATTTGTTTTTAAAGCTCTAATATTTCTCTCTATTGTCTGTACATATGTAGAAATAGAGATACAGTACACAGTGGCAGTTGTAGACCAATTCAACTGGGGGGGCCAGACCAGGGCCAGTTGCTCTGTTAGAGGGGCCAGTTATATTAGACCTTATTGTTCTTAGTTTTCCTTTCCCATAACTTTTGGGGGGCCACAAGCTTGTTATCATGAGGGCACTGCCCCCCCCCCTTAGAACTGCCAGTGACAGTACAGACACCTGTACATACTTCTAGATACACACAGACATTCAATTCTCCTGATAAGAAAGTCTAATGTAAAAGCACCTCTTTACATGAAAACTGTATGTATTGGGATTTTTTTTTACCCTTTGTTTTTCTCTTTTAGGTTTTTGGTTAGACACAGAACCCTTTTAAATAACTACATAATTGTTCTGTTTCCCATACCTTCCAATGACTTTGAAAATGAACACTGGAATTTGTAACAGTAATCTTTGTTCCATATATATACTTGGTGGTTCACTTGTAGCATCATTCTTGCCCTCGACTGGAGTCAACTTGCAGTTGTTTTCCTCATGTACAAAACCAGGGTGACGACTCCAAGAATTAACAGAAAGATCACAGTCGCCAGTAACCCTGGAAAAAAACAAAGAGTCCATTCTGTCAATCGCAAATAAATGTACTTTAAATTAATTTTATATAATGTGTGGTGACCGGCACATTAATAGGATACCCTACATTTCAAAGCACCTTTACTGAAAAGTCAAGCAACACCATAGCACCAGCAAAAGAAAATCTCTGGCACTGCCACTGGCCTTGTTACTGAAGAGGACATGTCTGCAAGTGAACTGAAGATAAAGAGCAGGTTTTCCATGTTTTTCATGGACATACTAACATGCCACCTATCCCATATGCCAATCAAGACTCTAAAAATAGCATTTTTCTGATCTCGGATGGGCAGGCTTATGTTTGACAGGCTTGTTAAGATGTGGAGCTACACACATCTCTCAGCCCTGGTTGGTCCCTCTTCTGTCACTGATGATGTGTAGGGCCTAAATTCACTTCTGGTCTCATCCATCCGTAGAATCAATGAGATTTGGCAAACTCCAAGTTGTTGAATCTGTTTGTTACATTCAAAAGGAGCTTTTTTTTTTCCTGGTAGTCATTCCATATAGCGTGTTAGCATGGATGTGACAATTCATTTGGAGACTTGGTGAGCTGAGCATTCTCTTCCAAGCAAGTGGTCTGACAGGGAAATCTATACAAAAAATATAGCCTACACCAGTGCATTACCTATATGGTGATTCTTTTGGCCTTGGATCCAGGTGCTGGTTTTCCCTAAAGGAATAAAATAGGATAAAAACGTGATGTCACTTCAGTAACATGGCATGTCTTGCAAGAAATATGTTTCGAATCAAAAATCTATTCCACTGTACATTTTGTATCTCTGTTATTGGTTGCTGTTTTTCACTAACTTTAGAACATCTAAAAATATGGACATTAGAACATGGTTCATCATTTTCAGTCTTACAGTTACATAACTTACCTGTGAAATGCACCCTCACTTCCTCAACCATTCCCCCCTAAATAAAAAGGACAATTCAAATGTAAATAATTGAAGCATAACAGGATATTGTAAACACACAACAGAAAAACAATATCAGAAATGCAACTTACATGGACATTGCAGAACAAAATGAGGGTGACGTTGGCGCACTGTGTAAGATGGATCTCTCCACTGGACACTTGCACACAGGGCTCAATGCATTGATTCCTATGACAGTCAGCAATTGGCTGCAGGGGATAGGAGGGGGATTAATCTCAAATAACGTCTGTTTTACAAAACGTCTTACTCATTTTCTATTTTCCATGTAATTTTGTATTCTGTGTTCTCAATCTCAATCGATTTCACATTAAAGTTAGGGGGAGGAAGCGCTTACCTTTTCCCCCAATTGCCACGACTGCTCACACTTTGAGATGTTCAAGTCTTTGGGAATGTAAACGATGTCAAACGACTGCTTTCCAGCCTCGCACGCGTACTCCTCATACTTCTCCAGTACGGGAGGACATACAACTAGGACGATAATGAATGGGGAAATCCATTAGAAAATAACTGCTAAAACAGGGCTTTACGAACACGTTATAAAACTAGTCTTACAATTCGATGACTTGATATCTACTGTCAGTTTGTGGTTGAAAAAGTTTTCTGACTGTACAGTACACGCCTGACCCCGCTGGCAAGCGCGCAGGTGCTCGATATTGAGCCCTGGTACAGCAGTGTGTTCTGCAAATGGGCACTACAGACCCGGGGAAGGTCTAATCCGTCTTGTTTCATCTGTCTGAGTCAGCCGTACTTACGGGGTTAGTAGTGCATGTTTACTATTCACTTTGAAACGTATTCACCTCTGGAACGGAGGGGAAATCCCACCGAGTCGATTGGACTTTCTGCTGGGGAATCCCATTTGAAGACGCTAGGGACTTTCCCTTTAGATAAACATGCGTGAGCTACTTTGGGCTAGCCTACATAAACAATACTTTAGACTTTGAAGGCTATTTCAGTAATGTTCTAAACATAACGCAAAGTGGATGAAACAAAATCATTACGATTCAAATATGACTATAGATTCTCAAAAAAACTATATTCGCGCTGATGAAAACTCGACACCTACACAGTCGTGGGAGAGGTGTTCACACTTCATTTACTCACACTTCATTTACATAACTTTAGGTTGTGAAAATACACTCTGGAAAAGTGTGCAACAGTAAGCTACATACGGCTATCCAAGGTGAAGACCAAATCAGCTAGTTCAAGCGTTTTGAACGTAATTCGGTGCCATATCTTCACACAGTAGGCACTGCAGACTAACCAGCTAGCACTTTGCTTAGCAAGTAGTTATTTCAGAAATAAAAAGACAAATATGACGATCAAGAGCAGCATGCATTGAGTCGCTATCATCGAAACAGGCGCTTACCTTGACATATAACGAAAAAAGCCAACAATTCTTTAATTGTTATCATTGTCTGCAGATGTGGTATTATTAGCGGTACTGCTTAATAGTACCACGCTGTCACTATCGGTTAAGACCCGGAATTCCCTATACGTCAGTGGGCGGATTTGTTTCTCTTTTCTTAAATGGGTGTTTCACTTCAGTTGTGTTCACTACAAATTAACGTGAGCACTCCTCCACACTGTCAACTTCGCAACCATGCTGTATCTGCTTGCCCTCTTCGTTATTTGTGGTAAGATCCGAACTTCAGTGTTGGTTCACATCTCACATTATTTCTCATCAATTTAATGTTTGAAGTACGAAGTTTGTTACGAAGTTACTAATTGAAAAATCGTTCCTTGGCAGTCTCTGGCGACGACGCCGTTGGTACACTGCTGGAAGGACAGTCTCAGTGCGGCGACAGCCCGGTACTGAAATGTACTGCTGTGCTGAAACGGGAGTCCAGTACAGGACCGTGAGGTGGTACAAGGTAAGCGTCCAAGACTTTACTCTTCTTTTGTGTCTCATCTGAAGTAATTATTATTATTTATTAATGTACAATTTTCGGTAAGGTGATATAACTAATGTCTGAACAACACGATTAGCTCGACAGGCTGCATACTTACATTCATTTGTTGTGACACTCCATCAGTTTGATTTCTGATCGATTTCCATCCTCTGTTTGACATTCTTCCTTCTCGCCATTTACTCACGACCCCTTTTCGCTTGTTTAATCAGATTTTAGGTGATAGGAAGGAAACGGGTGTGTTGTTTAAGGCACTGAAAAACGACAGCACCGTCAGGATGTTTGATAACTTCGAGCGTCAAGCGTCCCTGGTGTCAGAAAACTCACTGGACCTCTACCTCCCCAACGTAACGGCTCAGGACACTGGGAAATACAGATGTCATCTCAGTGCTCCCGTCGGGGAGAGGAATGTGGATGGACATGTTTTCCTCACGGTGTCCGGTAAGTTCTTTTGCAACCGGCAAACACTGCATAGGCCTAAGTGTATACCCATGTGGAAAATGGGTTGACAGAAAAACAATGTAAAGGATAAACTTTGAATACATCTGCAATGTGTGCTGACATATCGTCATTATCCGTGTTATGCATGTACCCAACAATATATGAAATGCACTATTTAAAAGAAATGTAAAAACAATTAATTCCATTTTCTGCAAGTGACAGACATGTACGGTTGAGTAGTACATATACCATTGAAAAAGTATAAGCACTCCAAATAAATATGACTTATTATTATGCGCAAATGTATTAATCAAAATGCATTTTGGTGATTATACTTAACTTATACAAACAGTATGACAGCATATATACAAACTTTACAAACAATATGTTATTGTTCTTCGCCAGCCTGGCAGTGAAAGTGTGCTTAATGTTGTTGCATTTATCGCTTGCAGGTTGTCCGGTAGAAAAAGAAGAGAGAGATTTGATGTATGAAGTGATTGTCTGTGTTTCACTAGTGTTGGCCCTGGTGATATGTTTCTTATGCTGGGTAAGTACAGCTCAATCCACTTTGCATGGAATCCACCCACACAGAGACATACACGTAGTGACGCACATGAAAATGACGCATGCAGTGCTCTTTCCACATAGCGTGGCTAAACTATGTTTCTGGAGGAAGTCAACAAATGCTGCTAATGCTAGACTTGATAAGTCTTTTCTGTTCAATTAGATTCATATTGTACCATAAACCTTCCTATGATTCAGTCTTTAATAGTTTATTTATTGTAATCATTGTGTATGTCTCATGTCTGTGTTTCTCAAAGCAGTTGACCATAGCACCTGCAAAGAACAATACATTTCAAATCTGGGATGAATGTCAATGGCAATAGTCTATAGTTGTACAGAAACATTTAGTGATTGCATTATTATCATTAATTATTATTATAATAATTATTAATGCCTGAAATAACTGTAAGCAGGCCTTTTAATAATGTGTGATTTTGCTTTGTTATAGGTCTGTTTGAGAAATATATCGGTCCTGAGAAGCAAGAAGAAGGGCCCAGTGGATCAGACGCTGAAGGCTCCACTCCAGAAGAAAAAGCTTAAATTGATTTACACGCCTGGCGTGAGCACGCTAGGGCCCTCCACCTATCACCATGTATGCGTGTGATTCTCTGGACTTCCCCAAGTGATCACAATGGCCAAAAATAGGAAGGAGAGAAAGGGAACAGAGCTCTGCTGACAGCTGAGTCTCGGCCCTCCCGGCTAGGAGGCGGTTTGCAGCCCGAGGTTCTGAAGTGGTTGTTTCTGGTGAGCTGTCTGACTTTCCTGTCTGAGTTCTGGGAACCTAAATCAGATCATAAAAATGAAGAAAATAATCCTACCTCATTTGAACTGTGTAAGGATAGAGCATAGGACTGTCTACCAGGGGGCCCATTCCTAGATTATCTCATCCTGGCATTTCCAGAAAGGTCAATGACAAGGGCAGTCAAGATGACAGAGTGACAGTATCAGGAAAGAGAATGGCTGCCTGTTTCAAGTTACATTATTGCTGGCCTAAATGATGCTAAATGGTACTGATATTTATGTGATGTTTTCCTGTGATGAGTGCTGATATTACATTGAATTGATCCCTATTTATCAAATTAGATCAGTTCTGCAGTTCTTCGTCGCTCATAGGAGTCACCATACCATGGAACATTCACATCACTTGCTATCTTTCACATTGCACTAGATGAAGCCACAGCTGTGTGTTAAACATTAATCCAGTTGTTGTCATCATCTGATGACAACACTTTTTGGTGATTTTTGTATAAAAATAAAAGTTCTCATTATCATTGATGCACATTTTAATACTTTAATAGTTGTTACATTTGCCATGTTTACATCTGTGTGAATTTTCAACCTGTTTATAATAAACTTTGGTTTTCATAATTTTGTCAGTATTTTTGTTCATATTTTATAAATATATATATATAGGCCTACTCCGTCTCCAATTTGTTTGTACTTGAACATGTCTCACGTTCCCTATGCACTGAATATTTATGATATCTCGTCCACTGCTGACTGTTACTGTACTGTACTGCTAGTCATTTTCCAGCTCAGATAAATGAAGTCTGCCCCCTGCTGGCCTAACAACAAAACTTTAGCAGGTGTACAGTGTCCAAATTCAAATGAAGGTCTCAGTCATCTAGCTACACTATGTGTTGATGTGGCAATACAGTCATGAATATTGAGTGGTTATGAATGAGCGTTGGTTTGTAACAGTATGTAATGAGATGATTACCTTGACTGTGATATCTTAATAACAAGAGGTGATAGCTTTCAGAAAATTACATATGAAAATTAATAATAAATGAAAATGTTAGAAACATAAATCAATATTAGATTTGGGTATCTTCTCAACTTTTGCATTTGTCAGATTTGGTTTTGTAGGAAATGATGTTGGACAGAGAGATCTTAGTGGACCTTGTAAGTGATGTGGGTTTGACTATGCCTACATTGCTCTGAGTCATGCCGTGCCTCTCATGGCCTGCTCCTGCCAAACAAAGGCACTGAAAGATGGGTGTGTTTCTCTGTTCCTGTCTGGCCCCTGGTGTATGGAGCAGCACTGCAGAGAGCCCAGAGCTGTGGAACTCTGCCCTCAGAGTCCTAATGCTCATCTGCCTCCATACTGATACTGCAGTAGAGACACAGCAGCTAGTGTGCCAGATCAATATCATCACTTATCTGTAGACAGCTGGGGACTTACACCTTGGAGAACATGGACTTAGTCTGCTTTGTTGCCAAATATTTATTAATTATTTTTGTTGATACATTTTTTAAAAAGTCAGTTTTAGGTCACAGTGTTCTGACACAGTTTGTCTGTGAACCCGTTTTCGCAGCGCTTTGGATCACTCTTTGGGAGGACTCTGGGGAAGGGAAGAAGAGAATGGGATGTGCTAAATTTGAACTAGATATACTGTACCCTGGGTCTCCACTAAATTAGATCACAATTTCCTCCTGCAGCCTCTAGGTGGCGGTAATTCCCTGCAGCAAATTCTTTGCATGATTTGGATCAAGAGCAATTCTTGCTGTACAGATCATTGTTTTGGTAAGTTTCAGTGTGAAGGTTTCTAAATGTCCTCCTAATACAATATGACATGGTTTTGTGTTTGATATTTTTGTTGAATGTCCTGTTTATTGCTACAATTAGGCCATTTTTTTTCCATTAAAAGGTTGAAGTGACTTGACTCGGGAGCGACTTGAGAGGAGTGGGGCCTTCACATTTTGGATTTTTTCCTTGCAGTAGCGGTCATCTACAATTAAAATCTGCCTCAATTTTAAACCTTCAAACTTTATAAAATAAATGATTTGCGTAATAGTGTTTTTATGCATTTTATTTAATTACTGTGGCTCTGATATATTTGTGTATTTGTACAGTCCCTGGGTTCTTCTGAGGTTTGGTTTAAGAGAGCGTGCTGTATTACACAAAAGACTGTGACACATGTCAATAAGAGCTGAGGGATGGAAATGAACTCGTCATTTCTTCCTTCTCTCCAGCAGGTTGCACTGTCGAGAAAGCTATGATTAACGTAACCTTGCCAAATCTCCCGACCCGATTTTACCAAAAAAGAAATGTCATTCATTTCAACTGTGTGCCAAGGCCCTCTGTTCTTGTCAGTGGTCCAATGCAGTATTAAATTAGCAGGCTTTTTTATTTTCCCAAGACTTTTAATTCAACTTTTAATCTGAACTTTCATTATGCATTGCATTGCCAAAGAATGATTCAAAGTGATGCAAATTCATGTCCCCTAGATTTTTTTGTTTTTAGATTTTATAAATGTCCTGAAGGAATTCTTATGAAATACTTTTCTTATGAGATACTTTTCAGTAATCACACTGTAAAACTGCACAAATATAAGACATAGAGATGAATGCTGAATTACTGATGTTTTATTAAAGCTAAAATGAATACTACACTTACCCGCAAGCATATGATTTGCTTCTGTTACTTCAGTCCAATGTTGAGAAAGTCTATGTCATAGAAACCCATTTGTTGATGGTGTGCACAAGGTGGGGCAGGAGGGGGGAAACTGGCCCTTTTTTTTGCTCTGGGTGCAAAAATGGCCCTCTTAGTTTAAAAGAGTGTAACCATGGGCCAAGGCAGTCACTGGGCATCAACAGCATGGCTACTTCAGAGTGCCCTCTGAGTCTTTTGATTGATGAGGACAATTAGCCTCAGAGTTAATTAAGAAGCATAACACAAATCAAACAGTTGTAAATATGACATACTTTTTGAGGTGCCCTTTTCTAGTCTTTTTACCCTTTGCCTAAGTGTGGATAAGCCACCACTATTTGCCATTTACCAGTAGTCTAGTATTAGGATATAAGTTCACATCAACCTCAAAAAGACAACCAATAAAAATCAGTCACAACACAAAAGCATATTATTGACTTGAACATAGCAAGAAAATACATATAGAGTTGACATCGTATGGCACCCATCACATTAAACTTATCTAAATGATACCCTGGCGACTATAAGGGTCAGGGAATCACATCTGAGAAGAATTTAAATAAATGTACTTTTATTTTTCTTGATCGTATATTTTTGTTCACAGTTTTGCAGCACTTTCATAATTTTTAATGAACATCATCAAACAAATATAAACTGTAAACAAATAACTATTTTCTATTTTTCCCTTTGCCCTGATGTCACCTTGGTCACATAAACTTCCATTACAATGTGACCACATTTGTGCTGTTGTCATCATAAATCAACGTCTGAAAATGGGAATTTTAATGAGGTAATGAGTTATGTTGCATTTGCTAGCATATCAAGTTTGACACATGGAAAGAACATGCTAAATACACAGGATAGAAAAATTATGGAAATGCCAAAAATATATGTATACGTATTTACTTATATGGATTAGAGCTACTCATTGCTTTGAAAACGGATTCAATGATTCTCGGGATACTGATATGCAGGTTTTGAACTGTTTCATGTTTTGAACTATTTCAAGTATTGGATGGCCTCACTTTCCTTCAGTAATAATCAAACCCAAAGATTCCCCTGAGATGGTTGTCCATACGACAACAGATCCACTACCTCATTGAAAAGTAAAATGGACACATTTTGGCAGCATTCCATTTTTTCACTTTCTTCTGAGGTGTCCGTTATAATGTAAGTGACAAGGTGGAGGCGAACAACTCCACAACATTCATACAATGGACAAGTGGATGTTATGCCGCTTATATCATGGTTACTTGGTAGGTGTGGTCATTTCAATATAAATGATATCCTCAAAAATTTTTTCCTTGTCAAATAAATTAAAATTCATGCATTTTTCTGTATGTATCTATGATACAACTATACGTTTTTGTTGATCTTGCAGAGCCTGTTATCTCATATTTAGCACGGGTGCCAATGGTTCTGGTGTAGCCTATTCATTATATATCTGACATATTTGTGCATAATACTGTCGCTATGGTAGAGTATTTTATGGATGTCTCCCTAACACATTAAAATCTTTATTATAATTACCCTGCAGCTTTGGTATAACAGGAGATCATTTGCATTTGTGCTGCAGCAGATTTTCACTGGGGGATAGTAAAACAATTAAAATACTGCTGTACTGTATCCCTCCACCAGCTCTCTCCCCCAGACGGCAGACCAGGCCTCGGTATATGCTGCTCAGCAAAAATGCTAAAAACAGGAGGACCAAAATAGCACCATTGGCACTACTGTATGTTTTCCTGCTTGTGTCTCTGTGAAATACCATCATTCTGCTAACCTAATGGGTTTTCACAACTTTGTTTGTACCTTTAAAATAGGGCCATCAACCTCTGCAGTTAAAGTCTCCCTTATCCTTTAAAACCATGTCTGAATTTAGCTTCTGAGGTTTTACCTTGGAGATGGAAAAAGTTAGCTGTGGCTGAATTCTTCAGTTGTTTGAATGATCCATTCCAGGCCAGGGTACAGAAGAAAGGTGTGAAACTGAAGATGAGCATATTCAGATTCTGTCATTCATTAGCTTCAGCAGTTTTACTGGATCCAGAAGCCTTGCTGCAGGAGTCTGCCTGGCGGTGTGGGTCTCCTTCCTAAACCTTCTTATACTCTTTATATCTGCACCACTTCACAGATATCAGAGATGAGCCAAAGGAGAATTAAAGGACTGATGTAAGTCTCAAGGTTTCTTGGCTTTTTATTTGTGAACACTTCTGCATCTAATTTCATGCTCTCAAGTACACAGAACAGGACCCAGGTTAGGACTTGTAAAGCTTATCTCTTCTACACCCAAAACTGGGAAAATAATAGGGGGACGAATATATGCATAAAAAAATAATTATGCATATATTCTTACTCTTATCTCCATTTAGTTTAGCCTCAAATTTTGAATCAAGAAAAACATCGAAGACCATTTGGAAAATTGATTTTCTGTTTAAGTAATTTAAAGTATTTCTAGTTACACCAGCTTTCTGTTTTTCCCATTAAATGCAGGTTGAGTGATTCTCATCACGACTTTCAGGCACAGTTAAATATATATATTTATATATTTATAGTTAAATAGATTTAATTTGGAAAGTGAAACAATTTTTTTCAATGGACCACTTTTATTTGATTTATATTGCTCTCAAAAGCAAGGCACAGCTTTTCTCAGTCTTTATGTACCAGTTCCATATTTATAATATAAAATTATCTATAACAGCAGACAGGACACTATTAAAGACAAAGCGAAAAAAATGTCACCCCTCTTCTGGGTAGCCATGTTGTGCAGCTGGATTTGAGGCCTCAGAGACATTGCCATTACCTTCCTCTTAATGATGAAAAAGAGTAGATTATGATTTTGTCATCCATGTATTAGACTCTACAATAATGTCAATAGATCAATTTGATTGAATGTTGTCATAAACTCCCTGAAACTCTCAGTGTTCTACTGCTATGGTGAGGGCCCCAGCAAAGACTGAAACATTGGACAGATTTCAAATAACAGTCTCTGGGCTTATGTAGAGAACTGATGGATATTTCCATTTGGAAGCCTTTATTTGTTTCTATCCTGCTGTTTTCCACCATTTGCCTCTCAAACACAATTTCTCACAGATTTACTCCTGTTAGCTCTGGCTTCTCAGGTTATGCTATTTTATGTAGAAAACATAGCCTGGGATTCCATCCACATTTGAAATTTTATTGACAGTGGAATTAGAGAGTTTTGCTCTTTCTCTACAGTCCAGTTTGGAGAGCTAATTTTTATGATTGCTGAACTCACAAAACTTTGTCGGTGAAGACAGAAGTGAACACTTCCATTTAATTGTCAAAGTTAAAGGCAAATGTAACACCTGTTCAAGCATTGTTTGTGCTTAACTTTTACTCACAAATAATGTTAAATGTAGAAATGTAGTTGTTAGTTATAATATAACTCAGTTTCAACATGTATGTTTGCTAGAGGAAAGCTTTGCTTTTATTTCAGTTGACATACTGTACCATTTTGTGATTAATATTTGTTGTGGGGAAAATGACCATAGCAAACATATGCTATCAGCATAATATGCTGAGAAGGGGCTTCAAAAGTACCAAACGTATTTTCATCAGAACCTCATTGAACAATTTTATCTGTCATTTGGAATTAATTCACAGAAACACCAATATATCACAGTAGCAGTAGTCATACAGTATATGAGGATAGTGGTAAACACATAAATAATGATATGTGATATTAGGAAGGAAAGAAACCTTCCTTTCTGGCCATGCACTGTTGCATCTTTCCCAAACCTTCAGCTCATTATAGTGTAATCAGCCGGCTTGTGCCTTGAGGTGTTTGTGTTATGTCTGTTAAAATGCCAAAATTGTTTCTGACAGGTTTTCATGATTTGTGATGCTGAATTCACTTGCAGTTACCGAATGCATTTGCATTTTAAAGTCTTGTGTTTCAGGAAATCGATCTCATAGTAGTTTATATGTCAGTGAAATGGCTAAAAAAACTGAATGCATTTCATGCAAATCATTATAATTCACAATTTTTGTCATTGTGACAGTTAAGAATGACAGTTCTCATAAAGCTTCACAGTTTTGAGGTTGTGTACTAAGTGATCACTCTGCATTCGATTTTCCCAGCGTCCCACATTAAAGACTCTGTTACTTATTCCACCTCAGTGTCAGATGATTGCGTATAGTTCCCTAATCAATTGCTCGCTGTGACTAGCATTAAGAACAGTGCCACACTTGATAAAACCTCCTGAGAAATCAAATTAATAGCTTTATTAATGCAGGCACTGGCAAAGATAATGAGTGTGGGGTTTGCTGTAGGGAAGCCAACGCTGGCATTACTCCAGAGAGATAATAGTATCAGGGGGAATAAATGTAACTTCAAAGTGATTCTGACAATGATGTATGGGAGAGGAAAATAACTCCTCAGCGTTGTGTGTCATAGTACAGAGAAATTCTCCAGCCTAATCCACTACACAGAGATTATTCTGGAACTGAATTCAAACAATATCCTACAGAGATGGGTTAATGCATATTACTGCAAAAATACTGCATATATAATGATTACATAATATACAAGATATTGAATGATATGAATGCTTAGGTGATAGACAGGTTTCATAAACAGGTTTTTTTGAGTGAACTGATTGTGTGGGAGTCTATAAAATGTAACTTTTCTAATTCCACAAATGTTTTCTTTGGGGAGTTTCAAGTTTAAAACAAAATAGCCCAAAGACTCGTTATCTTTGCTAAGGTGCTTGTAGTGGGGATATGGATATGTTCAAATCAAGAATGCAAGTTTCGACACCCTCTGTCTAATAAAAAGCCTCTATTGTCATAATTTGTTTGGGTTTATGGGTAAAATGGGAGTGAAATAAAAATACTGCTGGCGGTGTGGTACCTTCATGGAAATAACTTAAACTCCTTATCCTAACATGACAATCACATGCTAATGCTTACAGTAGTGGCTAATGCTATTTTGCTGCTGGACTTCATGGAAAACACTTAACAATCAATCAGGGACAGCATGGGCCAGCAGTCACAAGAAAGGAGAGACCTCTTGGGTGAGAAGCCTTAGTAAGATTTCCTATGCATCACAAATATGCATGTTTGAAGTCACTCAAACATAATGGATGTGGAAACAAATTGTTAACTGGAGTAGCTTTCAAGTTATTGTCATACATATAAATGAAACAACTCTTGTTGATTACAATGGTATGGATATATTGAGTATCGAATATGATTGAACTGTTCATCACTGAAGGCTTTGCTCCATACTTAATCTTCCATTCAGGCATCTTCAGAGTCAATCACCGCGGCTGAAGCACGGGAAGCAAGATGCTGCTTTCTCATCCAAGCAGATTCAAACATATGGGACAGCTCTTTATTTATCCCGTATTGCAGCATCGCAGACTAATGAGCCGTAGCAGGTATATATATGGTGTGAGTCATACATCTTATTTATAGAGACTAATGACCTCTCAGTGAAGAGACTTGGTGAAATCACAGCGGCCCCGCAGAAGCCCTGGAGAAGACGGAGGATGATTTGTTGCACATTAGGCCGCGCGCAGTTTATATTCCCAAACAGCCCGCTGTTAGAGAGCTTTCATCTGTCACCCGTCAGAACGAGGGCTCCACGCCATCAAGCTGAAACCGCGGCAGCACGCCTCTCACGGGGACTGTGTGACTGGTTGGAGCAGACCATGCCTACTTACCTCTAAGGGATCAGCTTTGACACTTACTGAGTTGCAGAAATGCAAATCTGCCGTTATATGACATGGGCATCCATATTTCATCTGTGCATCATATGGAAATATATGCATTTGGCTTTCTGAGGTTTTGAAGAATAATGTACTTTACTTAGTCTTTTTATTTGGATAATTTGTCAATAGTTGGGAACTGATTATGTCCAAACTGTTGCTATAATTGGTAGAGTGTGTGGGAAAATGAGTGAAAAAATTAAGTAAAACCAGAAATCAATGTCCTCTTGAGCTGTGTTATGAAGAGATGGCTTTATCCCTTTTGAAAGCAGGGGAGTTCTGGCTGCTATGAAGTACCTTTGTGTTGGATCTAGTGAAGAATTCCCACAACTCTATTTTATCCCTGTTCTGAAACCATGTGCGGCATCTGTCTTCCTTAAATGTATACACTCTCTCTGCTTCATTTGTAACTTCACCTGAGGTTTCCTTTTCTCAGGTTTGCTTTCCTTAGGTTTGCTTTCCTCAGGTTTGCTTTCCTCAGGTTTGCTTTCTGCCCTTTCATCTCTCTCAATTTCACAGACAATTGAACATAGACTGAATTGAGCAAAAGGTGAATCTCATCTAGTGTACTTTTATGAAATTCTGTTTCAAGCTTCAATGATCACTGGTTGTATTTGTGTATAAAGGCTCCAAGAACAACATATTTGATGATGACATTCATATTTTGTGCTTTGCCAAGCAGTATTTTTAAAATCAATGCTATTCCCAGGTTTCCTTTTGTACCCAAGATGTCCGTTCTTTATCATTGTGACTGCATTTGTCAACTATCATTTAGACATTTTACAATTTTGATAAGGTATGCTGAGAATCAGTTACATAAATTCACTCTAATTGCCAAATTAATTTTTTTATCATTGTCTTTCTATATTTTATTTCCAGTTGGGAATTTTACATCTTTATTATTAGAAAACCATCCAAATGAACTAATAAGCAAGTTGACATTTTAAATGATAACATAAAGATTTATGAATGAACAACACAGCAGTATCTTAGAGCAGGCCTGACTTTGCTCTGTTTAGCCGTAATCACACGAGTGTATTTTTGTTCAAATGAGCATGCAAGTGCGCACCACATTTCAGAAGTTATAATATTTTACTAAGAGGGAATGAGAAATGGGCCACGGCTGTAAAAAGCAGCTCCTCTCTGTAATCTCTGAGAAGTTTGAATAGATCCCTGAATCCCCCAGCAGCTCAGTCTGTTTTATAAAACAAGAATTGTGATTAATTTCAAATATGCATTTATATGATTTTATATATAAAAATTTGAAGTCTAGCAATGACTCATGATTCACTGAATGACCAGTGACACATGAGGGCAGCACAGTGATGTCACGGTATACACAGGAGAAGCTTTGCCAGATATATCCTGACCTTTAGGAGAACTTAGTCATCTTCTTGTTCTCCTGCTTTCTGTGAAGCTTCAGTTTCACATCAGGTAACTCTCCATACAGTAGATTTTAAGGTGAAAAAAATCAATATGGCTACCAAATAATATCTATTAAATTTTCACTGAAGGCACAGAATTAGATGGCTCATTTTCCAGTTTTACTAACATCGGCTGTGTGATTCTCTCAGCGTAGAGGGACCAGAGTGTGTTCCTTGAGACTGTGATGGAATCTTGGACCAGCTCAAGCCTGTGAGAGTGGGGTGGTGAAAAAGGTCACCTATAACACACATTAAAACAGCTGCAAAACAAGATAGTAGGATACTGTTCCATGTTGAAGGAAGGGGACTGAATGGATAACTTGGCCAAATGGATAACACCTTGCGGCAGGGTCTCTTGTCAGAGAGAGAGAGAAAATGTAATTTTGCACTGCCAAACTGTGGTAAAGTAAAAATGAATTTGTTGCACAATGTTACAATAACTTTAAAACAGACACAGTTTTTATGTGAAATTTGTGTTCATGTCTCACAGCCTTGGAACTGTTAGACCCCTGAACCTCATCAGAACTGACTGTAACTGACGGAATGTCCTGTAGCCTATGTAAATTTATCAATGAGTCAGCATGCACTGTTGTTGTCAATATCATTATGGTAATGAAACAGTTATGAATGAGGGATTTGCAATTACCCTTCCCAAACACAAATGCAAATAGCACTAAAAGGAGGTATTAAAAGAAAATATGGCATCAGCTGAAGATGAAAGTATATTTCATATACATACTCCTATTAACCCCACCTCTCCCAGGCCAGCACAAATGCATTGATTTTGGACTGGGTAACTGCCAACACTGGTAATAAAGTGAAATTTGAGTGAAATTGCCTATAAGCTTGAGTCTGGGTCTTGCTTCACCTTGCATCAGTCCCAATCCCACTCTCGCCATATGTGCGTAAGCCCTCTTATGTACATCGGCTGGGCGTATTTTTATTTGATCATTGACTGACACCGAACTCAGAGCTGTCCGAGAACATGAGCGTCACTGACACCGTTTGTGTCGATTGCAGTATTTCAGTATTCCGCATTTCCTCAAGGACAAACCGAGACCTGCTTAAGCCGGTTTCCTGCTGTCTGTAGAAAAATGACCTTATCTTGATTTTTTCCATATGCTGTTACTCATACATTGCCGTTTTCAACTTTATCAGAGATATTCCCATTTGCTGATGGCATATTGAAAATTGACATTATACGGGTAATGTGGAATTTTAATTTTAATGTGCATTTTCATTTGCTCTGTAAAAATACATTTAAAAATGTTTTACTTTAAAGTACACATTTGAGCCACTGGATAGCCCATGCAGTCATAGTCGTTTGGGAGGCTTGAGCCCTGCTACTGGGTGCTCAAATCCCATTACGCTACAGCCGGAAGTCTGCAAAGGCAAGGCTGAGCCGAGGGAAGATAGAGGTTATGCTGGCTCGGTTTGTTAGTCTCGTCACTCTCTACCAGCTGCCCCTGGTTGGCCGGGCACCTTCTGAGGCATGAACTGAATGTTTTTGCCCTTTATCCTGCATTTATTTGCCAGTGTGTCACTGTCTATGTGTACAGTTCTACTCACACGATCACTTTTGCCTGCTGAAAATCAGATAGTCAAAACCTAATCACTATACAGAGTGAAATTGAGCTGGCTATTTGTAAGCATGGAGACAACATGCTTTCATTCATTTGCATTAGTTTTTAATGCTACATAGCTGCATATGCTTATGGATATGCGTATGCCCTTATGAAATTGTGTAAAAGTATCAACACACATTTACTGCAATCCAGGCTGAAAACACATTTCTCAGTTGTATACAGAGGCAGTTTTCATTTTTAGGCCAGGTTACAGTTGCTAATTCACTGTCAGAAATGAAAGGTCATGCAAAATATACCTTTTAGGGAAATAATTTTAGATGATTACTGAATTCAATGAGACAGCATGTGCGTGTGAGTATGCGTGTGTGTTTATGCAAAAAATGAGAGGTGAGACTCATGGTAACTTTAATAACCTCGTTTTTGAGGGATGAATTACCAACTAATTACCATATTCATAAGGGCCTTTTTAATAAAGGTTTATGATTCATATGTGCACTTTTCGGTCCATAAATGTCATAATTATATTTGTCCAATCCAACTCTTACACAGCATTGAAGGTAGAATGCAGCATACCTTAATTTGAGCCAACACACAAATTATCATTTAAGATGACTTGAGTTATTAAAGCTATTAAACTAAACAAAATACTATTAAACTAAACAAATACTAAAAATATGACCTAGTCATATCTTACTGAACAGCCATGCTTTGGTAAAGAAATTACAGCTCAGTCCAAATGAATACTCCGGATCAGTGCAAGTCTAAAGCAGAGAGTCGTTTCTTCACATGCAGGCAAGGGGGGATTCAGCCTAGGTACCGATCAATTGATTAAATCTGAAGACTCAATAGTTGTGATTTTATACAAATTTTTTAATGAAAATTATTTCATTGCATGTTTAGGGGTTCAGATTCCCAGCTGTTTTCAGAGTTCTCAGAAGAAAAAAAAACTTAGCCCTAAGCATTAATAATAAAATGCATGCACTTTGCATAAACTGCACTGTGCATGTATGATAGTACATGCATGCTCTGAAATCGCTCTTCAACCCACAAGCTGAGCTCCATAGTTACAGAACCAGAGGTGTAGTTCTTTGTGTGTACATACACCCTGCAGACTACAATCATGGCCCCCTGGGTGACACTATAGTCACTATAGTCAGTTGCTCCTGGCTATATGACACCCAGGAGTGGGCCCCATGCCAGTGCCTAACCAACTAAAAACACTAAAGGCACTAAAAACAAGTGGCTTAGCTGGCTATCCCACCTGGGAGCCCCATGCACAGGTGCTTTTATCACCATAGAAAGGATTTGTTGTTTTGGACTCCTGTCAATTCACTCTCCTCTAGGCCTGGTTATCCACTGCTGCACCCCAGTGTGTTTCTGCATGATGAAACAGTGCAGCTAATGTACCCGCAACAGGACGGCCTCCCTGGGGATGAGAAAATATCTTGCGGAATTACCTCAGAGCCTGCAACGCAACGGTCTATTAATGCTCATGGAGATATACGCGCCCACGGCGAGTGTGGATAAATTTATCATACTGAAAATGTGGTGTCCCTATTGCTTTTTTGCACATATGCATTTCAGCTCATTTCTGACAGGCTTGTGAAGAAAACAGAATGTGAAAATCTGTGCTCATTATTAGAATTTCAGCTAGGACTGAATGTGTGTACAGAATACAGTTACTTGTCTTCTTGACATATATCAAAGTTACTTCACATTCATAACTTTGATATATATAAATTGCTTTGCATTGTGGATTAGTGACATAATATGTAGAATCAGATAAGTAAAATAATACTTATTGAATAACATCCAATAATAATCAGATTTTTATAAGGAAGGCTTGGCTGTAGGCCTCAGCTATGTCATCTTTTAATATCAATCCTATATCAGCAGTGTGTTTACAGCTTTTTTATCTGAGTGAATTGCAAAAGCATTCTAATTATATATGTGATACACACTAACAAAACAATTCATGGTGATGAACAAGTATTTGTGACAAGCTACAAGCTACCGCACATAATTTGAAAAAGAGCACTGAATGGTTTCTGAGCTGTTTGCGTCCATTCCATTAATTGACATTTTATGAATGATGCACTCTATTATTTTCATTTAAAGACTATAAAACAGACAAAGAATTGAGCACTTTCAATAAATATGATCGTTCATGGATTATGACATGTGATTCCACCACCTTTTAGGCATGAATGGTGTACATTTGTTTTATTCTCACCCCTTTCATTGTGTAAATTTCTTAGGTGCAAACTGAAGTCAGGACCTGCATAATTCAGTGGCCGGCCCCAGTTACTTGCCCCAAGTCTACATCTGTGACATCACACTCTGAGAAGGTGAGTTCAGGGTCCTCATAATTCTAAAACATTGAATAAGAGCCTCAACAAACAAAACCACTGCAATAACGTGGCAGTATTTAGACACTGACTACTGACTACCAGTGCCAATTTTTGCAGCCTCATACAAAAACCAAATTTTGGCACAGAGAAGCTGCCTGTTGTCCAAAGCCTATGGAACACTTATGTCTGGAAGGCTTTTTAAAGATTTATAAATATGTTTATCAGTTTGAAAGTGATTCAAAAGTAGCGAATGGAATTGGGTGATTTGACTTGCCATTTAAATTGCTGAGGGCTGTATCTTTACATTGTTTGGAAAAAATGTAGATTTCATTTGTTAACCAAAATATTTGTGGGTAGATTCACTGACACTGACACTAATGTACCAAGTACTGACACATTACCGCTAACAGGTGAAATGGACTAAAAACCATGCAGAAATCCCTACAGCTTTAAACATATTTATGTTACATGGTATTAAATTTGGTAAGTACAATTTTATTAGTAGTGACCTTTGTTACATGTTCAAAAACATTTTATCTTATGTTATCACATTCTCTTCTTGGTCTGTTTTGAATGGAAATTTATCTGTGTACACAGATTAAAGATTCGTACTTGATTTGAAGACATATTATATCTAGAATTACTCCATATGGAATGGTGTTTAACTGCATGATCTTCCACATCAAAGCTAGTGTTTAATTAAGGTTAAAATGCAGCAAAAGGTCAGTCTTGTGTAGCAGTGAGGTTAATTATAGTCTCAGGTTTACTGTTGCAGATGGGAGTAAAAATAGAGCAGCAGACAAATGAACTCCCAGAATAGCTTCAGCACATTCATCCAGGACCTTAATTATTAACTTATTTGTGAGGATATCTGGGAAAGTACTTTGAAAATTCCAGAAACTTTTACCTGTGTTTGGTTAAAAAACCAACCCAGTGGATATGTTAAAATTATTGAGTTTGGTCAGATTTAATCTAAAAACAGTAATGCTAAGTTCCAGGAGCAAACCTCCTTTAAATTCCTTAGGGTTTTAATTAGCAATTCAAATATTCACATTAATTAGGTGTAGCACCCAATTTAATTGGTTATCCACATCTCTCTTATCATTGCAAGCAAAATTGGAAATAGGACAGTATTTTTTTACTTTCTCCTGAAATACTCCCTCTCTCGTACTCTCTCTCTCTCTGAAAGACCAGTTTATCTTGGCACCAAACAGGCAGCCAGTGACCCGAAGGCACACAGAGCCCATACAAACATCATCTACCCGTCCTCCAAATCATTATAAGCATTGGGCATGAAATCATACTGGCACATCTCCATTCTAACTACCAGATGTTTTGAATGTTCATAAAATAAACGGTATCCTAATTAAATCTAGTATCTGCATATTTTATGGCTTTACTCTGACACTGAACTGTTTCTGTTCCATTCTTACAAACCATCAACATCATCCACAGGGGGCAGTGTTGGGCCTTAGAACAGACCTGGAGTTTGGAACACATGGAATGCGCTGTACACAGCAAGCCACACTGTGGCTTCAGCATGATCACCCTTACAATTCCTAGTGAGAGAGATGAATGACTCATTTATTCTGAAGAGAATGTAAGCTTTAATTTCCTCTTTAAAATAAATATTCGAGGGTCTTTCCTTGGGGAATTACACGGACATGAAAAGAGGCGCATGTAAGCTTTTCCCTCTGGAAGGCGGATTCTGAGCTTGCCTGTAATACAAGAGACTCTCACATGAGACTGTTTCCTTTTTAAAAATCCAGGGGCAGACTCAACCTTGCCTTGAAAGGTTACATGGAAACATTCATAAACATTGCTTTACTAGGGATCATACAGAGCAATTTCAGACACAAGCTTACCTGACTGCAGGCAATGCATCAACTGGTCCGTATGGTTTGGATGTTTTAGGGTTTAAGTGTTAGTTAAATCTTAAATTCATTAAAAATCAAATAAAATTTAAAGTCCAAAATAATTAATGCTGAATCTCTATGCAACCTCCAAGAACACTTATTTAATATATGGACTGTCAGTGATCATAGTGGGTTGTTATGTGATATATGTGATGGGAGCATTAAAGAGTCATTTTAATGTATTTCATTGATTAGGTGACTATTTTTGGAAAAATCCTTATGGGGAGAAGATGACAGAAAGAAAAATGCTCATATGTTATGTGATATCTCCCCTGCTAAAAACATTATTGATGTCTTACTCTACAAGATGGCACTATTCAAGGTGCTTCAAACACTGTGTTATATCAATACACGTTTTATATTTGACATCATGATTAAACTGGATCCCTGTGGTTAGATTACATCAAGCAACATAGCATAAGTATATTCCATATTAAATGCGGTTGCTTTTCTTACAGCGTGATGTGCAAAACAGCTGAGCAAAAATCTTTTGAAGATGAAAGCTCTACGGAAAACTAATTAGAATTTATATTCAGTCGGACTCCCAGAATGCCTCTCTGCAATTTCCCTTCCTAACTGTGAGGGGACAGATGTTGCACTTCGGAATGCTGGATGAAACAAAATGAATGTATATTTCATTGAATGATGGCCTGTAAATACTTCCTCTGGGTATATTATTGTTTGTACATCTACATTTCTGGGCGGTGGGGTACAGGTGAGGATGCCTCAGAGTATATTACCAGGTTTCGTACAAAATACAAAAATGTGCTTTTCCTTGGTCATCCATGTGAAGCAGGAAATATCCAGGATAAATAAAGGACAGATTTCAGTGCTAAGGTAGAAATGTTTATTTGAAAGGAGTGGCTAAGTCTGGTCCTAAAGGAGCTGGGTTTTAACACCAAAATCAGTAATGTAGAACCAAGACACCAAGTGAGGTTAATTAACTGTGTAATAAGCCTCTTTATTTGATTAATTAACTCCTAACGACAAAAACCAACAGAGCAGTTGGCTCTGTAGGGCCAGGGTTGACCTCCCCTGCAGTACTACACCTGTTAATGTGAATTACTCTTTGAAATTAAGTACTATGTAAACTTGTAAGAGTGATGTAAGAGTTTTTGTTGCCCACTATCATTACAAGAGTAATTAAAGTAGCTCAACCAATGACCCTTTTTATGAATGAATGAATGAATTTAATAAACTAAACTCACTCTTAATGAGCAACTTGAAGTGAAATTGATTATATTGATTTTTTAAAAAATAAATCACCGTTTAGACAGAAGCTAGAAGACCGAATTACTTGTATTGCCACTGTGTGCTCCCCTCACATCAATTGTCTTTGTACATGTTACTCTGTTACACTGGGCGTTGCACTAGAACTGAGAGCTACAGTGGTAGTATGAGGCTGGCGAAGGCATCGCATGTGTGGTGGAGGAGGTGCGGAATAGAGTATGAGACTGGAGAGGGGCATTGAGGGGGGACAGTGTGAGGGGAACTGGATAACATGACTGTGTCTGTCACTTAAGCTCAACTCTGGTGGCAGAGTCGTGGGAGGGGCATGTCAGTGTTCCTGTGTATTAACTACCCAGCATCATTAAAACATGTTCATGTAGAGGTGGGGAAAATTAGACACCTTGTCACCCAAATTGTATAGAGCTACAATTAGGTGTCAATCATGGGATTGTTTGAACCAATTAGAGGATTTTGCTCTTCATAAGAAAACACAATGATTGACTCAATGCGGTAGAGACAGCAAATGGTAGTTTCACTCATTTTTGTTTCTTTATAGCCTACCACTTACTCCCATGTGCATTGTCAGGCAGGCTAAATCAGCTGCCTTTTTTAATTTTCCCAGTAATCATTTTCATTAATCCAGATAAAATATGATATTACCAATGTAAATATGCCTTTGACAGAATTATACTATCTAGGGTATCCCAATAAGGTTATATGGATCACAATATAGATTTAAATCCAATCCTGTACCCAGGGACTACTCGTCATTAAAAATTATTAAATATTTAATAAAAACATTGTAGTATTGTGGCTTTCAAACCATATCTGCTTGACGTTTGAGACAATGTGCCACCACCTGTAGTTCATGCGCGAGGGCTCACTCGGCCGCTTTCCAGGTCAGTCCATGATGCTGTCATCTGATTGGCTCGAGTGACGAGGAAGACCCTTCCACCATGAACCGCAGACTTCGAGAACTTTCGCATGCTGGCTCTTCCATCCATCAAACAGGTGACACGACCTATTGCGGATTTGCCTCATGACAGTTTACTCTTAATGACTGACTTTGGTGTTGTACGGGTGAGGGTCTTGGTAACTCAGAAAATAGTGTACAGTTCATTTAGCTAGTTTGCTCCACCCTGCCTACTTCCCAACAAGTGGTACCAATTTAACAACCGCTGGCATTTGCGTTCAAGCTCGAAACCAAATAGCCGCCGGTGACACAGATTGGTCGAGACACAAAGCAAAATCATCAAAAATATCTAATGACAGCTTTAAAAATATGAAAACGACAGTGTATCATAGAAATTCAGTCTTTCAGATTAGCATTTGAAATTACATGTGTGGTAAATCAAGCGGCTGTACAAACATTAAATAATGAAAAGGTAATATAGCCATGCTAGCCAAGTTACCCTTTCTGACGGCAGAGTCTGGCATAGTTGAGCTTGAGTCTGATTTTCTTCCTCCTTTTCAGCAAAGTGAACGTTAAACGATGTAACGAAATAGGCGTACATTCAATGAAGACTACCCACTTTGCTGAATAATAACAATAATTGAAGAAAAAAAAGCTGGCCCTACTTAAATTTGAACGTGCATGACATATTAGAAGAACACAATTGTCATGGATTATATTGGTGCTTTTATGAATTACTGCATTCTGTAAAAACAAGGGATTTTATTTGGCTAATAATAATATATAATAATAGTTATTATTATTATTATTATTTATAGTTGTTGTAGTAGTGGTGGTAGTGTATGGACTGGTAGATTCATAAAAGTATATAAAATCAGCCTGCCAGCAGAGGACACTGTTTCCTGTATTAACATTATTAGTCGCTTTAATTTTTATCAAAATATAGTTTTGTTGTTCAAGCAAATAAACAAGGTTACAGATAAAAACCACATTACATGCATGACAGATATAAAAATGAACTTTTTTACAATTATGTGCTGACTTGTGTCTCACAGACAGGCTGTCTGTTAGAATAGAACAGTGCTATACAATGAATGTTTTAAATCAGTTGGTATTGGCACAATGTATTTAGAAATAAACCCCATCTAGAAAACAATACTTTAGTGAAGTAATTTAATACAATGGAATAATCTGCACATTTTCTTGATTGAGACCTTGGTCATACCTGCGATATGAAAAAAGATTTTCCCATTGAATTTCATGTACTCTATTTATAGATAACTGTTAATGAAGATAAAAATAATTTCTGTTTTCTCAGTAGATGACAGGATGTTTTCACATTCCACAAACCGTTCTCAGCTTTCTGACATTATTTTTATTTACCTGTCATTATGACAATATTCAGAAGTTGACATACATTAACAAGGGCAGTGTGTATACACCTTGAGAGAAAAAAAAAACATCAAAGACTTTAACACCCACACCTGCCTTTTTCATATAGTCATGATGTGAAGAGCTGACTAAGAAGGGGATGAGAGAGAGCAAAATAGAGAGAACAAGCAAAGCCATACATTGAAACCTCCATCCATATAGCCTGACATGAGTTCTCTAAAACTGCTTTTCAGGTGAACTGTTCAATAAGGCTTCCATTCAGGGCTTGGCCAAGCACCTCTCACTGTGCACTCTGCATTAGTGAAGCTATAGTAAACCAGATCCCTCCCTCCCTCCCTCCCTCTCTCTCTCTCTCCTTCCTGCTCCCTCTCCTCTCTCTCTCTCTGCCTGTCTGCCTCGGTCCCTCCCTCTCTCCCTCCCTCGCCCCCCAGTCCCTCCCTCCTCTCTCTTTCACCAAACACTCTCCCCCTCTGCCTCTCGTTGCATAGCTCACTTCTCTCCTGTCCAACATGTTGCCTGGACGATGCTGCGGTCCACAGTTCGAGCTCTCCTGCCCTTGTACCGGACCCCTGCCGGGTCTCTGCATCTGAAGGAGCTGAGCGAGGAGGACACAGGGGTGAGGCGCCGGGACACCGCGGGCCGCTCCCCGTCTGTCTCCATGTGGAGGGCGGCGATGCGGAGGAGACGCTATCTGCTGGAGAGGGCTGAGAATGGCACGGCCAAGCAGAAGTCCACCGACTGGCTGTACGAGTCCTACTACTGCATGAGCCAGCAGCACCCGCTGATCGTCTTCTTACTGCTCATAGTGATGGGAGCCTGCCTAGCTCTGCTGGCTGTGTTCTTTGCTTCTGGGCTGGTAAGAATCTGCTGTCAGTGTCTGTGTGAAGAGATGATGGTCGTGGGTCAGGCTTATTAGTGACAGGGTATGACAGGACACACACACACACACACACATTCAAACTCATGCATACACATACACACACATCACACTGACACAAGCACACATCCACCTCCTTTCTCTGTGTGAAATGATTTCAGTAAGGGTCCAGCAGTGTATGCTGTAGGGATACTGTGTCAGATCTTTCAGGTTTGGGGCTGAAAGTTGAAACTGCATCTGATATTTGATAAAAACAGATAAATCCATACTCTGCCGCAGAACTCTCTTCTCTTATTTGCTCCTGACTGCCTCATGCAATTCACTATGCCATTTTTCACAGCATAATTGCCATGGTTTGTGTAGAGAGTGTTTCCATGTTTGTGCATTGATTATTGGCTGAGAAGACACATAGATGGATTTGCAATACATAACACTGTAACTTATGAACAGAAGCACAGTAAGTAGACGAAATGATTATGTTAGACTGTATTATTGACTTAATTAGGAATTTCAGGGAGCAAAACTCTTTTCATACACATGTTGATAGAACTCATTATTTTGTTTTGATGCACTGATTCTCAGAAACACCAGCTAATTGAATAGAAAGGCAGTATTTCTTTAACTCAGTAATACTTTTATATGTAACCTCCTCACCATTATTATAATTAAGTCATTTCAAGCTTTTTTTGACTGAAAAAAACAGCTTTTGACTGTTGTTAAATATTCATCCTTATATTTTTATCTACATACTGCTAAGCTACCTTTAGACTAATCTTTGATATTTTGCCTGTAAAAATGTGTTTGTCGCAAAGGCAGAAGTTTCATGTTAAATGTAACAGATTAAATATCAAAATAATCATTTGATTATGCTAACCGGCATACACAAGGTGGAGCAATCGTAACACTTCAAAATTAAAATATTATCTCCCTGCATTTTTCATTGCAGAGCGGAATTAAAACATGACCGTCAGCTGTCCCAGGTAAACAATGAACAGCCAGTGAGAGGATAATTACTCTCCTCTTGAGAATGTAAAGTGTTATAGAGTGGCAAAATATAATTTGTTGGTATTATTGGCCAATTGTGCACAAGGCTAGCTTTTGAAAGGTTTACATTTCAGCAGTACTACATTGCTTTTGGGCTTTTTATTTATATAAGTGGAACAGTGGAAAAACAAAGTGGAAGCTATTTTATTTAGAATTTAGTGAGTTTCGGAAGTGCCACCAGAAGCTGTGTTTTTATGGTCCCAGCTGAGTTACTCATTGATTTTGTGAGATTTGCACAAGGGGCGTTGGCTACGTGTGAGCTGTTCCATTTGTAAGTTTGCCTGGAAACTGAGGTGGATCTGAATTGGTCACATCATTTACGGAGGTAGCAGCCGTTCAACCCAGCCAACTCAGAACACTGCAGTATTATGTGATACCGTGTTAAACCATCTGACTGTTTCCCATCCACCTCCCTTAATTTGGATGGAGCCTTTTTATTTAGGTAGTGGAGGCTGACTTTTTGGGCAGACTTGATCTGAAATGAAATGTTTGGAGATTTATGCAAAACAGCAGATATATTTTATACGTTATGCATTCATCAGTACTGGGCAGCAGGCTGCTTTAGGAATATTGTTGTTTGCATAATATATGGCTTGAGTTTGAAAAATTTTTTTCCTGCAATTGAATCTATTGCCAGGCAGTATTGCCCACATGGATGAGAACATGAAGGTTTATTTTCTCTTTGCCTCCTCTCACGTTCCCCACTCTGGGCTGGTTGACCTAAATCCGGTGCCGGCGCTGTGCTCGCTTGGCGAGACGGGTTCCACAGCGCTGTCATCCACACGCAGGCCGTCGTTTGTGAAAAGCCCTCAGAGTGTGGCCCTGCCTTTCAACGCCGCTCTGAGATCCGGCTGCTTGCTCACACGATCTCCCATCACCCCCTTTCTGCTCTACCTTTCACATTAGATAAGTGGATTCATTTGAGCGCTCACCGTGCGGCCACCACCTCCGTATGCCTGCCGACTCGCATACTTGACCATGCAATTTTTATTTCGTTTTTTTTATTTTATTTTTTTATCGAATAATAATGGTGAAAGTGCTGCTGGGTCTGATGTAGGGAAGTGATCCCTAAAACCACCTTGAAAGAATTCTCTTGCAATTTTTATTAAGGCTCTTAGATGCAGCATGTTTCATTGGGGCAGAACTTATCCATTATATATTGAGTTCCAACTTTTGCACTCTTGAAGATTTAAGTGTTTTGTGTCTTTTGGTTTGAATTCAAACCAGATCTTTTACATTTCTCTGTGAAAGTCGAAAAATGCGTTTTTAAAAATAAGGGACTAGCGTAGTGTTCAAGTTTTCTATAATATACACATGGAAATATTTTCTGAATAATGGGCTCTTAATGCAGCCTTCATATGAACAAGCTGTCATATGTACAATGAGGAATGTTGCTTTGTTGTTGCTGAATGCTGACTGCATAATTATATTACTGTAATTATATCAAGGCATTTCAATGTACAGTAATCATTCTGTATGTTTACATTTATGCTCCCCTTTTGGGTTGTACTAGATATTGAGAGGGCTAATATGTTCCCTCTGACAAAGTCACAAGAGGCTGGAGGTAGATGTAAATTCAGCACAAAACCTGCATAAAATGCAGGGAATAAAGAGAAGAAGATATATCCGAAGCCTTCAATGAAGAAGTACCGATGGAAGTACTGACAAATTACATAAAGACTAGTGAAGAAAGACCAGCACAAAGGATCAGCCAGTTCATATAACTTTATGTTACGTCATATTACTAAAGATACATTTATCTTTATCATAGAGTATATAGCTACAACCATGAGTACTACCAGGACTACTACTGCCAATAGTAATGGTGGCATCTGTGGAACGTATTTCAGTGATGGAGTGAAGGTAAAATTTCAGATTGTGAGGAACACAGAAATGAGCCATTGGAGAATGAATGTGGAGCAGCAGTGTATGATTGGCATGCAGATAGAGAGAGAAGCTCTCACCTAATTCAGTGCTCCTAACAGCCAGTGATATCAGCCAGTTGATGTAGATGATACCTGTAGCAGGTTCTCCATGCATGTGCCTCTAACATTTTGCCAGGCTATTTAATACTGAGCTGTTGAATTCTATTGAGTCAGGAGGACTATGTGACTGAATATACTAGTGTATGTGTTTGAGGCAGGCTGTGGTTCCTGTATGTGTGTGTGTGTGTGTGTGTGTGTGTGCGCGTGCGTGTGTGTTCCTGAGTATGTGTGTGTGTGTGCCAGCGTAAGGCTGTTTCTGTGTTTACTGTGTAAGGGGTAAGATAGGGTGTAGTGTTGCGCAGCCTGCCACAGGGCTGAAGGTTAGTGGCCCATCTCCCTGCTAATGGATAACCCGCAGTCACACTGGACCAGGGGGTGGGCTGGGTCGCTGCCTGATTCTGTGCCAGATAATTGCCTGCCTCCAGTAGGATCACATTCAAATCACTGCCAGCTGAATTTGTGTTAAATAAATACACAGCCGCCTGGCACGCTGATCAGGGAGTTCATGCTGATATAAATAATATCACAGCACAAATATGCTTTCATTCATTTTCATATACAATACAAATTCAATGATCAAACTGTGCAGGGCAAAACAATTTCGCAATTCTGAGGAAAACAAAACAATCTACCGAATGTCTCCTCAGCATTACTAGATTATCAACAGTTACAGGCATATAATGGAACTGAAAACCATATCTGCATCCATTGGAAATTACTGCAAAACAGTAACACTTTCTAACCAGAAAGCTTGGTAAAATAGGAGCAAGTGTATGCTTTTGTGATAAAAAATAGACATATTCATGTATTTTTGCACAAAGTGAAAAAGCAGAGTCTGTGCTGGTTTGTACCTGAGAAAAATGATTGTATTATGCACATAGTTTATATATTTTGTAGTTATTGACAAGGTTTGCATAGATGGAAAAGGATTGCAGCAGTCCATGTGATGTACAGATGTGAATATGGTTTCAAGACACCAACAGATTTTTCTGGAGAGGTCAATAGAATTGACCTTCTTCTCCTTGAAGATCTGCAGAAGCTTTATCGAAGAGAATACAGTTGTAGCCTCTACATGGTGTAAATTATTCAACACTTAAGTACAGTATAGGTGATAGTTTTCTCTAGAAGAATATGTTTCCTTGACTTGTAACAGACTACACACAGAAGTGAAAAAAGATATACGTCTCTATCTCTCTCTCTCTCACACACACACCACACCCACACCCACACACACACACACACACACTACCTTTCTCTCTTCCCTCATCTTTCTTGTCTCAAATCATCTTTTTTGTTGTCTGACTCCAGGGTCTCTGGATTGATCAAAGGGACAGCCAACAGAAGCTAGTTTCCAAGATAATATTTTAAGTGCTGTGTTGAGAGCACAGTGGGGGAAGGGAAGGGAGAGGGGTTCAGGGTCAGGAGGCTGTGGGGGACAGGGTGCAAAGAGGGGCATTTATTTAATCTTTTGTCTACAGGATATCGAGGACCACATCGCATTCATAATCACGGTCCCCACAGCGCTGGCGATTTTCCTCGCGATCTTCGTCTTGGTGTGCATGGAGTCCGTCTTCAAGAAGCTGCTACATGTTTTTTCCTTGGTGATCTGGGCCTGCCTGGTTGCCATGGGATACCTCTTCATGTTTTTCGGGGGTATCATCTGTCCATGGGACCAGGTAAGATCAACCTACAATCTGATACTGTGTTCAGCCAATGATCTGAAAGTATAAGAAGTCTGTAGACTAAACCCAATGTCTGCAATTTACAGTAATGTATTCTGAAAATGGAATCCAAGCTAGGAGTCAAGCCTATCGGACAGTATATACTTTCAGACTGAAATCAAAGATACTCTGAAACTAACAGCTCCTTGTATATAGTTACTTGCTGAAGGAGAAACAGTACAAAATACAGGTAGTTTACTGTAAATCAAATGTGGAAAATGGCTTTAATTTAATCAACCATAACCCTGTCAAGAATTAGTCTAATTTGATGAGTGTATCCTTGAAGTTAAGAGGACATATTCGCTACAGAGTAAATGAATATGGATGTGTACAGCAGTAATGAGGCTGACAAAGACATGAGTCTGGAATCTCTTGTGTATTTACTCCTTTTCATCTCAGCTATTTCTGTCCTACATACAAGACAGTATATAGAGCCTTTTTATTTTTGCCTGAAGAGCTGAAATGGGCGGTTGAAGATTTGTCCAAATTGTGTGTTACATAAGGTTTCGTAACATCAAGATTGATCGGTCCAGTTATGTGATGTAACTGATGGACTGTTCGGTTTAAGCCAGATTGGGCAGGTCCGTGATGAGTGCATTAAACTGATTGACAAAACACTGAGTGTTTGCACTGAGTATCCCTTTGTTATCAGTGCATAACACATGGCTTGCACCATTGTTTGGCATAAAGCTACACTAACAATGTTGGAACTGCAGTGTAACATATCTCTATAAAGGTCATCTCTTTTGTCACTACTTTTTGACTGTTCATCCACTTTGCACTATGGAGAACAGCTTTTGAATTGATAATTTTAGGAATGAAATCCAATTCTGTCATTGATGTGGTCTTCTATGCATGAATGAGAATGGTGCAAAGACCATGCCAATTTTTTTCAAAGAGCAAGACGGGTGTTATATGATTCAATGATTATTGTAATGAATATGTCTGAATTAGTTCAATTATATGAATGTTCAGCCTACACAACCCATTATCTTTTCCCACACAGTGCCGAAGCAGAATAACCATTGTATCTCATTTCAGATTTTTTTACAAGGTCAAATATCTACATATTTCTGGAGCTATTGTGTATTTTTTATCAAGTAGTAATGTAAAATGATTCCACTATTGCCTTCCTTGGCTCATAATAATGTGATAGCCTCAACATCTGCTCTCTTATCAAGAGTGATGCCACGTTCCAATCTCTATGCATTCATTCAAAAACACAGAAGAGTCTATTTGACTTTCTGAATTGGAAAGATTGATCCAAACAACCTCTGAATAGAACTGTGGTACCAGAAGAATTAGTAGAAGACACTCACAGCAGACTTTTTTTTGTGAACCTTACAATCAACAGCAGTCTGATGTAATTAATACTAAGGCTGTTTATATCTGCCCTGGTGCCTCACACAGAGTGCAAAAAGGATTGAGTATGCTGTTACCTAGCAATCCCCTATCCATATCAGAGTGTCAGTGTTGTCTCATTTTTATGAAATGTTTGCAGAGGGATTACGCTGCGCTGTCCTGTGAGGGTTACAATGTTCAAGATTAATTTTGACACTGCGTCTGAAGGGATTACCCTGTCCACAATGAGTAGAAAGCCATTTAATAACTCAATTTAATTTCAATAATAGTCACTCATAACAAATAGAGTGTAGAGGAAAAGAAAGAGAATCATTTCATTTGAATGAGGTCATCGTTCAATCTAATGAACTGTACCAAATGATCACAGATGAGCACTGCAGAGACCAGAAGCTCTTTTCCAAAGAATAAAATCATGTAACATTTTGCAGAAATAATCAACTTTTATTTAAAACAACTTGGTAGTTTCTCAGAAATGATTAACTCAGGTGTCTACTTAAAACACACCAGCTGTGAGATTGATGATGATGATGGTGATGCAACATTTTTCATCATCCTGTCATTATCTACTGCACTCCTGTCTCCATTTGAGTTAAAACTCATCACATTAGCTGGCCAGAGTAAGGTGTCTGACAACTGCATCACTTGCACCAATTTGGTAGATAGGACTTACAAAATCTGATAGAATTTCAGTCTAAATATGCTGACAATGCATGGTTCCATTTCCCCCATGTTTTTATTGCCACGATGAGGTTCAATTCTCTCAAGGGTGGAGATTATAAATGCTTGTGGGGACTATTGATACATTTTGAGAAATTGCTTTTGTAATTAAATGTTTATCACTGCAATTATAAACAAACTTAATAGTTACAGGGATGAATAAATATTTTAGTTTCTGTTTTAATATCCAGAGATGAATAAAGCATCTTTACAAAAACCAGCTTTCAGTAAAAGATGTTTTGGCCAGTGGATCCTTGTGCATCTATCGAGACTTGCTGGACATCTATGCCACACCAAATGTGTTTTACAGTTCTTCCCCTAATTAAGAGTAGAGTAGTGATTTATAATTCTTATTTCACCCAAAACCATTTATTTTACAAGTAATACATGCGTCCCCACATTTCAGTTTTAATATTTTCATTTTCAAATCTATTACTTTGTAAAACTGACAAAAATTGTGCAGTGTCCAAAATCAATTTTCTCATGTAACTAGTGAAGCATACTTTTGCATACTGTTATTATTTTGCATTTCAAAGAAAGATGTGACTTCATTTATTCATATTATCATTACTCATTCATGTTATCTGAGGTGGGTAATGGACTATCTGTAAATTGGATTACACTTTATTATTGTATATTGTATTTTATCATGCATTTTAGCATGCTCCCTGTTTCATTGGACAGTTGGAAACATTAGTTCATAGGGGCTGAATTGCATATTGTCACAATGTGCACATTTTAATATTCAGAAACTCTGTTGTAAAACCTTCCAATCTATTACCAAGACAATATGAGCACAAGCATGCTCTGCAAACAAGCTGCAGCAAAGCCAGCTTATCAAAGTACTTCTGCCGGTCAGACAGCAGCAGTCTGAGTGGAGTGGCCTTAGTGCAGAGATTGTTGAAGCTTGGGGAACTTTGTGCCTCATATAGTCTTGATATCACTCTCTCAGTATTTGAAATCTCCATGATGCTCACAGTTATGAGATACATTCTTAATTCTGTGTGTCTAGTAATAGTGACTGAAGACAGATCATACAGGAATAAGCCCACCGATGATAACTGCCATTTTATTTAATTTTGCAGTTGTATTTAAAACAAGGTCATATACAACAAACGATTACTCCTAACCTTTAGTTTGAACAGAAAACTGCAGATGTGAAGTACCTTAATCTGTGTTGTAGCTTCATGGAGTGACCTGAGTGATTCACAGAGCTGTAGCATCACCTCACAGAGGGGAGGAGAGAGTCACAGGACTGCAGGATCAGAAAACTGTAGAGACAGAAAATCAAATGGGCTGCAGTATAGATTCAGACCGGTTCACTTTCAGAGGAGTGAAAAGTGAACTAGAATTGGGATTTAAACATTATTGGGATCGCAGTGCTTTATTAGTATTGTGTGCAGTGACTTTGTGGCCTTCTGTAGTCATGTTAGACCTTCGAGGGACATCTGAGGTGGCAATGAGGGCAAGAAGTGTCCTCCTAAAAAGATTCTCGGTGGTTCAGGGATGGTGGGCACCACCGATACCCACAGGGCTAATCAGCACTGCCCTTTGGGGGTTGAGGGTCCCCTTCGACAGGGCTGATCAGTGTACTCCCTTGCCAGAGCAGTAAGGGCTGTCCGTATCCATAGGGGTGATTAGCACTGCCCTCCTGGGGTGATCCCAGCTGCCCCCATCCACAGGGCTTGTACCAGCCAGACAATGCAAGCGTGGCACATACTTCACTCTCAGACAGCTCTCAGACTCATTTCTTTTTAAACCGTTTGGTGCTCTGTTCAATTCAGCATCCATCAAGTCATGGGAAAAGGACAGTGAGAGTTCAGACGGTACCATCCCCCACAAACAGCCATCTCTACAAGCGTTCACAATTTCCGTACCCTTTTTAAAATGACAGGTGTCTGAGCTGACCAGGTCTCCAGGCTCCAGGGGCCCCTTAAAACACCCCACATTCAGGAGGGACTATTGCATAATTTAAGGGCATAATGATCTATCCGAAGATTCCGCCTTTTTACTGATGTCAAATCCCAATTGCCTCAGCACTGTCTTTGGTAATTACACATGAAATGCCAAGTAGACTCTTAATCATAAAAAAACACAGAGACAGAACTTCTCTTTATGCTTTCTGCACCTCCCATCAATCAGACAAGAGGAAAATTAGACTGCAGGTCAGAAACCGTGCTGAAAAAATCTCCCCACTTCCTCCAATTAAAATGACTTCTAACATTAATCTGTGGTAACCCTGGAGTCAATTTTTGAGTGCTTTTCTTTCCGAGGGTAAGGAGGAGACAAGGAAAAAAGCAAGTTAATTAAATAGACATCTATGAGGGAGGTAAATATGAAAAACACTAAACTAGATCATTATTGGCCAGCTCCTGTAGGCTTTTGGCCATGCCGGTGTCATTTTGGTCAGCTCATTAGGTGACTAGCATAAATTTCATTTGTCTAATTTCATTATTATTTTTATTGTTGGTTATGGTGATCTTTGCTTTGAATTTCGGTTTCAAGGATTTCCAAGGTATTTTTAGGCTGACAAATTCATTCGGTTAGGATACATATGAATGTAAATTACTTAGGACTACTTTAATACATAAATTGCAGAGGTCTCTTATTTTTATATAGTAGATGATAGCTCAGTTCCCTGCATATATTATTAAGTGTCTGTGTTGTTTTTTCTTTGCTAAGACTAAATATACACGTTTTTTATAACTCGTGTAGACTAGCGTGTAAGTAATAAAAAAAAAAAAAACAGTCAAGCATTTTATTTTACATTTGCAAAAACAAACAGCATGTAAAGAAACTCTCTGTATTATAGTCAGTGGAAGTAAATGAATACATTTTTTCCTTGCACTGACACCTGCATGCTGTCTTTGAGCAAGTACCCACTTGGTTTACCTTTGTCATGATCTATCCTTCATCCGATCCTTCTCAGTGAACACTCTCTCCCGGTTGCAAAAGTAATGTGGAGTAGCATATGACAGCTGACAGAAGCCCCTCTCATCTGCCGCTGCTGTGATCCAGTTTCACAGGTAATATTTATATCTTTCTGCTGTCCTCAAAGCTGAGGAGAACTTCATATAAAGAGGGAAGGACGTCTGAGTCACATAGTTTAGGGCCTTCATCAGATGAGTGGGGTCCGTCACTATTTCAGCCTGGACTGTTTGTTTTATTTATGGTCTTTAAGAAAAACTGGGATTCATGTATTACAGCTGTATTTCATAATGTGGTAGTAATGCCACAAAACTGGTCGATATTTTAAAAGCTAGCTTACAGAAGGATGTTCCTGCTGTGCTATGTCATTGAGTTTTTGGCCGTTAAAGCACTTTGAGGGGCATTGAGTTACGTGCCTTTTTGACCTGTAATCTGTCTGAATTTCTAACACCCTCTGCTCCTGGGGTGTGATCCACTTGACAGCCATGGCCATTTAACCTGAGAGTTTCTGTCATATAATCATACTGACAGTTCAAATGCATCTGTCCTGCTCTTGTTCATTTCTACAGCTGTGTCTATCCACCCCATTTAAGTAGAAAAAAAGACAACAATGGTCTGTGGATGAGTGAGTCTGTTTGTGTGAAATGGTGTGGTGTACATGAATTAACTAAGCAGAATTTGTTTGCTTCAGTCATGTGATATTTATTGACCAATAGAATCAACTTGGTTAAATACTTCAAGAGAATAAGTTCCGTAGTTCATTAGTTCATACAAAATTGTTGTGGAAATGAACAGAACTGACCCCACTGTTCTCATGAGAACTTTGCCAATAGTTACTTGGAAATGGTTGGTTCAAAATGGAGGTAGAATACAGCCAGACTTTGCAACTAGACTTTGACCTTTTTCAGAGTTACTGAAAGGGTAAACTGAACCTTTTAAAACAAAAACCTTTTCTAGCTCAGTGCAAGCAATGAACAAGCAACGTAGCCATTCCTAGAAATAAAAATTATCAGTAACAATAAATATGAAAAGCCATAGCCATACTCAGATTCAGCACCTGCTAATAAATGTCACCTATCTATTTGTATATCCATAATATTTGCAGGAAGTGTTGGCTAAAATGATTGTAATAAATGAGCGTAACACCTCAGGTTACATTTGAGGAGGATGCAAACATTATATACATTTAACAGTTTCAGTAATGAAATCCTTTGAAAGAAGATCCTTTGCTGCTTGCATGCTGGGGTTTTCGCTTACCTCACCTGAATCCAAGCAACCAAACTCTGCTGCATGAGTATGTCTTTACTGATGAAGGGGAGTGATTTAAGAAGACAGACTTCATTGTCATCATTGCGCCACCTTTACCTGTGACAGAACTGGAACAAGTCTATGGAAACCATGGAAACAACTGTGTTAGTATAAGCCCTATCAAGGTCATTTTTCTTTCTTTCCAGTCTGGAAATCAAACAGCAAACGAGTTTTAGAGCAGAGCCTACAAGGCTTGAGATATCAAATTTATTGGTACTTAACAAGAAATTTTGTCCTTACTTTTATAAATTACAAAAAGTAGCATTACAATGTTTTTTTTTTACTTCACACGGTTTAATTTTACAAGGCATAGTTATCAAGCTTTGCTGTCACTGCTTTGGTACTTCTCTTGGAGAGCAACACAAGGGTTACCCTGGAATGTTAGATAATATAAATTCCTTAATATTCCTGGAAATATATTTTGGCTAATCAGTATAAAAAGCTGTTTTGGTATCAGCTTTCTACATGTGTGGAACTTCAGAAATCAAAGTGACTACTTGGGATGAAAAATTAACTACATTCATAAATATACCTGCCTAGTGACCTTGATATACCTTACTATTTTTTAATTCGCTTTTGCAAAAGGTTTTAATTTACATGCTTTACAGCTATGCATATTAAGAAACTAAGACACTTTAAGACAGCAAAACATATGGTATTAGCAAGATACACCATTGAGTTTATCCATGAACTCATTAAGAGTTTATTAACATACTGAAATTGTTAGGGTTCATCGTGTAGCAGCAACTATACTTCTTTGACTGTTTCCTGTTATGATGAACTATCTAGGTCACCTTTGTCACAGTCAACACATAACCAATCAGGTAATGTGTTTTGAGTATTGTTGTACAAAAATGTATTTACACAAAAAGATAATTTCCCAAAAGGAATGGAGCTGTGGTGTGGGGAGGACAAACAAGTCGTGAACTCCATACTCAGTTCCAAAACAAGCACATGTTTGTGTAACTGGAAGGTTTGTGGTTAATTAGTGTTCAGGGTCTTTCTCTCTCATCTGATTTCTCTCTCAAACTCTGTTTATTCTGGTGGGCGTGGTCCTCATGCATCCTTTTCGGATGGAGCTGCCTGTGGAGTGCAGCCGTGAGGCAGCGCATACTCCAAAGTAAAATTTACAAACAGTAAGTCTGTGAGACCTTATCTATCACAGTAGCTAAAAGGCCTGATAGGTTGTGATTGAGTAATGAGTCATAATTCACACAGGAGCGTTCACTCAGAGTGGATGGCACTGCTCAAAATGACACTAGTTTCATTTGGAATCTCTTGCTGATTTAATTTCAGGCTGCTTTGATGTATAAGCTCACATAAGGGAACCACCCTGACTAGCCACACAAAGAGCTCACTTTGGATTTGTTTTAAGTGGATTATACAGGGATAAAAATGATTTTCATACTTTAAAAATAACTGGTTTTACTCAAAAATAACTAAAATCACAAAGTGTACCATTATATTTTAAATGATATTTTGTTTGCAAAAATCTGTAAAATGCTATCAGAATTATTTATTTTTGGAATCAAAATAGGGTTCCAAAGGGGTGTAAATCTTACTGCTGCCAACCACTGGAATTTTGGGCGCTATCTTTTGGGAAAGTACACATGAAAATGTCATGTGAGATAGAGCCACAGAATTGTTTTGCCTGCTCTCAAAGTGGTGGCTTAAAATGTGACAATTCCTCCAGGGGCTGTAGTGGTGAGTTTTATTTGATTGAATTGGGAATCATTTGGCACACATAGATGCATGCACAATCACACACAGGAACGTGGATTGACACACACACACACACAAACACACGCGTACACTCACCAGCCTTTGTGGCATTCATACACACACACACACACACATGCATCTACTTTCTCAAAACACACACCAGGCACACTTATGTTCACACACATACGCACACGTGCCATTGGAAACGAAATGTCACCCCGTATGTTCCTGCTGGGTGATATTCTCAGAAATAGCACAGAGACACAGAAAGAGGCATGACCTCATGTGGAGCAGTGTCGCCACCGTAGGCTCATCATAGAGGAAGTAGCTGTTATCTTCTGCTGCCTCACTGTGAGATACAGATAGATGACTGAGGATAGATGAGTGCTTCTCATATTAGCGCAAGCCCCCATGCAGCTCAGCTTGGCAATCAGGAGAGAATGAGTATCATTAGAAGATTTGAAATGTCCATGTTGTCCTGCGAGGTTATTTTTCTAATATATGGGTGCTATAAACTTCATATCACTTATCACACATATTTCCCATTAAATCAATAATGCAGAATGCTATGTGATTATCAGTACCTGAGCCCTGAGAATGGCATATATTTGTAAAACACATTTTCTCTGCCATTTTCCTAGTTTTCATCTAGGTATTAGTGGGGTTTAAATACATAGAAAATCTGTATGCAATAAAAATCAGTCTATATTTACTGAACTGGTGCAGCTACATTTAGTGTACATTTTGTGCATATCTGTTTTTGTGAGTTCTGGCCACTAGTATGTAGAAAATGCATATGAATGACCTCATGTTTTTTATTAAGCTAGACTGCATTTGTAGGAATTTTGCCACCTGGGAAAAGGAGGTCTGAACTTTCACGCAGTGAAAAGTGAAATGATGTAGCTGCTGTAGCTGCTGCTAGAAGGAGATATTGTTGGCATCATAAATATTGAGAGGTTTTCTTTTTACCGGAGCAATCCTGAAGAAAAAATCCTCAAGAACAATCCTCAGAAAGCATCAAAAGCCATGTTGTCCAATACAATGCGGTGCAAAAGATACTAGGTGCCATTATATGTATGATTTCTCAGGTTCCAAAGCATGCTGCCACACCTCATGTCCTTACTTCTGCCTTCTTGATTATTGACATGTAGAGTGTTCACAGATCTATCATGTCACAATCTGAAAGCTTCAGTACACTGTCTTTTGTCCTGTGTGAATGCAAGTGGGTTGTCTCTACACTGGCATTCACACAGTAGCCTTTTCTTGTAGTAAATACCTCACTAAATTGATCACTAGGGCATGTGATTGCTTTCACAAGATTCACTTTACTTTGGCAATGCCAGACCAAGCAACATGAATAAATTCTATAGCATGGAACACTTTTGAAATCAAATTATGGATTTATTTTTGAATATGGAAATGTATTTAAAATGCTATAGAATATAGTGAAGTCATACATACTTAATAAATCATTAACAAGCACATTATAAATTAAATATATATTCGTAGTTCTACTCCCACACTGACATAGCTTACATACATACACACACACTCACATTCTGAAAAGTGCAAATCCAACCCGGAACCTTTATGGTCATAAAGCTTTTTTCTTTATCCTTGAAATATTTCCAGCAAATACACTCACGCAAACACAGAGACATTTTTAACATCTAACATATACAATTGTTCATGAAGACATTTTTTTACTCTTCCATTTAAAGTTTTTCATTCTGTGTGCACACACCCAAACTAAAGACACAGAAGGCAACTGAAAAATGTCCATAATGTGTGAAATAAATTTTTAACGAACTCTTTTAAATGGTTTAGTTCACTCATTCATGTGCTCTCTGTGCCACGGATCTGAAGAGCTCACATTTCTCCACGGCAACATCACACCCTTGACCCAGCACATCGGGAGGTGTGTCAATATGAATTGATCGTTCCGTAAACCCTTGTTTCATAGTGTAGATAAGGTCATCTTTGTGTTTTCAGCCATGTTAGAACACTGAACAATATTACAATACAATATTGCTGGTTTTTTTAAAACGTTTTGGTTTTCTGTGTTTCAGGCAAAGCATTGTGACTACACTAGAAATTAATTTAGCAACATTTATTCATTGACAGCTCCAATAATTTTCTGCAGATAGAATTCTGAAAATACATATTACATTTATTCACAATCAGGAGATTGTGAATGAATGTGTACATGTATGCATGGTTTGAGTATAAAGGTCATATTTTCTCATTTTCTCAGAACACAACATTTATGCAATTTAATCAAGGGAAACAAATGCCAGCACCCACTAATGATACTCATTCAGTCCAATGCATGCAAACTAAAAAAATCAAACCTCAGAGTCTTAAAAAGGAGACATTTCATTTAATCTTGCAATGTCTCCAGTCTCTGGCTTGAGCAGAGCAGTCACACTGGCTTGGGACATTCCCACTTTGAGTGCATAAGCAAAAATGGACTATTGACTCTCTGCAGCAAGTCATGTTGATGTGGTGGTTCACAGACTCCCAGTGCTGAACTTGCCAAACATGATTTCAGGGAAACCTCAGGAAATGGTCTCAGGTATTGCTATGTTAGACTGCTGTGTGCAGTCCATGTTTACCTAGTGGCTGTTTAAGACATTCTTTTTTATGAGAAATGTATTTTCATATAAAGCGTACAAGTGTAAAATTCAGCATCCAAATATAAAGACACAAACCAGCATAGTGTTTATGTGATTTATGTATTAGCTGAGATAAAGTTTTCTAAGTGTTTCAATTCTGTGACTATGCATTTAAGAAATCAAGAATGTATTAAAATGAATGGCTAATAATGGAATTTACAAATGTAATGAGGAACATGAAACAATGGCAATGCAATCTGGGCCTTTGTCATGAAACCCATTGGATATGAAAGTTAGCTGTAGCTAATCTATAAATAAACATATAAACATTGTGGTGACTTGCTTTTCTCTGCAGTTTCCTTTGTGTATTTTCCTTTTATGATTGTTTATGACCTGACGTCTCAAATCCAACTCTGTTCTTTAAAAAAAATATGTTCTGTACAATTGTTTTGTATATACACTGACTTTTCTTGGCTGAAATGGTTCTTGGAAGCTGATTGCTTTGAACCATTTGAGCTGGACAACTAAATCAGTTTAAGTAAATGGTGTCAAAGACTGCTGATAACTGGAATTGCTTTACTGAAATGGTTTGAGGCAATTCATTTCCTCAAACCATTTATATAAAATGAACTTGATGGGCTTTACAGTATACATGTGTGAATAACAATTAAACTTAGAAATACTATTAATACATGTATTGCTTAGTGTTATCTTGAATTTAAATCTGCTCACTTTTTTGATGCTTTGTTTTTTTCCAGTTTTTTGAGGATGGTTTGTAACTGAAATATTGTCAGCATAATGGCCAATTAACAGACACAAAGCACACAGAACAGTCTTCTGTCAAATTCAAACGTTCTTGTCAGAGCTAACCTGGGGAACATAATTCCTTTTTTGTCTGAGGTAAAAATTATAGATATTCTGGTTTCCTCACTTTATTTGCTGTTGAAAATGTAACCTTCATCTCTCTGATCAACAAAAATAGCCCTGTACAAGAGACTACCTCTAAACCTGCAAATGCATCCCTGTGAAATTTAAATAAAGCACTTTTTTTGTAGCTGAAGACAATTCACTTTAAACTAATTACACCTGTAGCTGTCCTTAGAGGTAGTCAGTCATGGTATAATGTAAAAATATGTATGTTCTGACTTGATTAACAAAGAAAAAAGGTTAACAGTCTCTTTAAAAATGAAAAAGTGTCAAGATGGTTACAAGGTAAAGACTTAAACACTGCACTGGAGCGTAGATGAATGTGTATTTATCCCACCATGTATGAAGGGAACACATCTAGCTGAAAGCTTTTGTGAAGCTGAAATATCATAAACCAAAGAGCATTTTTAATCAATCTAACAGGAATATCTTCTGGCCAGTCACAATATATTCAACAATAAAGCAAGTGCTGAAGTGGGTGATGTAGGTATCCTGAGGGTGACATTATTGTACAGTAATGTTACGCGTGATAATAGCAGCTGCTGTTATACTGCTTTGGGCTGAATGGAATGGGCTTAAGCCTATAAAGTGCAGAACGGGGAAGATTGCTGTTGGCTTTATATCTTTAAATGCTTGTTACAGTTTGTGCTGGACAGCATCAATTTATAGTGACTGCAGTCGTGTGCAGTGAAGCAATAGAAGTAGGTCTGATTTAACAGTTTTGGAGTTGGCACAACACAGTTTTTCTAGCTAGCAACTGTGATAGAGTGCCATTTCCTATGGTCATCCCCAGACCTAGATGTTTTCATAAGCGTGGCTGCTTCTACATTTTGTGTTCTTTGGTTTATTGTATAGTGGTCTAGCATAGTAGCATGTTAATTCCTGTTCAGGCACTAAATAGGGTTTATTTTGTTTTGCAGGCATGCTGTCTTTAGTTTAATCACAAAGTAATAACAATACGACATGCAAATAATAGTACAACAGTGGGTACCCCATGATGAGGTGTTGATGATTAAGTGAAAGCACATAACTGAATGTACTTGGATTATTAGTTGAATTAGATAAACTCACTGAGGCTCAAATGTTGGAATAACGAATGTGACCTCATGTTTTGCATTCATAAGTCTTTGTCTATTGATGCAGAAGCTAAGAGGTTTCACAAGCAGTACAGTGGTACAAATTTGTTCAAGCAGCAGGCTGTTGAGAGGCTGCATTTAAAGTCCTGTAGGCCTTTGATTCATGTTTTAGCTGCTTGTCCTCTGATGCCTGGCATGGCCACTGTCCAGGTTCTGCAGGAACTCTGTTTCTCAGCATCTCTGCCATGTCTGAAAGGTTGAGAAGTATCTGAAAATTTGGTCACTTGTTTCAAATAGAAAAAAAAGTATTACCTTGACATGGACCGGATGGTAGATGCACTTGCAGTGCCATGAGAATGTGCTTATGTAGTGTGCCCACAGGATGGTTCCGCAGTTTATAAATAGGCCCTAACATCGGTCCGTCTGTTCTCTCTGTCACCTGCTCCAAACCTCTGACCCTGTGCATTAATGTACATGTAAAACGCATAAATATAGCTTGTGATGTCAAAGCGGCTGGCGGGCAGAAGCAATGCTAAGTGTAGGTTTTTGAGCGTTCCGCTGCCTACGCTGGCACTTCTTTCAGTGACTCTGAGTGCTTGTTGCTTCTTGCACCCTGTTTGCTGCGATAACGCACAGCCAAAAGGAAACCAAAAATTTGTACACTGCTGAAACGCTCTGTGTGAACTGCAGAAATAGAGCAATTTAAATTTGTGGTGCCGTATGTTGTGGCGACAGGAATGCTAACGCTTTGTGACGGATGTTTAATGTTCTCACTGCTCAAAGCAAGCGCAGAAAATATCATTGGTGCAAGGAGCAGTGTTGTGCTTCTAAGTCATATTAATCTGCCAATGGGGTGAGCTCACAAACTTGCCCAATCTGTTTTTGTTCTTCTTAAGATCGAACACACTTTCCATTTTCAGTTTAAATCAATTTGATGATTATCCCATTTTTCTGCGAACCTGTGCTTGTCTCCTGGGCTGTGCAGTTCCACAGAAAGGCTGTTTATCAGAACAGACCAGCTAAGGATTCCCGCTGGCTGTGTGCCAGAGCAAAGGAGAAGAACAGAGGAGAGGCACATAAGAAATGGGGCTGCAGCCCATTGCCATAGATTGAATTGCAGTCACGTGACAACTGTATTTTTGAGTGATGATATTTATGTTAGTTTTACAAACAGTAATATCAATATGAAAAAGAAGCAGATGATTAAGTCTGAATACCCATATCCTTGTAGGAGACTGGGATCAAAAAACATCTACTCTAATTTCAACAAATTCATGCATCTCTCTTTGTCTGTTGAAATTACAAAGAGAGAGGTAATTGGTTTATATAAACCCTGCAGACCTGTCTGCAGTTGAACAGGAGAGTGGCAACGACTGCATTTTAATGGACAGAAGCATGACCACTTAGCATGTCATAAGACCCTTTATAAAGCAGCCATGCACACTATGTGGAGAGAGGATTTAGCATTAGCTCTAAAAATACCAGATTGCCCTCTGTGTGTTTCCATTCTCTCACATATTTCAGTTGCCAGCACTAGATTTCACAGCAATGAAAGGGACAGAAAGGGCAATCATGGAATTCTCTCTCTTCTCTCTCTCTCTCTCTCTCTCTCTCTCTCTCTCTCTCTCACACACACACACACACTTATTATACATATACACCCACACACCACCTTTTTAGATACACATACACACTTAATATAATTGGATATTAATGCATGTTAAAGGATGTACACACTACGAATAGCAAACATACATACTCTACATAATGTTTGTGATTGGTGTGAAAGCAGTATCAGCACATAGCATTCAGGAAATGAAGTTCTATTTTAACTTTGCACCATGAGGTGTCAAATTACACCTCCACATTGGTATCATGCTGGAATGAGTGAGGGTGTTCCTTGCTTTCATAGTTAGCATACAATGCCAGCATTTTAACTGGCAACATTGTGTTGTGAATGGTGCTTGGTGGTAAACATAACCATTCGCCTGGAGAAAAACAACATTCAGACTAATATATACATTATAATTTTTTTTTCTTCTTAACCATTTTGGTGATTGCTAAACTCGACATCTCTATTATCTTATAGTGAAGTGAAGGATTAATCTTGAAACAGTGTGAATCTACTCCGTGTATTCTTGCTAAACACGTTGTTTCCAATAACAAACCGAATTCTCAGCTTCAGAAGCTTGCTTTTTTGTGAGCTTCTGCTGCCGAAGTTGTTGAGGGGAAGGTCAGAGAGCATTTCATGTTTGAAAAAGCTTGTTGCAGAATGGTTTCTGAAAAATGATTTGATGAAAAGATGGCCCAGAGAAATGGTTACAAAGAGCTGAGAACAAACAAAGAATTAGATGGCCTTTTTGCCTCTGGAGAACCAAGGAGTACAGAGACCACTTTTGTTCTTTTGCTCTGGTAGTGGTTGGACCCTATACAGAATGCTGTTAAATTAGTTTTCATATATTTTACTGGTCATATCATAAAATATGTTTATATATGACTCATATACCACTTTTTATAATGACTATTTATGACAGTCTGCCAATGGCTGTGTACGGGCGTAATGAAACGATCCCAGTCAGTAAACCATGTTTTAAGACTCGTACGCTCCTTTTGCATGCAAGTATGACAGCTATATTTCATCATACACTGGATGTATGTAAAAAAAGACTTCTTCTATGTCATTGATCTCTTGGGTTCCCCCAGATGGTTTAGTCTCAGTCTCCAGAAGTTCATACTTTAGCAGTTTCAATCCAGCTGATTTGACATGCTTGTCTAATTGAATCGATAATCAGTGTAATGTAACAATGCTTTATAAAGGAAAATTAAAGAATTAATTGGTCCTGGAGGGTGAATATGGGACATTAATTTATTTTCATGGCATGCATATTTATTTCTAACATTTATGCTACATTTAAACTATGGCTCTTTGCAAGTGGCAAGTATTTTGTGAGCGGTTGTTATTATTTATAGCATGGAGTACTTCTTGGACTGTTTGCCTATTAGACTATTTAGACCTCAAGAAAAAGACTGGATACAAATCAGAAAAAATAAATACATTGAGTCACTTGAAGCAGGCTGTTTAGACGCAGCCAAAGTGTTCTCAAGATGGCAAATCATCCTTCACTAAACATTAAAAGTGTCTAATTAAGAACAATTACCAGCTTGTTCCAATTAACATGTTGCCATTATTGTTGGGATGAAACCCAGCATTTGCTTTGGGCCATTAGAGCCACATTTTACCCACAGGCACTTTAAAGGGCTCAGGGAATTACTCTTCAGATTGGCCCATACTGGATCAAGTGGGTTTTTATTTGGTTTTAGTTCTTACAGCCTATCTGTGAATGGTGTTTTAGAGATTTCCTGATTGATTGTTTTATTTTTACAAGGTGCACATTCATGTCCTTGTTTCATTTGCAGTGGATATCGTTATGGTTACTTATGGTATTGTAGTTTCCCTCAGGTAAGGAAGTTTGGTGTTTGCTTTTAGAAAAGGGTCAGGTGACTCAAACAAGGAAGAATGGTGAAGTGTTAACCCCTTTGATGTGACTCAAGTAGATGGCTGTTTCTGGACTTGTGCTGTCTGAACAGGATTTCTCACGTAATTTCCATTCGTTTGCTTTTTAGGCGTTGCTCTGAATTAAACACGTCACTATTTTTCGAACCTTAAAATGTTATTGTAATTCTCTGCTCCAGGCAGCACCAGTTTATTTGTTTCTGGAGATATACTGTGTCAAATTTTGCTGTTAATTACCTTCATGAACATAATCAGGGTAAATGAATTCAGACAATGGAATGAAACAACCTTCAGACACAACATGTATTCTGTATTTGTGAATATGAAAATATTTTGATAATGGGGTTCAAAAAAAGAAAAAATAAGGGGTCTTGATGGTGTTTCTAAATCTTGGTATTGAGAGCTAACTCTGCTTTTGTCCTAGCTAATCTCTTGATTTAATCAGTTAAAGCTGACTTGCGGTGATTTTCCATGCCTTTGAACCCTTAATTTTCCATAAATGTTTTAGTCTCAGTGATGGGTTTTCCACACTTTCTCATTGATTGATCTGTCAGTCTGTAATGGAAACTGTTTAAAATGTGATCTCTTTGTCAGGATTTGTGTTCCATTTTACACATTGCAGAAAATGAAAGTATCCGCTTATCTAACTGATTAAAAGTCCTGGGATGTGAATATGGGATATTTATTTTTCATGCCATACATATTTGTTTCTGACATAATGTAGCCTTATGAGGGTAAATAATCATTTCAGTATTTATACTGTATGAAGTAGAGCAGCTAACAATTCAGTTTCTGTTATGGTTGTAACAAAAACCAGTGTACCCAGAGGTTTAACAATGTATATGATGTACATATTTTCAATATGTGGCATAGTCAGAATTATGGCAGTGATGTTTCATTTTGCCAGTTAGTTTGCAATTAAGTGCTGGAAATGAGAAAATTAAATCAAAGTCCCCATAGGATCATTACAATTTCTGTTTTAAAACATTCATTTCTGAATCAAATCATCAATATACATTTTAGTAATTTATTTCCCTGCTTCTGTATCTTGCCTTCAAATGCACAGGCCATTTGCATGGGTGTAATAAGTTCATGCATTCATACTAATGAACAATTGCCCTTATTGGCTGACAGTGCTGGTGCTTTCACAATCTTCTGAAGACCTTGAGTACATTCCCCATGGCAAGTACACAGAACAGAACCGCTGGAACTCCCACAAACATCAATGCAAGTTAAATAATCTCATCCTGGTGGGGGGGATTAATTATCTTCTCACTTTAAAAACGTCTGATTATCTTTAAAAAGATGTAGGGATTTTGCTGTGCGATGCACCTTGTCCCAGTGGCTTGGTCTTGAACAAGAATGTTAGTGTGTTCAGACTGCTCTCCTCATCTTCTGAGAATAACCCCCCACAAGAAGTTTAACTTGAAGCTTCCGGCAGTTTCAGCTGAACACTGGCGTCTTTTATTTAAGCAGGACACCTGGAAAGCGGGTCTCTCCCTCTGGTCCTGTTTCACATTCTGTGAGAAGTAATAGGTAAAAGAGAGAAATGCACTCCGCATTGCCAGAGTTTTGTGCTTCCCCTGGAATTCCATTACTATTTTGTACACCCAATCAAGAAAGCTCCAGTGAAATACATTGCGGTTTGACTGCAGAGCAGGGGAGAAAACCGTGGAATTGAAGGTGAAACCCACTTATACAAGGTGTAGCATCTTAATGGTTTCAGATTGCTCTTCTAGGAGGTAGACTAACACTTTTGGCATTTAGTTGACATGTGTCCTTAGCTTTGGATCACATTTAAATGCAAGCGTTCATTTTTGTCTTCATCCTCATAGTGCAGCAGTCATCAAACTGTTTTTGGGGAGAACATTTTACAAATACAGGGAATTGTGATGTAACTAAATGATATTGTGATGTAACGTCTGTTTTGAGTGAGTCAAATATACCTTTCGAGAGACTAAATACGTTAATTGTCGATCATCTTTTCAGAACAATAACATTTTAATAACTCTTTATGTAACTGTACAATATTTTTCATTTAAATGTTACATGCTCATAAAGCTAGGATTGCCCCCCTTCATGTCACCCCATTGTAAAATTCCTCCAGTTTCTGCCGTCTGTTTAGTTAGGTCTTTGGTGACACAGTTGGACTTGCAGTTCTCTCAGTTATAACCATCTTTTTTCTTTCTGAAATGAAGGGGCAAAATGTACTCACACATTGGCTAAGTGCTCCCTGTGATTTATTTACAAAAGATTCCCATTTACACAATCTTCATCAAGTGTACTGCATCAGACCTGTTTAAATAGACATGTCAGCATATTAGGTGTAATGGCTCTGTCCAGCTCCAGGCAGTAGTAATGAATAGTAAAAAGATATAGCAAACAAGGAACAATAATTAATGAATACTTAATGTGGAAAATCAAACAGTGACTAACCCATATATAATCAGGATGATAAGGAAGTGCTGGAGTATGGGTACATAAACAAAGGAAAAATCAAGTATACTGGGCACAAAAAAAGGACATTATACCAATTATCACTTCTTAATTAGTGACATATAGCCCCCAAAATGTTTATGAGTCTATACTAAACGGACACTTATGTAGAGTCTAATAAGAGAATACAGGAATAAATGGGTATAAATAAAAGAAACAACTGTAGCTTATGAAAAGGGGGTGCAGCATCAGAGAAATGCATATTTTAATGTGCACACGCAAGTTTGATCCTGTAGAGTTGGATGCGTTGACATTCTTGCTGTCTGAGATCGTAGTGTAAACCCTGTGGCCTGAATGTTTCTCCATGTTTGATCTGCTCTGCTGTCATTGTCTCCCCAGGTCTCCTTCTTCCTCTTCATTATTTTCGTGGTGTACACCATGCTGCCCTTCTCCATGCGAGATGCCATCATTGCCAGCGTCCTGACCTCCTCCTCCCACACCGTCGTAGTCAGCGTCCGTCTGTCCACCACTGCAGATAACATGGAGCCCTTGATATGGCAGGTCAGTGTCACTATGTCTGACTTACAAATGCTACAAATGAGAGGGTCGAGGACGCTCTCTTGAATTGTCAGTTCCCTTCAGGTCAACGAGATGTCCGACATAACTTGTAGTAGCCAGGTGCAGATGTAGCTGCTGGCCCTTGGAGCTGGCGTGGGACTGTAAAGAGGAGGGGGGGAAGAACTCCAAAGCCACAAGAAAGAGCAGTGAAGCCACATCAGGGCAAAGGACAGGGGCTTGGCCTGCTGAAGAGAGGTGGAGCAGGAGAACAAGGCTTTTACAGGGAGCATAAAGGTACTGCTGGTTCTTAACACTGATAGACAAAGGGATTAAACAAATGTTCTCATAGAGTAGTTTCCTGAAGGTTCATATTAAACGGCAGTTATTTAATGGAGAAATGAAGCTTAATATTACATTTCAGGAAATGAGAACCTTTTTAAGACTGCCGTCCATGCGGAGTATAAATGTCCTATGGATCGTGCCTGTTATGTACGTATATTGGCATCTGTGAGCAGCATGAAATAGCATTTGCTTTGATCACAGCTTTCCTGTTGTGCAGTGAGGTTAGACAAGGCCGACTGTTATATGGTAGAAATCTCGTCTCTCCAGAGTATTTTTACCATCTGATGGCACTGTAAAACAAGATGCAGTCAATGAAAGATTTATTGAATAGTTTCAGCAGTGCCTGACAAAAAAAGATGAATCTGACTGTCTGTTAAAGTACGAATGCTGCCATTTTATCGAGGGGACATGGATTTACCTCTCTCTGGGACCAATTTCCTGTTACTTTATCACACAGGGTCAGGGAGGTGGGGAGGGGTGGATCAGCTGTATCAGTTAAGTCCAATGCACTTGTTTCAGATCTTGGCTGCTGGGATCATACCTATCAACACCTTATTCCCATATGGGAGTTCTCTTTTGCACATGAGCACTGCGTCATCCCCCCATTCGGTCAGGTGACCGGTGCATTGTTCGGCACTGATTGCTATTGCACATCCGTGGAGCTGGAAATGCTCCAGCACTTTAATGGAAGGTGAAATTGTGCGGTTTTGAGAAAAGGTGATAAATCATAAAAGATCATACCTGCAGATTCTTCCCCTTGAAATGATTGCAGAGTACCTCTGAAATTGTTATAATATCATCATCCGTCCCTCTTCCCTTGTCTGTTGGAGAATCGCAGAGACTGGGACACACTGAGCTGTGTGTGAGCAGTCCCTTATCTTTACTATCAGCCTCACAATGAGAGATGTCGGTGCAGCCATGCGAAAGCAATTTGGTTTGGAGGGGAGTGAGGCATTTGGAAGGGGTACAGTGGCAGATTTTTTTCAGCACTGTTGGAGCCTGACATGCATCCAATGTTGACCAGAAAGGAGCATTAGATGCCTCTCAGCCGTTCAGCACTGTCTGAGCTGGCTGCCACTGATCTTATCTGGTCCAAGGCTTTTCCGTAAACAAATTTTGTTGAAGGGTTTTTTTTTCTTTTCGATGTGTCCTTCCCTGATCCCAATCTTCTCCTGAGACGCAACTCGGTGCTCGCTTCCCTGCATCTCGGCAGCGAGCTCCTTGAAATGCGTGGAAAGAAAAACACTATCAGGTCATTTGCAATCCGAAGACTCTCTGCCACTTTGATGTCCGCAGATTTCTGCCGACAGCTTTTGAAAGGGTTGCAAGCCATCTGCTTTATTCTGTGCCAGACAGCCTACAACTTCCCACCAGACAATGTGTGCTGAACCTTATCCCTTCACTGACACCTCGCCTGTTTATTTCCTCTGTTTGCCTCTTTTCTGGAGCTCGTTCCTGTCCCATGGATATCCCTCACTTACAATAACATGTTTGTTTCTGTTGGCCATATGGTGGGAATTTTAATGGTTTTTTTGTACCACAATAAATGAAATGTCCCTGGATATTATATCAGCTACAATGCAGTTTCTTTAGGGGTTTCACATTCTCTTAGCTCATCAATACTGGTGCTCTCTGAACCCTTAACACTCACTGCTGTTTTACATTAATATGTTTCTCCCATAGAACTTCTATATATCGACTATAGAAAGTGCCGTGTGCTTAATATTGAATGTACTGCCTGTTCGTAATGTATAAGGCTCAAAGCATAACATAACAGTTTTTATGGATTGACTTCTGGTATAATGAGAAGCCATCCTGTGAATGTTATCTTTCCCATTTAGCATTATCTTTTAGACCAGGATGCAGGAATGTAAAAATGACATTAATACATTGCAGATCATGTGGATAAAATGAAAGAGTGACACATATAGATATTAAAATACTCTGTCAGAAATAAGTATTTGCCAAGTATAAGCCTTATGATCGATACAAAATTCATACGATTTTTCTAATCTGTCACAAGCATCTTCCATACGGCATGGCACTGGATTCTTATCATGTGTCGTACAGATGTAAAAACAAGATCTAATGGAGGTTTGCTGAGGTTTAGCTGAGACCTAACAGAGCTAACTGTGTCCAGGGATGGGCTTCGCTGTCTGCTTTGATCCAAACAGCTGGGTGTCAGGGGAGAGGCGCTGTGCTGACAGCTGGACAGCCTGCAGCCAGAGGCCATGCATGGCTTACCAAATCACAGGCACACAATAGAGTTATGTACAAATAATTCATGCAAACCAAATACAGTAAGAAACTATGCACTTATTTCAATTATGTTATCAACTATATTGTTATTCAAGACCCTCTCTCATGTTTTCCGATGCAAAAGTAATTTATATAAAATGTACTATATTCAAGATATAGGGTAATAGATATCACTTGTTTTAGTGGATTGCTAATGTGTTTTTGTATGTATGACATTTATTTTCATTGGCATGGTAAATGGTACCCATTACCATCTATCCTATTATGTATAGATGCATGTAAAACAGTTCATCTAAGCTGGGATTTCTTGCAGAGATACATTTAAAATTTAAAATGTACTCTGGTCTAGTCTTCATCTGTTTTTGTTTAAAGGTTTTCATTTTTTATTTACATTTTGTCTTTCAGCTAAAATGCATGCCTGACTGGTAAATATATAGCTGCCAAACCTCTAACTTTAACAACCCATTGTATTACTCGAGTATTATTACTGTTGGGTGTTGGCTCAGGATGGCCCTATATCAGATGTACCTTAATATATCTTTCAGTGAAGCTAATTTCTTGCACAAAACCACTCATGAAATGTGCATTGGTAAATGTGATGTAAAAAGTTCTGTTCATCCATTCACCCATAGCTGTGAAATCCTGACTGTTGTATACTGTCTGATAACAAAGCCCTTTCCAAGATGAGTGTAAAGAAGGATTTCATTGAATGTAATAAGAGTGTTACATCAATATGAACTCCATAATTCAATGTGATGGTCTAAAATCCGACATGTCTTGTCTTTGCTTTTGCTCAGTGTGTTGTAGGGATAAAGGTGATACAAATTCGGTGAGCGTACTCATGAAATATGCCTCAAAAAATCTGAAAATCAGACTTGAAACTGTAGTAATGAAGGCTTTAATACTTCCCCTGAAAAAGGAAAAAACTGGACAAGGCAAGTTTAGAGGCACTATTATTTTCACTTTCAGACTGTGAAGACTCATAAGATAATTATACCATTTAAGGATGGACTCTCTCTGATATAATATACCATTTAATGACGTTTCTCTGATTCCTGCCAACACCTTGTCAACTGCAAATAATCATAAAAGCTACTGACATTATGTTTTGTAATTTTGTAGAGATTAATGAAACTTCGGTACTCAATATTTCGAAATTCACAACTGATGAGCCCTGAGTGAATCCTGGTAGGTGAATGGAATTCATTTTTTTCTGATTTTTATAACTCTTCTTCAGGAATGTTTCAGGATGTGATAATAAACATACACCTGAAAATTGTTAGTGTTATCATTACTGCAATGGCTTGAACCATTTAATTGAATTAGATGATAGTTTTTTGAACTAATGAGAAGTAATGTAGAAGTCCTTGAAGTAGTTGTACACCCCTGTGCCCTGTTAATTATAAGCCCCGGAAAATGAGAAGCTAAAAATAGCCTATTCCACTATGCCAAGCTGTCATTCTGAAATAAATGTCCAACTTCTGTAATGTAATTTTGGGATACAAGGGTGTTCATTACCTGAAGTAGGGGTTTAAACGCTATTAATTTAATATGTGCACATTAAAGGGCAATCAAATGCAGAAAATGTAATATATATGTAGTGTTTTGATATGGGAAAATGTCATATTATGGGCTGAAACATCCACTTGCACTAGGCTTTATGAGCTTTCTTATACAGATGCAGTAGAAGTTCCTGTTTTGCTTGACAGTAGTTCCTCAGCTTTACCGTGTTTGTGCCTTGCTCAGATTACTCACTCATTCACTTCATGCATATAAAATTATTTCAGTTTCCAGTAGAAATGTCTGGATGGCTCAATATTAATCAATAATATTTAAAATCCATTCTGCATTTTCTTGAGATAGCTACAGGTCAGCATTACCATTTTTCCTGTTAAGCAGGCCTTTTTTTACCAGTAATAACTCTCTGAGCAAAGCTCTTCTTTCCTGTCACTTCTGTATGAGTATACAGTAAATCCTCCCCTGAACAAGGCAAAGTTATGTGTTGTAATACTTCATCGATTCTACAATATTCGTCATTGGATCATTTACATGCAAATGTATCACAGAAAATTAAATCCCCCCCCCCATAATTGGCAACAATACCAACACAGTAAGGTGTGTGCTTGAAGCAAAGCCATGACCTTTATGCAAAAAGAGAGTAGAACTGACTAGAGGTATTCATAATGAATAAACTACACAAGAAAACCATTCCTGCAGCCTAAAAACACAACATAAAACACAAAGCATCTTGTCACGTAAGCTGTAAAAGCACAAAAAGCATGGCCCTTCCTGCAAACACCTCGTCAGCATTTCCATATGTGAGGTTTTAGATTTCTAGGCCACATTATCTGTGCATAAATATCTTTGTGTTATGTGAGGTGTGAATATGCAGCACAAATAAATTCATTACCACTAACATTAACATAATCTAGACTTTCTTTATAGGAATGCACACACAGACGCACACATGCACACGCATACTGTTGCATGCTATTCATAGCTCAATATATGAAAATCAACAGTATGTCAGTCTTTCAATTGAGGAGGCAATTTTTCACTACTTATATTTGACAATACATAGCCCCTGTTCCTTATTCAGTGTTCTCATAGTGAACATAATATGTATTTTTATAAATATGTATGTCTTTTGTATTGTGCTGCATTATACTTTGCACAAATATCACATTATGTGTATACTCAGTAGAATGTGTGCTTTTAATTTTCGAAATAAAAGAGACTAAAGCCCTTAAAGAGACTAAAGTCTGTATTGAGGGCTGAATCCAGACTTGCAATTAAGTGCATTATTCGCACAAGTTTCTCACTCTTTAAATGGTAAGTTAAGTGCAGGTCTGGATTCTGCCTTTAGTGCCTTTCATTTAGTAATGGACAAAACAAATTTTATTTAACCAAACCTGAATTATGTTTCATTTTTCAGCATAAATTCAATGTTTGTGACCCATGTAGGTCCCTAAGGTTGGAATTGCACCCATTTCCTTCCTGCAGAGTAGCAGGCCTTTCTGATTTCCAGGTCTTTCTTCTTTGTAATTTGTGACATGTTCAATTACACTTATGCATGAATGAGAGCAAGTCACAGTGAATTTAGTATTTTCTTTTGCTAAGTACCACACCCTCACTCACACATTGACACATGAAAAATGCTTGACAAACCCCACCCGCTATTAAATATTAAAATATTTTCTATATAATATTTTATTCAAATAATCCATATGTTTTTCAATGTTTTTAGTGGCAACCATATATATTTAGAGCTAAATTTCTTGTGACTATCAATGAGGGAGCAAAGGGGAAGATAACTCTGGCGATGATAATTCACAAGATGTTGTAATTTATGTGGAAGGGCCCCACTGCTGTCATTGCTGCTGAGTTTTCACAGCTCAAAAAATGGCAAGAAGAAAGCCAAATCCAAAAATGGATAAATAAAATCAAGGTAGTCGGTGGTGGTGACTAATCAATATAACTGGAAAGATTAGAAAGTATTTGGAAGGTCTAAGACAGCATCTGACAGGTTACTCCCATGCTGTAGAAATGCCCTGTGCTGCAACAAAACAAAACATTTTATCGATACATTTTACCGTAAAATTCCAACTGTTGTGAATCAAATCAAAGTATGCATCAAAGAGGAACATTATGATACTCAAATGGATTCATTTTAAAGATAAAAAACTTTCTTTTTTAACATATTGTGGTTAATTACATAAATTATTTTCTGCATGAAAATGCAGAAGAGTAAGCAAAGAGTATATAAGAGTAAGCAAAGGAAGAAGTTTAGTGATCGGTACAATAAGGGTTCCACTGGTAGCAGTACTAGAGGCTGTAGCCTCAGGAAACATCCTGGTGATGGCTTTACTCAGTGCTTCTCAGACTCGGTCCTGGGGACTCACTGTGTATGTTGGTTTTTGTTTAATCCAATCTTTCAAATCAATTAAGGTTGTTGAAAACCTGTGTTTAAGCACCACAATATTGTTGTCCTTAGGCTTATTTTAATACAATGTAGTTTGGGTTTATTACCAATTATTTCATTCAACTCTTCATTTTATGAAAATGGTTTCAGTGACCAGGTTTTCACACTCTCAACAAACAGGACCTGTTTGATTTCACATATTGCTTTCACCTGTCAAGCTATAATTGAATCAATTAAAATGGAACATGTTTAAAATGGACCTATTTAACAAATAGCACAAACAGCACATGAAAACATTGGTTAATCTGACTGAAAGTCCTAAGTAAATACGGAACATTTCTTTTTCACAATATAAATAGGTTCCTCTAATATGTAGCATAATGAGGGTAACTCATCTGTCAGTATACTTTAAGCAGTTGTTGTGATGGTCAGTACAGTCTCCAGCATAAACAGTGGATCCCACTGAATTTTAGAAGTCCTGAATTAATAACTGTAATACATTTTTTGGTGGTGACTGAGCAACCTCTTCAGTCATTATAAAATACACTATAAAATTAAAATTCCATGGCTGTCAGTGTGAGACATGCCTATTTGTTCTAATTTAAGTTTTAGCCATTCTACTAAGTGTAGTTGGGAAAACTTTCTTTGTCATGGATGTCAGAAAGAGTGAAGGTCCTTCAGAGTTATGCCGGCAACCTTCCAGTTATCAGAATGATGACAAGAGACGTTTTTTCTTCTGTCTGAAGAGAAGTGATATAATCGGTCCTTTTTTCTGCGCTCCCTGTGATCCAGCAGCACTCTTGTATTTCCTTCCCCCTGATGTCTCATCCTGCTCTGTGATATGTGGCCTGGGATCTGTATTAACCACAGTGAGTCAGGATACCTACATCAGAGTGACCCTGTCACTGCAGAGTGGATGCTGCTTTTATGCTTGGCTTAGATGGAAGACTGGCACTTACCCACAACAACTTCAGCCCCATTAGCTACCCTGTTTTTCAAAAGAAATCCATCCTGAGCAACAACCAAGCCCAGCCCACCATAACAGCAGGGACATGAAGGCTTAGACGTGATATATGGGAAGGAGAGGGTATATGGGAAGGAAGCTTTTCTTTAAGCATAAATAAGTCATACTTCAACATTTGTGAATTTGTGTCATTTTGTCTGTCTTTTCAGTGTCTAGATATGTGCTGTTCAACTTTTGCGGCATGTTCAGTCTTTACATAGACCTCTTTAAGTTGGCACGGTTTGTAGGAACTTACAATTGGGAGAGGTGCCAGACAGAGATTGTATCATTTTCAGGGTAATATATTAGTCTGGGGTCAGTTTGGGAAAGAAATTGAAATTCTGCTCATTAATAGAAAAGGATTTACATGACAAAGACCACTGAGGTCAAAATTTAACATTGAACAGTGAAATAAACACATTTGGGAGCAACAGCAGTATGCAGGTAGTTTTTCCCCTCAGGATTTCTATATTTCTCTTTGATGTATTGGTGGATTTCTGGTGCTTTGAAAAAAGGTTCTATATATTTCACAATGTTATGTTATCCGACCTGGGAAGCTCTCATCGTTCTCCCAGAGTTTGTCTGATTTAAGAGTGATTCCTTTTACTAACAGGAGCATAAACAAGAGAAATTCAAATTAAATTAGCATCTAAATTGTATATAACTTCAGTATAGGTGTGATAGCTCTTCAAATTGACATCCTTATTTTAGTTCACTGCTTTGTTTCCTGCATCTTAAACAGTATTCTGTCAAATTTGTTATAGCCATTATTAACATATGATGACAATATTGAGGAATCTTGTTAATTTCAGTAAGTGTCTCTTTTGACCTTTAGGGGGTATGTTTTGTCCATTGACTAGTTCTCAGACAAACACAGCAATTTCAATTTAAGTGTTTCTACTCCAACTTCAGAGGATTTAGTACTATGTTATTGCCTATTTTGAGTGGCAGCTGGGGGGAAATAATTGTGAATATTTTTTTAAAACGTTTGACATTACAAATAGCATTGCCTTTCATGGTAGTATGTTTAGTAGATGTATGTCACTGTCTCGTTCAATAGTCCTTGTCATTTATAATTAATGATAATGATAGTAACTCCCCCAGGAGAGATTCTTTTTATCCTCAACTCTGTTTCATCATCGCAATCAGCTTCTGGTACCATACACTCTCATATTCTCACACACACACACACACACACACACACACACACACACACACACACACACACACACACACACACACACACACACACACACACACACACACACACCCAAAGCACTGTGTTGCAATACTTTCCATGTGTATTTAATGTGTATGTATTTATTTGCACATTGAACTTGTATGTGAGATTTGTGATGTGAATTCTGCTCCATGTAGTTGACTTGGTTTTATTGTGCCTGCACACCCAAATTATTTGATAATTTTATCATTTCTACTGTTTGAGGTTGATCAGCTATCAGTTATTATGTAAATGACTCCTGCTTCAAACAGCCATATTTAAATGAATCAATGCATTTTTAAACAGGAAGCAAATTCTGCGAGCTCCTTGCAAACTCCCATAGGCACCCAGTGCCTTACTTAAGTGTTTGACGTTTATTGAGTACCAGTCCAATTAGTATGATTAAATTGATTTCATATGGCATCTTTAGATAGACCATATGTATCTATTATTTTTGCCTTTGACAAGTCAAAAAGATTCCCATTCTTTGTTGCTCTTCTTCCATCGTCTTATCTGTGTGTCTGTTTTACTTGCTTTATGTTGGGGCTTAGTAAATCATATCACATATGCTAACATAAAGTAACTGACTTCCTCCCATGATTTCACAAACTAATGTAAGGATGTCCAGGTTTCATGCAAGCCAACCCTCAAAATTGAGAAATCCATGTATCTTTAGATTTTAACACTCTCAGTCCACTTTGGAATTCATTAGTTGCCTTGGATGACTTTTTGTGTGCGATAACAGTATGACACAAGATTTTGTACTGGCAAACCTTCGTCTCATATAAGTGTATGGCCTAAAGTCAATGAACATTTTTCCTTCACTTTGACTTTGTTAGCTTTTTTGTTCACCAGCTACTTTCAAAAGATGATTTAAGCGAACATGGACTTCAGAAAAAAACTTGAATTTAATTGCAAGTCAAAGAAAAGGAAAAATATGCATGGATATCAGGGCTAGCCCTATGTTTCTGTTCCCAATTATAGGTTTCCTGCAGGAATTTGGCTTTCAGTTTACTTTTAATTGTGTAGGCCTGTGAGAACAAAGTTATGGATGAACAAACAGCATGCTCTGAACTGTCATTATCAACCACTTCAGTTTTATTTCATTATTTTGTGTCCCACTTACAGCAGGGTAGATAAGCCAATAGATTAACACACTTACGGTTGAAAATATGCAAATGGGAACAGTTTAATGCACTAATGCACATTGAATATTACGGTGGTGCTGTGATTAGTCTGTGAGATGCAAGATAGAAAGTGATGCTGAGGCCTGTTGCTTGCCATTCAGCTTGTTAATTTCATATGTGTCTGTTAAGTGAGATCACCTGAAACATAGCGACAGTGCTGAACTCACTCAGTTATTGATGGTGGGAGGCCCTTTGTGTGAGGGAGATAGCTGTATCCTACATTAACCATGGAAGGTCAGCCTAATTGTTTCCCAAAACCATTCCCCCTAGGCATTGCTCTTAATCTTAATCGCCTTCCACAGTGATTTACTGGGGAACTCTGAGAGCTGACTTGGAGAATTCCCCTCTCAAGAGATTACTGTACAAAATAATTACTGCACAAAAAGAAGGTTTGAACTTTGTCTGTCATTGATGACATCACAACACTTACTGAATGATTGTAACATTACTATCCTTACACAGACTTTAGAATGAAAATATCAGAATGCGTTCAGCTTTGAAGACCATGCTGTGTTTTTCCCCAATTTAAATCATGCTATTCAGGTCAGTTTACTTGGCATGTGTAATACTAGATGGTCTCTCATGTCCTGACTGTGATACTTTAGGAGTATTTGTTACAGATAATAAAGTTACTTTAAAAGGAATAGCACATTTTTTGGAATATATTAGGGCATTGACTTGTCCTTTGAGGGCTAGCACTGGACAAAAAGGTCCAGTGTAGAATGATGCTTTGGTCTTAACATTTCTGGTTTGGGAATATTTGAGGAGATGTTTGGAGTGTGCATGCTGGAGGTTAGGGCCTCTTGCCAGGTGATCTTTCCTAAGTGTAATTACAAGAGTATTGTGGATCCCTGCTCCTCCCAGCACTTCTCTTAGATCATTGCACATGAGTCCTGCTGCTAGCATTAACTGCAGTCCTGGCAGCATCCCAGCACCAGTGCCCAGTGCTTCATAGATGATGGTTCACTATCAGCAAGGTGCTGCTTAGCCTACTGCTGCCACCACCATCACATGCTGAGGATGTGGAGTTCCACTAAAACCACCACTGTGTTCAGTGGTGTAAGACTGTTCAGCTCTCTCTCAACGCGTGTGAAGCTCCAGTTCAGCCATCTCTCAGAAACACCCCGCTGTCCAGTGTCCATTGCTTCTGCAGTGCAGCCTCCAGCAGGTCACTGTGCGTGTGTGTGTGTGTGTGTGTGTGTGTGTGTGTGTGTGTGTGTGTGTGTGTGTGTGTGTGTGTGTGTGTGTGTGTGTGTGTGTGTGTGTATATATATGTATATGCTCATATTTATGTTTAATATTAAGGCCCGCTTCATATAAAACCACAGAGTAGTTACCACAGATTAGTTTTAAAAATGATTATATTCCACATAACACTATGAATACATTTTTCTTCCTGTCTGCCGACTGTTTTCATCTCCTGCACACAACAATGCCACTGCCTACAAGAGATATTGCTTAGTGAACTTTTAATGTATACTTAAAATAGCTTCAAAGTTTTCCAGGTAATTCAACAGCTACATTGTTGGTTATTCAAATCTGTGAAGACCTCTGTATCTGAATAGGCTAGTACAGTGCTGGTCTGGTCATTTGGAGAGTAATTCAGCACATGTGTTTTTTTTCACTATTGAATCACTAATGATGTCTGGAGGCTAATAAAAGTAATGGCGCAGAAATAATCTTTTCAGGTCACTGCTAGCTGTGCTAGATGTCTTATTTATAATGGACCTGTTTCTGTCGTCAAGTCTAGGCTTGAACAATTATGCATGGATTTCCAACATTTGAAACCTCAGCATCCTGCCTATTATTAAGTACATGATGTTTAAAGTAAATTGAACACCATAGCTGTAGTACTGTAGCAGGTGTTGCATCAGTGTGTGCTGGGAAGCGTAGTTGTGAATAGGTCAAATGCAGAGTCGCTATGTTCTTTTGGATTTCCTGGGCAGTATGCAATTCAAACACATGCTTTTGTAAGGGTATATGCTATTCAATCATATGTTTCTTTGAGTTTGCTCTTTTTTATTGGAGGTTTTTTTTTTTTTTAGATATTTTTGTCAAGTTAAGAACAGTTTTTTTTTTAAGTGTGGGCTGAAGGATTGATTTGAGGTTGTTTAATTTGCTCTAACAGAGATGCTGCAAAAATCATTTCCATAAATGTTGCTGATAGCTCAGTAACTCATCCTCATCAGATATGGAAACCGAAAAGAGGAGTATATGGATAATCATTCACTTTGTGTGGTAAATGAGTATTGAAAGCAGATTTGGTGAAGATCTTGCTCTGAATGACTGAGTGGCTAGTTGGCTGGTTCTTTCTCCTGCAGTGAGGCTCAAACATGGCTCCAGGTGCTTTTCCAATGTGGGGCAGGGCAGGCTGTTGAGGGACATAGTTGGGCAAGTCAGTTCTGAATGAGACATTTATGTGCTGCCAGCTAAGTCAGGGCTTGGCTATTTCAGCAAAGGCGTGTGTGTCCCATACTCGAATACAAATATCACATGCTTACTCACACACATTCATGCACATCGCATACACATGCACAGGCACACACCTTGTCAAAAACAATATATAAAGTGTTTGTAAAAATAAAAGTCTTGCAGGATTATGGATTGTATGGATTTTGGACTGCTTTTGTTTTCTCTTTCTAGTATCCCCCCATCACTACATAGGAATTAATATATTTTCAAGACGCTTTAACCTTGTTTTCCTGTCAAGGGGTTCTTCAGAGATTTAATAACTCCGCCATACTTTAGATGAAATAAGGCCCAGGTAAGCTTGTTAGTCAATAGAAAGAGATCCTTGAGTGCTGCTTCCTAATCCATCCTGTCCATTTAAAGAACACTTGAGCACCTGAGTCCTGAACCTGCTTTCCTCCATTGGTAATGAAGGCCTAAGCTCTCCTTAACACACTACATCCCAGGGTGTCTGTCTACCGGGTCATTAAAACTGGCTTTACTTTTATCCTGGGCTCTGGAATCAATACATTGTGTGTTCCTCTTAGTGCATGCACAATGAAAACCAGTTGCTTAGTCTCAGTAATCCATAGCTGTAATGAACCTACAGTGCTATTCTGTCTTGCTGCTTTTGTCATTTTTTTTTTCCTGTGAATAAAGATTTTTTTTTGCTTCATACAGAGATAATTGGTATCTTGGAGGGTTAGCTCATTACAGGGAGCTCATGATTATGCCCTCAGCATATGACTATATTGTAAATCAGGTCAAAACCACATGCCCCACACTGTCTCAATGACTCATGGAGTAGTAAGAGTAATTCCAGTCTATATTATTTGTTTCAGCCACTCCATTGAGTCTCTTTCCAGTTCGAATACCTGAATTGTGTGTAATGTTGCACTTCTGATGAACCCTGAATTTGGCGTGTGACATCAATTTATTATATCCTTAAACCTTTTGCTTATAAATCAATTTGAAATTATTTTTAAAATACAGTAAAAGGTGACTTGGAAAAACATACTGAAATGGATGATGGCTGACTGGACACTAAACAGAAGAAAGGTATTATTTTTCCCTCGCATGTGGATCTCAGGTGTTTGTGGATTACGTGGCCCTTGCATCAAGGGAAGGAGCAGTTCTTCATGCCATTCTTATCCCTGAGTAAGACTGGTGCACATGTTTAATTAATGACATTGAACTCTGTAGAGAGATACACTTTCAGAGCAGCTGGGTATCACACTGGCACAATCAGCATCAAAGTTCACATCAAGCTGAGGGATGCTGCATACTGTAAGCAGCTCTACACTGTGAAGATACTGCACTGCATGAGAGCCTTAAAAAGGTAGAAACAGCAGATTAATAATTTAAAGATAATCTGCTGGATTTGCACCAAGGATATGTTTCAATGAGGCAGAGATAGTAATTATAAATTATTTCTGTTCATGTGTGAAACCTGAGGACTTTCTTCTGAAACAGACATACCATGTAAGTAGAATATAAGGTAACATCTATGAAATGCTTTTATTGTTATGTTATTGTCATGGCTTAGTCAAAGTACATTGTAATCAAGATTGAGTAACTACTGATATCATTACTAAATATTAATAAACTACTTCATATGCTTTTGATATTGTTATTCACTTTGGAAAGGGATGTTGGAAAGGGGTAATCCAGAAAGAGACAAAAGATTGATGATAACTGGAAAAAATACTGAGAATATAACAGAGCATGAAATGTGCAGATCAGAAGTTTCACATTTCAAAGGTTTTCAGAGACAATCTTGAAGGTGACAGGTGAGCAGAGTGCAGGACTGTGGTTTTGCAGGTAAGGGGCTGTAGGAAGTATGAATATGCAGATACAACTGGAATTTCACATTTCAACAAGAAATGGTTTTAGCCAGGTTCCAAAATCTGTATAATCCTTGGCTTTGCCTGTCCTCCTGTTTTCCTGTATTTAATTGTGTGACCATAGTTTGTAGGATAGTAGAATCATTATTGTTTGAATAGCCATTATGTCTGAGATGCTGCTCGCCCAGTCATCCATAGTTTGTGGAATAGTATACTGTTCACCCTTCCACCATAGTTAATAGGGTAATGCACCATTCACTCTGCTGTGATACTGTTCATGTGCTGTGATTTTGGATTTTCATCATGTCACTGTACCCTCTATGCATTCAGTTTAACCAGCTCAATACAATGCAGGCAACGTTTGGGTTTTAATATAGCCTCAGAGGTATGGCAAAGCAGCATAATATTAGTGCAGTCCCATTGATGTACATGCTTAAACAAAGTGCCTTCAAACAGCTTCTGGCCACTGGAGCTTGTGCTATTAATGTCAGACTGTGCAACAAGACGCATCTCAGCCACAGTTTCCTGGCTTCCAAACAAATAAATTGCATGTCAGCTGTAATTTTGCATCAGCAGTGAGTGAAATTGGATGTATCCTGGAAAGGACACTCTGAAATGTACAACTCTTCATTTGCATAGATCATGCAGATTAATTCACTCTTAATCCACTCTAAGGAAATGGGAGAGAAACATCCACAGAACATAATCATCGATTATTTATGTGGAAAAAATTGGCCTTTTAGCACAGAATATTTATTTTACCCAAGACAGCACATCTTGCTGAGGTAAACTAGTGAGAAATGCCTTTTTCCTCAAAGTTTTATGGAGTTCCTCTGTGAATCAGCTCGCTGTCACACAAAGTGACTCTATGACATTTGGGAATCAAAGCTCCGCTCGGTCTCAGGAAGCTATGGATGTCCCTCCACCCACAGACAGCCTCTACAGCCACGGATCTTTCATCCACCCTCAGACAGCCTCTACAGCCACGGATCTTTCATCCACCCACAGACAGCCTCTACAGCCACGGATCTTTCATCCACCCTCAGACAGCCTCTAAACAGCCACGGATCTTTCATCCACCCTCAGACAGCCTCTACAGCCACGGATCTTTCATCCACCCTCAGACAGCCTCTACAGCCACGGATCTTTCATCCACCCTCAGACAGCCTCTACAGCCACGGATCTTTCATCCACCCTCAGACAGCCTCTACAGCCACGGATCTTTCATCCACCCTCAGACAGCCTCTACAGCCACGGATCTTCTTTCATCCACCCTCAGACAGCCTCATCCACAGCCACGGATCTTTACAGCCACGGATCCACCCTCAGACAGATCTTACAGCCACGGATCTCATACAGCCTCATCCACGGATCCTCACCTCAGACAGCCTCTACAGCCACGGATCTTTCCAGTTAGTCAAATATTGGCAAAAATAACAAACAAATAACTGGACTAGTGGAAAAATGTGCATTAATGACAAGGAGAAAAATAAAAAACAAGCAAGATATTAGTTGTACAATTATACCAATTAAATATGAAAAAAATGTTACAATGGAAATTGTTTGTAATTTGTTTTATTAAAAGAAAATTTTACAATGATTGAATATTGATGGTGATATAAAGATGAAAGTATGTACAAAGCAAGCTATTTAGCCATTGGTGGATGCTGGATGAAACCCCTGTGAATAATCTATTTAAAAATGGCTCTGTGGAGCCCCTAGCAGGGCAGCAGCTGAACTGCACCAGAGGAAAACAAACATGTATCTACTTAAATGGAAAGATAAATATTGGGTTCCCAGTAATAACTCCAGAGGTTACTATCTTTATCTCATTTTCCTGCTAGGGGTTGAAAACAGTCAACAGTAGGGGTAAATATATGCAGTGTTGACTTTGTGGCTAAATGGGGCCCTATGTTTTATGGCATCTAATGGCGCAGCTGAGTTTGGTTTTGTTTGGTCATGTGACTCAGCCTGTGAATGGAAAGAAAGATGCACTTCCCAGGCATTGGACAGGAACTTTAACTCTTAATACATTTTAGTTAATGCTATTCATAGCAACATGCTGCACAACAATCATTCTGTAGCAACAGCTGTTAATGAGGAAGGGCATGTATCATTGTGATCCAATCAAGAGTGAGAGAAAAAACTGAAGAAAGTGCTACTACTAAACGTTTTGATGTAGCATTCCTGCTACTGTACTTTCATAAGTTAAAATATGTATGTAGAAAACTTTCCATACAGCAAAGGACAACACTGACCATTCAGACACTGATCTTTTTTACCTCAGGGGTGCAAGTCTGCTTCTAGCTATCTTTCACTTAGCACTCAATTTACACCTAATGCTGCAGATGAACTGCCTTTCTGCACAAATAAAAACTTCAGTTTAACAACAAAGATCTCGCATAGATCCCTGTTACCCTGGAGAATAGACCATTTTTTTTACATTGCTTTCCACATGAGAACACTTGTGATTTCCCTATCAGTTGATGCAGCATATCATTTTAACCCAGTTGCAATTCAGCTCTTTAAAATATCTTTGTATAAATACATTATGGCTACCAACTCAATTTGTCCATAGCAATAGGTCTGTTTTAATTAATGACCTTAGTGTCTGTTCAGGATTTTTTAAATGTATTGAGTCTTTCATTTTTTCACAATGCACAAAGATAGCAATACAAAAAAAGCATAACCGTAATCATAAAGAGCTTAATGAAAGTACTGGGAATCAAATGAGCTAAAGGCATATGGGATTTATTTAGATATGGGGTGTATTTAGGTTTTGTACAGCCTACTTCTGTGAAATTTCTTTGGTCATAAAGTATTTTTTAGCAACGATTTTGCAAGTTTACATGTCTTTACGCCTAATCTTGTTGTGATTTGTAGTATCATATAGACCACATCTAAACACACAAACAGTTTAGATAATATGGTTTATCCTGTATTACAGTGTATGTGGGTCCATTTTACAGTAACAACAGTGTCTGGCTTTCACAGTAATATCTATATCTTTGTAATATAGTGCTTGTTTGTGCTTCACAGAGGTCAATCTTTTTAGCTGCCCCTAAATCTTTGTGAAACCCTCTAAAGAATTATTTTCTTAAGTGTCTGTGCTATCGATCCTTTGCTTAATAATTTTAGATGCTGGAACCATGGAGTTCAACCCACCTCTCCTTTTGTGTGAATTAAATATAAATGCAAAGTGCTGCTCTCATATGTTCATATTTATGTTACTGTACCTTATATAATACTTTTATATCATTTTGATCAACAAATGTTAATGATATTTAACAATCTGTGGAAAAAATGTAATAATTTGGTTTAGTTGTATTTTTTTGTATGAGAAATGAATGCAAGAATAATGTTCTAGTTGCATCTCATAGTAATTTATATCTAATACTTTTATATATTTAACATGTTAACAACTGTAAATGTCATTGTATATATAGAATAATGACTGTAATAATATCTTTTTTGCAATATGTAGTCATTAGTGAGAGTAATATGCCTAATTGAATTTCCATGAAATCCTATATGCATCTCATGTCAATAACATTACAGTAATCATATTTTTGCATGTGTAACATAATGTTGAAGTTAGAACTGTCACATATATTTTGTAGTGGAGTATTTTTCTGTCCCTTTGCTTTTTCTTTCTTTATTTCATGGTGGGGGTTTGAGAGTTTGAGGGTCACTTTGTGGCTGAAAACATCTTTATGTTCATGCTGCAAATGAATGGTCCATTATATGAGGTTCATTTCTTATTCATTCTATTGAAATAATTGCCCTGGCTAAAAGTGTTAGCGCATGTTACCAGAGAGTTACAGAGACTTTTCTTATGAATCTATTGAAAATGGACCAATAGTAATTATCATGTGTGGCGCGCTGCCTGTCTTTGAAGCATTAGAACTCTCCACGTTGAGAGCAAGCCTGAAAGCACTGCAGAGAAAAGTACCGCAGATGAAAGAAGGAAAACAGACAACTCACTGGTGCTAGAGTCATATCTGAATCTTCTGCTTAAAAGAATATCAGTGTGGAGTCAGAGAGATGGGGTTGGAGCGGTGTGCTGAGATTGCACCCCCCCACCCCACCCCACCCCTCATTCCTAGAAAACAGTGTTTAGCATGCTTCATGTGCCCAGTGCCCCATCAGACCCAGAGCAATAAGCCCAGTATCAGAGTGTGTGTGTGATTTCTCACATGAAATTCAGTCTGTTTCATTCTCTATCACAGTTCCTTTGTTAATAATTTTATCTGTCTAAAACAAATTGATTGGATGTATGGTTGAGCAAGCAAAGAGTTTTAATTGTTATTTGATATCTCAGGACTCATTTAATGTTGTTATGCTCTCTTAATTTAAATCAGTTTAATATGATTAGCCTGCTTGTTTTCACAAGAGGTTTTCTCATGGTAAAGATTAAAGATACATTTACTGGATCTATTGATAAATTTTCTGTTATTCTACACATTATGTTGTTCATCTTCAAATCAATCATCATTTGACTGGGTATGCCCCCATGGAAGTTTTTTATTCTTAATTTGTAGGGATTATTGTTCAGGGAGAGTCTTGGCAGAATAGAAACAGTTAACAAAAAAGAAGTGATCCATGATGTACCCTTGGATTTAAATTTACCCATAATCTATATATTACTGAAACATATTGGAATTTAAATGTGATATTCTTGTCTCTAATCATTGGTTTGTCTCTCCAGATTTTGGCAAACGTCATTATCTTCATCTGTGGAAATATGGCTGGAGCTTATCACAAACACTTAATGGACCTGGCTGTGAAGCAGACATACCAGGATACCTGCAACTGTATCAAGTCACCTATCAAACTGGAGTTTGAGAAACGGCAGCAGGTACGGCCCAATTATTCACTCCCACATCCTCACAGACAGATAGCATCAAGAAGGTTGAAGCAGAAATGAAAATATGAATAAGTTCATATCTCTAGTTTCTCTTTTTAATACACAACCATATGGACAGCAAAGCAACACAATGAATGAACTGTAATGATTAGATGTCTTAATGAATACAGAGAAAGTTACCTTCTTTGATATTGTGAGAATTTGACACTTTGATTGGTGAGACAGAGGCCCTATATTTCTATAGGGGGAGATATCCACATATACATAAATGAATGAGGTTTTGATTGCTCAGTATAACATGAGTTCTGTGATTCATGCACTGATCACGAGGATTTAAATGAGATCGTAACTTCTTATATTCACTTCTGTGCCAATGCCGTAACTCCTCGTAAAAACATCAGGGCACACCGAAACGAAAAGCCATGGATCACCAAAGAAATAAAAACTCCTCTAAAACAAAAGAGGAGAGCAATGGCTGCTTAACTAATGGCAAACATATAGAGAGACACTAAACAGCAAATGAGGCAAAATTATCTGGAGTATAAATGGGAAATGGAGCTATTTTTTACACATTGATGTGCCCAAGGCATGTAAATATGTGAATGAAAGACATGACAGGTATGGGAAATAAAAACGCTGGCGCACAAACACAGCTGGGTGACAGCTCCCGTTCCCATGGCATTAACACCTTACTCGCCTGTATCCAGGCATGGGCTCGTCCAAGCTTATATGCCACTCCCTATCTGAAGGACAGTTTGATTGCTGCTTAAAATGTGATCAGGACCTTCTTAGAAGTTTAATCAAAGAGTAACACAGGATGTAATATTCAAAGTCAAATGTCATTGGATGTGTGGCTGTACCACACATCCAATGGACCCATACCAAGTAAAGAAGCCTTAAATCATTATGATCCTATTTCTCTGGCAGCTGGGATAATGAAATATCTGGAGCATATAGTTCTTACCTATCTTCTCAAAGTGCAGAGAAATTATTGGATGTACTTCTATTTGCATATAAACCTAACTGTAGAGTTGAAGATATATTGCTTTTCCTGTTTCATAAATATACAGTTATTTACATATCCCACACAGTTATGTAGGACTCCTTCTTTTTCTTTTTATGTAGGTCTCCTCTTTAATCTGCTTTTGATACAATACTTTACAATCAAATTATTTAATAAGAAGCTAAATGGAATGGGCATAAACACATAGCTGGTGATAGATTGAGTGTTTTCTCACCAGGTGTATAAGGCAGGTCAAAGCAGATGCAACACCATCTGAACCTCTTGCTACTGACATGGCTGCCCCCCAAGGCAGCGTCATATCTCCTGCACTTTTTGTACTGCATACAAATGACTGTATATTTAGGACACTGGGCTATGTAGCTGCTAAATATGCATATGACACTGCACAAGCTGTCTTTATATTAGGATCTGCAGAGAAAGGAATAGGAATACATTGGAGGGAAATTATTGAGTGGTGCCGAAGAAATCTCATCATCAATGTCAAAAAAACAAAGGAAATGATAATCGACTATGGAAAGGTTAGAGGGGTGGTAGAACCCATTTACATGAACCCAGAAGACAAAGACACACAGAAAGAATACAAATATTTAAGGCTCAGATTCTAGATCATTCATAGATTTACACCCAAAAGCCAACGGAGAGAGAGAGAGAAAGTGTAAAATCAACAGATTATAGTTCATGGCAATACAATGTTGACAAAATAATTATGTCACTATTTTACATATCATTCAGAAAAAACAGGGTACAAAACATGCAAAGATACAGTGAATCAGACATAGGGCGAAGACAGACAGCAGTGCATATAGAAGCCCTATATGTGTGTGCTCACTCAGCACACAGGGGAAACTGCCTGTCCATAACCACAGTAGATGTGAATGCATATGCCAGAACTGAAGTGATCTCTGTAATTAGGGAGTATGTGAGCCAGGATGCTGATTGGTGCAGTTTCTCTGTATTCTCCGCACTCCACTCTAATTTCCCAAACAGGCCTTAAGACTTCATGAGGTGTGAAGCACCATTTATAACCATCTAAAAATAGAGCTCCCCTTTTGCTCCCCAGACACATCGCATAATAGCCATAGGGTTCCATTTTCCAGGCGTTAATGCAAATGGAACAGAATGCTGCTGTGCAGCACTAACACATATAGGTGAAGACAACGCCTAAAGGCCATTTTCCCTCAAGTGAAAGAGAATCACTTGCTGGTACTTTTAAAAAAAAGGTGTTCAGCATCAGTGGAACTAGGAGGAGGGCATAGCTATAGACCGAATTGTCAGGCAATTTCCATGTAGAATTTTTAAACCCATCTCTAATGAAAATTCTTTTTTGGCTTAAATTTAATTTAGATTTTGGGACATCTGTATACCCCATTGTGAATAGCCTTGAAGGTCATTTTTTTAAAGGTAGTTCTGCACCTCACTCTCTCAGGAGATACGTACGACATATGAAATTCCTCAGGTCATAAGCAGGAAGCATGGTAGCTTTTCTATTAGACAAATTAGTTGTCAAGAAAATGATATGGTACAACATTTAGAAGATGTTATACAAATCTGATATAATAATGAAAACTTTTAACATTTTATTAGAATGGGATTTCTTTAAATCCATATTCTTATATTTTCTCCATTTCATGCTTCTGGCTCATAACATGTTTTGACTTTCAATAGTAATGCATGTATAATTATGTACCAGTTATGCTACCAATAGCATTTTCAATTAATTAATTAGATTCTTCTATGTCCACAGACTAATTTTACTTGTTATAATTCTAGTGCCCTTACCTATAAGCTATATAGCTTATTCCGCTTGTGCGTTTTTTACAGGGGATACTCTGTACAGATTATTAACTCATTTTTAACCTCTATGCAATTGCATTTTGTAAGCAAATTGTATAAGGTCTTTTAAAAAAACATAAATTATATAGACATGAAAATTTTTATTTAAGGATGTGAAAACACTGGTATAACCAAGCCGTTTGGCCTTTTTATGTTATCATGCTCAATTTGTTTCTTCTGTGGGTGCAACAGAATGGACACTAAGGTAACTAACACTAGTTAAGTTTAGTTAATTTTAAGGTCACATTGAGCATTAAGTTTAAATAATGCATAATGTTAAATAAAGCATGCAGAAATCATTCAAGATGAACAGGTTGTATAAACAGCATGTGACAGCTGCATGAAGCATTTATAAAGATCTGTCCATGATGCAGATCTTCAATTTGTCAGCTATCATCAAACATGTCACCTGTCACAGTGTCCTCTCGTATTGCATTGTGACATGTTATAAATGCTTTATGAACACAGCATGCAGCTGTCATACACTGTTTACGAAGTATTTCTGAATTCTTGGGGTACGTTCAGTTGAATTGCACTTAGCATGCAATGTGAATTTTAATGTTGTTGCTTTTATGAATGTATAATATTCATTTAACATCTATATGATATATGATGTTAATATATGCAATGTATGTCATTATTTGATTTATTAAAAGTATCCTTGCATTGTGTTAAGCCCATTTTCATCAAGTGAGAGTCCCAAACCCAACCAAATTAACTATCTACAAGTTTGACACTGCACACATAAGGGCTAAGTATACTCCTACAAACTGTACAAACAGTTTGTAGGAGTATACTTCAAGAATGGTCAGAATATGAAGATAACAGTACAGTAAGCCTCTTTTCATTAGGTAAGAACTGCCAAAACTTGCAGATTCAACATTAGGCTACATTGACAGAATGTGTGGTAGTGTTACATATCAAAAACATCAGTGTGAAATGATCAAACCTGGTTTGTTTATTTATGTTTGGCTACGTAGTTGGCTATGTATCTTTGCAACAGGTGTGAACATTCAGACTACTGGGTAGCAATGTCACTGTGTGGAAAGAATTGCTTAAATATACGTTGTAGATTTGATTTTCATCATACTCTCGTTACTATTGACTAAGTGCAAACAATTGACACAAAAAAGTAATGTTTTCACATAACCTATAGCATACAGATTGGAATGTGAAATCTTAAACTGCACAGCCATGAGACAGGGCTGAGTGTTTGTGTGTGTGTGTGCGTGCTATTGAGAAAGTGATAGAGTCCCTATGGATCAGTCCCATCACAGAGGAACGGTAATCAGTGTTTGTGTTGCAGCAAGAGGTCACTCATAATTAATCATCTTTCTATAACTGCATCCCCAGTGGTTTAACACAGTCTTCCTGCAACCAGCCCCCACCAACACACACCTGACATCCTCAATCAGGCTCTGAGCCAGGCCTATCACCCCATGGCACCTCACTGTGACTGGCTAACCTGCAATGACATCCCAAACTCAGGCTGGACGGACCACCCTGCTTGTATAACCCTCAGCTACCTTTCATCGTTAAGAGGGCTTAAAAATCACAAGCCAAATGTGCCTACAATCTGACCTTTCAGCCCTCAGATTAGTGTACCATACCATGAAAACCTATTTTCCCCCTGTCTGATTCTATGCAATATTCAATATCTTTTAACATGGGTGAACAAATAAGACAATTTTTCCTTTTTTTTTATTATTTATTACACAGCAATACGCAATATTCAATGTCCTTGTGTGGAAAAAGTAATCGTCCCCTTAGACACAATAACTGCTTGTGCTACCATGGGATCTAGGTTTAGACTTACCTAAGCTATTCCAAGCTTTCTTTTTCTTCAGCCATTGTGATTCAATCCTCTGTCTACAGACACTTATTATCGTGACTTTACATCAGGTGATGTAAATTATAAGGCTAAATAATGTATTCTGATTTCTTCTGATGGTGCACTGTTTGTCCATAGACACATATATACATAGAGAGCTTGGTCTATTATACCTTATCTCAGTCAATCGCCATTTAGACACAGCTCCCCGCAGAACGGGGTGTTCTTTTCCTTATCATAGTCTACACTTACTTTACTTACACACACAGCAGAGCTACAAAGTGGGAGCGTTTTATTCAACATCATAATCTACCACAATTTATCATCAAAAAAGCTCTACACAGGCAGAGAAGTTAATATTTTATCACAATCTGCCAACATTTAGACAAGTAACAAGCTCCACACAGGGCAGAATGCTTTATTCTTTATCATCATTTAGGCCCATTTATCAGGAAACTGCAGCGCTGCCTCTGTGAGGCTGCTATCCTTCAAACAATTTTATGCTGTTTTTACGTCTGAAACAGCTGCAAAACCCTGTCCCCATGTAGCCGACTATGTACAAATATATCAATTTAATTTTTTTTCTTTTTTGTTGTAAATGAATTAAGAAATTCTTTCTGATTAACACTCTGATCCATAATTGTTTTTTCCTCTCTTTTTTTACTATTTTTTGACTGTAGCAAGGATATAACTCCTCTGCACATTTCCTACAGCCTTACTCAGTGTACCACACAGCTAATTCGATGCATATTTATGAGAGCAAGCAGTGTGAGAAATGCAGCCCTGTTTAAAAACAACCACAGGATATTACTTTGAAACCCTGCAGTACCTGTGTTATTGTTTCAGGCATGTACCAGGCTACCTGTCAACACACGCACAGCTCTGCTGCTCTGGGTGTGCTTTGATTCTTTAGCCCAGCCACAATAATTACCGCCTGTACATTTTAAAAATAAGAATGCTATAGTGCTTAGAAAAACTGAAGAATGGAAAAATCAAGAAACTGTTTAAATAACTAAGACTCAGCTTAGAAAAATTAAAATCCTGTACAGTATGAAGGTAAGATTATTGTGTATTTTATATTTCAAACAACATACATGTACACAAGCACACACAAACACACTTGGGGTTACTCATAAACTCTGGTTGTGATAGCTCATCATACTCTTACACTGCAGTGTGTTATGTCTCTAATTCATAATGGAGTTTACCACCAGCTGTGTACTATCAACAGCACTGTGATCTAGTCAGACACAGTACAAGCACCCAGTGACAGCACTTTGATAACTGTTGTCTGAACATTTAAAATGGATTGGTTTGTGAGGTGCCAACTGAGAAAGCCACAATGCAATTCTGCAGCATTTTCTGAATTCCAAAGTTTAAGGGAAGAATTGGTGATTGATGTCTTTGCAATTGTTTGACTAGTGCATAGTAAGTATGCAATAAAGAAAGCAAGTATGGGAATGTATCTCTAACAATGTCACTGTTTCCTGAGTAAACTGTTCTTTAAAAGACTATTATGAATTGCTACAACAAGACTGACAAAGTTTGCCATCATCAAATGGGAAAAAAGATTAGGCCTTCATATTAATAGGTAACAGAACAGTGTTTAATCCAAGTGTAGGATTTTACATTGTTTAGTGGAGGTGCTGGCAGGAGATTCCATGCCATGTTACAAAGAGAAAAATGGTGTAATCTATGAGAGAGAACCAAGCAGGTTTCAAAAATGCGTTTTTAGCCAACCTGCTGTTATAATTTGTTTGTTTGTTTATGAGCATAAGCTAAAAACTATTTCTTGAAATTTGCTTGGTTATCTGTTATATGGTAAATGCTGTAAATGTAAAGTAAATCTCAGAAAAAATGCAACAGCGTTCTTTGAATGTTTGATAAAAAATCATCCTCATCTGTTCCTTACACAGAGACTCCTTTGAGTCTTGCTACAGACTCAGTTCCATCAATTTCATGCCTTCTCATTCTCATACTTTTTAATGCGAGTTTACGGGTATTCCAACCAGTGAAGTCTCTCTGTGATCTGAACCCTCTCTTTTCTGTGTCTTGACAGGATGCACTGGGGTAGTTCACCTTTGGTGGTTACAGATGTGTTCTGTGATACGTCTGCTCCTTTGTCTTTTCATTATAGCAACAAGGCCGAATTATACCACAGTACTGTAGTATTCAATCGTTATATTATTTTTACAGTTTTCATGTTTGGTAAGACACTGATTGGATTTTATCATGTAGAATTTCATGTATAGAAATCATCTGTGCTCAGTTTATATAAAATGCTCCCACTTTGTAGCTATGCAGTGTCTGCATCGCTTTATCTGTTATTGAATATACATAAAGCTATTGTTCGGAAATCCTTTCCAATGTGCTGCTTTACCACATCATGAAAGAACGGTGTGTCCCATTGCTCAAAATCATGGGTTGGGGAAAAAAAAAGAAAATAAATTTTAATTGCAATTTAACTGAAACTGTTGTATTTGTTGAGAGAGAGAGAGGAGCGGTTGGCTGGTGTTGGTGCACTAATCTTTTGGAGACACCAGAGGATAAGGTGCAGAGCTAAGCTCCGAACGCAGAGTACAGGGCCATGCGTTTAAGTCTGTGGTCCAACCATTTGAGCCATTTCAGCTCATGGGTTTGGTGAAGGCGGTGCTAATGAAATCTTGACTACAACTGCCCCCCCCACTGAGGCGCCCCCCACCCCCAATGTTACACATTGAATGTTTTTACCCGTTTTCCACAAGTACCCTAAATTCCAAATTAAAATGCTTTCACTCTGGCTGCACGCAGCCTAACACCACCTGATTTTCATTCTTGTGCTTCGACAAGTATTAGCTAGAGCCATGTAGCTACATGTTATGTATCCATACATTTTCTAGAGAAAAAAAATATAAATTCTCAGCCTTTTGTAACTGGTGTTCTTCCTGTCCTGATATTGGGCCAGGTTGAATGACACAACCCCATATCCCACTTTGAGACTACAGTCTCAAATCCATTCCTGACTGCAGGTTCTATTTGAGAGAAAATGGTTTAGGACTGTATTAACAAAAAGCATTCTTGAACCTTAGATGGGATGTATTATATTTTCCTCATTTCAGAAAGCCCCAATTGTATCTTTTCTTTGAGAAGGATGATATTCTTGTTCAATAAAAGCTGTCCCGAAATGCCTCTGCAAATGAAAAATATTGTACAAATTTATATGACATGGGGCTTACAGAAACACCCATCTGCCATTGTTTCTTTTTTTTTGTAGATTTCAAGTTCTTTAATTTCCCTTGGTGAAACAAAATGGGATTAAGTTTCAACAGTTTTAAACAATGAAAACCTTTCCTGTAATGTTGTTTCCTTTCTTGTGTCTTTGAATCTTCTCCTGTAGGAACGTCTGCTGTTGTCATTGCTCCCAGCTCATATTGCTAGGGTAATGAAAGCTGAAATCATTCAAAGACTACAAGGGCCCAACTTTGGCCAGGTGGAGAACACCAACAACTTCCACAATCTGTATGTTCAGAGGCACACCAACGTCAGGTACTGTTACCCACACATCTTTGCAAATCAGTGCTGTGCACGTCTTTTCAGACCATCTTAATGAAGACTCCATCCAGCCATTACTCTATAAATAATATGCCTGTGTCCTTTTGTCAATATGCCGAAGAATACTTGTCTGTTTGGTTATAATGGGACTCTTGCTTGTTCAGGGTGAACATTTTGCAGAGAGGGCCTTGGCTCCACACATCTCAAGTGGTATTAAGCGTTCTTGTGTTTGTTTTAGAATTGTAGACAGCTGAGATTAGGTCTACTATTGACCCCTCTCCTGGTAATGGGTTTTCAAGGGCTTTTCTCCACTCTGTTACAAAGAGAGTGATGATGTGAGGAGCAGGCAGACGAGGAAAAGAAATGAAATGTTTCTGAAGACAGTACCCTGCAGAGTCCCATTTGTCCTCACGCTGCAGCGTTGATTATCATCATACGCACATCAGTCATGAATATAAATGACTAGGGTTATTATGTGAGATCACACAAACTATGCTAAAGTTTTTGCCTTAAAGTGAAGCAAAAATACATGCAATGTCAAGGAACATTAGCCGTGAGCTTTTATCAGGCAAAGAAACTGAGGCCCGTACATTTTTAGTTATGATCTGAACAGATAAATTAATAAGCGTACCCCTTTAGGGATTTAATTAACCTACATGTTGTGGAGGACTTAATGAAATATTATAGACTGTAGCCTGTTTTTGCATTGTTTCACAGCATCCTGTATGCAGATATAGTGGGATTCACACGTCTTGCGAGTGACTGCTCCCCAGGTGAACTGGTCCATATGCTCAATGAGCTGTTTGGCAAATTTGATCAGATCGCCAAGGTTAGTGCCTCCATTGTCTACATGCTCTCACTGTGGCAGAGGGTCCACATGTCAGGTCATCCAGAAGTAATATTGTGCACCAGGGGCAGGTACCTGGGTGTCATATCATTGATTTGGGATGTATTTTCAAGGTGTATATTTATGTGCAATTGTAGATTAAAAAGTTATTCTTAATGGGTTTTATGTCTTCAACTGCCATTTAAAAATCTCATTTCCTGTTTGTGGTGGTACTAGTGGAGGTAGAATTAAAGTAGCATAAATTATATTTTTTGTTTGTCATAGCAGTATGGCAGTCTATCTGAGGTCATATTGTGGAATCCATTATAGTTATATGTAGAGGGAAGATTTGACCTCATCATGAGTCATCTGAGCACACAGGCCTCTTGTAAACAGCATGTGTAACTTTTCACTCTGCTAATGTGCTAATGAGTGCTAGTATGCTAGTGGTGGGATATGTTTATTAATGTACTGTATGGAGATTCATTTAGATCTTTCTCTTATTGTACGGTGGGCCTTGAAATGTATGAGAGTGCAATTTTCCACAAACATTTCACAGATGGTAGACCTTCTGGCTGGAAGTATGCTGTCTGTTTTTCCCTGTCATACCTTTTTGAAATATTAACCCGTATGAAAATTCTGGTCCCTGTTATTTTGCCCTTTGTTCCCATGACTTTCTACTCTACCCCACTGCTCCATCTTCCTCTACTAATTGCCCCACCCTCACAACTATTTACCTCAAACTCCCTCCCACTCTCCTTTGTCATACTCTACTCTGCCCACCTGTTCTGGTCCCTCTGTGGCCGAGAGAAGCACTTATCTTGTAATTAAGTAGGCATGTGTCTAAGGCTATTAATTATTCCCTGATGTGAGTAATATTATATCATAATGAGTGATAATATCTCTCTCTGCAGTGGCCCTAATAAAATGATAACATATTAAAAATCATATTTTATGTCATACTAAACACAGAGTGGAAGCTAGTGATGATGTATTTGTTTTTTCCCTGCTTACAGAGTCCACGATTTTTCTTCTGCATTTCATGAGTTTTCTTTTCTCATAGCCAGCACATTTGCTATCGCTGTCATTGCGTTGGTTCATCATGTATCTCCCCAAAAATGTGTGTGATGTCACTCACTGTGGTTTTGCCTTTAGGAAAATGAATGTATGCGGATCAAAATTCTCGGCGACTGTTATTACTGTGTATCAGGCCTGCCAGAGTCCCTGCTGAACCACGCCAAAAACTGTGTGAAAATGGGCCTGGACATGTGTGAGGCTATAAAGTGAGTGTGTGAGCCTCTTAACTTTTTCTTTACATTCAGGGGATGCTCTATTTGTGAAATCCCTCACCATATTGTAGATTAATACAGAAAAATTCATTCAAAGGATATGGGCCAACATTCAGTCAACATTTGTCTTTATCTTCAACAAATTATTTCATGCAAATCCTAATAAACATGGTTTCGGTCATTATTGGTCATTATATAATTAGTATGTGAAACTATTCCTCTGAAATAAAAACATCACAGTTTTCAAAATAATTTTAGTGGATTTAAGACCTTAGTGTAGCAAAGATTGTCATGTATCCAGATGGATGCATTTTTTCAGTATAAAATTTAGCTGACTTATATTTCTTCAATTAAGTGTACAACTATGTAAACACCTGTTAATGTAAGCTTTTCAGTTTTTCCTTGATTAACAAAATTTCAATACAAACAAGTAATTAGGATTCTGGGCACACCATCTGTGAAGTTTGTTGGAATGGCATACCCCATAACTTTTGGAAACAGTATATTATAGAATTATGTAAAACTAAATGAAGAATGTTAGCACCCTCTCTGAGTAATGCCTGTGGAGCAACACACAAGAAGCTCACAATAATATTTATTTTTAGTTGATGTAAGGTGGATTTCATAGCTGGCTCACAAGTTATATTTTATTTCTTTACTCAAAGATTTTCCAGATTTTCCTTGTTTTAATTTTTAGCAAAGCACCTTATCTGCTTAATGCTGGCCTCCATTTTAATCTGAATCATGTGTGTCTGTACCTCTCTGGGCTGCTACAGGTGTGAACACTCCTGTTAGGGAGAAGCAGTTTTTTGACTGAAGACAGAGAGAGAACCTCCTCAGAACATGGATATACAGCACTTACCCTTAGTTTCTCTCTCAGGGATCACAGTCTACTAGCTGCCACAAAGCAGACAAGGTTGTTCTGACAGAGGGTTAATTTTTAAACCGTCTGCTTTAGTGACATATTTACAGTCTGGAATAATGCTAATTTAAACAAAAATCTAGTTTGGAAATGGTTAATATGTTCAGGCAAAATTTATTTTCTTAGTCTAAATGTAATGTTTAAGGATATAAATATTTCAAACTATGGGCAAAGTAAATGAAAGGTATACATTGTGTTGATGTTTCCACTCTGCTGATATCCATTCAAATCTCCATGAAAACCAAAGGCTAATGAGAACAGTTACAGACACACCTTTCCCTCATAACATCAATCAGTGGCTTTATCTAACATTGTTAACATGGTCCAAGCCATTGAAATGAAACTGACTTATCAAGAATTACTTTCCATATCTACTGTGCTTCTCCAATTACATTAAAATGACTTAATATTGTGTTTAAATGCAAGGTCATTTAATCTAATGTAAATGTTTTCATATTTCACTTTTTTTCACAGGAAGGTGAGAGATGCCACTGGAGTAGACATTAATATGCGAGTTGGAGTGCATTCAGGAAATGTCCTCTGTGGTGTAATTGGTCTTCAGAAATGGCAATATGATGTTTGGTCACATGATGTCACGTTAGCGAATCACATGGAGGCTGGTGGTGTTCCTGGGTAAGCTTCATTTTTACACTTGTCTGATACCTGGAATGAAGTGACCTTTACATTCGCGTGACCTTGTGAAATAATGTCCTGACATGTGTTGCATTAACGTGATGCTGTGAAAGAGATCACTGGCATGTTTTCGCACTTTTGCGATGCTGTGAATAAGATGAGTGCCATATGGTCACACATGTGAGCTACTGTGAAAGAGATGACTGGTATGGGCTCCTGGCAGGCGGGTCCACATCACCTCCGTGACTCTAGAGCACCTGAACGGGGCCTACAAGGTGGAGGATGGAGAAGGGCAGGAGCGAGACTCGTACCTGAAGGAGCATGGGGTAGTCACATACCTCGTTATCAACCCAAAGGTAAGGCAGAGGATGGTATGTTCCTAATGAGTCTAGTGTGAGGAGTGTCATGCGAATAGGATCACCTTTAAAAGGAATTTATTAAACTACAGTTTTGTGTTATTACCTCCTAATAGGTAACCACTCTGTCCAATAACCCAAGGGAACAATGAAGACTTCTCAGTGGCTGACATATATTAATGTGTTTGAAGATTGATATGATATACTGTCACTCAAGACAATCACATAATCCAAATCCCACATTAGTCCATATTTAATTTGAACAGTTAGTTCTGATTAGAGAGAATGGGTAATTATGCGTGTTACAGCTTTAATAGGAGTGTAACTGATATGTGTTAAACCTCTGATTAGTGACAGAGGGTTGAGGTTCATCATGGCTCTCTTTTGGGTCTGGTTTTTTTTCTATCTGTTGTGATGTGCAGGCGGACCGACGTAGCCCACAGCACCACTACCGGCCCCGCACACACTAGACGGGGCCAAGATGAGGGCATCGGTGAGGATGACCCGCTACTTGGAGTCCTGGGGAGCTGCAAAACCCTTTGCCAATCTGCACCACCGGGACAGTATGACCAATGAGCATGACAAGATCAACACTGCTGTGAGTGCATTGCCAACATGTACAAGTGAAGTGTGCAACAGCCTTACATAGACAACTGCCCACGGCAGGAAAATGTTCTGTACCTGTACACTGTAAGGAAAAAAATGAACTATAGGCTTAAAATCTGGAAAGATCTCACTTGGAGAATTTTATACCTGTTAAATGTGTGCATTTTAAGTGTTCCTTAAACTTGACATAAGGTAAGTAACAAGTGACATCCTAAAGTGATGTCACTTGTTACTACTTGAGTGGTAGTTGTTGTAAGTATTGAATATAACAGTGCCCTATATTATAGCTAATGTATTATCGTTAATTAAACTCAAATTGCATATTAGAATGAATGATAATATAGAGAAATATTAATGTGTGTGATAGATTTTTTTGTGTATAATGCATATTAAAACAATAAGTTTTCTTTTCCATTCAGGATGTTCCAATGGGGCAGTATCATTTTCCTAGGCATTCAGAAAGGTAGGTAAAATGTTTCCAACCTTACTGTTAAAAGGCATTTGAAAGCAACCAGACTGTTGTACAGAATTTACATTTCATGGAACATGCTCCAAAATATGCCCTTATCCTACTGAAAATGTAAACAAGCTGCAATCTCAAAAAAGCAGAAGAGCAAAAAATAAATAAATAAATAATTAAAAATTCTCCTGACAGTCAATGTTCACGTATTAATTCAAATGTTCTTGTGTTTTCACAGAACAAAATCCCAGAAGAAGAAATTTGAGGAGGAACTAAATGAGCGGATGATCCGAACCATCGATGGAATTAATTCCCAAAAGTATGACACATTAGCACGTGGCTGTTTATTCATGACTACTATTAATTAATTACAATGTAATTAAACATTTCTTTTGGTGCATCTTAAGCTACAATTTACAACTCATAATGCTGACAGCATATCCAGTGATGATAATTTGCACACTCATTATTATTTACAGTGATAATTATCTCAAATAATGTTTATTATTGAGTGTTTATTATTGTACATGAAAATAAAAAGACATTTCAAATGGATTTTCTGTTTCAGACAATGGTTGAAATCTGAAGATATTCAGAGGATTTCACTATTTTTTCACAATAAGTCCTTGGAGAAGGAGGTAAGCAATGGTAAAAATAATGTATTATGTAACAATGATTTTTAAATTTTACTTTTGTTTAGTTTTTAAACCAATTTTGCTAGTACAGGTTTGAAAAAATAGAACAATTGTATATTTTCTCACAAATGCAACTGTCACTTTATTGTAGCATTAAAAACATATTTAAAATGCAGACTATTAAAGTGCATTTAACATGAAAAATAACTTTACGGATTTTAGAGGAAACAGTGGATGCTGCCTTAGACCTCGTTACCTCTTTCCCGTAGTACAGAGCAACAACCTTACCTGCTTTCAAGTATTACATCACCTGTGCCTGCCTGATATTCTTCTGCATCTTCATAGTGCAGATTCTAGTACTGCCAAAGTAAGTGCGCTTCGTTTGCCAGCCACACCACCAGCAGCATACACGTCAGGTCATACGATACCGTACAAATGCAAGCTTCATTTATGAGTAGTTATGACTTTATACTCAAATTTATATTTGTTTGTACAGGATAACAAGCTAAATACTGCTATACATTTTTAAAACAATATAAGGCTATCAATTTATCTTCTCAATCATGGTGTTAAAATTTGTCAAAGATAATGAAAAAACATGTTTTTAAGAAATGATTTATAGCTACAGTTAGGTTGAACAAAGCTTATTGTTTTAACAAAGCTAGTGTTTTTTTTTCAGAATATGTATTGTTGCTGGGTTTGCTGGAGAAGCATTTGTTTGTTTATGACCTTGGGGACTGTGTGTGTCACATATTTCCTAGGACTGTGGTCCTGGGAGTTTCCTTCGGGGCGTCTTTCCTTCTGCTGTTTCTGATCCTGCTCATATGCTTTGCTGGACACCTCCTGGTGAGTTCTGCCTCTCAGAGATATCAGGAACATTCCTCCATTTACAGCACTGGAGAAATCAGCCAATGTTTCCGCACAATACACTGGAGAAATTTCCCTTAAAGAGCACTGAAGAAATCCGTCAAGTTTTTCCATAGAAATTCTCTGTGGATAAGGCTCCACACTGAGAATTCTGTAGGGAGAACTCTATAGAAGCCGAGCACTGCAGAATTCAGCCTAGCCCTCCACACAGAGCTGTCTGTTTGGGACATTTGAGGGTATTTGATGTCACTTTGATACAATGGAGAATAAAGCTAACACCTCTGACTGACTTCACACACTGAGATCACAAAATGTCCCATATTTAGATCTACCGTAATTTTAAGAGCCAGAAATGATGAATAAAGTGTATGTTTTTTTATAAACAGTACACAGGTTCATTAATGTTCATGTTTCTTAACTTTCTTGTGTTTCCAGTCAACCTTAACATTGGCTATTGGAATATAAATATTCTCATTGTCTCACAAAACCATCAAAAGGTCTAGGATATGAAGCGTTTTCCATTTCTTTGTCAGAATCCAGAGGTGATTTTCTGTCAGGAAATGTGACAGTTGTGTAGGTTATTCACTCTAAATGAAACCAGAACTTCGTGAACATGCAAAAACAGGCCTTGACAATGGCGCATTCCTTAAAACTGAATCCGTTTTCCTGAGAAACTTCTGTACTAACACATCTGCTCTAACTTATCTTTTTCCATCACTGTTTCACAGTATGGTCTACAGAGGCTCATAGATCTTTTTATATCCTCTTTATTCTAACTTTATTCAATCATTATTTCTCAAAATCCCCTTATTCCCTCTCAAAAGTGTTTATCCTCTATACAACCTCTTTATAGCCCCCTCTGCTTCTCTCTGCAGACTCTGTTCCGCCTTTACAGTAATTGTATTTCTATTTATTCCTACTTTACAGTCACTTTGTTCTGGCCCACTGCCTTCCACACCTGAAAAAACCTGAGGTAGAAGATATTGTTTCTTTTTGAACCACACAGTCATCCATCAAAATGTAGCTACTAACTAGGTGCAAGAAGTGTTTTCCACTCACACTCTCTGATGTGACTCTGCTCTACAGGGACAGTCACATCTCTTTCTCAGTATTTCACTTTCTCTTTTCGCTTTCACCCATGTACAAACAATTTATGCACACATTTAGAGACAAACATATAGGTTTCAACTGGCATTTTGAATTATTATATTGAAATGTTATACATATTTATCATTACATGAAATTCTTCTCATTTTGTGAAATTGGATGTGTAATTATGAACCGAGATAAAGAAAAGAAGGAACATTTTAGGGGCGCATCAGTTAGCTATACCAGTTATTGTTTAATGTTTTTGGTTATGAATCATAACCAACATACAATGTAATGATCCTCCATTAGAGTGGGTCATTAAATAGTCCAGTGTGAGAATTACATCTGAGTGGGTTCGACATTTGTCCAGTGTGAGACTGTTGACTTGACGGGTTGTCTATGATGCAGTGCTGAATAGCAAAGCAGAGTTTTACTCTCCAAAGTCCTGAAGACACAGATGGACACACAGATGTACAAAAATCCCTTCTCTGTTGTGGAGGCACTCAGATTGAATTTTTAATCTAAAACAGAAATAGCAAAGGCATAAATAATCAGTTCACTCAAGCTTAATGCTTTTGTCTATTTAATTTGGCAAAGGCTGGTTCAACCACGACAAAAAGCAAATTGAATTATATGACATCTCCAAATATTCTCTCCATAATTCATCACAGTCTGCTTCTCAACTCACAAAAATAGACCAATATTTTGCCAAAAAGACACATTAAATGACATTAAGGTATAACCATAAAAGCCCTAAGAGTGGCCTCTTATTGAGGTGCTTAGGCTTGGTGTGATGAGGTTCTGATGAAGGTCCTGATTATAGCCCGACTGTGTCAGTACTGCATGCAGCTTGAGGTTTCAGGCATGGTTTGTCACATGGATAGCTTTACCCTGGTATCTCTGATTCACTGCGCAGTTCTGACTGCTCAGGAGCCCACACTCAGCCTGTGTCAGTCTGAGTCCTCTGGCACAGTAACTGCGGTCCCTCCCCTGGTGGATAGATGAGTGGAAGAAAGTGATAACAGTTTTGTTGGTTATGAATATACTGCAGACCCTCCAGAAATACACTGCAGTGATGGGACAATTATGATTAGGCATTCCAAACTGTGTACACCTTAAGCTGAAACCGATAGCGTAATAGAAGTACTTATGATGAAAACCAATTAAGTCTTCAGAAATAAGACTGGACCTATAACATGTGTAATTAGCCTGCATACTCTATCATTTGCTTTGGATATTACTTCAAAATAAAAGGTATGCTTCAAACATTCAAATTTGTATCAACCTTATTGGGTTTTTGATTTAACAATTTGACCATTCCTGTTTCCTTCTTGCTCTACAATTACAAATACTGAAAATACAGATGCATAATTCTGGTGAAGGTCTGAAGCAATACAAGAGATTTCGTATGTCTCATCTAAAACTGTTTGCTCAAAGTAACATATTGCATTTTCAGAACTGAACAAATATTGAAACTCACTGAAACATAAAAATATGTTATTTCCTTTCCTTTTGTCATCTTTCATGCTTCTGTGATCCTGGTCCTTCATTGGAAGTATGGAAATCTGATTCTGAACTTCTAGAGGTCATGTTTGTTTAATGGTCTGTGCTTTAAATTCCATCTTGTTTCAGTGAACTGCATTATCTGCCCTCCAATTCTGAGCAGTTTAAAACTGTTACCTCTATTTTGCTGACATGCTTGTACAGAAAGTGAATGTATAAATAAAATTGTCATTGATATAAATACAACCTTTCCCATGAGGATCAGATGTTACAAATAAAAATCATAATTATTTCTTGATTCCCTGATCATAAGGATCAGCTGTGATTAATCTTACATGACAGAGCTCTGTGAACTCTACAGATTTTGTGTAGCTTCTAAGGTACTGGAGCAACTCAAACAAATAGCCCATTTCCCATATTCAGCTTCAGTTAAGTATCATAAAAAATAATCATGATAATGTATGGTAAAAGGCACATTTTAACTACTACTGTAAAGATAAGACTGAATAGATGGGTGCATATCCTTTCATTAGCATATTATATAATGTAAAAGAACACATAATAGGCAAAACTGCTAGCAAAACACACCATGCTCAAGGTATAGGACCTCTGCCTATGATGCTGTTATGGTCCTGAATCAAAGGTTTTGCTGCATAAAAAGCAGGCTCCAGCACAAAGCTTCCTGCTTATTATTTTCTATAACTGATCTCTCTTAGACAGTTAGGGCTATCAACCATTCATCAATAGCAACAGCCTTCAGGTTTGTGGACATTAATGTGGAAGTCCACAACTGTTTATAGTGTTTCCATGTAGAGGAACAGGGCAAAATCCTGTTTGATTGTTTGCAGCTTAATTTGCTGTTTTATATTTCAAGCATTTTTATATTTCTGATCCTGCCATTCAAATAGATATAAAATAGCTAGATAAGCCTGTCAGATTACTTTCTTACATACATACACACATTATTATGTTGTATCTGATGTATTATTTTTGGTTTCAGTGGGCAGGTAAAATGTGCATCTCACAGTGATCAAGCTAGCATGCTGAAGTACGAACCAATGTGCTTTGACAGGTTATTTTAACACAAGCAGTGTTCAAGCTGTAAATCAATGTAGTCAATAAATGTCCTTAACTAAGATATCACTGTAAGGAATTTTGTTTCAGCCTTGACTAATTAAAAATCACTACAAATAGATTTGGTGGCTTTTTTTGATGAAGATATAAAATTTGATAGATAATATGCACGATGCAACATTAAAAATCACCAGAAATAGTCCTCAGTGGCCATTATTATGATTAAGGATCTGAAAGTGTGGGTATTTTTGGATGAAAACTGGGTCATTCATGTTTCACTATCCCTCAAATCAGCTAGAGCAGTGTCCTTTTGAATAGTAGGTCAAATAATTATAGAAATACAGAGGCAGAAAAATAAAATAGATATATGGCTATTTAAATTACAGTAACTGTGTGGTACAACTATGCTTTTGAATAAAAAAGGAAACTGGAGACTTCATGTGCCTCATACAAATAATGCAATCACAGAGTGGTGGCTTCATCCTACAAACTGAGTCAAATCACACACTTCACAAGTTAATCGTGCAATATTATGTATTCATTATTACGTACCTGGCCTTATCAGGTGTTTCTCATTATGTAGTTGGTTTTATTTTGTTTTGTTTTTTTACCATGACAGTGCATGCCATGTATAGGTTTTATAATGAAAGGTGTTTGCAATAAAACTACAATCCCAACCAGAAAAAAAATGATAAATAAATAAATGATAATTAGCATCATGCAATGCTTGAGTCAACAATGATGACTGCCAGTGTTTTGGTTTGCTTTAAATAATTTGATTTACAATTTGTGAGTTTAGATTTCCTGCATTTATTAACTACTCATTATTTTTTAAAAATATTTCTTCTTCACTTGGAAACAGTAATTCTCAGTTAGCATTAATGCACTTTACAGTATTGACTGATTCAAACACAGATGGTTTGAAATCAGAGGAAATATTTATGCCATCTGTCATTTATGCCATGTGTTTCCCTCTAATGCAATATGTTATTGCGATGAAACGAGTGACTGGTGGTCATTACATAGAGAAGCTCTGGTGTTATGCTTTTTTGGGTGTCTTGTTTCCTTCTATTTGGTAAATAAGTGGTAAATATTCTCCCCTTCTTGTAGTTTTTTGGTTTTTTACATTTTCTCATTACATTTTCTCAACATATGTATTTATTAAGTAAATAAAGGGGATCAGGTGTTTGATGTCAGTGAAAATCTGCTTCAATAGAACACATAAAATGATTGCATATGTTGTAACGGGAGTGTTCCTCCAGTGGAGTATTCCTTAAGTTCATAGGTGACTAGGTTTCTTTATCTGACCACCTCATATCTCATTTTGCCTTCTGCAACACCAAAGAGTTAAATCTCAAAATGTCTAAGGGTGTGTATTTTTGTGACACTTTCATATTTTGTGTTTGAAAATAGCTTGGAAATGCTTTGGAATAATTCATGTTTAGAGGCTGCAGAAACATATTTTTGACAATATAGATGTTACATCATTTCAATTTCAATAACATGGTTTTTTGTATTGATATTTTTTTAGATATGCTATACCACAAGGGTACAGAATTTGATAACTGACCCCTTTGTATAGCAGGATTTGCTGCTTTGATGTTTATTCTTTTCTTGTATGTGGGTGTGTAATTGAATTACACTTCATTGTGCTGTTGCATAGAGAGCATGCCGATCATTTATACTTGCCATCTGGTTAGGGGATAAGCAGCATTTGTGAGGGCGAAGGACTACATTCCGATTTTACTAAAAGGTTTTTTCAAATTATGGCTCTGCTTAAAAATATCACTGTTTTGTATTTTCATTTCTTGCATAGGTAATTTCTATTGGACTGTAATATATATCACAGTCTGTAAACAATATATGAAGAAGTGAAAGTTTGTCTATTTTGTCTTTGGAATTCAGTCTTTACTAAACTTAACTAGACTATGATTTTTTGTAGTTGTACTTTCAATATAAAGGTATTCCTCTTCGATATTTATTGTGTTATTCAAAGTAGAACTCTCATTGGTGAATAGTTCTTACCCTTTTGCCTATATGGCTGCCTGTATGGAAGGATGTTTTTCAATAGGACAGGAATGGAAACTGTTCATGTATTGCAACCCATAGGTTTGGTAAATAAGGTCTGTGGAAATAGATTTTTCCCATTAATAATATATTAATAAATTCAGTTCCTGGGACTGCAAGTTTTCACCCTAATCACTCTCTTTTCATAGAACAAAAATATTGCTTCTACAATACAGTGTTTATGAAAAAGGTCTCAGCCAAAGAGTTAAGCAGGCTCATGTATTATGGAGGCATCTTGAACCCACAGCTGTGCTTTTACGGTGATGAAATACAGCTGCAGTTCGTTGTGGTCTCGTTGTAATGGAATAAGCGGCAAACCATCACCTTGGGTTATGCTTGTGTACAAACACCTGACGTCAAAAATGGCTAACATTGTGTTGAAATTGAAATGGTGTATAGCGCCAATGCTCTTAATGTGGCCTGGTATGATACCTGATTTACTTCACATACAGTGGGAGGTGATGACACCAGAACTAAAAGGTCTGCACGCAAATCCCCCAGTGGTGGGTGAAGTGGGACTGTAATTTGAACGACCTCTTAGTAAAATTAGAATGCAGCCCACACCTTTGCAAACGCGACTTACCCCTTTAGCACATGCCAATTACGAATAAGTGCGGCATTCTCTCAGTGCAACAGCACAATGAAGTGCAGTTCATTTAGACACCCACATATAGGTAACACAACATCAAAGGAGCAATTTCCTCAACAAGAAAGGGCACATCTGTGTCATTTGTGCCATTGTGACAAATCAGTTGTTGGTAAAACTGCAGAGTAATAGTGAAATTAAGCAAAAACTATAAATGTGTTGGAATAATTTATTACATAAGAGGGACATTTTTGTACTTTTCCCTAATATTCTTTTTTCCTAAGATATGAATATTGACTTTGATAGGTGTTGTTAAAATTAATTATTCTGGATTAACTATGACTTGAATTTTATTGGTTTTCTCAGAGTTTGGAACACTGGTCCCAAGTAACTATATATAATACATTTAAATTTACATTGTATAAATATTAAATAAAGGGAACATATGGTTTTTCTTTTTTAGCAGTCACATCAATGACAATACTCATGGTCTGCATCCATTAAGTTGTTGGACTGTGGAGAAGTCATTGTATGACACAGTGAATAATCTTATCAGTACCTCACTACCAGATTTGTACCTTTCGACATTGCTAAGAAAAAATAGATGCTGCCACACGTGAACAACATTTACAAAAGAGCAAGCTGTTGATTTTGCGAGACTGGAGCCGAGCTTTGCGGAGGCTCTGCAGAGGAAGTACAGTCCGACCCTCTCAGCTTTCATTTCAGAAAGCTGTGTTTGTTTTCCTCTCTGTCTGGTTTTGGCTGCATGGATGGCTGAGGTTGGAGGGTGCTGCTCAGCCTGTCACCTCATTAGTGCCAGGAGCCCCATGCTGGGATTAACGCCCTCCCTTTCCTGTTCCACCACAGCAATGCAGCAAATCAGCCTCCACATCCTGGCTTTGGATCCTCAGATCGTCGGGAATTATCGCCAACAAGCCCTGGCCGCGAATCACTCTCACCATGACAACCACGGCTCTCATATTAATAATGGCTGTGTTCAATATGGTGAGTACGGAGTGGGTCTACGAGCTGATTGGCTCATGCAATGCTGAGAACCCTGCAGCATTTTGGCTGGCCCCTGAAGCATAGCAATTTCACATATAGCACTTAGACCACATCTGAAAGCAAATCACTTCTCTGTCCATCTGTGCCAATATACAATTCTAATGAAAACAGTACTCACTCTTTTAGCTCCTAGTTGAATTAAGGAAACTGAAAGATGGCAGTATTGTACATTAGCATATTATGACTGTTGTTTTGATCTTGCATTGACCCGGTAAATTAGGAATAATTCAGGACCGATATAGTCTAAATGTTCAGTGCACCGGGGTCACCATGAGTGTGATCTCCTCAGGTGCTTCCTTCTGCTTACGTGTAGGACATATGTTTATGTATCCATGGCTACATTGTTTTATACAATCAAAACAAAGTACATTCTTGCTGTTGAGTAACTGTGCCTGCATGGAATGAAATCATAACACATTTCTTGATTTGGTAATGCATAATTCAGATGTAAATACATTATATGTTATTGTGATAAAGGGAGTGACTGAGAGCAGTCTGGTGTCATGATTTTTTGGGGGTCGTGTTTTCCAAGATTCTGTGACAACTGACTGATGTTCAGTCAAATGTACTTAAATTGACAGAACAGGGGGAACTATACAGACAAAAAAACAACCAGGAATTCTCAAACCAGAAATCCACCACCCCACCACACACACACTCACACAAACACACACACAAACACACACACACACACTCCTGCCCACCTGAAACATCAGCCTGAGGGGAATGAAGTCTGAGATCTGACATTTCGGCCTTAATACATATTGATTTCAGAGTGGTGATCTTGTTTTCTTCTCACGCTGACCCACTGAAGCGGTTTAAGAGCTCAGGTCACTGAGAGGGGAATTCAGTTTGGTGTCACTCTGCTAAAGCACGAATGCCAGACTCATCAAGGTCAATGTCCCTCCAATCACAGTCTCCTAAATAATTTCTCTTTATCAGATTAGACTGTGTAGTCTAATATCCTAAACACAGAATGGTCTGACAGTACTTCCAACATTATACATTACATGCATTTGTAGACTATGTCCGTAGCTGATTGTCCAAGTTTCAGTGATACAGAAGATCAGTCTTTCACTGTTTTGTACATAGTTGTTTTTCTGCATTTTGAGGAAGTTTGTTTCTTTTCCCTTCTTAGTTCTTCTTAGAGGAAAAGATGAATTCCTCCATCCCTTTTTATAATGCCTCCAATGAAACAATATATTACTCCAACGGACAACCCATACATTCAATGGAGAAGGACAATTTCTACCTTCCTGTAAGTGAAACTTTGTTTTTCTGTTTTTTTTTTTCAAGATTAAGTCAAAGACCTACCATGACCTCCCAAATCACTTGATCTATCTATCATTGAACATTTGTGGGAAGATGTGTAACACTTAGAATATCAACTTCTTCTTCACCTGTTGACCAGCTGGAGGATTTTCTTCTTACCAATTCATCCTGTCTGCTAGAAACAGGCCAAACTTGTATAACATAATTTAAAGGCAAATCACCATCACTCTCCTATTACATGATGTTATGCTATGTAACCACTGCAACTGTGCTTGGTCTTTGATTAATTTAAACTTTTATATATAAGTTCCAGAGTAGTCAAAGATTCATCTTCAACTTTGTGTTCAAGTTTTGGTGGATGAAACTGCTCACATCATCAAACATTAGTCTTGTTTCCTGCAGACACAGCCACCAAAATGAAGAGGGAGAGATACTGCATTGATCATAACTATGTCTCTTTTGTTACATTTGGAGCTCTAAATCATCCTCCAAACCATAGCTGGCTTATTGAAAAAAAAACGTCCCCCGTCAGTTTCAAATAATAGTTACAAGTGAACAGTCATTGCTTCAAAGCTGTTGAAGTGTCAAGTGAGGGCTTAATTTGAATCGATCCAAACTGAGGCACATTGTGACAGATGTAATCCTATTACTTCCTTTGTCCTTTTCACCTGCATTGTTTAAATCTGAGAGTTCTGTTCAAGGAAACGGGAGGAAATTTCCACAGCCGGCAGCTGTTCAATACCCCAGTGAAGTGTTAGGACTTTCTCATGTGTTTCACGTATGTTTCTTAATGAAATGTGTATGTTCAGGTGTGTGTCCTCTGTCAGTACTTCATTTACAGCTGTATCCTGGGTTTAGTGTCCTGCTCCGTCTTCCTGCGAATTAACTATGAGCTGAAGATGGTCATCATGCTGATAGCAGTGGTGGGTTATAACACCATCATCCTCCAGACGCATGCAGCCCTGCTGGATGAGTACAGTAAATTCCTCTACAAAACAGAGGCTCTGGAAAGGTAGGGCACTGTCTGATGACATCACATCCTTTCTTCTCACAAATGGGTACCACTGTGTAATAATGTCTATTTTGTAATATAAGATCAGTAAACACCACTGAAAGAGGCCCATCTGAATACAATGCTGTGTAAGTGTGAAGGAGGCTGGTAGTGTTTGTAATGAAGAGTGATGTTGGTGTCACCAGTCAGTCCGGGCTGCATGTTGGTCAGTGTTGGCCTATGCCTGGCCAATTATTGCAGCCATGCTTGCAGCCACATGCTAAGGGTATTAAGGACTGTTCCACAGTTCCAGTCAGGGCTCAGGGGGTCAGTGGAGCTCCTCTGGACTGTGATCAGTCCTGCTCCAATCCCATTCTGTCTGACACAGAGTGCCAGGGCCCCCACCACACCCGGACACATGCAGTGCATGTCTCTCTGTGACATGGTACTGAGATATCCTCTGTGTCTGGTGTTTTAAAAAACAATCAGTCAACACCATAGGCCTGGATCTTGCACTCCACCCAGGGAGTTCAGAAAATGAAGATGAACTGTATCCATTGTCCAAGGTCTCATTTTAATGACAGTATCCTGAGGCACACACTCTGTTCTCTCTATGTGTTTCTCTCCTACACACACACACACACACACACACACGCTCATTCTCTTGGTTGAGACCTGAGGGACTGTCTGGCCTGACGGTATATAAATGTGTTGAGAAAGCACTGTGTTAACATGAAGTGGAGGTGACATTCAGCAGTGATTGACAGCTGGGGTGCACATGCTTTGCAGCTCAATGGAGAGGAACCTGCTCGATCTGACTGTCATCTAGTGAACTGTTCTTTTTCTCTTTTTTGCTCCTTTTTTCTCCCTCCCTCCCTCTGTCACTCTTCAGGCCAGGAGTACTGAAAGACCTGAAAACGATGGGCTCCGTCTCTCTCTTCATATTCTTCGTCACATTACTTGTTCTGGCCAGACAGGTGAGTTTGTGCTGTGATTATTCGATTTTTAAACACTGTTTCATCATTACATCATTCTCTGCAACATTACAAAAGTCAAGGACTGAATATTGCATTTAATGTCATGTGATTTATCATCTGGGATTGTAAGCCTAGATGACTTCTTAATGTAAATATGTTTATGGCACTTAACCCAAAAGATCAGTTCACTGCTGAATACAGATACCTTTTTTCTGGTGTTTATGCATCTAAGAAGGGACATTTTAATCATTAGCAGGCAAGTTACTATCCCAGTGATGCATACATTTAGATATAGACATGCATTAAGGTTCTAGTCTTATCCTGCCGCATAGTTGTTTTACCATTAAAAGTTCTCCCATAAATAAGCGAGCCAGGGCAAATATATGGTGATTAATGTACCATTCCTTCCATGTAGAGAACTTTGAGACCATAAATCTTCCTCTAGAAGCAGGTCTATGTGGAAGGGGGACCCCTCAGAGACACCCCCTCCCCCTCCCCTGTCTTTCTCCCTATCTCTATCTCTATCTCTATTTCTGTCACTGTCTCTCTCTCTCTCTCTCTCTCTCTCTCTCTCTCTCTCTCTCTCTCTATTACCCTATAGCCTCTGGCTCTGTGATTTGCACAGTGGGGTTTGAGGGAGGCCAGGAATCACAGTTTCCATTTTGGTCTTCTATCTCCCCAGTTTCCTTAATGGGGAGAGACAAATCTGTCTCTCAGGTGACAGAGTGAAGAGAATTCCCTGATGGAGGACCTTAAACTCATGTCTAGACCCTCTGCCACTGTCCCTATATAGGGGGAGCAGACCAAATAATAAAAGCACCAAATGAAAAAGAACTTGTATTTTGAAGTAACTGTCCTGAAATTAAAAAAATCTTCATATATTAAAGGTAATAGACATTATTAATAGATTCATATTAATGTCAATACTACTTCCCAATATGTGTCTGTTATTAAACATATTTTAAAATGTACAGTCTAATAAGAAGTTTCCAAAGCAACATGAGAGGTGTAACACATTCTGAGGTCAAATAGTTAAATAGCCTAAATCAAATAGCATAAATCACTGAAATGGAAAACTTGGGAAATGGAAAGCAAGGAACCAATGCTGACAATCTTGACTGCATGTGTCAAACTAGGAAAAACTGCATCACTCACACACACACACACAGACACACACACACCTACACACACACAGACACATACATGCGCGCACACACACACACACAAAACAACAGCTTCAGAAATTACCATAGAACTGAATCTTCACTTCAGTCTTGCTGAAACAAAAGATGAGAAATGTCTGTGTGAGATACCTGTGAAGATATGAACATAGCACTCTGATCATTACAGCCCATACATATACATACTGTGTACTGTGCATTCTATCATTTGGTCTTCATCTCATTCTCCATCTTAGTCTGAACCAGGGCAAATAGCAGGAGGGGAAAGGGGGCATTTTTCTTGTTTCCGGAGCTATAACAGAGAGAATGGCCAATTTGTTTTCTGTTGGGCAACAACCTTGAATGTATTTTTATACATATATTCCGTGGTTAGCACTACAATATCACAATTGGATGACATGCATTCTTACTTACCAAGGTGGCCATATTGATCCACAGCAGAAACCAAGGATGGCCAAATCTCTCTCTAAATGAATCTTTTGCTCTTTCTGAAATGTTACTTCACACAGTGATATATGATCAGATCTCTACAGTTTCTTTACCTCTGTGTCCTCTTGTAACAGAATGAATATTACTGTAGGTTAGACTTCCTGTGGAAGAACAAGTTTAAGAAAGAATGTGAGGAGATAGAGACCATGGAGAACCTCAACCGCGTGCTACTGGAGAACGTCCTACCTGCACATGTGGCCGAGCATTTCCTGGCCCGCAACTGGAAGAATGAGGTGAGGAATATGGGGACCTGGTCATTGTTTTCCTCTCAGACATAGGCTTCTAAAACCAGGCTCTAGAGCAGTTCAACGAAATCTCAGCTCAACCTGTCAAACTAAAGCAGGAAAAGCTCATCATTCCTGGTCTCATATGATACTGATATAATGTATAAAAACAATAAATTATCATTAAAGTAGATGACAATATATGAACATGACATATGAATATAATACGTTTACTTTGGACTGTTTTAGAGGAATGCCCTGAAATTTATTTTGTTTGATTTACAGGATCTGTACCATCAATCGTATGATCTGGTCTGTGTCATGTTTGCCTCCATTCCGGACTTCAAAGAGTTCTACACAGAGTCAGATGTCAACAAAGAAGGACTAGAGTGCCTCAGGCTACTCAATGAGATAATTGCCGATTTTGATGAGGTATTTTGTTCTGTTCTCATTTCATTAGTTAGAGTGAAATGAGTGCATGCAATCCTTTCTTTCAGCATAACTTGTGGTCATACTTCTGTCCAAAAATGACAAATTCATAGCAGTCTCAATTTAGTATACATGGTGGCAAGGAAGACTAAATGTTTAGATAGGTAGCAAGATGTTTTGCCAGGGGACAACTTAATTTGCTTCCACCAACATGTGAACAAGAGTAAAATAAAATTAATTACATCTACAGTTTTTGTAAAAAAAAAATATGAGGGCATATATAAAGAGCCATATTTTGTGGTTTATGAGGGCATGAGTGCTGGAAAGCTCATCTCTCTCCTGGATAATCAGGACGGAACCACAACTGAGTAGCAATATATTAGGTGTGTAATGCCTGTGTACAGGGAGCTGTGTATCTGTAGTTGTGGAGGGGAGGGATAATTGTATGTTTCTCTCTCTATGTGGGGCTTCCTGGTAGCTGCTCTCCAAGCCCAAGTTCAGCGGGGTGGAGAAAATCAAGACTATTGGCAGCACGTACATGGCAGCCACAGGCCTTAACGCAACACCTGGACCCGAGTACACACAGGTAACCCCAGATCTCAACCACACGTGTCTTAGTCAACACAACCTCTGCTATTACACATTCTCATTACATATATGCCATACATTGAAATGGCAATTGTTATAGCCTATCATGTGCAATTTATGCCCATTTAATGTGACTGGTAATTTCATCTTGAACAATGCGGTAGAAATGGTAATAGGAATGAGAATTACTGTGCTTAGTGGAGTTTAAACAGCAGGATATGTGAGATTCCCAAATACCACTGCCCTTTAATGTTATTATCCTCACATGAAAGAGTACTCTATTAAAAAGTCCCCCAAGCGCTGCTTCTCCATCCATTCAGGAAAGGAAACCTCTTTTGACCCCTATTATTTCAAATCAAGTACTGGCCAACTGACTAACTGATTCAAATTGAACATAATGTGAATTGCCCCTTTATTTTGTTCGGGGTGTATCAAAAGTTCTCCTTGTGTCGTTACTTCTCTTTGTCATCTTTTACTGATATTAATTCACATGGTTGTGTAGCATGGAGGTAAGCAATCATTTCTTCCAGTAGTAAATTAATGTAATGATTTCCATATAAAAGTGTTTCTGTTGTTGTAGGAGCACGACAGACAGTACATGCACATTGGCACTATGGTGGAGTTTGCCTTTGCGCTGGTTGGAAAGCTTGATGTGATTAATAAACACTCTTTCAATGACTTCAAACTTCGAGTTGGTGAGTTTACCGAAGCAGCATTCTTCATTTTGCAGAACCAGTGAAACAAAACCTCAATCCTCTGCCTGATGTCCTGTGTTCTACCTAATACCTAGCTTTATGTTTTAGACTCAAAATAAATTGGAAATTCCGCTGACACGAATAGGCAGTTTTGGCAGTTGAAATAATTTATGTGTCACGACTTCATGCGTAATAGAAATGCTTCAAGAGTGTTGTCAAAAGCTTTAATTCAGTTTCCACGTTGTTGTGAGACAGCATTATGTTGAAGATGTTCCCCAGACCTTCCTGCCAACTTTACAGGATCTGCCCCAGGTTTTACATTTACAGATATCCATAGCTATTTTCATAAACAAGATGCCACTATCTGTATTTATGTCTAGAAAGAAATAACACACATAATTGGTGAAATTGTGACCTGCAGAGAATTCTGTTGCATGACTTACGTTGAGCTACAGCGCTACTATTGTTTACTAGTAATTGTTATTTCTATCTGCCCACTGCTCCTTTGTGTACTGGGAAAAGCTAGTTCCATGTGAATGGATTAGCACTGCTCCCATGTGTGAGAGGACAAACAAATACACATGTGCTGGGAAATACTATCCCCGACATACTGTGAAATGCTATTCTCTTGTGTAAAGAGAGATACTACAACCTCTTGTTCACGAAATAATATATTACATGCTGGGACTGAAGCCTGTCATGAGAGCCTCAGTAGCAAAACGAGAGCTCATGAATATATTTTGAGGGCATGTGTGCTGACAGAGCTGGACAGCTGTGAATATATTGTTACATTCTGTGATACAGTGATGTAAAAAAAATGTTTTCGTGTGCATCCCAAATGTTGAGAGTGGCCATTATGTTTAGGATTGGATTGATTCAGATGAACTCTTATTTCCACAGAGGAGCTCCACAGGGAGAGTGACTAACTGTGGAGTGGGTTTGAATTTAGAAAGTACACTGAGGGGAATTGAGAGATTGGATTGTTCCTGAAGGTAGTTAAAAAGAGTGGACCTCATTGTATGACTCCAGCTACATAGAACCCGGAACATGGTTTAACTGTGAATGTGTATCCCACCTCTGCAAGCACTATTATAGCTTAGGGACTGTCATGGGCATAAAAATGTGATTTCATTTTAACCTTGGCTCAATTTTGATCAAACTAATTGTTACTGTCAAAACATGTTGATTTTGCTTGCTGAAGGCCAGCATTAAATCAGCATTAGCTTTCATGATTAAATGCTAATTCCACAGTTTGGCAAATTTAGCAATCACCATGAGTAATGATACACTGTAATGATAAATACGTTTTCTTTTCATTTTAAAAATTAAAAGCTGCTTTTATATACAGACCAAAGGGACGAAACTTGGGCATTATTTGTGTACGTTGATATCACTGAGAGGAATTCCCTTTGCAAGCAGTGTCCCCTTCTTTATCAGGTATCAACCACGGTCCTGTGATAGCGGGGGTCATTGGAGCACAGAAACCTCAGTATGATATCTGGGGTAACACAGTCAATGTGGCCAGCAGGATGGACAGTACTGGAGTCCTGGGTAAGATACAGGTGAGCAGCTCATCCTCTCTACAGCTCCAACTAACACCATATCTGCATCCATTAGGAGACATTATCACCTCCAGCCCCTCATGTAGTCTTGGCTTTCTCCTTTGGAATAAATGCATCTTCACACGTCTCTACTGTTGTCGATTATTGGACTGGTTGGATTTGCAAGGGGTGGCTCGCCTGACCCTTTTACCTTGCTTTCCAGATATACGATTCTTACGACAGGCACTAGATGGTGAAAAAAGAGAAGAAATAGCAGAGTGAAAGAGTAACACTTTAAATGGATAGCATTAGCACCCTCTCTTTTCCCTGTCTGTCTCTCAAGGTCACAGAGGAGACCAGTCGGGTCTTACTCATGCTGGGGTACTTGTGCTCCTGCAGAGGGATTATCAACGTGAAGGGAAAAGGAGAACTCAAGACCTATTTTGTCCACACGGAGATGACCCGATCTCTCTCCCAAGGGAACGTAGTGGCATGAAGTATCGTCCAAGCCTATCAGACTGCGGCCGGCCAGCAGCGAGAGCCCCAATCCCGGGCTCAAGACCAACACCACTTACATCTGTACATACATCCGCCTTGTCTTTAGATGCACGAAATCTTGGATGTACAAGTGGTACCGTTTCTACAGTATCTCATAAGCAGGATTGTGTGCTGAGTACGGTATTTACTGTAAGTGCAGTAGGAGACATTTTGTAAAAAAAAAAAAAAAAAAAGAAATCAAAAGAAAAAGAAAGTGTTTTGATGTTTTAACGCCATCGTTTTGTAAAACTTATTCATTAAAAGTTTATATGTATTTCAGCCTTCTTGCCTTTGTTCCTTTACATCTGAGCAAAGGTCTTACGCCCATATATACCCACAGGCAAAAATTGTGTGCGCTCCCTCAAGAGTTTAAATGCACAATAATAAAAGAAAATAATTTCTGTTTCTTTCCTTGGTGGTTTGCTACTGCAAAAAGCCAACAGCTCTATTCATTAATGTCTTTGTCTTTGGACATCTGAGAGAAGGCCAGCACCCCTCATTCACATTTTTCTACCTTATTGCATTGTCACATACCAGTATGAACATGGCAAATGAATTCCACATTTCACTGGAATAGTTCATTTAGTGTAGTGGGCTGTGGCCATGTAAGAGGCTTGAATTCTCTGCTCTTGTTTCATTACTGCCTGTAATGTTCCTCTTCAATAAGTGGCATCATTTTAGTGGCAAATAATCAGCAATCATCAGCATCTGCTGGATAGACCAAGACAATCACATGAATGTATGAACACATTTATGAGCAAACATCATTTAATAAATTTCAACACTCAACATTTCCAGCCAAATATTTTATAGTTTTATAGTTTTTATAGTCACCATACCATCTGTGTAAAAGATATAAAAGATACAAACTTTTAAAAGAATAGAAATTTAGTATAGTAAGACATATTGATATATTGCAATGGTTTTAAGGTGAGAATTCTTCCCACCCAGTAAATCTGTGGAGGTAATAGGTGAATCAGTCAGTCACATAAGTGTTCACACATATATACACAGTTGCATGTTGGTCTCTGCGCTGCAGGCTGCTCATTTCACATCGCACAGCAGTGCCACTCCACGCAGGATCCAGTGTTCCGGTGGTGGTACAGTACGCAGGTCAACAGCGGCGATGTAATTCAGGTCTGTTCGAACAGGCTTCTTGTAAATGGGACAGGAGTACAGTCTGGGATCTTTGGTACCTGAAGCAAAAATATAACAAAGTAAATAGTTAATTACCATGAAAATGCATGGTTTGCAACATAAAGGCAAATCATACAAATGAGTGGGCTTGGAGAGATGATCTGATGACACTGGATACAGACTCCAGGCACTGTATGGGTGTTACAGAGTTACTGAGTCCCAGGGGAGTCTGATGTACTCTCTGCAACCAAAAATCTGATAATTAGCTGGTGAGCTCTCTTTGCTCCTTGCAGAAACACTGATCTTACACTGTGTTTGTTTTTGGATGACTCAAGGACCAGAACAGCTTATCGGCAAAAAAAAGAAAAAAAGAGAAAGCCCAAGACACAGAAGAGTGCTTTTAAAATTGCCATCATGCCCCAGGTAACTGACCTGCATGTACACAGTAATGTTAGTGCCCGGGACTATCATGTAAAACTCTGACTTCATAGAAAGAAATGTCCAAAGAGCACACCAGAACACCCCTGACATCAGTAAGAGGCAGATATGGGGTGGCTCCAGGGTGCCTCTGACACACTGAGGAAAACACAAATAATGGGTTACTGTGAAACAGAAATGTCACAGTCATTATTTTGTGCATTCTGCGTGCAGCAGTATTACATCAATACACATTATAGCCCCGTCAACACACACACTACTTTCCGCCAATCCGTCAAGTCTAAGAACCAAATTTCCGAACATTGATGTGAACAGACTTATTAAAACCAGACATATTAGTGCTGAGAAATTGATTAGACAAATCAGTACTGAACATTGATTTTACACATCAGTGCTGATTAATGATCTTCACTGTGGCATAATGCCATCCAGCTTAGGCGATATTCTTTGCTCATAAATCAATGGTGGCTACTACTTCTTGCTAATGAAGATCTCATGCAGACAGGACTCCAGTATGAAGCTGCTGTTTTGAGCAGGAACACTCTTTTGTGATTCTCCTGTAATAAATGTAGACATACACAAACTTTTTTTGGACCAACCAACCCTCAATGTGAAAGGCACCAATAAGCTTTCAGGTAGCTGAATCAAAGCGTGTTTTCTCTCAGATATTGAGCATCTGGAGTCAAGGCTGAATCAATACAGACCATTTACACCAACTGCTGGTTCTAAACAAACAGACTGTTGGATAGCCACATTAGCACTGACCGTTGTTCTCTGCGTACATCCTGATAACAGGCATCATCTCGAACAGGACTTTGGGCTTGGAGTCGATGAGTTTGCAGTTCCTGCGGTCCCAGCCGGCGCCCTCCAAATACAGCCCATACACATACACGCCCTCCGTGGGGGGCTGAGTGATGTCATCCTTCATCCACTTGGTGACCTCATTGCACAGCACCATCCGGTCCAGTGCCCAGCCCTTGTTAGCACGTGTGATTTCCTGCATAGACACAGATAGCATATGGCTCACTGATGCTCCATTATGACCAGTGTATATTACATAGAGAAAAAATGCTGTTCTTTTCATGTGTTTCCAATTTTTAGCAACAGTGAAGAATGCTGTTTAGATATTTGGATGCGTTCTTAAACACCTAGTTGGATACATTCTTAATAGGTCTCTCATCAAATCACCACAATGTAGCCACATTATAATGTTAAAAGTTATTGAATAATTTACCTGCTGTTGTAATTTCATGGTAGTATTTCAAAATCTGAAAATTTTCTTGTAATATCATAAGCAAAATATACATGCATTCCATATTATGCCACTGTATTCAATGGCATTCATGTAAAAGTTTGTATTTTGGAATGTAATTAGCAAGGTCCATTTGTCCCAACTCATAGGGGATCTGTTAATTAGGTTTATTAGTACATGGTAATACAGACCCTGTGCTCAGCCCCTGAGTCTGCCATACTGAACATAAGTACAGATTAAATTTTTATGGGAGAGAAATAATGTGGTCTAATTTACCAAATTTATTGAGGTCACCCTGGACAGCTAGTTTTTAATTAACTGCATAAATGTTAACATGGATAATCCCAGGTGTTAAGTTTAAATCTACATGCAAATGTTGTGAAAAGTATTACTAATGACTGAGACAATGAGATAAATGTAGCTGTAACAATGTTTAAAATCCCCCTTCAGGGGTAGGAGAAAACAGATCAGTTTTTAGTGCGAAAGCATGATGTTACTGACCTTACACTAATATCTGCTGTATCTGATCTCTCTCTCACACGGGTTCTGTTTTATCATTGTTTCCTCATGCGTGTTAGATGTCTGTTTTGCCATATCTGTCCTACAGCATAACTTTCTCACAACTTTTGTTTTACCTGTCTTTATCTGTTCCATCAGACCATCTCATACCTGTTTAATATATTTTTACTTATCTTACCATACCTGTCCCAAACCTGTGCCTGTGCCAAACCTGTCTGTACATACCTGTCTCATGGCTGTCAAAAAGCCCTGAGGGTTGAAAAACCCAGTCATCCAGAAGCAGTTGGGCCGGCCCTCGGAAATCCACGCCTGGAACTGTCGGTTCCTCTCCAGCAGTTCAGTAAACCAGAACCCCAGTGTGCTGGAGGCCCAGGACGCCTATGAAAGCACATAGGCAGATAGAAACTCTCACTCCAGCGCAGAGGGACTATTTGCCTGCAACTCATCAATTTTCCCCTGCATATCACGCATGAAGTAATAATTTCACAGGCGCATAATTGCAGGTGTTTAACTTGAATGCCTTCCAAATTAAATCACTCAAAATAACCTCCACTGGAACAGTGTCTATTCTGGGTACATCAAAATGCCTTTATCCACTAATTGCATTTGCATACCACTTATTTTACTGTACCCATAATCCAGTGGGGACCAAAACTTTCCTACAGTCCACTCAACTAAGCCGATTTAAGGGGAATAAAGCGGAACAGTGAAAAGGCAAATTTATCATTCAGTGGACCATAAAATATAATTTGCATTTATATAGCATTCCTTCTCCGACCGTTCTCGGGCCCTTTGCGAATTAAAGAGAATCGTAACAGTTGCTACTTTGCTGTTTTACGGATATGGCAATGGGGAAACGGGGGTCACCCTGAGCTCACCCTCTTCCAGCGTGCAGGGATGCGCGCGTCGTACATGCAGTCCAGCGCGTCACGCAGGCTCTCACTCATGATGATGGTCCCATCAATGGCCAGCTTCAGGTCCGTCAGCGTGTTCCTCACCAGCACGATCACCCTCTGCATCCTGTCAATCTCCTGCCGCAAGAAGATGTTCATGGGCTGCAGCGGACCCATCTTCTTCAGCCTCTCCTTCACCTGCAGGTACAAGGGCAGTCAATAAGCATATGCATCAGTCTCCTTTTTCTTTCATACAACTCCGGTAACAAAAGAACTGCTGCGGCTCTCCAGTACATCAAAAAAACTGCCTGACTCTGTCCTTTTGAAATCACTTTCTTTTTCTGAGTATTGCTTGTTCTGAGCAGTGGAGACATATCCTTCTTTGAAGGACAATAAACTTGAAAACTGAAATCTGGAATTGTCACCAAGGGCTTAGCAGATCTCATTTCATAAAAACAATCTAAGTGATAGAGCTTCAGTATAACCCAAAGGAATGAAAATGCCCAAACAGATCACCTTCACAGTTTCATACAGCAAGATATTATATAAATGATTTTCTTTCAGCTAGACAAGAGATGCCCAAAAAACCTTCAAAGAAGAAAAAAGAAAACATTTCCTCAGTCTTCCTAGCAACCATGTACAATGCCCAATATTCTGGCGAATAAGAGCTTTGAGTAGACCTGAACAGAACCTTGCCTGAAATAGATGCAAACAATTTCCAGCATTATTACATAATTACAGCAGAAGGACATCTGGAATTATCAGGGGCAGAATTTGTTTGCTTTGAGTGCAAAAAGAAGTTAATGCTCAAATATAAGACAGATACAGGAGTGTTTTAAGCACTTCCAAGGCAAAAAAAAAAAAAAAAAAAAACTTCCAAGGCCAGCAATTGTGTCTTTGAGAATCAAGTGTTTTTCTGTTTTTTACTTTCAGCTTTTTTTTCTAGTGTTTTTGTATGTTTTGGTTTTTCTGTTTTCCCTGTCCATGTGCTTTTGTTTTCATTACCCTTTTGTGTTCGCCCCACCTTCCTTCTTACCTGTCTAGCTGATTGCTCATTTATTTCACCTGCCCTGTTTTTCACCTGTGTCTCGTTTGCTTGTTAGTCTTGTGCATTTATACCTTGTTCGTTCATTTTGTTAGTTGCAAGTTTGTCTCAGTGTATTTTCAACCTGTTATGCTACAAGCCTTTTGATCCTGCCTGCCTGTCGCTACCTGTGTCTGTTTCCTGTTTTTTTGATTCCTGATTGCCGATTTTGTACCTTTGCTGAGCCTGCCTGTTAACAAACTCTAATTGCCTGTTTTGACTACTGCCCTGGATTCTGTTTTTGTACTTTTGCAGAGTCTCTCTGGTTTTGACCTCTGCCTGATTACCGACCTGTTTATTACTTATCTCTGTCTGCACCTGGGTCTCTCTGAGTTCTAACACCTCTGTTTACTGCATACCTCAAATGGAACATAGTCTGCCGGAAGTTTCTCCAGCATGTCGTCCGCTAGGCGGCCTACAATGGCCTCCCTGGTCTCCCCTCCCCCACTGGAGCTATCCTTGGGCTGGATGCTCAGGATGGTGTCGAGCACGTCCTTCGCCAGCTTGCTCTGGTAGGTGATGTCAGCATTAGGGTGCAGGCCAAACACTTCTGGGGTGTCGTAAGCAGGTAGACCCTGGAACATTTCATCCAAAGACATGAATATCAAAGGGTGCTCATGGGAAGTTCAGGGGAAATTAATTAAAAACACAATCAAACCACAAAAATCAAGTGATAAGCCAAAATCAAGCCTTAAATGAATCTACAGGAAAATAATAATACAGTAGATCCTCAGTAATCCGAAGCCAGAAGGATGGTTTGGATTACCAAAAGTTCCAGACTACTAAAAATTACATCAAAAAATGGTTTAAAGAATTTAAATCCTTTGACTGGAACCATTACATAATTGTCCCTGCATTTTGAAAGAGGTCTCATTTTTTAGTCACCAACAATCAAACCAGCATGTGTGGCTAGGCAGTCAGATTTATTTAAATTTCTTTTTCATTCATTATTTATTTAAACAGATTTGTGCCAGTAATCCTTCAGTGGACTAAATTACAAGACAACTACCTTTGGCCAAGTGTGATGGTGTTGCGGTTTAATGCTCACCATTTTGCGTCAACAGTTGAAATGAATCTTTCATACGTAGAATGATAATTCCAGTTTATTACCCCATTTGTATTACCAGTGTTTGTGGATTACCAGATTAGTGAGGTTCTACTTCATCAAAACTTTCACAACATGACCCTGGTAGAAACAAGCAGCTTCAGATATGACATGATGAAGTGTATGCAACATTTTGCAAATTTGATTTATATCTCTATTTTCTTGTTTTCTTTTTGATTTCATGTACCTCCATGAATGAGAATGAACAAACATTATGAAAGGATGTCATGTGATGGACTAATAGAGAAAGATGAGCTGGATGAGCGAGAGCCTGTGTTTCCATGGGGACCATTGATTTCATCAGGAATATTATTTTTCTCTGGTGTGTTTTATTTACACGAGTGGAACATGGTCCATTAATAATAATGAGCTCATTACAGAGGAACCCTCCATATGGGTCCTGAAGTAAGTATGACAGAGCACCTCCCTGTGTGACCAGCCATGCTCTTTGGCCCAATCTGTTTGTCAACAGGCACACAGATGAAGGAACAGACAACAGGTAGCAGTCAATTTTCCAGTAGCAGATTCACCCTCCCTCTGTGAAACAAATATTCTTTCCCTCAGAGAGACATACCCTCTGTGTATGAGACTCATCTTTTCCTTTTCTTTTACTTTGTGCTTAAGTAATATGACAGTGACCAGGGTGAAGAAAAAATGAAGCTAACACACTAGCAAGGAAATAACTGTAGGAAAAAATGTTCAATAATTGAAAAATGTATGATTATAATAAAAATAAGACACTTTTCTGTGTGAGAGGCACTCTTGGCTTGTGATGCTTTGGCAGGATCGTCTGAAATATGAAGTGATTTCGACTAACCTGAATGTACTGGAGGTATTGGTCCACGTTAGAGCACTTGGGTATGCTGTAGCCCTTGTAGAAGAAGAAGTCTCCTCCGAACATGTTCTCACTGAACCAGACCTTGGCGAATGTGTTGAGGAGACGTTTGTCATAGTCGTCCGTCACTCTCCCCCCGTACTGAATCTCCCCGATCATGTAGCGCACAGTGTACCACGAAACCCCCTGAAACAGCAGGCCAGGACAGGACATGTCACACCAGGGGCTTCTCGTGGATAGGGTGGAAGAGGAGATTGTGTAATAGCTTTGTCTGGAGGACCTGTACCTTCTTGATGTCCATGTCATCAAGGTGGTTCTGCACAAACTGCACGGTAGCGTTGAAGTCAGCTTGGTTGAACTCGTACGGGATATTCCAGCCCAGAGGGCCGTACTTTCGCCTCTCCTGGACCGTGGAGTGAAGGAAGGCTACAGCATACAGCATCGGCCTCCACTGAACCATGTTGCTGACATCCAGGAGGTCCTGGTTAATGCCTACCAAAACAGAGACGCATGGATCCAATCTATGATTAAAACTGTGTCTCCTCTAACTCTACACCTCCATCAGCTACGGACAGGAGCGTTTGGCCTAGCATACTGCGGGTACAGAAAGACTGGCGCTTAGTTGTTTGCCTGATTTACCAGTGTCTATGACTTGTCTGATGTTTCTACATTTCAAACATAAATCACATGGACAGCTAGGCCACTCTACCTTCACCTCACTGTCTGATTACTGTTTATCATCCCTCAAGAACACTTCAGTCTAGAAATGTGTTACATAATGGCTATGCATTTACTATCCTTTTTCCTGTGCCAGACAGATTCATTCACACAGTGGCATACACCACCAAGGCTTTTTAAACAGTACACAGTCTCAAAACTGTATAAGCCACAGACAGGGCCCACCCTACACGTATATAAGCAGACAGACACTATGCCATAGCTGTGAGGACCTCCCACACACCTCCATATGTCCTTTTCAGCCCAGCCTTCAGTCCCTGGGGGGGCTCATTGGTGAATTTGATTGACATCTGCAGCAGAGTAATGGGGAAGTTCTTGTGGACCTCTGTGGTCATCCACAGACGGAAGGTCTCATGGACTGTGTCTGTCTCCGTAATGGTGTCCATCAGCTCATCAAGGAAGTCCAGCCCCAAGTGACAGTTCTGGAGCAGGGCCCAGCCTCCCTGTCCAATCATTAAACAAGAGACAGAGAGAGTGAGAGAGAGATGAGATAAAAGAAAATAGAGGAGGTAAAGAAAACAGAGCAGAGGAACAAGAGAGAGGAGACTTTTTTATTTTCAAGACACCTCCATGTAAATGAAGAACTGAGGGCATTTTTAATATATTTTCAGGCCAAACCCAGTTAATGAGCATACCTAAAGAAAATAAAAAACCAGACAAAACAAAATTAATCAACCCAAATTAAGGTAGAAATGCAACATTAGAATTCACTCTCATCTACCCCTTAAAAGTGCCACCACATGCATGACTAAATACATTCAAATTACTAGGCACACCATACTCTGAAAATGTAAGGTACCCAGAGATAAAAATACGTTTAACACTTTGTTTTCACCCGTTCTGACCCAGTACCCTTTATTCCTGTGGGTAGCCGGTGCAGCCATGTCTGCATGTCCAAATGAATAATTTAGTAAAACAGAGCCTCTGCTGCTTTGACTTAAAATACTTTAAGTCAAGGTCCCAGAAATGTCCATATGAAAAGGCAACACCCAACAGTTCATGCACAATTCATTCCTTCTCCAAGAAGCAAACAAATAACCTAGCACCTAACCTTACACCTACAACACCTAACTTCTTCGTTCATGTTGTATGGTTTCTAGTAAAAAAATACATTTTATTTGCTATTCTGTTGTACTACGACGTAGTCCCATGGCTGGTCACATTGGGCAAATAAATCATTGTAATAATTTAACTTTGCCATAGGATAACCACAGCTGGTACATTTTGTCTTTTCCATTTTAAAGTGACTCTCTTCCAAGCACTGAAGGGAGGACTAAGAGATCCAGCATTCTTACGTTAGCCATGCTCTGCTGTAGAAGCTTCCGGGCATGGACCTCCTGCCCCTGCCCCATGGAGACATAGCGTGTGTCTATCTTCTGCCTCTTTCCCAGGGCAATGATGGAGTCAGTGGGGTCAGAGCCCATGGACAGGAAGCAGATGAGAGGGGTACGGGGGTCTGACTCCTCCCAGGTCTTCTCCAGGTCCAGAACCACACCCTCAGCATACCGCTCCCCCATTGAGTCCATTATGTATTTCCGGGCCTTTGGAAATATGAAGAAAACACCAATGAAACTAGAAGTCTTTTTAGGGATATCAAGCTTTATCTAAATCTTGACCCACAAATGTTGATTGCATGTAAAGTTATACATCCTTTTTACATGAATCCGGTCCAGATTCTGTCTGCTAAAAATCACAACATTAACCTGACTAATTAATCAACCGAAAAAACTGGTAACTAAAATCAACACCGGCATTTTAATTCCTGCATTTGAACTGGACTGAATAAACCTGCTTATGTTACAAAGTACATATTTAACCTCTGATTGAGTGACAGAATACCTTCCTCCATTAGTTTACAGGGTGGTAAGAGTTGTGGGAGTTGGTTACCCTTATGTAAGCTCTGAAGAGAAAAATAAGGTTTGGACCTGAGCGATGGTCCTGTCGGGGCACCAGGACCGGATGAGGAGCAGGCGCCGGAAACAGTCCAGACCCTGGTCGTAGGCACTGGGGATCACCTCCTCCTCCGGGGCCTCCTTATCAAACCAAGTCTTCCACTGCTTCTCATTCCTGCTGATCTGAATAAGACACAGCACACGCTCAGGACAGAGAATTAAATCTGCATGCACAGGTTCTAACCTTCAAGGAGCTGTGAGACGGGCCATGCCATATTGCTCTCCCTGCTGACTGCTTGCCGAGTATGAACAAGGGAAGGTGTTGAGATGCGAGGCCCTGTTGTGTTTGAAGGAAGATGGAGGCTCAGCGGGGTTTATTTTATTCTCTGGGGAGATCAACGTCAACAGCACATCCTGCCATTTGCTGGAAATAACTATTTCATTAAAACAACAGACTCTTCATACCATTTTGGCAGACAAATAATTGATTTAAAGTATTGCGAAGCAAGCTAATTTCACAGCACATTGAGCAGAGGGACCCCTGAGACAGAGAAGACTGTCACTTGCACAGCAGTCAGTATAATACAAGGAATACAAAATACTGACATGTTTACAGGACTGTGAGATCTAAAGTGGCAGTAATGAGGGATGTGACTTCAGAGAACTTTCAAAATTGATCTCCAGCTAGTCTGGCTGAGGTCATAGTAGGCCAAAACTGTGTTCAACCTGATTCAGAATATCAGAGAACTGCCAGAGCTTGCTGAGCTCCACCAGGTTCAGCCAGGTCATGTCCAAGATCCATTTGGCAGCCTTTGGAGGACAAGCTTTCAGGTCCAGAGAGGCGCCACCTGCAGGACACAGAGTGAAATGCAGTTCAGAGGTCTGAGGTTGTCCTCTGTTGCTGCATTGCACTGGCATGTTGACCTTCAGGGAAACTCAAGATTTCTCTGTGGGTAACACAGTCTGCGAAGCATGAAACACAGTGTTCAATACTGTTCCTCAGAGCATTTTTATTGAAAAGCCATCACAACATATCACATGTGACTTCAGAGATCAGGGGAAACCTCCACTGCTCTGAGATTCTCAGTTGTCAGAGCAGGTTAGTGCACTTTTCCACTTGGATTGATCACATTTTCAGTGGTAAGACAGAGCTCTGTAGACACTTATAAATAACTGACTAGACTATGCTTTGCATATCAAAGGAATAAAGATCAGATATTTAAAATGCAATCCAACAGTGTAGCGGCCTTTGAGCCCTGACAAGAATGTATTTTTATTTAAAGTTTTACCTGAAATTTACAAAGCTTGGCTTACAATACATGACCTTGCCACTAGTGAACCTCCAAACAATACAGAGTTATATTCATGGCCATGACGGCTCATTGGTTAAATTTATTTGAAATCAAGCACTCTCACCTGCCAAAACATTTACTTTTTCCCTGTCTGAATTGGTTTCCAAAGCAGGGTTTGCTATGTTTTTTGTTTTAGCCATTTCTCTGAGCTAAATAATATTGTAATGTTTGATAAATAACTGAATACTCAGTACATCCTCTGGGTTCCTGAGAAGAACATTTCACCGCATTACACCCGCTTTAGCATCGACTCACTGTCTACCCATTAAACACAGATTGATTCCTTTTGTCCTTTACCTATAAGGATTTAAATGGTCAATATTTTTAAATGCCTACTTATTTCTTAGATGACTAGTTCCATGAAAACCCCCATCAGTGTAGTTAGTTATAAAATGCTGGCTATTTGGGTATTACCACAGGAGAAAAATATAATCTGGTCAAAGAGCCTTTTTACACAAACTGTAGATGATCTTAAACAATTCTGCCTGAAAATTGTATCCAGTATAGTTTAGTGAGTCTTGTTAGCTAGGTTGCTGGGAAGCTGGAAGAAGATTCAGGCACTGAGTAGGGCCGGGCTGATGCATAAGGGAACTAAGCGCCTGCTTAGGGCCCCCGGGAGTGCTTGAAATGTCCCACAAGGCAGTGGGGGAGCCCCCAAATCAAATTCTGTGTTGGGGCCCATAAAGGCTTGGGGCGGCCCCGGCGCTGAGACGTAGCTTTGCTATAACTCCATTATTGACTGGCCTTCTCCTGTTTCAGTCTGGTCCTCAGTGATACAGGACAATAATATTGCCTCCATGACAACACATCTCATCCTTACTTCTCATCTCCTTTGTAATTTGACATTGTCAATCAGTACAAAGGCTTTTAAGTGGTGCATTCTCTGTGGTTTACTTTTCCCAAAGGCTGGGTTATCATTTCTCATGAATGAAATGGAAGAACATTTTCGTTATCACTTGTACTTGCAGCCTGTATCACAGATATAATTGATTATTTCCAATTTGTGATACATTATCTGATACTGTTATTGGTGTCTTATCTGTGAATCACAGATGAAGCACCCTAAATAATGTCGGCTGTTGTATTATCTTGGGAGTCAATACATTGTATTTGTGAATTATCAAGCAAAATTATGTAGCAAGTTAATGTATTAGCTAGCTAACAGCTGGAAAATAATTAAAATGAACAGTATCATCCTTTTTTAAAATCAAACAAAAATAACAAGTTTATGTGCTTCACCCACCAGCAAATACAAGCTACGCAACAGAATGTGAAGTAAGTGCTGACACGTTGTTTTAGCAACAATCAAGAGCCCAGATGAATCCAGTGAGATTAATTGTTCACAAACGGACACAGTCAAGCCCCACAGCTATCCCTCCAGCCACCAAACAGTTTCTGTATTTATCCCATGAACCGATGGATAGTCTCATTACCATGTATTCATTTGTTTCAATTCTGCGGTCTGTTCACTGTTATAAAATACATTTTAACTGAGTAATTGATGGATAATATTAAAAAGGAATACAATGGCATACCACCATTATTGAATCACCACTGCAGAGTTATTTCAACTGAAGATAATAGACGAAGGTTAGATTAATCTTTCATTGTGAAAACACAAAGCTATAATACCTCACAAATTGCAAATCCAGCTGTTGCTTCTGTTTTTTCCACTGGGAACACAATTGCTTTTCGCACATACAAGCTCATATCTGTTCGTGATCACAGAGGCAATATCTAACTGTGAAATGCATTACAAGCGCACTTTTCCCGCCAGTAATGTCTGTGTGGAAATAGATGAACCTCTGTGAATGGCGGTGACGTCACTCAAGGTCAGATAAAAACAGTCCAGTCTCTGAGGGCACTCCACCAATATTTTTCATCGTCTTACACTCCACACTCTCCACTCATGCTCAACACTATCCACCGGGTCTCCACTCTCTCTTTCCTTCCACTCAAAGATCCCCACTCAAAATTCACACTCTGATGGGTCTGACTTGCTTCTCTACTTGCCTAAGGGCTATGTTCCCCCAACCAAATGATGTCCTCATAAGTCATCATATTGAGAAAGGTGTAACTGTGATACATTCCACACTGCTCCTCTACAATTACTTCCATCTTGAGTGACCCTCAATTCAATAGATTGATTCTGGCTGGAAATTAAGACAGGTAGGTTCAGCCATAAAGGTTATTCTCCTTTTTCCTAATCAGCTTTTTACCTTTAAAATAACATCTTATTACCATAGTGCTTCACCTTATTAACGTTTCTCAGATTTAAAAATATCAGTTCCTTTAGGAACAGATGTGCTCACTGATGTTAACACCCTCCCTTCTGGAGGCACACTGCGGACTGCAGAACACATCACACAGGAACTCTCGCTGTTTCCACTGCCCAGTGGCTTATGTTCTTCCTCTGAACGAAGAGACAGCTGTTCGGAAGCGAAAGAGACAAGGGCAGAGAGAGGAAACGCTACATCAAGAACTATCTCCCTCTTTTTCACTTCAAAAAGGGAGACACAGAGAGAAAGAGAAAGAAATCCAGAGTCACCTTTGATGAGGGTCAGGAATTCATCGTGCTTCACACGGTTGCTCTGCATATCGATCTTCAGGGTCAGCAGGAGAGTGAAGAGGAACTTGTGCTCCTCATACAGGCCACGGGCAGCGTACCTGTGCACCTCAAAGGTCATGTACTCTATAATGTTTGCAATCCTTTTACTGGTAATTGGGCTTTTTAATGACCTGTAAAAGAAAAGTACAATGTGAGTACATCTGCAAAGATTTCAAATAATTACCTTTGTTCTATATATAGACCTGCTGGATGCTTGAACACACATTCATGCCTATGCAAAGACTCACAATCAAATACCCATGCTTTACTCTGTCAGCTTTTTTTCACTTCCTTATCCACAATTCTTAAAATGAATCTTGAATCTACATTTCCAAAATCCTGAGTACAAAACCCCTACATCTGTAGCTCAAAGCAGCTTCCTTGATATACCTTGCTTAATTTGAGATCACACCTAATAACGTATTTTGGACAACTGCTTCAACATCTTTATCCAAATAGATAAATTGTCAGTAAGAATAAGGATATTTTGGATGAGGAACATTCCGCTTCATTGTTCAGCTCCTGTATTTTTAGCTACATAAATAGTGGAAATGAAAACAAAAACTGCTACATTTCTTCAGATTACATCAATAACACATATTACCATGTTACTACACCTGTACTAGAGTAGGTCATGTGCTTTTTCACACTATTTTCACCCTATAGATGTGACACCACTCACATACTACTTTTACTTTAAGAGGAAAACAGAGTAAGCACATGCTCACTCGTTCACATGTTCAAACTGGTGAGACTGATACATTAAACCAACTATTTACCCTACAGAGGCTGAGCCAATTTTTGCCATGCCAGTGTGGACCCCAGGCCGTAGCCGGTGTTAGCACAGCTGGGACTCTAACATGTAGCCATAGGGCACTCAGCTGCACCACAGACATGCGCCTCCAGTCCCTCTGCAATCGGAGGGCCCTGGTGCTTTCCATTTCACATAATATGCACTTTAGAATTTGGGATATTCTCGTGTTACATGCCAAACAGTGTACACTTTTGATGCATCACTGAATGACAGAATAATGTATTCAGGGTAAGCAAAGCCATGGTTTTCACAGTTCTTAGAAGGTGTTGTTATCCAGAGCGACCAACATAGCAACTTAATTACAGTCAGTCCATTAACCAGTTACTTGCACTACTGTCACACAGACTGTGGGGGAGGCAGACACAGAAATGCTTTTTGGAGGTGTCCCCTTACCTGGCCAGGGAGTTATCAAAGAGGCCCAGGAACTGACGCAGTGAGGTCTGGTACATGACATTGACCATGCTCATCTCTGTGATGAGAAAATACAGGATGCTGCCCCTGGTGGCCACTAAAGAAAATGCAGGTTACCAGTGAGCAAGTATAGCACAATGTATCTCATGTCTTTGAAAAGTGATACCTATCCTGGAGCAGTCTCTGTGTTCAAGAGGATTTAACTGTACAACCCACAATGTGGGTCCCTAACAGAGAGGGCACAATACACCCCCCTTCTTCTACTCAGGCCTACAATAAAACTATGAGCAAGTTAGACACTTTGGGTCAAAGGAAAAGGTATTCTCACACAGGAGTGCAAGTATGTTCATGAAAGATAGTGCTCACTCAATCTATCTGATACCTTTCAGCCGATACAGAGTTTTTATTTGAACCTAGAACGTCATCTGACTTCTTAAAATAGGAACACTTCAAAATATAGACATTTAATCAGTATCTGATCTGACCTTACTTTATCACATTCCTCAAGAGTGACTTTGCTGTATATCTCCATGTTAAATCAGTAGTCAACATTCCTTTAGAGAATCAAAAAGGGTAAGTCGCCATTTCAAGTTATGGATTTGCTTCACTGACATGATATCTAAATAAGAATTTTGAAGTTAATATCACTTTTGAACTATTTTCATGAACCATGAAGGGATAGTTGTTGCATTTCTGAAACAGTTGATGGATAAAAGATGCTGTCCGACAATAAAGACAGCAGATCCAACTTTTTGTTGGATTGGGAAAAGAACACTTGATGCGGTCATGTAGCAGAATTTTGCTTTCATCAGTAAAACCATGGAAGTGTCCATCACCTCTCTGTCTGCATTTGTGTATCAGCGATTTGACATTTAGCCAATATCACATCTTGTTTAACAGCAGCTGCTTGCAAACAGTGGGGGAAAGGGTTCGTGCACACCTAAGCAATGAAGCAAATACCGACAACTGGGATGGAACAAAAGCCCCTCTTTGGAGATGGGAATTTTCCGGATACCCACCGGGACGGTACTCTTCGCGAGCGGCATTGATCTGGATCTCTGTCTCCGCGGCGATCTGCAGCTTCTGCGTGACCTCCTCGGCCGTGCGCTTGGTGTTGCCCAGGACGACGATCAGGCTCTGGTCGTCCACCAGGGAGCCCTGCGTACTGCTCAGTCTGAAAAGTAGGTTGTCCTCCAGCTCCTTCATCTTGCGCTTGTTGGCCATCACATCCTCCAGAAGGTCCGTCCGCTCCTTCTCCAGCTCCTGTTGGGGAGTAGAGACCACATTCAGCCTCTAAGATGGTAACCCTACACCAGTTGCCCCCAACAATCCTACACCAGTGAAGGCTCTTGATTGATCATTGTGACTAACTAACTCACATAATTGGTCTCATTCTCATTTAATAATAAAGTGTTCTGAGAAGCACAGATAAATCTAGAAGCTAACAAATTGATTTCTCTTACCTTAAAAACAGACAATGCCAGTCTAGATTAAAAAAAAATACTATAGTAATTATAATGGTTTTCACTATATTTAAATCTGTGCCTTCTGACAAGGTCAATTTGAACCACTTCATTTTTTTCCCCCTGAAACTTGAATGCAGAGATTATGGTACGTGCCCCCTTTCATTCCCTACAGAAATCTTTTTCACACTCCCATATTACATAGAGAGACGAGCAGCAGAGGTTGGTAGAGGGGGTGGGGGGAGGGCTCTTACCCCACCTGAAATAATGAAAGTCCAGAACTGAATCTGCATGGAAATAAATGGCCTTTTTATCTGCCAGTCCTGGAAAAAGGCAAACTCCATTATACTGTCACTGCCAATAATGCCAGCCATTAGCAGCCCTGACAGGATCAATTTAAAACCTCCAATGAGGTCAAATTGTCCCATAACACTTCATAAAGCTACCCTCTACAGACTGGATTTCACAAAATTCAGCACAAAAGAGCTTTCATATCTCTGCAGCTCCCACTTCATGTGCTCAGAATATTGCATCTACAATCCCAAGGTATTCTCGCTATGCTTTTTTATTATTATTATTATTATTATTTTGACTGGGCATAGTTTAAAAAGTAATTTTTATCACAGCAGCAGTAGTTTAAACTTGATTTTGATATTGTTGCATGCAGAATTTCTGTAAATCTTTCTGATAAAATATCATTTCAAAGTGAAGTTATTAGAGGAGGTGTAAAAATAATAATTTGGGGTATTGCTGAATATAACATTGGTGCGGTTCCTTTGAATGATCTGTATTTTGTAAAATGTTCAGGTACCCAACTATAGGACATCACACAATGTTCAATATCTTTTCATGCTGGCTTATCACAATGATTAAAAATTCTGATAGATTAGGATTGCCACTATTCAGATATTTCTGAATTTGGATGCTGAATTGAATTTTAGAGCAAGTAAAAGCAATTACTTGACATTACATGAAATAAAACAGTTTTATTTTGCATTTAGAGGGTATATGTTCAGATTTCTTAACAGCAGAGTGTTATTTAAAGTCCTTGACAGATGCAGGTGCTTCCCCTGTCCGACAGCACACAGTGTACTGCGACTTCCCCCAAGCATGCTTATTGAATATGACATTCACACGGCCCTTCAGAGGTGGTGGACATTTTTCAGGAAAGCGTAACATCCCAACCATCTGAGCACGGCCAGAAATGTGTTCTCAGAGCCTTGCAGCGATGCTGTCATAAAAGGCATTGTCAACACAACAGGGATGTGTTTCCACTGATGAGAAACGGCGCATCACTGTTAAGCCAGTGAAAAGAGAACCGTGCTAACGAGTAACCTCATCTTCAATCCTTTGATGTCGGCTTCAAGAACAGGAAGTTGCTGGAAGTGGCAACAGAATTTTTAAGTAAAGGGTGTCATCTTACTTTTTTAAGTTTTTTTAGTCAGCATTTTTCAATTTGGAAACTGATTGAAACTTCTGATGAAACTTATTTTTGTCCAGTGACATTCAGACAGTGTTGTCTGCCAGGTTCTTAATACTGGATGCAAACTTTAATGCTTTATTTGGTTCCACAAAGACGCAACAGTCTAACAGCATCATAAACTAGACATCTACATTAACGGAAGCAGTTTCGACAGCTGTGATTCAATGTTTAATGGTTGGTAAAACAGTATGATAGAGGAATATTTTAATTATGGACAAAAAAGACATACATAGCAACTGCTATACACACTCAAACTCATTTGCATGTCCAGGACAATATTTCAGATGCAGCAAGACTGAAGAAATTGCAGAAAGTATTCTTTCTTTGTTCAGGCTTGTAATCGATGGAACATTCATTCGGCAAACTGGCATTGCAGTGCCTATAGCTGTGGCAGACAGCCACTAAATTAGTAATTTAAGCTTTTAATCATTTCATTAAGGTAAACCATTGGGGGCAGGGGGATCTCATTTTGAAGTCCTCAGGTTCGCGTGAAGACTGAAATTTGTTGATACCAACTCAGCCACGCTGGACCCCCACTGACACAAAACAGAAACTACTGGGACAAAAGTAAATTATACTCTACTTGAGGCTCTTGCAAATTTTCACCATTGTGGTTCATTTTTCAATCACCAGTACTGACAGCCAGTCAGGCCTGGGTTCATTAATATGAATACATGAGTATGCTGCATTCACTCTAACAGCCTGTGTATTTCGAGGAGAGAGATCACTGCAAGGAAATAAATAATTAAGTAATTATTTAAGATTAATTGAGGATTTTTATTCAAGCTGAATTTTTATGCATTTGTTGCTCAGTCATATTGACCTTGCATGGTACTCTCAGGGACAAGACTTGGCCTCAAGCCTTTAGCTGCCCCATAATCTTGAGAGAGAGAAAATGGTTATGAGCTTGGGGGAACATGTTGTGGACGATGTGGAGTATTGCTGGCCCTAAAGCCTTTTTAATATCTTTTTTCCACAGACAGTGATATCGGAGCTCCCGCTCTCTCCGTTCTCACCTGTTTCTCCGTCAGGATGACCCGGCCCAAGAGTTGGTCCTCGAGCCCTCTCATGGTGACGGTGAAATCGATGATGGATGTCCGGGCGCTGATTTCGGGCGTGTATGCCGGGTTTGGGAGTTTAGTTGTAACATACAGGCGGAACCCATTCATCACATCCACTTCCTTATCCCCTACTTTCACCTGAGGAGATCAGAGACAATGACTCACCCTCCAAACCCACCCAGACTTACAATACAGCATTACAGACAGAGCCAATAGCAGAGATGGGCAGAGAGCAGTTTACATAATATGCAGAAGGATCATGGTGCGCATTCAAAGACAAAGAAATAAAACAATGTACGGCTCTAAATTTCTTCCAGAGTCACAGGACCGATGCAGTGAGAATTTTAACAATGCCACCCTGAGATTTATAATGGAGCTCTAGCTGTTTACACCCCATTATAAATAGAATTAGCCTTTAAACTTGTCAGAGAAGAAGCGGATGCTTTCTCCTGCTCGTGATGTTTTCGGAGGTGTGAAGCAGCTGCTGCGTCTGTGCTGGAACTCGGGCCGTGATAATGAGCAGCGGGGAGCGATGCCCGGGAGACGGCGGGGACTGTCACTCACTTTCCCAGCTGCTGACGTCCCAAGCAGCTGGTGCTGTCACCGCGGCGCCCAACTGCCAACGCCGCACGCGCTTACCCGCCAAATCACAACAGACCTTTATCACACGCGTGCAGGTGAGAAAAAAAACCTTCCACCCTTCCTGTAACACCTCAGATTTGTAGATTTAACATGCACGGACATAAATGGGTTTTGGCTCATTTGTTCAATTAAAAGGTAAATTGGGACAGTAAAATACAAACACTGAAGTAGTCACATGCTTTTGGCTTCTAAAATATAGAATGTAGAAGACATTAGGTTTACAATTATTTCTTCACAGCTAGCTAGTTGACATAGTTGAGCTTTGCGCCTCCCTTCACAAGAAAATCTTTACAGTAATAGGTTTAATCGGAGAGGTAATGTAATCGTAATTAGCATTTAATCAACTAAATTCTAACATGCACATCAGTAAATTCTTTTTATTTTATATCCTTTTAAAGCTGTCTGCTCTATCAGCTGTATTTACATACTCACAGAATTTATTCAGACAGTGAAAGGTGACTGAGCTCAAATGTTGTTATCCAAACGCCACTGCATTTTGTCATAGTGTATGACTGCTGTAGATGCTCAGTGCTTGTCTGTATTGTTTACCATCTACTATTCATTAGCACACATGCTTTCCCTTTAATTGACTGATTTGTTGTGATAGTTAGAGGGATGAATCACAAAGTGATGAATTGCCTGTAATGAGGGGAGGCTGCAAATTTGTTGAAATGGCTGATTGATTGGAATGATTAGACTCTGCTGGCAATAATGAGTTTGAAACAGCTCTGAGATCTGATATAAAGCAAATTAAGCTTTGTTAGGGAAGGGCTTATGGTTATTTGTTTGTTAATTTTATTTAAAAGATTTTAAGAATCCTTGGTGTGAGTTTAAATACTATTTCAAATCTACTGAAGGTTTGAAAACATGGGAGACCACAGGACTGGTGTGTTTTTTTTTGTCTGAATTTGATTAGTTTCATCATCGCAATATTATTTTTAAGCATAAAATCAAATTATTTTGTGGTTCTATACCTTGTAGGTGGAACCAGTCTTAATGAAGTTCTTCTCCAGTACATTGTCCAGTGCTGGGTCTAGCTCTTCACCTACATCCTCAATTAGCATGGGGCGTCCAAGAGACAGGCTGTCTTCCAGATGGTTCCTGAAGTACTTGTGATTGAGGGAAGTGATCTGCAACAGGATTACAGCTCTTTGACTTCAATTATTCAGTCTTTTTTACCCACAATGCATCAGCACAATCATTAGGATCACCTCAAGAGTTAGGGGGTTGAGGTTGTGGACTAGGCTTGTGGGTTAGGTTAGCGCCAGATCAATCAAGAGGAATCATTTCACATCCACCCATATATCTTTTTTATTTACTGATATAATACAACAGATATGTCCACTCAGAAGAGTTGCAGTGGTTGTATTATACACTTGATGAAGTCAGAGCTCCAATGGTGTTGATGTGGACATACGGGTATTGGATTTACCTGCAACTCATTTTTGGCCTCCTTGTTTTTGATCCAGATCTTGCCTTGTGTCTGTGGGTCGATCAGGAGGGGAAATCTGGCCGCTTTGGTGACGATGACCCCATTCTGAATGGACAGGTCATCGTTGGGCAGACCCTGAAGTGTCCACTCACTGACCGTGGGGGCATCGATCAGCAGCTCTGTCAGGTTCAGGTTGTTTCCAAAAGGGATACGCCTCATCTTCATCTCCCTCTGCCAGTCTGAGATCAGCAGGTTACGGAACTCCTGATTGAAGGGGCCAGAGTAGGACAGAAACGCAGTAGCCAGGAGGACATCACCTAGACCAGAGAACAAACAGAGACAGCAGTCAAACACCTGCCAGCCCACTGGACAACCGCAATCAAAGATCCATGAACATTCTATATAGAGCAAATTTAGAGAATGCTCAAACTCCCATCAATCTTCTAGACCTGAGAGCCACAGAAGAATGTTCAACAATAGAATGTTCAGCTAAATTCCTGTGCCAAAGAACAGTTGAGTAGATCCAACCTTTAAGAAATAACTTTTGTTGATTGAATCCAGTGATTACTATCATAATAAGGTGCTGGAATAACCTGGAAGGGTTTAGTTTTTTGAGCACTTGGCACAATAGCTTGGACGTTTCGGCTGTGTTCAGAAATGAATGTTTTTGCCACATAAAGCCCAAAGATTCCCAGGTATTCTTTTCTCTCTCCCCGTTTCTGAGGTACTTTAATAGACTTCATTATATTTTTATTGTATTCTGACAAAAGTGAGCTGCTCTTGGGAGCATAAGAAAGTCTATTGTAACATTTTCTTCTACAGTACAAGACAGCACAGCTTTTCAAATTAAGCCTTTGATTCACAATGGGTTTTGAAGCATGTAACTTTTGTATTTGTTTCTAAACTATAAAAAATCAATTAACACAGTCCCTAGACTCTCACTGTCAAAACATTTCATACTTTGTGTCATAAAAAGAGTCAGGATGAAAAAACTTGTTTTAAAATTTTTTAAATAAATTAGAGGTGTGTTTGAATTTCATACATTAAAACTAACATTAACCCTCTATTCTTGGAATGGAATACAGGAACTAGAGAGCACTTGCCATCAACAGACATTTAAATCAGGACCCAGATTGATATGGTTCAGCACAACGGTCTCTGAGTTACATTAGAACAGGGAATGCCACAGTCTCTCTATCCAGACATTAGCATTCTGCTACGTGGAGGGATCTGTCAAAGGGGATCAAGGTGGCGGTTAGACGCACCCACAAGCCGCTTGGTCTGTGCAGCGAACTCCTTGCTCTGCTCTGTCCAGCGCTCCTTCTCCCCGGCCAGACCGCTGATGAGGCTGGATGCCGTCTGCATCTTGTGCCTGCAGCGCTCTGCGTCTTCCAGAAGAGTCTGTGAGGAAAAGGGTGGGGCAAGCAGATCAGCTCTGTGCACGACCTGTGACCCTCAACACCCTCCATCTTTGTAATCCCAATAATACTGTCTGAGCCAAACCCCAGCTCATGGCTGGAAAGATGTTAAATTACAGGGATAACAACACAGGGCAGTTAGCTTGGCACCCTGGCAGTACCATTGTTTCCTCTTTGCACTATTCAGAAAAAGCAGGATGTCTAGCACAACAGCTGCAGATTTTTGCAGTCTTTTCAGCTTTGGTTGTTCTTACAAGTTGCCCGTTTTTAGGAGCATACCACACATTATACATGTAGGCAATCTTCTGTCCTCATTCTTATCATTTCAAGAGTCCCCTTCATGATTGGTATTCAAGAAGCATAACATGTGTTTTGTCAACCTCTTACCTTAGCTGGGTTACCAAATCATTCCTAGGTTATGGAATTTTTATGTTAGATGTGTGAGGTTTTGAGGTTTATGTTGATGACAGAGGTTATAAATAAAAGAACAAAACAACTGAGTGTATAAAACATGATGTCAGAGCTTTGATGCTTCAAGCTTCTTCACTCCTCAGTGAACTATTCACCTGTATTGCATATTTGCAAGCATGCATAGAGATACACACACACACACACACACAAGCTGTTGAGGTTATAGAGACATGATAAGTATATTCTGGTGCTCCACTTTAGAGCTGTTGGACTGGCAGTATTTTAATGTTTTTGCTGCAAAACAATGTATTTTATGTTTCTGTTTATGGTTTACATAGCCATGATCTAATAAAACATTTTCACTGGTTTTCTAGCTGCAAAACCTGAAAATCTTTCAAACTGCCTTAGTGATGAGGCAGGTGGATGTTAACGTCCAAGAGTATGAATGGCTGTACCCAATGTGATTGAGAAAACCAACAAGTGTAATTCATTAAACTCATTCCATTCAAATTATTTTGTTAAGTATTTAAATGGTTTCTAATTTAATGTTCTTATGATCAAGACGTAAATCAAACCAGCACGGGCTCTCAGAGACAACAGGCCTAATGGTAGTGATTAATCTGTTCTTTGGTAAGACCCCCTGAGAGGAAAAGCATTGTGTTTTAATGAGTGATGGAATAGAATGTTTATATGGCCATTTGTTGTTATGAATAATTGGGAACACTCGCACATGCTGGCTCATTTCTTAACTGTCTAATTTGTGAGAGAATACAGTGTACAGAATTACAATGATGCAAGGGTCAGTTTGCATGACACATCATTATATTCATATTTTTCTTTCTCTTTTTTTTGCACAGCAAATGATTTTTTATGGTCTATGATTATTGTGTTGTCAAATTCCACAAACTGAGTGACAATTAAGATGAGCATATAAACTCTATATTTATTTATGTCCCAGCTGCAAGGGGTCAGAGGTCATTGGTTGAAGATCAGGGGGGACTTGCCTGTTTCTCCATCATGGCGTTCTCGTATTCAGCCTGAACTACGTCCAGCTCCGCTTGCTTGTCATCCAGCTCGGCCTGTGCTTTCTGCAGGTCAGTGTTAGCGATGGCCAGCCTGTTCTCCTGCACTGCCAAATTAGCCTGAGGGGGACGAAGCACACGGACCATCAGCCACTGCTTTCAGCAACGGCAGATTGCACTGTAAACAACCAAAGGTCATCTGAGGGAGTCTCCAGCTGCGAAACGTGAGCAAATTGCTTAATGCTGCTGTGGTTTGCACGACCCAGTTCCAGAATGGGAACACAGACACGCTTACACAATGAATCGCCCCTGGTCCTCTGCACCGGACCTCACATTCATCCTTACTGGCAGCGGACACAGTGTGTCACATCAAGCTCAACATGGGGAAAGGGCGAGGAGACGTCACCCACCTTCAGAGGAAGCACCTCCTTGTTGATGGAGAAGAAGGAGGCCATGGCTTTGGTCCAGGAGCACAGACCGGCCACGTTCCCGCACACACGCCTGGCTGTGTCGATGTTGTAGTCAGCCATGTCGAAGTAGGGACTCAGTAGCTCCACCACCTCCTCGTTGATGGTGTCCTTGGGGAATTGCTGGTGAAAATGAGACAGGTGAAATGGAGCAGGAGAGCAAAGCACACACGCTAGCTCAAAGGGCAAACACAGCAACCACTCAACACTTGTGACTCAATGGAATGAAATTAAGAAGGGATCAGAATACCAAAAGGAGACACAAAGGAAAGAAGGCACCAAACCACATTATGTAAGACAGGAAAACCTTTGCCTGCACTACACGATATGATTTGTCGACAGTGTTTGTCCTGTAGCCTCAGTCAAGAGCTTAGCTCCATATTGTATTATCTTCATAAAGGCTTCTCACTTTATGATGAATTAATGAAAGTTTTTTTGAGTTATTTTTCATTAGATAACAGATAATTAACGCAGATCTAGAATGAATCCTTTCACAACTATATTTACTGAGTCCTAAGAAAGTTACCTAGAGGCCCTTTCTCAGTGAATCCTATGCCATAGTCCATCACCTGCATTATTTTGTCCGTGGCTCAGAAATGGGATGCATTGTCATACTCTTTCCAGCAGAGCAGAGACTTTAGGTGTTACTCTCAGTTCCACAGAGATCACCTGTATAGGTCTCTCAGGTAAACAGAGATTTTGATACTCCCTCAGAAGAACAGTGATTGTCTTACTCTCTCATCAGAGGAGATATTGTGTTATTCTATCAGCAGGAGAGTTTGTATTACTCTCTCAGATGAACAGATATTGTGATTCTCTCTCAGCTGAATAAATTGTGTTGGGAGATTTTATTACTCTCTCATTAGAAGACAGATTGTGTTGCTCTCAGCAGAAGTGAGATTGGGTTACTATCTCAGGAGGAAATGGCTTGTGTTGCTCCTTCAGCAGAAAAGGTTGTGTTTCTCTGTCAACAGAAAAGAGGTTGTGTTCCTCTCTCAGCAGAACAGAGATTGTGTTACTCTCTCAGCAGCGGACTTTGTGTAGCTCATTAGAAGAGAGGAGCGAAGATTATCTGCATTAATGACTGAGCAGAGCACTGTGCACCAGTGAGTACAGCAGCTTCCGACTTCAAAGGTATGGGGTTTATATATGAACGGCTGTGATGTATGAATGAACGGTTGTGTGATGATAGAGAAATAGCAGTATGTCATGCATTATTTATTGTTCAATGTTGCATACACAGCATGATATCTCATACTTATTTTTCCTTCAGACAAGGCAGAATGTTGTGTTCATAATGTTGTATGGGAAGAGAAGTTTTCTGATATATTTATCTCTTTTGGCTTCCTTAAAATGCAAATTTTGGCAACATGGAAATGTTCTTTGGACAATGTTTGACTTAAATGACTTATAAGCATAATCTGCATCTTTATCACGATGAGGGAGCATTCACATTAGTTTAATGAATCTGATGTTCCATCTACAGATTGGTACAAAACGACGGTGTTTTCATTCTTCCCTGCATTATTAGTCCCTCCCACTGTGAATCTCCCTGTCATTCATCACAACCATGCTGGCTCTCACCTTCTCTTTCATCTGTCATTTTTCATGGTTTTGTGCAGGTAATTGTTTCTTAGGAGGTGATTGTAATACTTTTCATGACAGGAAGTTCAGTCAGTTTTGTTTTGAGAGGAGAAGATTGGAGAGGTACTGAGTAATGGCAAAGCTGAGCTTAAATCAAATGAAGAGTCGCCATGAATGAACAGCTCTGATTAGATGATTTTAGACTTTATTATATTATTAAAATCAATGTTTCAACAATATTCTTCAACAATAGTCTGTTTGAAAGGTTACTAGTCAGAGTTTTTTAAAATGTCAATTCTCTTTGTGCTACAGAACTGTGTAATTCTTATAGATCACATACCACCCCTCACCCCACCCCACCCTACTGTAAGATGCAATCTCACCTGTAGACTCCCCAGGAAGTTGCCTGCTGTCATGAGTTTGAGGGACTCCTGCCAGGAGGGGGCAGTGCAGTTTTTCTCAGGGTCTATTTTCACTGTGTTGACCCTGCGCTGGAACAGCAGCAACACACAGTCCATGATGCGCATGATCAGGTGGGGGGGCCGGCCCAGTGTGCGCACCGTGGCGATGTCCGAAGGCTTAATCGTCTGCAAGAAAGAAACAGTTGGCACCCATAAATTGACCACACCTGACACACCAGGCTAATTAACACCATTGGACATATTTTTATCTCTTCTATTCCTGGGGATAATATCCAAGGCATAGTGAACAAAAATCTCTAGACAAATAATCCATCAACAGGATGGCTACTGTCCCTTGCAGCATGTCCATCAGGCTTTTGTACTACAGCATTGTGATCTGTTATTAGCCACATCAGCACCTTGATAGATAATCTTTATGCACAGAGATAAAAACGTGTGCTGACATTTGGATGTAATATTACAGTTCCCTCGCCGGATCTGAGTGCGCTCGCTCAGGTCAAGGGGTCAACCTCGGCATTGACATCCTATGATAACAAATATCTCACAGGGACATGCCATCAATGACTTCCTCTCTCATCAGCTTAGGAGCCGCCTGGAGCCATTGATTCCGGTGCAAATTTGAAGCCGACGGCCATGTCTGAAAGGGCCATGCAGACGGTGCAATTAGGATGAGATGTGGGGCCGTGGGGAATGGGGTGGCTGGAGGAGGGGGTGTGAATGCAACCTTGACTGCTGGGTCCCTATGTAACCCCCCACCGCCCCACCCCCCCCCACCTCCACAGTGCTGCCATCACAGGCTCTATTTTTACCACCTCCTGGGCACTGGTAATTATACTGCAGCTGGAGCCTCTCAATCTGCACAAAAACATTACCCCCGCCTCCCCGGGCCCAGCCTATGGCGTCACAGCTAAACAGACTGTAAAACCCTGAGGTACAGAGAGGGATTAAAAAGGTGCTGCAGATATGAGATAGATCATCACCAACAAGCCTGTTTATTAGCAGACTTCATCGGGAGCGCTAATGCTGATGAGTGTGGATATAAGCAGCCGTGCCATGTGCTGGTCCTTGTTTCGGCATCCACCATGTTTGCTATGCGTACGTACCTGTAGCGCGGCCTCTGCTTCCTCCAGGGCGGGCCGAGCTGCCTCCAGCTTCTCCTCAGCGATGGCCTTGTCTGCAGAGATGCTGTCCACGATGGCCTGGGCCTTGTCCTTCACCTTCTGCACCTCCACCTTCACTCGCTCCGCTGCCTGGGCTTTCACTGTCACCTCCTTCAACACCTGAGGAGCCAAGCACACCCGTAAACATCACAGAGAGAAGGACACCTGTTATACACCACAGCACACTACCCAACAGAGATGAACAGCTGATATATTAGACAGGAAAAAACACAATACCACAAGAAGCAGAGAGACTTTTTTACAATCTTTGAGAGACAGACCTTTTTAAGGAACTGTACCATGTAGAAACAACCAACAAGAGAACAGGGAGCAGTAATATCTCCCCTGGTTCGGATCCTTTCATTAAAATGTATTAGTCTGACATTTGAAAAGCTGATATTGATATTCTGGTTAGCTTGTGTATGTGGAGGAAGTGCCCTGGGTTTTTTGTATTGAGCGGTCCATCTCCAGCACGGTGTGGGAGGGGGTAAACACGCACCATGTCAGCCTTCTCGTTAGCAACCTGCAGCTCCTTCTCCTTCACCTCCAGCTCCTTGCTCAGGGCAGCCACTGACTCTGAGGCCTCCTTCAGTTTCTGTAACCCAGTGTTCATTCTGCCACGAGAGACCAACGAGTTCAGATCAGAATCAGGGAAAAGCCGTCGGGTCACAGAAAGCCCACGCTTACATCACACATGTGATTACATCAGGACCGCCCTCTCTGTGATGTCACTGGACAGGTGGGGTTTACCTGTTGGCGAGGGTCTGCACCTCAGACCGTTTCTCTCTGTATATGGACTTGTAGCCCTGGATGAAGGACAGGTAAGACTTGGGTGTGACATGAGTGGAACGGCGGTATCTCTGGAAGTAGTCTGCACACTTCTCCGCCACTCCGTCCTGGAAGGAGCCCATGCACTGAACCATCTCTGCCTTCACCTCAGATGAGCAATCAATGTCGTAAGACGACAGGAAGTGTTCCGACACTGAAACAGACACAGTGACATCAACACTTGTATTGCCATTTTAGTCCCATTCTTCCACTAAAACAGTACATTTGATGTCACTAGTCATATATTACTAGCGAAATATAACTATTATACTAACTATATATGCCACATTCCAACAGTCATTGATCAAAGTAAATGAGGACTATTCTATTTCCATTTCATCATCACAAGCATTCACAGAAAGAAAAAGGTAGGACACCTGCAACCAGCGCGTCTTTGGGCCAGCGACTGAACCAATCCATCGTGCAGCCTGAGATCAGGGCCGGGAACTTCAGAGCCCGGTTCCGGAACTTCTCCCCAACGGGGGAGAAACACAACACCACGTGCAAGTTCTGACGGACCCGAGTCATGAAGTACTCATGCAGGTTCTCATTGGTCGGTGGTCGCCGGGGAAACTCCCTCTTCATGACAGGTATGAGGTCGCTAATGATTTCGTCCATTTCGTCTCGGGCGAACAGGTTTGACACCTGAAAACCACAGTGTAAGCCTGGATGATATACATGTATAGAATAGAGCCACCATTACAGAATATGATTTTGTAAAGATAAGGAGGTCTGAGAAATGACATCACTACAAAGATACAGAATGAGGCACTAAGCAAAAACTACAACTGTGACCTATTTCCTCCTTACAGTGCTTAATGTGGAATACACAGAAGTATTTTTTTTTGTTTTCCTGTCTGATGCGCTGCAGTCAGTCCCCTAAACTCTGTAGCCTCAGTGACGATGATAATGGTGATGAAAATATGGCAGATTTCAGAGCACATTGGCAAAATTCCCATCAGCCCAGAGGGGTGAATATTCTCAAAGGGTTTTCATGTACCACCGCCTCCCATTCACTTTCTACCCATAACTTTTCCCTATCTGCATCCCAAGACCAGAACTTGCTGTGGACTATGAATCCACTAGACTGTGCCTTTCTCCGTGGCAACCGCTGAGGCCAAAGCTTGGCCCATCAGAGCCGGAGTACCTTGGGGCTCTGACAAGAGTTATGTCAGCGTCGGTCTGTCGGCGCCATCGAGTCGCGCACTAAAATGCGCGCTCGTCGGAGGTAAATGCGACGCAGCTGCATTATTTTTACCTAACTTCCTAAATGTCAAACAGTATGATCCTCCAGCAGACAATATCGTTCATTCTGCTGACAAACTCAGCCTGGCGCGTGATCTCTCCCAGCGATGGCTGGTGTTTGGGTCCCGCACATTACCCAGAGCAGTATGTTCATTTATAAACACGGTGAATCATGCTGACAAAGCTGCCCCTGTCATGTGAACCCAGCTCTTCTGTTCACAGAGATGTTCAGTGCTATTTAAATGTGCTCTGTTCACAATATGAAACCACATTTCTTCACATAGACAATGCGCAGAAATAAAATACAAATCACAATTAATTTCCCTTTCTTATAACAATGCACTGCCATACCTAAGATAGGCAAAATTGTAATTGTGTGAAAGACAGACATCCATTAGGTGTGTGAGAGAAGTGGAAGTGTAGTATGAGGCAGGTTGGTGTGGGAGAGAAGAAGGGGCATGTGAGAGATAGCTAGGCGAGGTGGGTGGGAGAGAGTGAAGGAGTTTCGGTGTGAGAGACAGACAGGTTTAGTGTGTATGACAGAGGAAGGTGAGGTTTATGTGTGAGACAGACAGGTTTAGTGTGTGTGACAGATGAGGTGAGGTTTAGGAGACAGTGAGGTTTAGTGTGTGTGACAGGAGACAGGTTTAGTGTGTTTAATGTGTGACAGAGGAAGGTGAGGTTTATGTGTGAGACAGACAGGTTTAGTGTGTGTGACAGAGGAAGGTGAGGTTTATGGGTGAGACAGACAGGTTTAGTGTGTGTGACAGGAAGGTGAGGTTTATGTGTGAGACAGACAGGTTTAATGTGTGTGACAGAGGAAGGTGAGGTTTATGTGTGAGACAGACAGGTTTAGTGTGTGTGACAGAGGAAGGTGAGGTTTCTGTGTGAGACAGACAGGTTTAGTGTGTGTGACAGACAGAGACAGAAGGTTTGAGGTTTGACAGAGGAAGGTGAGGTTTCTGTGTGAGACAGACAGGGTTTGACAGAGGAAGGTGAGGTTTGACAGACAGTGACAGAGGAAGGTGAGGTGTGAGACAGACAGGTTTATGTGACAGAGGAAGAGGTTTATGTGTGAGACAGACAGATTTAGTGTGTGTGACAGAGGAAGGTGGGGTTTATGTGTGAGACAGACAGGTTTAGTGTGTGTGACAGAGGAAGGTGAGGTTTCTGTGTGAGACAGACAGGTTTAGTGTGTGTGACAGAGGAAGGTGAGGTTTATGTGTGAGACAGACAGGTTTAGTGTGTGTGACAGAGGAAGGTGGGGTTTATGTGTGAGACAGACAGACTGAGGAAGGTTTGCTGGGATGCACAACATGCAGGACTCACTTCTCCTGATGATAGCACATTATTCATGTACTCCAGGAAGGACTCGTCCTTGATCTCATTATCAGTGAAGATGAAGCTGATGCCTTTGCCCTGTTGGCCCGCGGTTCTGTACAGACCCTTCAGATCCTCCATCAGATTAGCCGTGTTATAGGACCTGCATCAGAGCACACAGAGCACACAGCTCTCTGTTTTTACACACTAAAACAAGCCCATTTCCATACTCTGTCTGCAACTTAGAGCTGCTATCTTACACACCGCCTGCTACTGTTAGCCACTGTTTTATGTTCTACTGTAATGCAACTGAGAGCTGATTGATTTCACACACTGTCTGCTACAGGAAGTGCAAAGCTACACAACACCTGCCACTGGGAAAAGACCAGAAAATGGCAAATCTCAGAGGACAGACCAGCAAACTTCTCTCAGCCTTCTGTTCTCTCAAGAGAAGACAGCAGTGAGATAACCGCCATTCTTATTCATGCAAACTTTATGAAACCAGGACAGAGGATGGGGTTTCTTTTGATTTTAATGAATAATTCTACAACAGCATGTTAACTGGAACAGCTCCTTGAATAACTGGTAGCCAGAAAGTGGATCCCTTGGAGAGAACAGACAGGTATTCCCTGAAGTTATTTGTAAGGAAATGCATCCGAGGAACAGGGCAAAACAGATGGCTGGCCATCTTTGCACAGGTTTCCATAATTACCAAATATTCCCCAATTTAATTTTAAATGTGGAAGCGAGCCTGTGTACTAATTACACATTGAAGTGAAGTTCTGCGTCTACAATTTGGTTCATGTCCATCACAGGCTGTACATCCAGTTTGGCACAACCAGTCCATCTGTAACAGAGGGGCTGCTGGCAGTGTCCAATTAATCCAAGTCCCATTTTTTAGCTCTGTACAGAAATGCTCTCTACTGGAGCACAGTGGAACTGCAGGTTTACTGTCTCCCCTTTTACTTAGAGGGTTTGAAGAAACTGGGCAGAGATTTAAGAGTGTAAACCAATGAGAACATATTTGTCTTATTTACTAAAAGGAAATTTAAAGAAATGTAAATCATGCAAAAAAATGTAACATTGTGCCATTGGGCAATCTTCTGCGCTCTCTTGTTCTGTTAGCCAGCCGCTTTGCAGCCTTGTGATTAATGCCCCTGACAGATATTCAGGAAGTGCAGAGGAAATGCAACCAAATTAACAGAGACAGGAGAGGGAAGGCCAGGGAGGAATTGAACTCACGTACCGTGTCAGTGTGATCTGGAAGGTTTTGTACCCGGCGATGAACGACGCCAATCTCGTCAGGCTCTGCTTGCCCGAACCTCCCACTCCGACGAGGAGAGCATTTCCTCGTGGGGTGCGGATTATTCGGGACACCTGCCAGGAGAGCAAGGCCTCGTTACCATGCTCACACATCCTCGCGCTTTGCTCAAGCACAGCGGGAGGAGCATAGCATGTGCCTTAGTGCACTTAGAACATTCCAAGCAGGAGAGAATCCATTCACATCATCAGAGAATGGGAAACTCATTACTAGATTACAGATGTGAAATATGCACTGAGAAATATGATAAACATGAAATGAAAGTTTCATTGTGACAACAGATTTATGTTAAATTGTGTCTACAATGCCTTCCCTTTGCCCTGATTTTGAGCTGTGCAACACACTGCTCTTTCAGCTTGGTTGTTTACCTTCATTAGATGTATCATGGCATCTCTGAAGAAGACCATATCCATGCCTGCCCCTCTGATACTTTCATTGTAATGGGACAGGAACATGTTTAACCTGTCCATCAGGCTCTCAAAGGACTCGATGGGCTCGTACACCTTCGGCATGTCGAAATCTGTATCCTCTGGCTCCTCACCTGTCAGAGTGAATTACAGCTCATGCTAGCTTTAGGGGTCCAGTGAGTCAGTCCTACGCAGCCCTACTTCAACAGGAAGCAGCAATCCTCATTGTTGCATCAGATCTAGCCCTCTGAACTACAATGAGCTGGTCAAACTGGCCTGAAAGACTACAGTACCTGTAGCCTCGGGTGGGTCCCGCAGGAAGTCCACAAAGTAGGTGTCCACTCCAAAATCAAGCACAGCCCTGTTCTCTTCGCCCAGCTCTTCCTCCACCAGTTTGGCCAGAGCCTGGTCGAACCAGGTCACATCCTCAGAGATGGTGAAGCGGTCAGCTATGACTCTCTTACACTCATGTTTCCACAGCTGCAGGACAATCTGCAGTAGAGGAGACAAAAGCGAGACCAGCTGACATTCCATTGCTAATGTTTCATCGATACCATGACAAGAGTGAGACAAAGAGACAACCCCAGTTATCACATTGAATTTTACCTTATTCTACAATATGAAAATGAGCCCCACCCCCTAAAATGATCACTACGGGGATACTCTTCAAGAGGAGATAGAGAAAAAGAGAGAGAGACCTTTTTAACAAACTCAAGAGAGATTAATACTATCAGGAGAAACCATTAATGATGCCTTTATTTGAGGCATCATAACATTGTATGTCTATTGGGAAACAGTGTAGCAAAGCCATAATGTTTTTTTTTTCTGGAATATTCTGCTTTTCCTGTATAAGACCTTTCCTGGGTCCCAAGCAGATGGACAGACAGATGGACAGACTCACTTCCTGGGAGTTGAGCACCTCGGAGGTGGTGTTGAGCATGCCCTGCCAGATCCGGGACAGGTCCCTGAGGTTGAAGATGTAGTGAAACTTGGCGGGCGTGGGCAGCATCTTCACCTTGGTCATCTGCCACAGGCGGCGGGTTAGTGACACCAGCCTGGCCACCGTGACACGAACCTCCTCGGGGAAGCCGCGACGGGAGCAGTAGTGGCCGGTCCCAATCACTCCTGCGCAAACAAGGGGAGGGGGGAGGCCATCAGCAACACGTACGGCAGAGTGGCGCAGTCAATGAGGCGTGAAAGAATCGATGAAACATAAATCTGTGGGTGTGAACGGGCATGCGGCGCTGCTCTGCGCCTTAATGATGAAACATACACTCGGTAATACAGTCAGATCCACAGTGCTCAATTTATATGATTGATACGGGTGGTACAAAACTAGTCGGCTGCTGAGATGCCGAAGGTTTGCCGTATGTGTTGAAACAGGCCGGATACTGACCGAATATCTTGTCGATGGAGGCGTTGGAGGGCAGGGTGCAGTTGAAGATGGAGAACTGCCTCTTCAGCCTTTGGGGGATGTCATTGCGTCCCCCCCCAGGATGGATCATGGCCGCCAAAAACTGAATGTCCACAATGTTAGTGAACTCCCCCGGCTTCTCCAGGTTGAAGAATCCGTTCTGTTCCATCAGCTGGCGGACAATCTCATTGGTGACCTGGAAAAGGGGGTTGGCTGATGATACCCAAATCCATGGACAGGGATCTTTTTGTTTTTATGTTTTTCAACAATACAGTGAGAGATTAAAATTCACTAATTCTGTCTATGTCTGACAGGTTCCATTTTAAGATGCAGATCTGATTGTTTTGCTGTGTGAGTTTGTGAGATGGCAAACCTGATCTCCCCACTCATTGATGATGGGCATATTGATGTCGTCTACAAATACGGTCATCTTCTTCCCTGCTGGAGGCCCGTACGTCGCCCCCATTCTCTTGTCAACGTAGCTCTCGATCGTGCGCTAAAAAAGACAGGGGTTTTAATACAGTCAATTTCCATTACAGCTATGACCAAATATTACAGCAAAACATTTTAAATCATTCCACAGCAATACCAAAAAAAAAACACAAACAACCCTATTTTGAACAAGCTCATGAAATATACATTTTGAAACTCAACCTTTACCAATTACATTGCCAGAGGAAAATGTCAAACGTAATGAAATGAAAGACTTAATCCAAGCTTATTATTATATGTTTTCATATTCCTTGAGAAAAAACCTGTTGACAGAATGAAAACGGATGTCTGCAGGATGTATTAGAAGTGATCCATGTTTGAAGTGTTACCTGAAACATGAGAGGAGTGGTGGCCGAGGAGAAGTTCAGGCTTTTGGCCATGTGGGACTCAGGATCGTACTTTCCCATGAACGCCTTGATAATGACGGTTTTAGCTGTGCCCTGCTCTCCGATCAACAGCACTGCCTGGGAACATAAGAAATCAGGTACTTAGAGAGAGTTACCATTTCAAAAGAAAAGGTTCAAGAGGTTGCCATATGATTATTCTGTAGCTGTCAAATCTAAAACTTAATGCAAAGCAAAGAAATATTCCTTTTAAATTTTTATTTTCAAATAAATCCAAATTGAATCACCCTCTGAGTGTAAAAGTAAGTCAGTACAGTATTTATTACTGATTGATGAGATGTAGGAACACTTGATTCCTAATCAGACAGCTACAACCCTGCTAAGTCTGACAGCTGAGCTGGGCTCACCTTGCCCTGTTTGGCAATGGTCTGGATGAGGAAGTCAGTTCTGACGTTGTCCACATTGGGCACCAGAATGGAGCCGTACTCCGGGGTGCTGTCGGCCGGATACACGTACTCCTCCACCCGCGTACTCCAGTGTACCCACTGACCTGCAGTCCCGTCACAAAATGGCGATCAGTCACTGGCCCGGAGCCCAATCACAGCACCACAATCAATCCCTGCCTTTCAGTCCATTCCCAACATGGCAATCAATCAATGACCAGGAGTCCACTCTCAACATTGTATTCAGTCACTGACCTGGAGTCCATTCACAATATAGTAATCAATCACTGACAGTAGGTCCATTCACAGTATGGTTAACCCCTACCACCAAGCCACATGAATGAACAACAGCCATTTAAATTACCCACGTACATCTTATTTAAAAACTCCTATCGGGATTATAAGAAAACACAGCATAGCTTGTATAATCGCTGTCAAAGTCATCATTTAAACAGTACATCATCAGAATGTAGGAAATCGTGAAAGCTTAGATATAGTGCAAGTGATTATGAACATAAGACAAGATGTGGAGAATCTTATGATAATGATATGTCAATTTTAATTCCAGACGAGTACAGTCTCAACACTTTTTTTAAGTGGATATAAATCTGCCATCATACAAACATCCCTGTAATATTAAGTGGGCATAAGTGGTTCTTTGACAAATTAAGCATTTGCTTTCACCTCTACATGTCCAGCACACTCACCATCTGATGTCACGTGGAAGTCAAACATGGTGTCCTCGCTGTCCGGGGAGACTTCGGGCAAATCCATTTGGATGCTCTCATGGTTCCGAAGCCATCTCTCCAGCTTCCTGCGGTCCTCCAGCTCCAGGAGGGCCCCGATGCTCCACATTAGAGCAAAGACATACAGACGCTCCATGTGTGACCGCGACATTTCCCCACCCTGCTCCTGAAACACAGCAACGCGTGTTTGTCTAGTATGTGTATGCTACAGTATTGAACTGACTATAGAACTATAGTGCTATAGGACAGTACCACACTGTAAACATAGTATGGTACTACACTGTGTGACATAGTGTACTACCATATATACCATATATAATTATGCACTATAGTACAACACACTGGCTGTACTATAGTACAATATTAATTAACGGTGTGCTATTGGTGTGTCATTATTGTTGTGATGGCACCATTCACACCTGATCCATGCAGGTTATTCATCTGTAAACGTAATTGCCAGTGCAACCCCTATACAAATCAGAATAGCAGAACCACAGCAAACCATTGCAAATTTATAACATTACAAAATGACACGAGTGGGTATTTCAGGGTTTCTTTTCATGGGTCACACCTGAGTAGATGGGCTGAGGTAATGCTGGAGTGAATCAGCATGCTGCCACAGTGTCTTACCTTTGGAGGAATGAGGCCCTGTAGCATGTTGATGCTCTGCATGATGACGAAAGCCTCCAGCATATCCATCTTATACTCCAGGGACTGCAGACTGAAGCGGTAGAGCTCAGGGAAAGAGGACGAGTACAGCTCTCTCAGCACATCTCCTTCCCACGCTGAGCGCTTCTTCAGCCAGCCCTGAGAGCCACAAACCTGCCTTTGAACTTTGATGCACCATTTCCCCAGGAACATCATTATAATCCACAAATCTTTCAGCTCTTTTCTTTTTCTCTCCTTTTCTTTGTCTCTCTTTCTCACTCTTTCTCTCTGTCTCTCACTCTCTTTCTCTCTCAAAGCCTGGAACACATTAAAATAATTAATTTAGTAAGACAATTGTAGTTGTGTAACAAATTTTCTATAATATAGAAATGAGCAAGGAGCTGCTGCATCTCTGCTTCAATTTGAATAAAAATGCATTGTAGTTAAGATGCAACAAAAATGGGAGAAGAATGAATCTGTAGGTGGGTCTCTGTGAATGGGCCTCTATTGGAAATCTCTGGGTATTTGTCACTAAGTCTCCATGAGGTTGTGTGACATAGCACATTTGTGTGGGTGAGTATCTCTGAGACTGTGAGGGCGTGTCTCTGTTCACCTCCAGAATGGGGCTCCAGCTCAGCACTGAGGAGCTCATAAACACCATCCCGTTGCGGGACACTGTGGCGGGGGAGGCGTTGTCGATGTTATGGGGCTCAAAGACGATCTTGCAGTTGGGGGCCATGGGGATGCGGTCGCCGTTGGCCAGAGTTAGGGTCCTGTTGTCATCTAAAACGGAATTCAGGTTCTCGATCCAGATGGCGTCCACGGGCCCATCGAGGACGATCCAGATGTGCTCACCTATGGAGTAAAACCGAAGATTTGCACAGGGCTGAAGGTAACTGCCATTTACAGATGATGTGTGTGATGATACAGTGTGTGTGTGAGGTGTCTGTGCATGTGTGTGTTTGTATATGCGACTCTGTGAGTCTCTGCATTTACATATGCGAACAGGACAAATAAATAATGCTCTTTTGTGGCCTTGCCTCGTGTTAGCTAAGAGAGCTTTAGTATTTTGCTGTTGAAAGATCTGCCCCCCCCCTTCCTATATGCCTCCCTCATATGAACAGAAACCTCTCTAAAGAGGCAGCCCGAGGCTGGGGAGGGTTTAAACTACATCAAAGGCATTTCACTTTCATTAACTGTAATTACCACTCTGTCCTCCAGCACCACAGAAACACATTACTCAGAGACTGATCTGAAATAGAAAAGGAACTTCAATTTAAGCAAAATAATGCTATTTTTCTCCTCATAGCAAATGGCATCCTTAACATTTTTGGAAGGAAGACCTTAATTTAGTTTAATTCCATTAGCCTGCTGCCGGCATGCACAGCTCAGGGGCCGCTGATAGTGCGTAATTAAAGGGGTTTTGCTCTCACCTTTCTTGGCCCTCAGAGTCTTCCTCCACAGAGTGGAGAATATACCGTCTGTCCAGTCGTTGGTGGCCACATCGAGGCGGCCGAACATCTGAGGTGCAGTGATGGCTTTGGGATTCATACGCATCTCTCTGTGGGGCTGGCCGCAATCTGCACACACACACACACACACACACACACACACACACACACACACACACACACACACACACCACAAATACATCACAACACACAAACACACACATAAACACAGACATACACACACATGCATTTTTTTGTAAGCCTTTGTATTTAGTGCATTTATTATTTAGAATATTTAGTAATTTTATTAAAAGCTTTGTCCATGACTGAAAATGTGACTGAGAATTACAGGAGCAGATGATGTGACACTCAGTCCCGCAGTTCCATTCCAGACCATCTCACCTGTCATGGCCCTCATCAGGGTGTGAATGCATGTGGTCTTCCCAGCACCACTCGGGCCCAGGGCCATCATGCCGTGGCGGACCCTCTGAGTCTCAAACAGCTGGATAACCTTCAGCTTCCAGGGAGGATGACTGATCAGACCAGCTTCAGCCACCTACAGAGCAGAGCCAGAACAGCCTCAGAAACCTTAATCAAAACACCTCCCACAGTGAAAGAGTGAGCTGCCTGCACCAGTCAGCACCACAGAGTCATTATATCTCCTCAGGAGTTTGCTGAAAACCCGCCCTTACAAACAGATCTTAAGCGCTTACATGCCACATTCACAGTAGCCTTGGAGCTCAAATTTCAATAGGAGGTTATCAAGGTGCTTTCTTACGTAACCTCCCTTTCTGTAGTTGTAATATAAATTAGTATTAAGAATATTGTGTCAAATATTCATACACTTAATATGAAATATCATTCACTTTTGTAGTGGCTGAACTCCTACAGCTTTGTCTTTAATATCTGCAGTCAACTCATTTCTGATTCTTGTAGTTGCCTGGGTCATTTGTGTTCAGTTTTTTTAACCAAGATAGCCTTGTTGTTTCAGGAAAAAGCACCTGCAAATAAATAACTGCAAAGCAATTAATCCAATCTGACCAACTTCATTAAGCTTAAGAAAGACAGTACTTTCAGCCATTGTTACCACAACCTTCATAAAATTGCATTTTGTCAAGGCCAGGAATGTGTCCATCTTAATGGTGTACTGAAGGACAATGCTAAGTATTCTTTCATTCCTTTTTGTTTCCTATGTTTTGTGGTTCCCATACCTCCTCATTCCATCTGTCTAACATATATGGAAATATCACATTTTAATCGTTTTAAAACAAATGCTTATTATTGTGTACAGATACAATTATATTGTAAATATGCTCTTGGAAGTTTCAGATCCCACTTGTTTCTGCTAATGCCATCAGCCACAGTGTTTTTAATGCTGATCTCTTTAGTGTGAAATGTGTGTTTGTGTCTGTGCTGGGCTGTCAGTTCTGTCTGTCACAGCAGATGTGCTCAGTCACAGTGGAGCTCCTCACCTGTTTGTCAATAGCCTTCTCAAGCTCAGGGTAGCCTGCTTTATCCAGCTGAATACTGGGGAAGAGGTCTTCAATCAAGCTCAGGAACAGAGGTTCATCCTCATCAATCTTTCAGAAAACACAAAGCCTCGGTGACAGAGCCCTGCACCTCACTGTTCTGCAATGTCATTCACTCACATAAACATTAGGATGTAATAAAAAAACCTGACCGCGTGCTCAGCAACTATTACCCAATGCGCAGACATCTACACGACCCTGTACACTCTAACATATACACTGCAGGGGTAGTGTTAAGGTCTAGTGTTAAAAGTCTGTGACAGAATAAGTCAATCAAAGAGTATAAGCAGGATGTGACTGAAGGAATATTGCTGAACACAATGGAGTGATATAATGGGTATTTAAATATGAATGGCTTTGCCCTGGTGGAACTCACCAGCTTTGAGAGGTTCATGTCCCTTAGCACCCTCATGACGATAGTGGACTCAGTGTCACAGGGACTGGCTCTCTTAGCCGCTCCCAGCGTTCGCAGCACGGAGAGAATGTTCCGGAGTCCAAAGTCATAATGCACCTACAGGTCACAGAGAAAACGTGGCAGAACTGGGGCGGAGCCAGACCCTGGAGAATTGACAGAACCATGGGGCAAACAGAACGGGGGCAGCACCTGCTTAGACAGCTGCTCCTCGCACAGTTTGTAGAGAGTGAAGAACTTTCGGGCAAGCTCAATGTTGTCGATGAAGCCACAGCTGGCCAACTTCACCCGGATGATGATCTGACGGTCCGGAACCATCATGGCCACCGAGCGGAAGTTGATCTTCAGGTTCTCAGGAAGCTCCTGTCGACCTGCATAGCCTGGGTTCTGATGGGTGAGCAAAAAAGACAAAACCATGAAGAACAAGTTCAACACCTCAGGGTAATTAAAGGGGTAGGGTACACATTCTTTTACATTGGTGCACATTTGGTCTATAACAAAAAAAGCTGCATAAATATGACCTGTGTAGTACACATTCTCCACAGGGTGATTACCCATAATATGTAATACATGCTCCATTTTAATTGGCCCTTATGAATGCATGGACTGAGTGTCTGTAAAAGCTGGTATGGCATAGTTACATGTAATAACATGTGTAATAAAATGATCATAACATTAATTAAATGTAAAGAGTATCACCAGAGCCTTTTCATCCTCTATTTTTGTTTATGTTTATTACAGTCATTCAAATTTAAATCATTTTTAAAAATGATAGGCATAATGTTTAGTGGTTAATCCATGACAAAGCCTTGTAAATAAAGTGCAGGCGACATGAGGATCTGAACCGCGCTGAATGTTGGTTTTCCTCATTTACATAATCCTGTGAGCACTTCTTTACAGCTCTGAGAGTTGTGGACTCAGTTGATAGGCAGGGGGAAGGGGGGGTTTGTTATCCCCTGAGGTGATGCAATATATACTGACTGAATTCACAGAATTCAACTGAATTACATACTCCTTCAGCAAATGGGCTAGAGAAAAACTCAGGTGTAATGAAGCAGAAAAATAAAAAGTAGGCAACTCAAAAACTTATTCTATGAAAAAAAGTCTTTGGAAAATTAAGCAAACTCCATGTGACAACTGCATACTGCATAAGAAAAAACTGCATAAGAAATTGACTTATATTGCACATCACTTGTGGAGGAGGGAAACAAATAAGCAAACTTTTGGTTTTCACCTTCAAGTAACTTATCACATTTCATGCCTTCCCTCTCAATTTATAAAGCTGATTTAATTTGGGGACATTTGAACGCTGGGGTTTTCATATCTCAGGGCAGATTGGGGATGTAGCTTATGAGCTCAAAATTGGGATGCAGAAACGTTTCCCTTAAATAGTTTATTTCTCTCAATTTCTTTTTTTTTGTGTGATTAACAAAACCTGATTAATCCATACCAGTCTGCAGCTAATTCCTTTCTCATAATTGTATTTTGGGATAGTGTTCTTCTTCTTTATGTCACAAAATTGTGCAGCTTTTACCCCGCTGATTAAGAGGATACATTAGTTCTTTGTTCTCTGAGCCAGAAACCAGGGAATATTGACAGAATAAAGATCAGTAAGTCTGTGCAGGCCTCAGGTTTAAAAATGCAGTCATTTTTCTTCTGAAATTGTTTTCTTGCCTTAAAAGTATGCGGTGTATATACAGGCAGCACAAGTCTCTGAGAAGTAGTGGCAGCCTCACGAATTTCTGCCTCGTCCCCCACACTCCTATAAATTGCACAAAATCTCCCAGAAACGAACCACGTCCACTCAGTCTCTGCTTTTTTAAATGTCCTTCAAGAGCCACTAATTTGCATAGCTTGCTATCATGGAGCACTTTTGTTTTATTGAAATCTCTGACAGATGGACCAGATCCTCCACAAAATACATAGGGGAAAAGGGCATTATCTGGCAATAATTAAGGAATACTCAGCTAATCTGCACCCTTGTTAATCAAGCAAAACTCATGACAGTAGGCAGTAGCAATAATCAGTCAGCAGGAGATATTTTTGTACTCTCCAGCTGAGCACACGCACCATGGTGAGAAAGATTCCAAACTCAGGGTTCATGTCCACGTTGTCTCCGTCGGTGAAGATGAAGTTCTTGCGGCGCTCCTTCTTGCAGGTCAGCACGATGGCTATTTGCTGAGCGGCGACGGAGAGCACCGGGAGGTCGATGCGATTGAACTCATCAAAGCAGCCCCAGGAACCTGACTGCGCAAGTCCTACGACAGAGAGAAGTCCAATTACGCACAACCGCAACAGAGATGTGACCGCTTCCACACTCCCACAATGACAAATTGAACGAGACACGACTGCATGCTGAGGTTAATAGAAATGCAACTACAAAAGAGAACTGTAAAGTAACTATTGAAGAAATACACAAAAAATACACCACTGCAATATATTATATTATAATGAAACAGTGTTCTGACTCTACAGAGAGGTAATATATTTTGATGTTATAACAAATTATAAAAGAGGTATTAAAGTTAATGATAGCAAACTGTGGTATTGTAATTACTGCAACATCCCTGTTCGTCAGATTCACACCTTTAAATATTCTCCCCAGGCCTCTGAAGTCCATCTGGTCCGAGCAGTTGAAAACAACGACATACTTTCCCAGACAGCGACCCATGTCCTTAGTGGTCTCGGTTTTGCCTGTTCCTGCAGGGCCAGCTGGGGCCCCTCCCATGCTCATCCCCAGTGCCTGAGCCAGGGTGATGTAGCACCTGGGAGAGAGGGCCCCATTTCAGTATAACCACAACACCAAGGACACAACACTGAGGGCCCCATTTCGGTATAACCACAACACCAAGAACACAACACTGAGGGCCAAATTCTCATACAGTACAATACTGATGATCACATGTTAATGCAGTACATTGAGGTCCATTCTACAGCAGCAATAGAGCTGGTAGTGACAAAGGAAGTCAGTGAAGAGGAAATTCTTCTCCTTGTAGCGTTTTATTAGAAGGAAAACATACATGCCTTGTTTCTCTGTTTATGACATAAAAGTTTGGCTGTGAACCAATTAAATAACTTTCAAATGAATTTGACATAAAACCGCTTTGAGAGCAGAAGACCAATTTATTTGGGGAAAAAATAAAGAGTCGAATCTGCCCGCTAATCCATTTGAATGGAGCTTCATCTCTTGAGCAGCGGTGCCAGGGGAAGGGTTGGCTTGCGCTGACTCACTGTACAGAGAGCAGGCAGGGGACAGGGCATTTCTTGTTGGGACAGTAATTACCTGTCAGTGAGTGGGGTGATGACCAGCCTGTCAGTGCAGCCCAAGAACTCGTTCTGGTAGACGAACCCCACGTCTGTGATGTTAATGAGCATTTTGTCCGAGTCCTCGTTAAAGTAGAATCTGCACTGCTTCAGCCACTCAAAGTCAGTGGGGCTTTTGATGTGAAGCCGGCACTGAGGAAAAGGAGAGGGGATTTAACAGTGGACTGAGTAGGTGTTAAAAAAGAGCAAATGTCTTCCAGGAGGATATCTGATGTAGAGGCTAATCACTGCTCTGATACTTCATCTGATCAACTGCGCTAAACAGTATCACTTCCATTGAAACTCATGACTCAAAATGCAAATTCAGAATATGACTCAGATGCAAACACAAATAATCCCTGTATATGAGCTCTTTTTTAGATAGATTCTGTTAAAGCACAGGTCCGAATAGAGGTGGTATGTGAATAGTGGTAAAAGCAGAAGCACAAGTCTCTCTGACTGTAGAGTATACAGACAGTGAACACAATGAGCTCTTCTTGTATGCTACACAGGTCTGAATTCAGACTGCTCCACCAAGCCGTCAAACTGAATTTACTCAGCTCTGAGAGGGACCAATGGGGTTTTCAGCTCCGGGTAGAAATGCCTTCAGCTACACAAAACTTTTTAAACAAAGGTTTGCTTCCCAGTGGGCATAAAAGTCTGAAAACAAAAAAAGGTCTAACTAACACATTATCCATTCAAAAAGAGGCACAATGTCTGAATTTTAATCAGCCCTCTTCAGTATAAACAAACATTCCGTTGTATAACAGAAATTTGCCTGTTTCTCTTGTATTATTTATTATAAGGTGAATAAATTGAACAAAAACTTTCACTGACAGCAACAGCTCACTGACAAGATATATATCATCATTTCAGCATTACATACAGGGTACATCCCTCAGGGAGGTCTCTGTGTCTATCTGCCATGTGATTTCAACTTAACCCTGTACTGTCAGAGGATTTCCGGTCTCCTTACCAAGTCATCAAAGATGTCCCTCTGATGGACATGTATGGTGATGAGTGTCTCGTACTTGGTCCGCTCCACTGGGCCCAGGTCCTTGGTGGTCATGTCGATCAGTGTGTTCAGGAGCTCCAGGAAGCCCTGGTTGGTCTTAGGCATGATCTTGCGGTCGTACCGAGCGTTGGTCAGAGCTTCCTCTGAGTCTCTGGTCCAGATCATCTGTATCCCCAGCAGGCCAACCTGAACGAGACAGAAGAGAGGTCAGGTCTTATTAAAATGTTACAGAAGAGTCCCCTGTATGTACTGCATTATCAAGGACAGAAAAACCTTCATTAAACATTTAATAACGTCAAAGGTAGTTTCCACTCAAGGCTTTTATTGGCAAGCCTTGAAAAACTGTGAGAGCTAGAAGCTCTGAAAACAAAAAAGGACTCCCAAACCCATCATCCATCCAAAAGATACAGACGATATCAGAATTTTAATCATCAGAAATTCATTGTACGACCGAAATGGGACCATTGCAATATAGAGGGTATTTTTAACGCTATAAAAGGCTGCCATGGATGGCTATATCTGTGGAGCACCTGGGCAGGGAAGGAATCCAGGAATTCAATGAGCTGGAAGGCAGAGTCTTGGATGGCGAGGGCGGCCTGGCGGATAACCAGGTGCAGGGAACGGCGGGACTCCTTCAGCAGAGCATTCAGCCACACCTCCACGTTTCCCTCCGCAATGACTGGACGTTCCAACTCCACCGTCTCCCCCTCCCGGGACGAGATTGCCAGGATCCGGTCGTACATCTTGCAGTGTGAGAAAACCAGTATTTCCCATCACTCAGTCACCCCAGTGAACCTCACTGACATGTGACCAAAAGTTTCAAAATAAGATAAAGGCCTATATAACATTTACCATATTATGACAGAAGCAGACATGGAGGCAGAGACATTTACCATGTACCATGTCATGGAACTATACATAATTTACCTTGGTATGGAAGCAAACTAATTTTACATGTACATGTCATGATTGATTTTACATGCATAATGGCATAGAAACAGACACATGTACATGTACCCTGTTGTGGAAGCATATGATTTTATGTGCACCTTATCATGGAAGCGGACGGACTTTATGTTGTCAAAGATGTTGAGCAGATGTGCTTGGATGGTGTGGGAGTCTGATGCCTGGCCCAGGATCTCCAGCAGGGCAGGGTCTGACACGAAGAAGAACCGAGGGAACAGGAGCCGTTTCTTCTCCAGGTACCTTTGGGTACAGCACAGGTATATCAATGCATCATGATGGAGGGAACTGGCAGAGGGCTGAGTGTCGGTGTTGGACACTGGTAAGGGTCATGCTAGAGGCAAAGAATGAAACCCTGTTGACTGTCACTGGTGCAAGCCCTGATTGGACAGGGAACTAGCAAAGGCTCTGGTTGTGTAGCACATTAGTAGAAGCTCTGTTGGCATAGAGACCTGGGAGTGGCACATTTCACTAAGACTCACCCTGTGAGAGACTTCTGGCAGATCTCCAGCTGCTCCAGCAAGTGAGGCAGGAGCTGGCCCATGGTCTCATCCCCCACACAGCACTGCACCACATTTGGCATCTCATGGGCTCGAGTCATTATCTTCACCCACGACTTGTCAATGTTAGAGAACCGTTTTGCCTCCTGTAACACGAGGAGGAGAATGCAGTGAGTCCATTCAACGCCTACAATGCATATATTATGAATCACAAATGTGTTTTAGCACAATACCTTTGGAAGCTGTTTGGCTATGTCTCCACCCACAAACACTGCCTCCAGGTAAATCCAGAGGTTCTGAACCGTCATCCAGTTCTCAATAATATCTGTGGTGTTGGAGAGGTTCTGAACCCATTTCTGGATCTGAGCCTTGAATGGAGTGTTATATCTGTGCCATTTCAAAGGATCAGTTATTTCTGAACACGATTTTCATTCCACATTTATACATAATGTGGAAAGGCATTCATTCATTCAGTTATGCTATTAATATTAAAAACCAGGCAAGAGATAAACTATAACTCTAATGATATACAGTCCTCTAAACAAGGTATTCAACAAATCATTCATAATAATGAGACAGCTATCAAGACAACAGACATATATATTCAGCATTTCCCTTCATTGTATCTCTTTGGGAGAGAAAGCTCCCCATTACCTGTTACTCATGAGAGATCCCAGGACCATCAGGCTGTCCTCCATGCTGGCGATGACCTCAGAAGTGCTGTCACCCCGCAGCAGCAGCTCCCCTCGCGTCTTAAAGTTAGCGAAGGTGAAGGTCTTATTGTCCCATTCTGCGATCACCTGCTTCAGCTTCTGCTCGATGTCCCGCTCTTTCACTGCACTGATGCAGATGTCCTATGGCGTGGGATCACAGAGAGGTCTGTTAAAAATAATGTTAAAATGGCCGATTCGTCAGAAATCAGATGAAATGTTAGTTGCCTTTTGTACAGCGAGTATTTAATGGGACTGCTTTACCTCAATTTCCTCTTTACATTTCAGGAGAGGGGCTTCCATAATGTTACGGAGCTTGAATGTGTCTGATTCCACCTCAAAACTGTGTCCCGTCACCTCTGTGATCCTCTTCCAGTGACGAGTCATCATGGCTTTGTTTGTCATTAGCTCCAGTAGGGGGCAGCACTCGCTGAATTCGTCAATGGTTTTCTTCAGGTCTAGGAAGGCCTGCCACTCTTTCAGGGCACGAGGGAGCTTGCGACACCTGAGGAACACAATTGACTATCTCAGGCCCTTACATCAACATCTTAGGCCAACATTGTTGGTAGAGTGTGGGAGCGCTCTATATATATCACTGTTATAATTATATTGAATTGTGTTAATATACAGGTAAAATATTGTATTCAGTAAAATGTTAATTAAAATGAATTCAGAACATCAGTATTACACTCCATTGCATTCATTACTGAAAGCCAAGAGGGTGTTTTGCAAATGTTTTTAATTAGGGCTGTTCTTCACAGCAATATCACCAACCGAGTCTGAAAATCCAACAGCTCGTTATTGATCCTCTCGATGTGGATGTCGGCCCACAGAATGTCATAGTAGCCATTGACTGTGTCAATAACGTTGTTGTAGAGGCCATAGAGCTTCTGCAGAAGGGTCAGCTGCTTCCTAATCTCTAGCAGCTGAGGGTGCTGGGTAACAGGAAGACCGAACAGTTCCTCTCCCCCCGTATAGGTGATGTATTTACGGTATAGGTTGTCAAAGCGATTCTGTGACAAGGTGATAGGAAGTGACAGCTTTAGCAAATTAAGTGAGAACACAATTTCATATGCACGCATTATCTGTATATCAGCGCACCAACATGACATAGCACTTTAGTCATATGCAGTATGTGATCACAGAGCGTAGTATCACTCTGTTCTGGGTGAAACAAGGTTAGCCAATTAAAGGCCTCAAACACACCTGGAACATTATGAGCCTGTCACTGGCATCCTGGGGAGCGAGACCAACAACCATAGGCCCATCCTAGAAAAAACAAGAAAGCCAGTTGCCACCCAGCTGAAATAATGTATTTTTTAAAGGTGAGTGAAATCCTCTTCACCCTCAATATATTTTTTAATTTCATTGAGACAGCAGGAATTTCAAGAGGGAACACGTGAGAGAAATGTCATGAACAGGGCCTGGACCTACAGCCTATAGTGCTAGGCATGTATGTGTCCTACTGACAGGGAGTGCTATCGCTAAGCTTCATGAAATGACATTTGACAAAATGAAAAAAAAAGTCCATTTGAAAAAGTCAAACTTTTTGGCTTTATTGGGCTCTTAATATCATATATCTACTGTAAATGAACATCACTTAAATTAGATGTAAGAGTCACACCTTGTCGTAGTCCTTGTAGAAGTGGTCGCAGTCCTCCACGAAGGTTTGCACATTGCTAATAAGGTCACCCCTGAAGTTGGGCTGCAGGGACACCAGCTCGTTCTGCACCTCCGTGCCCCGGGCCAGGAGCTTCTCCCAGGTGTAGCGCAGAGTGTCCACCCTCTCTGCTTCCTCCTTGGCCACCAACAGCTCATACTTGTGCAGCATGGCGTAGGACTCCTGGGACACACAGGGACACGACAGGAATTGATACAGAAATGTAGCTCACAGCGCTGACTAACCAACGCCTACCTGTTACTGCACCTGTACAAAGAATCTTTTTGTAAGATCTGTACATCTGAATTTAGCACAAATTAAAAAACTGAGTAGGCCACCAGCTTGTGAAGTGTTTGTATAAAGATGTAACTTCTTCTGTGTTTCAGTGTCTCGCTGTAACCCCTCCCTGAAGTATTTTAAGTACAACAGAAGGAACAGTTCTACAACAGAAAGCAATCTACTTATGATTACATCTGCTGATATTTTTCTGTGCTCAAACCTAAACGCACATGAAAAGGAGAATTCCCTTTGGCCTAACAGCACACAGTAAACATCAGATAAAAACAGTATAGGAGTGCTTACTAGCGGCAGCCTGTAGTCTAGTGGCTAAGGCACATGACTGTATGTATCACTAAATGACTGTGATATAATGTAATATTAGTGCAGGTCTGAATATCAGAGCTAACTAAAGCAGCAAAACCATCCCTCAGAGCCTCTAATGTAGGCCCTCCTAAGGCCCTCATGCCCACAGGCGTTTCAGCCATGAGAGACGCAGAGGACATGTCCCCATGCACTTTTTCTGGACCAAACCTACGCCTGTACAGCCGCCTCGCTAGAGCTCCGTCTGCATCAGGACAAGGTGTTGGACGTGCAAACCACCGAGATAAAACTTGACGTGGTTGTGACGTTTCCTCCCCACTATCATCGAAGTCCATGAGCCACCAATTCCTCTCAGATTAAATATCCTATTTTCACATTTTGAACACACACTTCTGCTTTCTCATTTTGCAGACCTGTGGTCCACCAATACATATTTACATACAGTATAAGCCGATGTGAGAATAATAGTCTGGCTGCGCTATTTTTCTCTTGGTGAACTTTATTGAACGATTCATTTCAATATCATGGGAGAGGGAAGTCAACGGGTTAATTAGAGCAATGTCCAATCAGAATGAAGCAGCCTACATATTTTTATATTCGATTCTTCATTCATATTATTTATTTCAAAAATGATCATAATACTTCAGCAATTCCTTTTTCATGTGGATATCTTGAGATGCATTTTATAATATGTAAGCTACGCTAGTTATAGCATGTTTGTGTGGGTCAAGTATGCAAAGAGTCAGCAAACAGTGAGCTACTCACAGCTTCGCCCCCCGACTTTAAGAATGCTTGATACGCCCCCTGCTCATACCAACATCAGACTGAATTACTCAGAGGCTGCGGAAATGAGACACTACCTGAAGCTATTTTTAGACCATGATCGCACTGCTGTAAATCCTGCTCAGCCTGCACACAGCGCTGTTCTGAAATCCTCATGAATCATTAGAGTTGTGTTACCTGTGGGGTCAGTCACACTGTTCTCTTTTCATCACAGAACCTCTCCGGCTGTCTTACATCAACTGCTCTCCTCTCTTCCTGTCCTTCCTCTGTCAGATGCACTTTTTACCTCTATCGGGTGCTTTTCCCTTTTGTCAGACATGTCTCTCCGCCAGTTTCTCCTATATCAGTCACTTTTCTCGACTATGAAGCACACACTTCATTCAACCAGTCTGTCCTCCATCAAACACACTTCTCTGTGCTATGAGACTCAGTTAATTCCACTGGTCCTCCAACATCAGACTCAATTTTTTTAGCACAGTCTTACCTCTATTGGGCCCACTTGGAAATCGATGGAGATCTGCTGCTCCCTGATTTCTTTGAGCGATGCCATGGCAATGCGGATGTCGTCCAGGTCCTTGATCTGACGGTTGAGTTTCTTGCTGGCCTCTTCTACAAAGCTGAAGATCTGCTCCATCTCTGTCCTGTACTTCCTGTTGCAGTGGTGACCGTAGTCTACCATCCAACACTTGGTTTCAGTGGTCAGCGCCATTTTCAGGTCGGCTGGCCACAGAGGGAACCCCAGGCAGTCGCAAAGTAGGTAAGGATATGATCATCATTTCCAGAAGTTCTCAGAAAGTCAGCATGGTTTTTAAGTCAATATTAATAGCACAACATTAATTAAACTAATTCCCCAGCAGTCTCAGAGAGAGTTCACAGCTGGATGCCCATCAGGCACACAATAGGCACAATGCAGATCACAGTGACGTTAGGGTAATCTCTCCCTGTGAATGTACATCTTTTGCTGAGTGTGAAACCCTTATCTCTCAGTGTAATATCTGTCATTGACACGTGTCTGCAAGTAGCACCTCTGTTTCTGACTTTGATATAATGGTCTGCGACTTTTATCTGTCAGTGATCAACCTGTGTGTGTGAGTGTGAGTCTGTAGTGTGTGTGGTAGGGAGGTGTTTGAAGAGTGTCTGTGTAGTGGTGCTTGTAGAGTGACAGCTCATGTGTGGCACTGTCTGTAAGGGGTGTGTGTATGTGTGTGTGTGTGAGTTACCTGTATAGAGGGCCAGGGCTCCCACAGAAACAAACTCGGGCTCTGCATTTATCTCCAGCTCGAGGTCTCTGTAGTACAGGATCCGAGACTCAAACTCGGAGAGCAGAGGGCTGCCCTGACTGAACTCAAGGATGGTGGCATCTCGATCCTTCCTCCAGATGTGGTGGTATCGACTGAATCGATCCAGTGTGTTCATCACATCCTTATCAACGAGAGCAGCAGTAGGCAATTCACATTCAGACAGCAAACATTCAGACAGTCTCAACTTTTCCAATAAGAGCCGATGCGGTGAGAAACTTTCGTTCTAGCCCAATGCAAATACACCTGACTCAACATCTTGGTTAAAAATTGTAATTAGGTGATTAGTTGACACAGGTATTTGTTGCTGAACTACAGCAAAAGCCTGTACACATATCATTCTTTTTTGAATAAGATTGGATGCTCAAAATGTAGAACGTAAAGCTCTTGCAAGTCTTTTTTTTCTAAAATCAATTTGGCAGAAGGTTCCACTCATTGACTTTAAACAAGTGTGAGCATAATTGAAGGAGAAATAAAGACATGTCGACATGGGCCCACAAAGCCTTTATAGAATCAGCAGATTAAAACCACCAACATTTTTAAACATAATTAAAGTCAGTGTATGTCCTGATTTGCTTGGTGAGAATTCCTGTATCCACCCATCCTCCATTGTACCTTTTTGGTGGAGTTGATTGAGGTACTCAGCACTGAGACCAACTTGACAATCTCTTTGTTTTCTGAGACACTCTTGTAGTAGTTCCTGGACTGGAAGGGGACGGTCTGGTTCACAGAGGCTGAGATGTCTGAAGTACTGCCATCTGAAGGAGACATACATTATTTGGCACCCAGAATAAGAAAATATGTCTGACCCACAGTCCTACAGATCAGTGTTTTATGTCCAACAACACAGTGAGCTTGTGGCCTACCAAAATACTTTTGATTGACAGAGATGTCACATTTTTTAACAGGACATGTACACTAAGAAGATGAACAGTCTTATTCTGGATTTATGTGGTGTAATTCCGGTGTATAGAAATGAGCTGTGATTTGAACAGTGCAGAGTCCTTTTTTCTACGTTCACTTGAAGGGGAGCTTGCTGGCTTGGCCATGTTGAAAGGAGGGGAGATCAGTGGCTGAGTCCACTGGGCTGAGCTTTGATCGCTGTGTGAGGCTGCCGCTCTAATTTCCAGCAGCTCTGTGTTTTTCCACATGAATCAGGCCTGGGTGTGTCCCAGAGCAGGCCGCCTGCCGGTTTTAAAATGTTCGGCGGAAAGCGGAACTGCAATCGCTCGGGCAATGTAGTCCGGCAGGAGGCAGGCTGCGTGTGGCTGGAGTGTGAATGAGGTTTTTCTCTTCTCACCGGCCAGGCTCCTGTATGTCTCCCCTTCCTCGGAGTCGCTCTCTCTGCTGTCTTGTCTCAAGGCGGCCACTCGTCTCTCGCTCATCTTCCCCTGTTCAGCGGCGCAGTGTCATTATCTATAACCATAAACCATCTGTGCTCCCATCCCTGCCTCAGCTCAACACTGATTCTTGTTCAAATAAGTAAATATACCATATACCATTACACAGTATGAGCTCATATCACTCTTTCATACAAAACAGCTTCATATTCCTGTCCCTTTCACCTCCACTCATAGTGCAAGCTCATACAGTAGCCATCTTTCACACAGTATATATTCATACCCTTCTCTCTCAAATCCACATAAGCTCATAGTCCTGTCTGTCACTCACAGTACAAGCTTGCACGCTTGTCTCTCTCATATAATACAAACTCATATCGCTGTCTCTCTCATGTCTCAAATTCAAGTCCCTGTTTATGATATGATATGAGCTCATATCACCCCAGTCACGGTTTTTCCCCACAGTATGAGGTCATAACTCACCTTAGAGATCCTCTCCTTACTCCACTGGCCGACACCCTTGCTGACACTGACCACGCACTCCACAGCCCGGTTCAGGGCCTGCTGGACCTCATCCAGCGCTGGCACCATCACAATGTTAGGGATGGCCAGAGAGACACTGGCCCGGAAGATGGGCTGCTGGCCGCTGCCTTTTTGGCGGGTGGGTGAGTCACTCTCAGCTGTGGAGACAGGAATCACAGAGTTACTGATTAATAGGTGGAGAGGCTGAATTAGGATGGAGGTGAGGGTAGTGCTGACTAAAAGACAGCTGGACAGTATGGTTCAGATCATCCTGTAAACTGTGTCTGTAACTAATCATGTTGGAAACTCTAAAGTTAACTCCATTGGTCCATTTTAGGTGAGGTTAGTTTGTCCCAATACGAATGTTTAAATGTAGTTGTCACCAAACTTATTGCTAACACGCATTCATTGTCTGACCCAGGAAGTGCAGCATGGAGGACGCGTGGATGCGCTTGCGCAGGGCCTCCAGGGTGTTGCGCGTGAGCCGCAGCAGGGCGTCCACGTTGCGATGGTTGAAGTGTGAGAGCAGCTCCTGGGCCTCCTCTTCCATCACCTCCATCAGATCCCTCTTTCTCCTCCTCCTCACTGGGGGCGAGGGGGGCCCCGTGCTGGCCACTGTGGTGTTGCGGGAAAGCAGCCTGCCCTCCGACTTCCCTTCATCTTCACCTTGGAGGAAATAAATCCCACAATCACATCAATCATTCACATTTTATTTAATATAGACTTAATACAATAACTCAGGTCAAATTCCAGACATACAGTTCATGGGATGCCAAACAAAACCAGCCGGCATAATGAATAATATTACATACTTTGACAAACTATTTTCTCATGAGAGGCGGAGAATGGAAACTGAAAAAAAGTGGTTGGTCACAAAAAAATTTTTTTTTTTTTTTAAAATTAATAATTATTAATTTTTCCTTAAATAGCAACCAAAGATAAACAAAAACTCTCCATGTGTTTGGGTGGACAAACTAATTCAACATGCAAACTGGTTAAATACCGAATAGCAATACTTGCACATAATTTTCTCTGTTATTAGTCATTAACGGTGAAAACAAAGGTAAGCAGAATCTAGCATGAATAGTGCTTCTGTGCTGATAAGAGTTAAGGTTTTTTTGTTTTGCTTGGAAGTAAAGTAGAAAACAGTGGGAAAACAACTAAAATATACCATTTAAACACATTATTTGATATTTTTACATTTTTCATGATAAATGTTTGGAGAAGAAATGAATATTATGCTATTGTTAATGTTACTTTTTATTATTTCAGACATTTTCTCTTCCTTAATGTGCGATAATACAGCTCCCCTAGAAACTGCAGAGGGGCCTCATTTATCAGCTTTTCAAACACACAAAAATGGTTGTGAAGTGGAGCATATTTATTTTTGCTATTTGTCTTTTGAAGCCATGCGGCACTGAAGAATAATCCTTACATAATGTAGGCGCTGCATAGCATGCGCTAGCAACATTTGTCCTTTGGATAATAGGCTTCATCATTATTATCATATAATGATACCCTTAGACATGCTGTCCAATGCATCACAATGTTATCATCCTGTCACACAATTAATAAGTATTAATAAGTACACCAACGCAACAATAATTAACTAATTAAAAGTGATTCAACACATGTAATTAACAATGTATTTAAACCATCCACAGTATGTAACAATACCCAGTGCTGGAAAGAACTATAAACTCTGTTCAGTGTTCATTTAAGCTAGAGCCTACTACCCATACAGAACTGAACTTCATTACTTTTGGTAAAGATGCCTTTCAGAAAGTCTACTATTTGACATTTTTGTTGCCTAAATTATATTTTTTTAATTCCTTTATATTCCAAAAAGTTGCACATTGGTGTTGGAGCATAAACTGAAATGTAAAATTAGGTTGTGCTTTATGTTAAAGTTGAGAAATGCGTATTCAGATGCTCTACAAACAGAATGAAACACAAAGACAATTAAATCTGAACCTTTTTCAACATGGCAGTTCCCAAATGTGAGATAAACCTTATGCAAGCACTGATGAATGAGGTACCATGAGTGTGCTAGCACCTGGTGGAGAGTCTCACCCTCACTCTCCTCCTGTGTCGCTCCACTCTCGGCTCTGCTGTGTTCACAAGGCTTCTCCTCTTCCTCTCTGTGCTGTTCGAACTCCAGCAGCATGTTGATCAGCTCATTGGCTGCTTCTTCCACCAATGAGCTTTTAGTGTGTAAACTCTGAGCCGCTTTAATGCATAGGTCCTGAGAGAACAAAAACAAAACAGGTTACATTTTGAGAGAAGAGGAAGTGGTACAAATGGTGTTAACATGTTGCAGATTATTTCCCACATGTTGGGTATTCAGAAGTCAGTCAGTCATGGGGCTGGGGCTGATTGGCAGGTTGCAGTGCACACATTGACTCTGTACCTTAGTGGTCTGGACGAACTCCTCACAGGGAACAGGTTCGTCCTCAGGAAGCAGACATAGCGTGGCGCTGCTCATCTCCTGCAGAACGGCATCGATGCGGAACTCGGCCAGGTCGTTCACCCTGTCCATCAGCAGCTCCAGGTCCGCTACGGACAGGAATCACCACTGGTCAAACTACACATGCCCAGTTCCAAGGAAAACACTTGTTCCTGATCATACCTCTTTACTATATTTATGAGCTGGCCAACAGCTGTGTTTATGTGGTTGTGGTCTGTGTCTAAAAGCTTACCCAGGGCAGTCATTATGCGGTTGAGGTACTTTTCAATGTTCATTGAGGTCCAGTTGAGAGAAGTCAGGCCTGGCAGGATGGCCTCGTCCACTTTAGCCAGGTGGGGCGTGGCAAGCTGAAAAAAGGCGCCCTGAATCTTGGCCCTCACTCTGGAATTCTCTGTGAGGACCAGCTGGAAATAGATAGGAAAAAAGTTTGATTAATTTCTCTTCATCAAAACAATTCATCAGATATATGAGTCTTAGATGATAATTAGGTCCCAAAATAAAATCTGTTAAAAGGCATTATCATTGTACCCTTATTATCATTGTATCCCTGGCCAGATATTCAACCTGGATAAGTTCCCCCACTGTCCTTGTGGGTCATAAAAACTTTCACTATTATTATTTGTGCCTAATGAAAGATGTTATTGTGTTGTGTGAGTGGACAGAATGTAGAGGAGATGTTATTTGTTTACACAGTCACTAGGCTAATGAGTTTTTCATCTCACCCTAGCAGGGTTCAATGCACTGGGGGAACGTGAGACTGCTCAGGTGATTAAGAGAGGATCAAAACACACGTTCACTTTTATCGACGATGTTAGTTTGACACAAAGCAACAGACTGCCCCCTGGAGGACAACTGATTTAGAACAGGCTGTGGATGGCAACTTAATGCATGGGATAAGTCGTGTCGTAAAATAATAGATTAGATGGGATTTGCCCATGGAACAAAACTACAAAAACCAGAGTGCCCCCTCCATTCTGTTGGTTGCTGTGATGAGTCACCTGCAGTTTGTTGTAGTTCTTCTTGAGGGAGTCTTGTTTCTGCTGCAGGATGGCAGCAAAGGGTGGGGTATCCAGCCCCATCCTTGTCATGCAGTCTGTCTCCCGGATCTGGGTCAGTATCTGGGGGTCAAAGTTCACGAACAGCTCCCCCGTCTCTGGGGACTTGACCAGCAGAGAGGCCTGTAGGCCTGCTTTGGCCACCTCGATCTGAGGGCAGTGAATTCCACAATGTCAGCTTAACTGCAGATAACAACCTGATGGCTGCCCACCAAAACATTTTAAATATTAGTTGGAAATGAAAAAGAACGGCCTTAGAGTGGTGTTTCAGAGGCAGCCTTCACTTTTCATGAGCATACTGAGAAATAAAATATTAAAAAAAGAATATCACTTTTCCTCATGTAAGTAAACAATCATATAGAATATAGCTTCTAAGCAATATGCACAAAACCCTTTTATTTTTTGTACATATGTACAGATATGCTTACAACATAAAGGTAACTATGAACTTTGTAAAACTAAGGCACTCTAGACTGAAGTAGTAAGCATTCATTGCATCAAAGCCTTAAAACATATCTCAGTCCAGACCCAAACATGCTTCTGTTCAGTCACCACCGCTGTCTGAGCCAGCTTCAGTCCCAAAGAGGAGGCACAGGTTCAAAGCACCTCAGCTGTCTGAGTCCACATCAAACCCAAACAGATACTCAGGTATGGGGACCCTACCTGCCTGAGCCAGCCGCGGTGGTACAGCACCTCATACTCCAGCAGGACAGAGGCTACCCTGTTGTAGTTTCGGATGATGCGTTTGGCCTCAGGGGTGGACAGAACCCCAGGCTGGTCCTGGAAGAGGTCCATGGGCTGCTGCAGGCGCCGGAACAGCTGCCGGGCCCACATGATCCGGCCCGCTACAGGGGGCAGGTCCCGAGCGATGGGCGGCTCGCCCTTCTGTTTGGTGTAAATCCTTGACACCATCTCAATGTCCCGGCCGTAATTCTGCAGAATTCTCTGGTATTTCTCATCAATACCCAGCTCTGGAATGCCCAGCCTAAGAGAGTTAGAGGGTGTTTTAAAAAAGACATTGAGCATAGAATAAAACATTGAAAAAAATAGGAAATGTTTCCAACTAGTCATTCTAAATCTTCATGTTGTAAATATTTCTTTTTCAGATTTTGAACATTTCAGATTTAAAACTCTGCTTCTGGTTTTAATATGGTTGCTGTCTCTTCTTTTTCTTTTTTAATCAAATACCTTTCAAATTTCTTCAGAACACTCAAGGCTCTTTCTGTATTGTGAATTTTATCAAATGTGCTTTCCATGAAGGTCTTCAACTGATTCTGGAATCACACAAAAACACAGATAGTGTAAGCACAAATAAATGAACGTTTTTCATAATTTGTTTAACTTATTTCAGCTCAGTTAAGAAGGAGGGGCTTACATGAAGTTCCTTGGTGCTTCTACAGAACTCATCGTAGTCCTGGTCAAAGTCCATTCGTCTTTGATCTAAAAAGCTGTACTGTTTTTTCTTCATAGTTAGCAAAATGCCCTAAAATTTGAACAGAGAAACATTCCACTTATATTGTAATTTTTGGTGCAGTTTTAAAAATCAGCAGGAATAGTATTTGTAGCTCGTAACAGAAATGCTCCCAGCAGTATCAGTAGCCTCATAAGTGAAGTTGACAAACTAAAACACATGGTTATAGCATCATGCAAACTGTGGTAAATAAAGCTCCTGTGATCTCTTTACTCCATGCAGACAAAAGTATGATAAGTCATGCATTGCATGAAAGAAGAAAAAACAGCACAAGAAGGAGCTGAAACACAAATCTAACACAGGGACAAATTTACCTGCCATTTTTCCTGCATTTCTGCAGTCTGTCCAGCAGGGGGCAGAGAGGTGGTCAAACAGTTTCAATTACTGACAGGGCTAATAAACATCTTGCTTATGATACCCTCTGTTAACATTATGACTGACAACATCAGATTTTTTCCATGACCAAATTAATGCCATATTAATTCAATACTCTCATGTAGTCAAAAGTCCTTCTGTGTTAACAGCTGAAACATTGGATGTGTTTTATACTGCACTAAAAAACAACATTTTTCTGTCTTCATTTTCTGAGAAGACAGGAGCACTGAAGATTGTTTTTCAAAAGGCAAATGATCCTAAAATCATTCCCTCAGGATTGTACTCTGAGAATTGCTGAAAAATAGACTTTAAATTGTTAAATAGTCTTACAATAGATTGGGCCAAATCTATAAAAAATGTATAAAAAATACCACAATGCAGATGAATTAAAAAACTGATGTTCCCAAGTGTCTATGCTGATACTAAAGAAGCATTAAAATAAGAAAGCTGAGGTACAACAAAAACTACAAAAACTTGAGGTAAAGTTAGCAAGCAGTGATGGATAATTTATGAGCCATTGCCAGCCATATTTCAAAAACACTCAGTGCTAATATATAAGGAAAACGATCACTCAGATCACAATTTGAATACTCTGCCTGAAGGAGGTACAGTAGAAACCAGTGATTCAATGTTATTACGATGAAGTGTTTGTGGTGCATATTCTGGCTGTCAGGGCATATGTTTTCATCAGAATGGTTTTAATACCTCCCCCCTCACTGTAGGGGATTTTGTGGTGGGATAGCATTTCATTCACACAGTATGTCATGCCAGCCCACCTGCTGGTGTACACACCTGAAACCTGGTGGCTAGCGTCTCCAGGCCCTCGATCTGAGAGTCCTGCAAGGCCGAGTATGTATTGATAGTGCTGAACATGCTGAGTATCTTGTTGAGTCTCCGTTCAAAAGTGTCAAACTTCCCAAAAATGTACATCTCACTGAAGTCAAACTGTCTTTCTGAGGGATTCTTTTCCAGCTTCTGCTTGGTTTTGTGGAAACAGTTCTGGTATTCCTGTCGAAGTGAAGAACACAGAGTCATTCAGGGACAGTTAATGACTCTAATATTCTAACTTACGCTATGCATTACACCAATATTATATTAGCAATATTATAAGCATCAGTGAGATTTAATTTCCTAACACATAGTGTGGCTTCAGTGCTCCAACACAAGCTGTATTTAATACTGTTGAAATTACTACATATATTGTTATTCTAATACTGTGGCTGTTAAACCTAATATCTCTGCCCAATTTGCATAATTGTGTGGCTCAATTTTTCCTGGATAATAAAATCCCTTTATTTTCTTGTCAATGAAACACAGTTTACATGACACTACCCCAAACATCATCAGGGTATTTTTGCATTGACAGGAAAATTAAGGGGTTTTTTATTAGCCCACATTTCAGGCTGCCCACCAGCACAAACTGGGCAGATATAAAGGTGCTGTTCTAATGCAATTGTCCACTGATGGATAGCTAATAATATTAGATAAAGTTTATCATAAAACTTTTTAATCAAATATTTCACACACAGTCAACTATGTTCTGTCATGTTATGTTCTGTCTGTTTACAGAATGATGTCATGGATTTTTTGGTAAATGTCTGTAAATTCCTTCCCAAAGATGTATTCATTAAATGGTCATTGCATTAAAAAAAATAATGTGGCACACAGTTAAGCTGTTCCAGTGATGTTTTGTTATTTACTGTCTGTACCTTGGTCTGTGCGTGTTTAGCTGAATCATTTAGCCTGTACATTTTTCAGTGACAAATAGTTTGGTGTTTACCTTGTTTAGGTGGATAGCAGCTTTCAATTTCTCTGCAACAACATCCTGGGGCTGGTCCCAGATTGTGGCAGTGCCAGTGTTAGTGATATAGGCCTTGCAAGCTGTAATCATTTGGTTTGTAACCTGCAGAAAAACAAACATAACAATGATAGTGTACGAATACGGTGGGTTTGATACTCCTCACCACGTGACACACCTGAGCCAATCAGAGCTGCTCTTACTTTCACAAACAGTGAGGTGATTTTCTCGGAGGTGTTGTAGTAGCGGGAAATGCTGTGAATCATTCGGATCGCATTGATGAGCCCGGGGATCGCCTCCACCATTGAGACCTGGAGATCAGTGACCACATACAAATCAAACTGACACTGAAGGTCCACAAGCCATATATTCGTCCTTTACAAACACAAGCACAGATATCGTACGTTGCAATTCTCTTACCGGGTCACTATTGTATAGAGGGTCACAGAACTTCTCCAGCGTGTACAGGTACTTGACATTGTCCTTGGCCTCATTGGCTGAATCTGTGATCCTAATGTCCAGTTCCCTCCAGGACTAAAGATTAAAGATGTGATGAAGGACAAATAGGAATATAGTGACTATGCTGACAAGTAACTACAAGCATACATGTTTTTGCAGTTTTTTAATGAAGAGAAAAAACCTGCTTTCTCAGAAAAGCAAGTGTAATAAGACCACATTCAAAGTAAGCATGGGTAAGACAGAGTTGCAATTTGAGAGGATTGTTAGGTCAGATGAGGTTTGTGAGTAATAATGTGTTACTGTGTGTGTGTGTGTGTGTGTGTGTGTGTGTGTGTGTGTGTGTGTGTGTGTGTGTGTGTGTGTGTGTGTGTGTGTGTCTGCGTGTGTCTGATCACCTTGATGAGTTTGGACTTGGCCACCATGAGGACCCCCAGGACAGCCTTCACATCAGGGCTCTTCAGCTGGTCCAGCAGGTAGTTGAAGCGGGACATGCGTTTCTTCCAGTGGTCCAGCTCAGCCCTGGGGCCCAGATCGTCGGCCTCCTTCCTGAGCTGATCGCTCTCGGCCAGCACCTGAAGGCACAGCCCAGAGGAGGAGCCTGTCACCAGGAGGAACCTTGGGGTACCCCGCTCACGTCCCTCACCCAGCCATAACCACGTCTCACCTGTTCAATCTGCTTGATCCAAATTTTCATGCAGCCCTCTATCTTCTCCAGCGCCTCTGTGCTGTTAGCTACAGCCATGTAGTCAGACGGTCCTTTAAGGGTCTTCAAGTCATACATGTCACACTCTTTGAGAGTGACCTGGAGGATAACCAAAGGATTTCACTTGTGCTTAAGCCAGTAAATTAGTTAAATATAATGAGAAGTATACATTTTATAATGAAGAATATAGTTCAGCGCTAAGTGTTATTATGTTACGTTTTTATCAAGCAGTCTGATAATTAATCACATATAAAATCTAATTAACCATTTTATTTTCAACACATGTATTGACCATATAAATATGAATTGTCACAATAAGATAGATATGTTTTTTCAATGATTTTTGAAGGTCTCCTTAAAAAGGTCTCTGTTGTCTATGTGGAGCCTTTAACAGTTTATCACATTTACTCAGATCTATTGCTCTCTGCTCATTTATTTATTGAATTACACTAAATCTCTACCTATTTAGTGACACAATACTTTATGGTTTGCCTCTGGGTTGCCTCTAATTTACTCCTGACTTGCATCATAAAATAATTCTTTGGATAAGTCTGTCCCACTGGAAAGTTCCATCTCACATATTAAACATAGAGGTGCTTTAAGCAGACACTCTGGGCCGTTTGTGGGTCACCTTCTCCATGAGGCTCTCCTGAGCCCCGCCGAGCACGGCCACAAAGCTGTCCAGGGAGCTGAGGAAGTCCTGCCTGACGGCGAGGGCCTGGGGGGTGGCCAGCTCGCCCCAGCCATGGTGCATCTTCCTCAGGGTAGGGATGAAGATCTCAGACATCAACTGCTCCACGCTCTTCAGGAGGCCCACCTCCGTCGTGTCCAGCATGTTAAAGTTCACATCCTGCGCGTGGCCAACAGAAAATGCAACATACTCGTCTTCTTTTGCAGAGCACATTTCTCCCTTTTCTGTATAACACAAACACCTTAAACTAAGCTGTGTTCTCAAAGTTGGCAGCTACTTTTCTCAAGGAGTAAGGCAAAGTTTGGACAAGAATGACATGTATCATACCTCTGACATGGCTACATATTGCACTGCCGGGAAGGTGACCTTATCAACCTGAAATGATCAAGTCATATTTTTTCTGTTCAAAGGTGTTCCTCGAAAATTAGAATGTTATTTTCCTCCTCTTCAGGAAAATGGTGATTTGATACATCTTAGGTAATTTGATGTTACTGCTTTTTTTAAGGCAACTCAATAATAATCTCACAAATAGCCCGGTGCAGAAGCACTGAGCAGTGTAATAGCTCTGTATGGTGCAGTCAGTTACAAATGATCATTTCATGACCTTGTCAGGGATGCCTCATGTCTCAGAATTGTGCTGGGATCCATGATATGCGCAGTAATGTGGTAAAAGATGATTACAGACAAATGCCAGCTCATTTAACATTGCTGCCTTTGGAAGTGGCTCAATAATAATAAAACGCACCGCCGCATAAAGAGCCACTGAGTTGTGTAATAGCTCCATATGACGATGATAATTTCATGACCCAGTCTGAAAGTCCTCATGAAGCATGGCAGGTTTGGGACCCAGGATCTGTGCATCACACAGAGGCATAGAGACTCACCCTGTGTATGTTCTCTGAGGTGATTGCCTTGGAGACACTGGCTCTCGTGAAAAACACACAAACTCCATTCAAAGCCACGTCTCGGCCCTCTGTCACAAACACTTTGGGTTTCTTGTTCCGGCTGTGAGAGGCGGCGGCTGTCAGGATGAGAGGATGCAGTCAAAATGCTTATTATTATCAAGCCAAAACTGAGCAAAAACGTATCTGTGTATCAGTACCTCCTCCACAATAGGGCAGAGTCTGTTACCTGCTTCTGCTGGCTCCACCTCTTGGTAGTAGAACATGATATGGGAAAGTCCCCCAGCAGCAAAGAAGTGCTCCATTCGATCAATCTGAGACACATGACACATGACAAGTCATGCACAGAATTATCACAGCTCTCATCCAATTATCATTCATATTGTTAGGCTTAAGTATATTTATGTTCTCTTAAATCTGACCAATTCACACAACATATCAAGAAAAGTGACTAGGCATCTATTTTAGAGGCATGCCAAAGGGCTGCAGTTCACTTTTATGCTTTTATGAATTTACATTTTTGCTTTTAGTGGACATTCTTATTCTTACCCAGTAATTTACACAGCTTACATTTTTTAACATTCAGTCCATTTATAGAGCTGGATATTTACAGAATCAATTTTCGGCTAAGTACTTAGCTCAAGGGTAAAATGATAGTGTCCCTTTTGGGAATTGCACCTGCAACCTCTGAGTTACAGGCCCATTATAGCACACTGCAGCTCATAATTCATGCAGACCCTAATGCAGAGATATGCCCCAAGGACAGGAAATTAATCCTGACTGCGTCAATGGCGACATGGCGGCAACTCCGTGGTGCAATGTGTAATTACACACAGCACTGCCTGGAGAGGGAGGGGTTTTGGCCTACAGGGTATTCCTTGTCCCACTGCACTCTCCAGCTCTGCTACCTGATTGGCGTCTCTGTAGCAGGGCATACCTATGGTGCAATGGCTGCACAGCTCCACTGATGGACTGATGGAGTGACAAGGAGAGTTTGCTGGCTGCCAGTGTTTCACAAAACATGGGGGCTAGTCTGAGCCCTCCAAAACGGAAAGGAAAACGAGCTTGGGATAAAATTAAAAAAATGTGAATAAAAACAATGGTCAAACAAAAGAAAAGTTCAACTTATCTGGTCATCAGCTGCTCACTGTTCTTTGTGTTCACTCGATTTGTACACATGCAGTGAGAAATGCTTAGGCATGAAATTGAAATGGTGGGTGGAGACAGTCATCACCTGAGTGCCTTCCAAAACGGCATCCTCAACATCTGCCTTCTCCAGGTCCAGACAGGATGCAACAATGCTGAGGACGTAGTCATGCCTACCGTCCAGCTGGGCCCGCTTGGCCTCCCGCTCCTCTTTCAGCTTTTGCTAAAAAAGACAACAGGATACCACAGTCACCCACGAAGACACATGTCACCATAGAGAAAGGGGAACTGCTGTCTGAGTTTATATCATATCAAACATCAATGTCCTTCCTGTGTCTAGACCTGCAGTCACTTCAGACAAACACATTTCTTCACCGGAGGAGAGATTGGCAGTGAGACTGTCACATGTGAAGCACCAGTGTTCTCCCTGCCAGGGGCCACATTTGATTCACTGCCTCCCAGAGTCAGACTGACAGTTAAATTATGTGAGTCATGAGTGCCTGACCATAGACAGGAACATTATTTCTGTTAGACAAACATTGCTAATTGACATACTAATAAAGAGCCATATGGAAAGATTTATTGTTTTAGAAACGTTTTTGTCTTGCAACAGAATTCAAATGGTTCATTCAGAGGACACACTAAAATCTAGGCAGGGTCAGTGCTGACTGTGGCTAGAAGTCCCATGGTGCACATATAACTGGCTGTAACAACACCTGGGGAGAAAGGTTTTCAGTAACTATCATGGTCTGATAGTGCTTACTGGCTGATTGGACATCTGTGATTGGCTGTATCAGTTGTAGAGTCCCCTAGCACAATAACAATGACATCACAGGCTGTGATGGCTGATTGGATGGCTGATTACAGTGCCACACCCCTGACATGGCGGAATGTAGCAACATATCATATTGTTGTGATTGGTTGTTCCAAACTGATAAGAAACTGACAACTGACAGTTAACAGCTCTAAAAAAGATGAAACTAGCTCAAGTTAATCAGAAACAGAATCCTTTTACAGAATAATCTATCAACAAAACCATCGGGAGACATCTTTAATAATGCACACGAGTACTGATACATACTTGCAGAAGAAATATATAACATAGGAAAAGTCTTAGTAAATTACAATTACTTTTTAAGCAAAGTTAAGATTGCATATTTTCAGTCTTCTAAAAACCGTATGATATATAGTTAATAACTATACTCCTCTGTTTTTTCACACTCACAAGGTCTATTTGTTCAAGTTCCCAAAGTAGTTAAAAGTCTAACAGTCTATTCTGATATTCTGAACCCTTTTGAACAAAGCACTCCAAATTTCTCAAACAGTTTAACAGATGAATGCCTTTTCAACGCAATTTCTACTGAAAAATATCGAATATTTGACTTAAAGCTCTTTGTTAGTGTTTACCATGTGCTCACTGTCTCTGAGCCTTAAATTGGCAATAAGCCAGTGGACAGAATCGAAGATGCTATCCCTTGGTTAATACTAATCTGTGATATTCTGTCAAGCTTTGCTGAGCTCTGACACATTTTCTCTCAGAAATTAGAGAGAAATCGCTCTAGCTGCTCAAACTAAGATAAAAAATTGATTCTTCAGATGAGTATAATACACCAAGGAGCATTCTTTTTCTGCAATTATACTATGAAAATGCCACAACTCCATTGCTATTTACATACATCGATTGTCATTATTCACTCTGTGCTGTTTAAAATGTATTGGGATTCATAGAAACTGGTCTGGTACATACTTTAAAGGCAGTGATTTGGACGTTGGGTATAACCGATGAGTACAGATCCCCTTTGCTCTTCATTGAGTTTGAGTCTGTCATTTTTCAGAAATCATGTCCACATTCCGGCCATCACAACTTCCCTCTTCAGCAAAAATATTAATTAAAAAGTTCACATAAAGGTAAAAAGAAAATTGTAGGTATCATACCCAGTTTCAGCTGCAGATTCAGGCCAAACAAATCAAAAATAAAGTGAGAGAAAAACGCACAAACTGCCCTTGTTCATCAAAGGTCCTATACCTTGGTCCTTGTTGAGAATTTGTCCAGATGCTGTTAGAATGTTAGAGTATCCACTCTCTACTTTTCTCCCTCCATTGTATTCTAAATCAGAGCAGCAAAGATACTTATCTGTATGTTACAGTAGGAGTAAGACAAACCAGCACCAACACGTTAGCAGTTAAACAATGAATCTTTCCCTTCAGGAGAGGGATAGGGCCCCCTATTAAACACCAGCCAGACAGTGAAAGCTCCTGCACTGCGTTGTTCTGTGGTGCTGCTTGGTAACACAATCAAAAGACAAGTAACTGCCACATGCTCTGTGTGGAGGTCTTCCTGTGGTTTGTGCAGATGCTTCACATACACATACCATCCCAAAACACACACACACACACACACACACACACACACACACACACACACACACACACACACACACACACACACACACGGGCACACCATACACCTTCTTCATTTCTGTCTGGGACTCTTATGATGGAAACTGGACCATTAATCTAAGGTCAAGCTGTCTTTTAGCACCAGTGATCACAGACTCAAGTGTGTACTAGGTGATTTCACAGCTAGTAATTCCATTACTTGTGCAAGCATGGGAATTCTTCAGATTAATTAGATGCAATAAGCAGACTTTAAAAAAAACAGGACAAACACATTGATTTTTCCCTGAAACCCAGTACATGCCTGGGGTAGTGTATTAAGTGCTTATGAGCTTATGGGTTACATTAATTGAGCTTAACAGTCTATGAGCTGTGATTCAGTTCTGTCTTCTGTTTGTCTACATTGTGTTTGCAAATATGGAAATTGGGATTTTTCCACATATGGATTCATGGATACGAGGTCTAACTTTCCAGCATAGACCAGGGAGATAACAGCACCTCTTTACCCCAACTGTAAATCTGTGTGTTCCAAAACTGGACTGCATTCACATGGTGACTTGGCAAAGCAACCTGAGAATTCAGCTTTTTATTGTCAGCTATCTTCACTGGCCCTGTCCCAACTTTGTTCTGCATTGCTGCATTCATCTCCTTTGTTCTGCTCAGTTTTGGAATATTGGTTTTGATCTGGCTTTAATTCATAGTTCAGTCACATATTGAGGTTGCTAGATATATTGGCTTTCACTTTATTGGCGTTATATTTTTACTGCAGTTATTGCGTTACTCCTTATCTGGTCTTCTGTCAGCATGATCTGAAATCGTGAAGATAAGATGAGCCTAGAAACCATGGTGCCAAGCGCTTGCTGCAGTTAACTTTCATGATTCTGAAACAGAAGCCTCATCTAAAGCATGCTGTTTCTATCATGTTAGTGTAGAGTTTCCCATCGGCCGCCATTATTATTTATTTGCTTGACTAAAGATAATAATGTGCTTCATTAAAGTTAATATTTGGCTTAGCTCTTTCGTGGTCCTTGCATTAAATTCATCCTTTGTTTTCCAAATCAACTCTTCTTCCTGAAGTGTTTGCCAGTCTGCAGCCACTGCCCACCCACGGCTACATCACAACAAAGTGCATCTCCATCAACATCATCACCCTGAGCCATTGTTTCCTGGCTATCCCTAACGGTCCGTGCAAACAGTTCTCCAAACGCAGCAGATCATTCAGATAAAGCATGTCAATTTAGTATTTGCATATTCCTTGTGTTGCCCAAATTTACTGCCCAAGAAGAAGTCAAGAACATAATTTACAATCTCCTCACAGGTAGGCACACTGTAAACTGAAGTTCTCTCTTTCAGTGGACATGGGGCAAAGGTAAGATTTACCAGGTACCTTAAGGTCTCGCACCACAAGGACAGGACAGAACATGTCTGGGCATGAGGGAACAAACAGAGTCACTGATTCCTCTAGCGAGCACAAGCACTTCACTGGCGTGGGAACAAGTGAGGCGAAACCGCCAAACAACTGGATTAAATGATCAAACCAAACTACCCTGCCTGTTGCTGGGTTACTATCTACTACTAACAAACACATGATCAACCCTATTTCACAATTAGGCTTCAGCTGTGCCATTAAATGAGGGCCATTTATATATTTCATCCCTATTTTTCATTATTTTTATCTTCCTTTTTCAGAACATTATTTTATCTGGGTTTATTTTTAAATATGTAACAAAGTTTCTAAATAAAGAAAAAAAAATTAGACTTTTTTCAATAAGTCTACATGCGTCCAAAAAATCCACAAAATGCTGCTCCTATCAGGAAAACACTCCTTTAATTAAGCTGACAGGAGAGGTGTCTTTTTAGCAAACTTTTGTTCTGCTAAATTTCTCCTGAGGAGCAGGGTGGAATGTGAATCCCTTCATTCCTTTTATATCAATTTGATAGTCTGATTTCCTTGACGTTTTGTTTTTATGCATTTTTATACTATATTTTCCATCAACCTTACTGCATCCATGGTGTGTTAGTCTAAAAGTCTGCATTTAAAATGTTAGCCAAATTTAATTGCCTTTGACATTTTCTACTCTTCTCTTTTATGAGGTGGAAATACAGCACAAAATCTTCAGTGGAAACTTGAATTTGTAAAGGATATGAGTTTCCTTTGACTATTTATTGATGTGTGAACTCTTTTATACCTACATGAATACCAGTCATGTCTTACATTTCTGTGTCATAGGACTAATTGATTGAGATGTAAATCAACGCAGTGAAAATTATAATCAAAATAATTTAATACTTTTTAAAGTTCAATGATTTTGAAATGATTTTGCACATCACTTCCATGCAATTTCCATACATTATAAAATTCATGTATGTTAAAATAGCTCAGATCTCAGTTTGTCTTGATTGTAACTTACATGGAAGAGATATATGTGCAAGCTCACATCCATTAAACTTCAATCAGCTTTAGAAGACTCTATCAATGATTTCACTGTGATCAATTTACATCAATGAGTCAGTGGGAAGTTAAGTCAGACTTGGCTTGTGCTTCCTGCCAGTGTTACCAGAAGAACAGAATCTCTTACCTTCAGCACCCTGGAGACGCTCTGCTTCCAGAGTCGGTTTTTAAAAGTCCGGGATGTCATTGGCCCTCTTGAAAGTCAAATCCAAATTCATACGACCCCTTCCTCCCCACCCACACCAAAGACTGAAGGATGTGTGGAGGTTTGCTTTCAGAGGGATGACATAACTCTAGTGGGCTCTCTGCTTATAGGCTGTTAAGACCATGGTCTTAACAGGGCTCCAAGCGTCTACTATAAACTACTCAAACAACCTCAACATGTGGGCAAATAGGCAAGCCCAACACAACCACAAAGGTGTCTGTCACGTTGTCACTGTCATCGCCTGCATCCCGCTTCACCAGTTCCCTTTGAGCCCCTCGACATGGTGTCTTTGTCCAGGAGACAGCAGACTGTAAAAGAAGACTTTTAATCCTGTCTCCAGCTCCCTCCCACCACCTTTAAACCCTGCCTGATTATCCCAGCTCACCTGATAGCTGAGAGGGTTCACATCACCTCAGAGCTTCACGGATCTCGCTGGATCCCTGACATTTGGTCTTACAATCTGAGAGGACTTTGCAAGAGACACCAGATGTAATAAAATTGGACCAGAGACATACAAACTGAATCTCTACATGTGCCTGTATATGGTAATAGATTTTGTTAAAACAGTGAAATTATATTTCTGGCTGGCAAACCAGAAATTTCCATGTAATTGTCCATGAGGATAAAAACAGTGAAGCCCACAGTGCCTGAAAGACTGAAGAAGGCTAAATGACCAACATAAGCTTATTGAGCCACAACACAATGCATTGGCAAAACCTCAGAGACACTACCCATTCGCTATGACCAGGAAACAGGCAGCCACACATGTTTGCCTGTATGCATTTTGGACTTACTTTCTGCCCTTGTTTCAATTGGCACATGCCAAGTACTAAAACACAGGGGAGGTGAAAGTTAGTGTCCTCCTTGCCAGAGAAGTGCAGGGATACACTTCTGAAATTGTGAAAATGATGCAAACCACTTCCATATGAGTCTAATCAGCATTTTATATCACTATTTTACTAGGACTAGGAACTGCCCAACAAACCCCAAAATTTATGCATTGTTTGGTCACACACTCAACCGGTATCACTTTCTTTCACCTAAATAGCATTTCACAGAAACTCAGGAGTAATGTTCTTGAATCACTGTCCTGATATTGAAATAAAGATTATGGTAAACCAGCATGGAACATTCACTCCAGCACTATCAAATATTAGAATGCAATATTCTACAAATATTCTCTTGATATCCAAAGGTAAATGTGATTGTGCAATAACGGTGAAGTAAAAGTGACGGCTACCAACAACAAATCAGGCAGACTTTCATAGCAAACACCTTTCATAGCTACAAAAAGAGAAAGAGACACATTAATGACAAAACAGAGAACAGGAGCTGTGGTTGTCGTACTTCTTTGCTACATGCCTCATTATTTCACTTTGTTTTTAAGATGTGATCGAGAATTTTTTTTGCACCACTTTTACCGAGAATGTTTACTGCTTCTTTGCTGCAGAAGATATTATTAGCACATCAAAATAATTAGATGACCTTCACACAAGCCATTTTTACACTAGTTTTTTTCATACAAAAAAACGTTTGCAGGAGAATTTGGCTGTGTATGTGGATATGTGACTCCAGGTTGGACAGGGGTTTGTGGCTCCTCTCGGCTCAGCTTACCTTGTTGTGATAGTCAGGGTTAAAGTGCAGCATCTCCACCAGTGAAACAGCCCATCCCAGAGTCCTCCCTCTTAATTAATAATATTATTTATGAGTTCACACCTCTTTACCTTCGAAAAACACATTCAACTGGCAGCATCGAGTTGTCCCGTCTATAGATCACGATGTAATCCTGCATCTGAAATGCAAACAATGTTTTCTCCCCCTGAGCTCCCTAACTGGCAGGTCTGGTATCAGGTGTCCACCTGTCAGCCAGGTAATTATCAGGACTGGTCCTATCACCTTGCAGATGTTGGGGGCACAGAGTGTAGGGGCGCATTATTAAAGAGGTTCAGGAGAGGAACACAGCACCCCTTTGAAAGGAGTCCTGAAGTCCTTCTGAATTATAAAGTGTAAACTGATCGTACACAGCTGATTAGCATTGCCTTTAACCCCATAACCATATGTTAATAACTATTGCAGGTAGAGACGAAATTAGTCAACTCTATAGATATGGAAATTACTGAAATATACAGTAGGCCTATTGTATTTGATTAGTTAAAAAAGGACACATCACTGGAAATAGGTAATGTTGTCTGGTGATTCATCTCTTACTCTTTTTTCCTACATCTGAATGGGTTTACGTTTAAAGCAAGCAAAAGGAAGCCCTGAAGTAACATTACCTTTACCCAGCCGCTACACGTGGTTTTGGATCTGTGATGGTATGGCCAACTTAACTTGTAGGACTCATCAGATCTGATAATTACTCTGCATGGTAGAAATATTGCCATCAAATTCAATGGCATTTCAGTTAATCAGGTGCCCTGCTGTGCAAAACACAGTCTCTACACAGCTGAAGCTCCTCAGTAATGGTTTCATGGGCTCCACAATCAAGTCTAATACCTTGCATGACCTCCTCAATCAATACATGTAAACACTATCGAACCTTTATGGGATGCTGTATAACACAGACTGTAGAGTACATTTCCACCTCCTTTAGCTCTCAAAGAACAGGAGAATTTCCCCCAAATATCTAATGTTCATTCAGTAGGTTCATAAGAGGTGGTTCAAAACTTGAATAGCATCATTCCAAAAATAACTGAAACCGTTCTGAAAGTAAATGGCATTTCAGATGCTTATGAGTTAATAAATATCCATATATTGTTTGATGTTTCCTCTATTTTGATAGCCCATACATATCACAGGGGAACTGGTCCTCTTTGGATGTTTGCTGAATGAAGCACAATTGAAATGATTTTGGTCATCAATATCACATAAAGACATGAATGATTCTCATATACGCCAGTGTAACCACAGACTCATTTGAATAATACATTAGACCCATGAGGCAGATAAAACGCCTCCTCCATGGGAGAGAAGCAACAGGCATAAAGTAAACCATGCAAATGGGAAAGTACAGAAGGAAGACGTCTTTAATGTCACATTAAGCAACACAGTTAGGCTTCATGATCTGTCACATACACAGTTATGTTTCATCTATCTTTTTGCCACCTATTTTGCCAGAATTATGTTTAACCAGAAACAAAACAGCATTTGCCAATTGCATTGCAACAAATGCTGTTGACATGCAGCCTGACTGACCTATTCAAGTCAGAATTATATCATGTTCATGTGAATGATGTATAGTCAATATTTGTAAAGTAATATCTGTATTTCACTTTATACACAATTTCATTATACAATGAAACAGTTACACAGATACAGTTCTTCACATTTCAAGTAAGTGTCTTGCTCTGCATTCATTATGATGTAATGTATCATTTATTCATTTTACTTTTCTATTGACTGTGAGAAGTGTGTAAAGATCCACATCGAAAACACAAATATCGCAGCTCTATGGAGAAACACTTCCACCTGCTGGTGTAAAATATAACTTCACCACCATGTAACACATTAGTATCCAACACTTGAAACAAGAGGGAGGCACAGAGCACGTTTCAAGATTATACTAAGCCGAGTTTGTTTATGTGATCCAAATGAATTGTAATAATACACCTGTGGCCTCACGTCATCACATAATACACAAAGAGGTTTGTAATCACTACAGAAACAACCTAGTATATCAACACAGCATGCCTTTTAAAATACACAAAACCTCCCCACCATAGCACTGTTGAAGAAACTACTTTCTTGTACTATGTCAGTATTTGTATTACAAATGCTTTCATCAACAGCTATCAACAGTAATGGCTTTTTATTAACGGAATTAAATACACTCATATGTAAACTCACAGAGCAAAGTGTGTGCTCTCTAGCATACCATATGTCTCTTTTCTATATCATCATTTGCAGAGAACACAATATTTTATTCCATTGATTAATGATGATTATATACATATCATATATGAAGTCCAGTGGGCAAATGGTAGAATGAAGTATTCACTTATCCCTCCATATTTATTCAATCAAGATATTGCAACCCATGTTGGCGTTAGACCACTTAAAGATGATCTTCTTCCATTGGAATTTCCAGGTCTCTGGGTTAGATTAATATTGAATCTGGCGGTGCCAATTTATGGCCAGACCAGGCCAATTTCCCATAGAAATGTATTCAGCTCACCAGAGGTGAAGCTGATGTGTGGATAAAGTAGCGATGCCTCTGGCTTGCCTCAGGGACACCAAATGAATAATTACCTTACAGTAGGCCAACAGAAATGTCTTTGCATTGCCTAAAGCATTTGTTAGGTCATTGAAAATGCCTCTAGCTTGTCTCAGGTAAGGTGGACCTTGAGCATGCTGTTGTAAACTTTACTGACTTGCCCCAGGTATGGCAGGTCACTGGAGTAAGATTTGATGATCCAGTATTTTATATTTCTATGCACTTCTGCTGTAGATTTATCATGCTTGAAGAATGCCATCAACCTCATGATTCAGTTTGCATGTGTTAATCCTTAACAGCCTTAATGAGCAGTGATTCATCCGCCCCAGCGCTGTTTGTTCCAGGATTAATTAATAGCTTGCCTGTGTCTCATGGATTAAGTTTCTGGGGAAGTAAAAATACTTCTATTTTGGTCATAGGCAACAGCATTCAGTTTTGGACCAAAAATTAACACTGTATGGATCTGAGTGATGGATTCCATAACTAAAGGTTACTCAACGTTTTACTTTACATTTATTTCCTGATTGCTTACACTAGGATGCTGGATATGGTACATACCTTTACTTTAAAATTACTGCAGTGGAATGAGTCAGAGAGATGCATTTCCAACGTCCACGTTCTCTGGCAAATGATCTCTGGCACAAATGTAGTCAGCAAATAACTGTAAACTAAATAATATGTGTACCAGCTCGCCAACATCCCAGGAGACGAACGCAGAGCAGCTTACACATATGTCAAAGCCTATGCATTTCAAACACAAAAACATCAACCAACGTTGTCATTAAACGTGAAATGAATAATGGACAGAATACTTATCAGAAAAACACAACGCACAAACCTGAATTTCTTTCACATTTTCCACTGGGGCTGTTTGTTGTATCGGTCTGGTCCTAAAAGTTGATTTTGTTGAATGTGATGTGTGATCCGCGTTTTCATTTAGCAAACTTTTTGTTACGTGTGTTAAAACGGGATTTGCACTCTTAGACAACCGTTTAGAATCCCCACTGTGCTTTTCCATCGCGATAATATTTACTGGTCATCGGATTCTGCAACATTGGGACTTATTCTGGACCTTCCCTTGCCTGTGCCTCGAGGTACAATTCTCACGTTGCACTTTCTCGCCAAGAAGTTGTTGTTCACGGTTACCATGGAGACATCGACCACGTCCTTTCAGAGCAGTGTAGATTGCGGCCCTTTTCAATCCCTGACAAAAGAAAAAAGATTGCTTTTGTTGAATTGACCATGTCCTGGCACACTGATCCTGGATCAGTTTCGATTTCTCACACAAAATCTTAAATTCAGATTGGGCATTGGATAAATTGGCCCTGGATCTGCTGGAAAGTACATTACAAATATTGTAGTAGGCAATCTTTTTTCAGTGCTTAACTAAAGTTTGTTTATCCCCTGTGTATATCAGTTAGCCTATACATTGCACGATAAAATAAGTCCGTGTGAATAGGGATTTCAGTAGCCAATACATTTTCGATTACATGATACCATAGCAGGTGCTTGGTCTGTGTGAAATATAGCCAGATTGTTATTCGCATTATTTTAATATTTAAACATGAGTAAGAATGAAATAGAGCCTGCCAAACTGCACCTCATTGATTAAGCTTCATTTGCATAATTCCATGAAGACAGGCATATTTTATTTTCTTATTTGCAACATATTTGATGTAGTTCTCAGTGATATAGCCTTCCATTAGAGTTGTGATGTGATATGACTATCACAACAAAATGTAAATGGGCGCATTTGCCTCTTTTTTCTAAATTTAACATGCCAAGTCTCAGTCCTGTTCACAAGCTGTAGATAAAGTAGCAAACATCTGCCTGAATTTTACATTTTGCTTTTTACAAATTGCCAATTTGCTTGTCTCAGATTAGATGAGGGAGGGTGCCACCACTGGGTGGACTGGGAGGGGGCTGTTGTATGCAGTTTTTCTTCTGTACTGATTTGATGAAAAACAAAATAACATTAGATATCTATCTAAAAGCAATAGTTTTTAAATGCAATTTAAAATAGTTTCTAAAAGCAATAATTCAAAAATGGAATTGCTTCATACAGTAGATTTGCATTAGATAATTTGCATCACGTATAAATAATCTGCGTTATCACTGGGGAAAACAAATAAAATAAACAAAGATAAATAAAGAAATAAAGAAATAAATAATAAAATAAACAAAACTGTACAGGTCACACGTAATGAGAGTCTAGGGACTTATGTCAAAGATCTCATTATAATGTTTGAGTAGAGTATCTTTTTTATTATCATTATTATTCACCAATTTTAGTGCTTTAACCAGACTAGTACATTCTAACAGAAATGTTACACGTTTAGGGACAGACTTTAGAAACGTCTGTGTGTGGATGAAATACTTGGCATCAAGAATAAAACCATTGACCACAAATTCAACACCTTTGTTGTTATTACTGTAGTCACTTATGATATCCTTGAGAGAAAAATCATAAACCTTATTCAGAGACCCAAACATGAATGAGTTTGACGCTCCGGATTCTAGGGGCACCACTGACGTCATTTAATAACAGGTCTAGTCAGCTGACAAAATGAAACTGTCACGAGGTTAAACATGGCTTTCAGCAGTGTGCGGTTTGTTTTGCTGTGTCCTCTCGTATTAGCTATCCACGTCGCTGTAAGTGCACTGTTCTATTTATCCACTTAATACAATTTTCATTTTGACAAGTAATTCTCATTCTTATGTGTAAAAGTATATTTGTATATTTGGCGTAAAATACATGCTGTGTGTAAGATGCGATGTGTTCCGGGTAGTTGAATCTATCTCGGAAAGGCAGCTTGCTGTCATCCATTGCATGAGAATAGTAGCCTTAGTAAGTTAGCTGCCGTTAGGCATTGTAACGTGTGTTCCTTTCGTATAGCTACACCTGTCAATTTCCTGAGTTGGCTGGTTTGTGCCAGCAGTTTACAGGACTCATAGATAGAATGGTTCAATGAAATCAACAGAAAGTTTGTTGAGTGTTTTCTGAATAAGGAAGTGTCAGAAGATACTTTTTAGGCAGGATAACATACAATACATCGTCACCTAGTTGGTCAAGCTATGTATTATCTAATGTATTATGTTTCCGTCCACATGAAAGATCACGTTACATTTGTGGTGTCTGTTAATATAATTACTGTAAACGAAATTGAAAATGCATGGGCATGCATGTTTTGAAACATATTCTTCCTGCACTTTTGATGCGTGGCATGGTAATTGTCTTAGAAAAAGGCTGCTTAGACAAATATAGTTCAGTGGTTTTTTTGCCCCATGTTTGTAATATTGCCTTTTTTATGCAAATTTATCTAAATGTCACAACTAAGGATGCAAAAGCTTGCTGAAATGGACCTATATCACTGTAGTTGTCCCAGTTTAAATGTTAAGTTTTATTAAATTTGTGTAGAATTATCTGACACATGCTATAGTTATGATGTGAAGGCAAGTTTAGTTTTACAGTGGCTTTAGCTTAACTTTCACTTAACAGTGTATGTTAGTAAAAGCCCTTACCCCGTACCTTTGTTAAACAGGTACATTTGGTCACATGCTCACATTCTGCAGTCCTGAATACTGTATTATGACTTGTCAGTATGACTGCCACACCTAGGTGCTGTAAAACCTACAGCAAGACATGTGTTCAGTCCAGTTCTGCTGTCTCTTTTCCTCCAGTGTGCATCACCTCGTACATTCAGCATAGATTATAAAAACGACTGCTTCCAAAAGGATGGAGAGCCATTCCGCTACATCTCCGGCAGTATCCACTACAGCCGCATTCCCCGGGTCTACTGGAAAGACAGATTGCTCAAGATGTACATGGCGGGACTGAATGCCATCCAGACGTGAGCACAGTACCATAACTACTGCAGTATTTCCTTTGAAAAATGTACTCATTTCCAGACGCCGTTCATGTTAATTACAGTTTGCATTTCTGCTCAAGGATTGCACTAATGGTACAGAAAGTAATAAACTGCAAACCACAGTCATTCGCCGTGTCACATGTCACAAGAAGCATGCAGAGCTCTTCCTCATTCTGCTTCCTGGTCGTCTGTGTTCAGGTACATCCCATGGAACTTCCACGAGCCCACTCCTAACCATTACAACTTCAGCGGAGACCAGGACCTGGAGCACTTTCTCCAGTTGGCGCAGGACATCGGTCTATTGGTCATCCTTCGACCGGGACCGTACATATGCGCAGAATGGGACATGGTGAGTGGAGACTAGGGCAAGACAGTCATACGATCATGTGGTTGGGTAACATCAGGGAACCATTCACAAATCACACACTTAAGTATATGCCACAGTAAATTATACCGCCTTTAAAAGTGGCGAATAGAGGAACTTGCCGTTGTGATTCAGTGGGTGATAACACTCCGTGTGATGTTCTTCTTTTCATGAACAGACAGCTAGCTATTTTTTCCTGTTTCCAATGAATGAGCCGGCAGGTGACGGCACTCCAACGTGTTTTGCCATATGGGGAAATGTGTTTTCTCATTGCTCTTTTGAAGGCTCAGGTTTAGCCGAAATGCATAATCTTTTATTGCTGTAATGTTATGATTAAAATTCTGTTCTAAATAAGATGTGAGGTGTCTGTTGTGTAGCACATCTATGTTGGCCAATGATGACATTCAGTGCGTTCAAAGTCACATTGACTGTCTTAAAATTTATCAGAACGTAATAAGCAATGCTGAGCTCTGAGCTAATTTGCAATTTGTAAGCATGGCCACAAGAGGCCAGTGTTCAGCACAAACTTTGGAGATTTTGTGTGGTATGCCGCCCTCAGCGTTTTCTTTATGAACCCATCATAAAATGTCATGTGAGATATATTGATGTTATTTTTTTATGCATTACACATGATGGTAATTGTATGACTGAGTGGTCTTCTGTCCTAGGGAGGTCTGCCGGCTTGGCTGCTCAACAAGAAAAATATAGTCCTTCGCTCCTCTGATCCAGGTAGTACCAACTGGCGGAAACCTGACTCTAATGTGAACCATGTGTTCTGTTTTATTACTGTGCGTTTTGTCCTTTGCAGGGCGCTGCCCTCCCATATTATATTACATCAATTGTTAGAGTAAACGTTAGACTCCCTTGTTAATTTTTTTTGGTTTTTGAAAAGCTCATTTTTATTTGATAATTTAATTGTTTATTGATTATTTTATTAAGTTAAGCAGTTAAGAGCTCAGAAACAGCAAGTAGCTTGGCATCTCATTTTTTTAACAGTCCAACCAATGCAGTGGTTGAAGGCATCGAAGGCATTCTGGTGTACACGATATGCCACTAACAGACTTGAGAACATATGGAAAAGAAACAACAGTCACGTACACATGTACGTGCTATACAGGGTTGTTGATGCTGTCAGATTGTGATGGAGCAACAATCGCTGTCTAAGTAAACACAAAGGAGCCTTCAAGAGTACATATGACAGTGCTGTGATATACTTATTTCAAATGTGAAATTGTGAGTCAGTGCCTTGCAGACTTAATTTGGTCATGTATTGATTCACAAAAAGCAGGACTTTCTTTTGTAGGATATGTTTTGTCATCATGCTCAAAAATGAGCTGAAATAGCATTTGTATCGTACAGAGCTTTGTTTGTCATGTGACCACACCCATGTGTTGCAGATTACATCTCTGCAGTGGATAACTGGATGGGAAAACTGCTTCCAATGATCAAACCTTTTCTCTATCAGAATGGAGGGCCCATCATTACAGTACAGGTGAGGACAGGTATCTCATCATTGCAGTACAGGTGAAGACAGGTATCCCATCATTACAGTACAGTTAAGGACAGGTATCTCATCATTACCGTACAGATAAGGACAGGTATCCCATCATTACAGTTCAGGTGAGGACAGGTATCCCATCATTACAGTACAGGTGAGGACAGGTCTCTCATCATTACAGTACAAATAAGGACAGGTATCTCATCATTACCGTACAGGTGAGGACAGGTATCTCATCATTACAGTACAGATAAGGACAGGTATCCCATCATTACAGTTCAGGTGAGGACAGGTATCCCATCATTACAGTACAGGTGAGGACAGGTCTCTCATCATTACAGTACAAATAAGGACAGGTATCTCATCATTACCGTACAGGTGAAGACAGGTATCTCATCATTACAGTACAGTTAAGGACAGGTATCCCATCATTACAGTACAGGTGAGGACAGGTCTCTCATCATTACAGTACAGATAAGGACAGGTATCTCATCATTACCGTACAGGTGAAGACAGGTATCTCATCATTACAGTACAGTTAAGGACAGGTATCCCATCATTACAGTACAGGTGAGGACAGGTATCCCATCATTACAGTACAGATAAGGACAGGTATCTCATCATTACAGTACAGATAAGGACAGGTATCCCATCATTACAGTACAGTTAAGGACAGGTATCTCATCATTACAGTACAGATAAGGACAGGTATTTCATCATTACAGTACAGATAAGGACAGGTATCCCATCATTACAGTACAGTGAGGACAGGTATCCCATCATTACAGTACAGGTGAGGACAGGTATCCCATCATTACAGTACAGATAAGGACAGGTATCCCATCATTACAGTACAGGTGAGGACAGGTATCCCATCATTACAGTACAGGTGAGGACAGGTCTCTCATCATTACAGTACAGATAAGGACAGGTATCTCATCATTACAGTACAGTGAAGACAGGTATCTCATCATTACAGTACAGGTGAGGACGGGTATCCCATCATTACAGTACAGTTAAGGACAGGTATCCCATCATTACAGTACAGTGAGGACAGGTATCTCATCATTACAGTACAGATAAGGACAGGTATCCCATCATTACAGTACAGTTAAGGACAGGTATCTCATCATTACAGTACAGATAAGGACAGGTATCCCATCATTACAGTACAGTTAAGGACAGGTATCTCATCATTACAGTACAGATAAGGACAGGTATCCCATCATTACAGTACAGTTAAGGACAGGTATCTCATCATTACAGTACAGATAAGGACAGGTATCCCATCATTACAGTACAGGTGAGGACAGGTATCTCATCATTACAGTACAGATAAGGACAGGTATCCCATCATTACAGTACAGGTGAGGACAGGTATCTCATCATTACAGTACAGATAAGGACAGGTATCTCATCATTACAGTACAGATAAGGACAGGTATCCCATCATTACAGTACAGGTGAGGACAGGTATCCCATCATTACAGTACAGATAAGGACAGGTATCTCATCATTACAGTACAGATAAGGACAGGTATCCCATCATTACAGTACAGATAAGGACAGGTATCCCACTGTTATGATTGAGATTTTCACTTTTGCATAGTTGTATAAAGAAGCAGTGCTCAGTCTTGATCATAACCATTTGAGGCATAATTACTATAGAAAGTTGGAGATATTTGCATAAATTTGATTGTTAACCAAAACTGATAAGGGAGCTGAAATGTTTTGCCTGAAGTGCACTTCTACTGCCTTGCTACAGATGGTGCCAAATAATTTAAAAATGTTGCACACCAGTGTCAAAAATTGCAAACACCTCTAATGGGTCCTGTTTCAGAATGCATTATCTACTTTAGATCTTCTAAAACCCAGGTGTTGTTTACCCCAGGGGAAACACATTTGACAAGGTGTGAATCTTCATGTCCACAAATGGTGTGTCTGTTTCAGATTTCCACAGCTGATAAAGAAACTGAGAGTTTATCTCCTCTCTTATCTTTGGGCTTCACTGACTGCAGCCGTAACTGTGAAAAAACACTATTCTTTTTACTCATTCAGGACTTATTTAACCTTTTAGTTTATGGAACCTCTCGGTGGACCTGGGTTGTGTTAGGTCTTCATTTGAGGTACATCGGTGTTGAATTTAAAAAAATTCATATGATAGAATTGTTGATGTGTCTGACTTTAAAAAGTTTGACTTTTAAAGTGTGTTGAAAACAGGAAGAGAGAAATAATCTTAGTGTCTTTGGTTTTGATGTCACACGTGAGAAGTCTGGCGTATGATGTTTTGCTGCGGTGTAGAAAGACAGTGTTTATTTAGGCAGTGTGCATGTGAAACTTCACGCCCGCGCCAGTGCGCTATCAGGTGTGAACTGTGCAAAGAATTCTGGGAACTGAGTCTCTCAATCTCTTTCAGGTGGAAAATGAGTACGGAAGCTACTTCGCATGTGATTACAACTATCTGCGTCACCTCGCCCAGGTTTTTCGTTCTCACTTGGGACAGGAGGTGGTGCTGTTCACCACAGATGGTGCAGGGGCAGGGTACTTGCGATGTGGTGCTTTGCAGGGCCTCTACGCCACCGTCGACTTTGGGCCAGGTTTGTTAACAAATCACACACAAAATTCTGCTTTGGCAGCCTTTCCCAATGTAGAATGTGACCTGATTTTAAATTAGCGTAATTTAACGATTAACTGACTAATTAAAAAAAAAAAAAAAAAAAAAAACTGACTGAGTGTGACTCTCACAGGGAGCTGGATTAAATGAGAAAGTGATGGATTAGCAGAGAGGTATAATAACACAAAGGTCTTGGGTTTCACTGGTTTTTGGTCTGTGGGCTTTTTTATGTATACAGTATGTATGTATATGCCATAATGTTTTGGAGAAATACATATTTTTCTTTGTGTCTCTGTACTTTACGTTTAGGTTTCACCATGTCGAAATTACAGCACTTTTAATACAAATCCAATCCCCATTATATGGCACCATATTGTTTAGGGCAAATGGCTGCTTAGTCTGATGTATTCAGTCTCTTCCCTTGGTACAAGACAGCTTTGGACATAAGCACCAGAGTTGTACTAAGAAAAGTATGTGAAAGTGACTGTGAAGCTGTGAAATAAGAAGGGAAACTGTCAGAGACAGGGCAAACTGTAGGCTTACCAAAAGCAACTACCTGAATCATTAAAAAAAAGACTGCACTGGTGAACTCAATAAAATGTGCTGTAATTTCTATGTGATGAGACCAAAATATATAAATATCCCCCTTGATAAAATATATCAATCCATACTTTAACCATACATTGTTTGATTGCAAGTCTAAGATTGTGGTGTACTGAGACAAATGAAGAAAAAATGTGTCTTTGTCCCAAATGTTATGGTGTATATGTAGTATGTACTTGCTTTTATGTCTTGTATTTTTTTGACAAAGACTGTATACGTATTCACACATCTAATAGATAAAATCAGTTGTGTAGGAATAGAGCGCAGGAATAAATGGTCTAACACTTCATACTAGAAATAGGTCACATGTTTATTAACTCGGTTTTTTTTTTTTTTTTAACAAACGCTTCCTTTACGTCTGGGTTTCTGACTGATTAGATTATCATGAACGCGTGTGGTCTATCATTCATACTGTACACGTCAGTCATTCACTGAGGTAGCTTGTTTGAGAGTCATCATTAGCAGTTTCATAGTAAAACCTGCAGCAATGTGTCCATTCAGTTTTACAGTGAGTATGAGATTTTACGTTTCATCTTGCAAATCTATCTTATCTGTCATTGTGCAAGAGTCAATATGAATGCATCAGAATGTGTGTTTTTGCAGGACTCTGATGTGTGTGTGTGTGTGTGTGTGTGTGTGTGTGTGTGTGTGTGTGTGTGTGTGTGTGTGTGTGTGTGTGTGTGTGTTTTGCAGGAGGGAATGTATCTGCTGCTTTTGCTGCTCAGAGGAAAGCAGAACCTCACGGCCCCCTGGTAAGAGCAGATCTGTATTAGTGCAGAGTTTATTTGTGTGGTTAGATACACCAGTGTGTGTAAAACTACTCCACAGACAACATGTTTTCTATTTGTTTAAACACAGACTGAACAAAATCATATCATACCGTTAAGTAGCACTGATATTTTAGTGTGGTAACTGTCCTCAGCCCTAGTCCTCAAGTGTAGCTGTGTATGCTGTGTCATTCCTGTGTCATTCCAGTCAATCTCCTTAATTCATTAAGGTTGTTAAAAACATGTTGTGTCCATGATTTTGTGCTCGAACTGATTTTAAATCACAGTTCAGTTGTGGCTTGCTGCCATTTTCTTTGTCTAACACTTAATTTAACACAAATAGTTAAGTCTCGATTACCAAGTATGTTTGCTTTTTAGTACATTAAATTAGTACTGATTTTGGCTGTCAGTATCAGTTGAGCAAAAAAGGAACCTGTTTCCTGTAAAAGAATAAAATGGCAAAGCACATTACAAAAAATAAAAGTATTACTTTTCTTACAACAGGTCCGACTGATTAGAAAGCATTCAATGAATATTGATGGCATAGATGGCATATTTGGTAAATAGTCCTTCATTAGGAAGCATCTAAATTATAATAAATAACAGCTCTTTATACCTCAGGGATTCAAGTAAGGTTTGGGCAAAATGCAATGAATGTGGGAGGGGTACTCCTGGACTAGGGTTGAGAACCACTGCATTATGGGATACAAATAATTTTTGAATCCCTAACAACTGGCCTCAATTGAATTTCAGTTGTGCATACTCTCCCTGACAGGCCTTGTAAGATAATTTCAAAAATGAATTTACATTTTTACATTAACTTTAGGGGGTAGTAACAGTTTTTGTTTTGAACAGCAGTCATGGTATATTGGATATTTGCATAACTTGGAATGATTTTAAAGGGTTTTAAAAGCTTTTAGAATCATTATAACAATTTGTTTTAATTTCATTTTGTTTGGAGTTTGAGTTAATGTAGCTTGTACTGCTCAGTAAAATACGCGCAGGTCTAAAAGTCCCTTCAGAAAATATTTCCCCCCATTTTAATGTCAGAATGCTTTCTACGAATCCCTTTTCCTCTCAGTGGCATATTAGATTGTGAAATGATTCATACAGTAGTCTGCCTGTTTAAACAGTCATTTATGTAAAACATTCATTACCCTTGCTGAAGCATAAGTGAGCTCTCAGACACAAAAAGAAACACTGTAGGAGTGGATGTTTGATCTACACTTTCACTGTACACAGTCACTGTATCATGGGTATGCATGTAACTTAGAAATAGAAATATGTCTGTTTCAATATTTTGCAACATACATGCATAAGTGATGTATGTGTGTGTGTGTGTGTGTGTGTGTGTGTGTGTGTGTGTGTGTTGAGAGAGAGAGTGTGTATGTGCATGTCTGGGTGTGTCTGTGCGTACATGTGTGTGTGAGAGAGAGAGAGAGCATGCACGCATGCATGCATACACTCTGCGCGTTTGTGTGCACTAGCTCATTCTTTTCCCTGTGGCAGGTGAATTCTGAGTTCTATACTGGCTGGCTTGACCACTGGGGGGAGCACCATTCAACAGTCTCCTCAGCGATTGTGGCCAAGTCTCTAAATGAAATCCTGGCCATGGGCGCAAACGTTAACTTGTAAGTGTACCTCATTCAGACAGTGTCTAACTGCAGAGACCCCATTTTGTTATTCTGTGAGCATAGAGGCCTCATTCAGTCAAAGAGGATTCCCAAAGTCTTAAAACACTCTATAGCATTACAACAGTAACATTTTTATATTTGTATTCATATCTGCAGCGTGATGTCTGGTCATTTCATGTAACCGTTCTTGTATGCTCATCAGGTGTATAGTGTTGATCATATTTGACCTATAAATTACACTATTTCCATCTTAGTATAAATGCTACTTATAGTAAATGTTTTTAAAGAATCAAACAAAATGTATGGTGTGCAGTTTTTTAATGAAGTACAGGGTTTCCCCATGTGTAATTGATCTTGTCTGTCATAGTCTTTCTGGTGGAGAGGTCTACATTAAACTGCAGTTTACAGAAGTAAAAATTCAGGGAAATTTAAGTTTAACTTAGAATTTAAGTCAGAATCCTTACAGACTTCAGGTTAAAATGGTGTATTTTTGTCATGGATCTGTCCATGAAAATCTCCGATTACTTGCACAATACTGGAGACCAGTGCTTGCCCACTGAATAGTTCAGTTTTGTATTTTTTAGGTATATGTTTATTGGAGGAACAAACTTTGGATACTGGAATGGTGGGTGAGACTGCATGCCAAAAAAACTGCTTTTGTTTTCCTTCCTGTCCTTTTCCTCTGCCGCTTTAACACATAATCTTCATTCGCGGGTTACAGAGTTACAGTCAGCTGGGACACCTGAGTATGTTAACACTTCCTCTGAGTCTTTCAGTTCATTAGTAAGTATTTATCCTGCCAGCAGGGGGCGATGATGATTTTAAAATGCCATGTGCTTTACATACAAGTTTGACTCCATTCTGTTCATGAAAACATTTTGAATAGTGTATTCAGTGTTCTTCACCACATTATAACCAAAGTGTTGCATCCCTGGAAAGAAAGTGAAAGATGTTTAAAAAAAAAAATTATGAGGACTGTTCATGACTGCAAGTCTTAGAGGAGAAGAGAGGGCACAGACCAGTATGAGTCAAAAGGCATTGGAAATTTTTATTTTATTTTCGAGACCATTGGGTCCATCAGGTACAAAACAGACGCCATTATAGTCACACTCCAGATGTGATTTCATCTCAGTTTTCTCTTTCACACTTTCTTTTCATGTGTTACTTCCTCCATAAGAATTGCTACACAGTATTAAGTATCATTTACATACAGACAAAATAATGAGTTAAAATGGGTATGATGGCCTCTTCCCATTATAAATATGTTCTTATGATCTTATTATTTACCTTGGAGTTCATTTTGAGGCCTCAAGGTTAATTGTCAAGTGGGATCAAGGTGTTTCTCTCTGTCCACAGGAGCCAATTCCCCCTATGCCCCCCAGCCTACCAGCTATGACTACGACGCCCCTCTCAGCGAGGCAGGGGACCTCACCGACAAGTACTTCGCCATCCGTGATGTCATCAGAATGGTGAAGGACCTATCCTCACTGGCCTTTTTGCGCTACTTATGAAAGCATCTTATTTCAGCTGCTTTGATTGTAAACAATGTTTGAAAGATAATATTCCTGTTTCAAGTGGTCCCCCTATTTTCTGCCCAAGAAGAGGGACCTGTTTTGTCTCAAGTGTGATGAGTATTTTAATTCATGCGTGTTTTAATTCATGCCCGTTGTTGTTTCTTCAACAGTACAATAAAATTCCTGAGGGACCAGTTCCCCCATCGACACCAAAATATGCTTATGGAGCGGTGAAGATGACCAAGGTTAGTTTCCTTTTCGCAATTCACTTTTTCAAGTGAATTTCCCGATCAATAATCAACAATAGCTCTGTTGTTGTTTCCGTGTAAATGCCGCTTTGCGGTGAACCAAAGATCCTCTCTGTTTGCAGTCAGTATGCACCAGTATGATTGAGCAGGTTTCATCAGAAATTGGACATATTTTACATATTTTACACCTGTCCTAAACATTAAGTAGATGTGACCCTCAGAGAATAAGAGAGGACAAAGCATCCTTTGCTTCTGCTACTTGACCTGGCAAGCAGTTCCAAGTATTTGAATATAACCTGAAGAACCAGCCCTGAGACCCAGTGTCAAGATTACAGCTAGATGACTGGTTGCACGTATTCTTGTTTAACATAATCTCCCCTAAACAAATGGTCCTGCAAACTAGCTGGTCATGGAGAAAGGAATGAGTCACCCCTATCATTTTGATTCAGAAGCTAATGAGGTAACCTTTGTTATGGCTGAAGTTCAGAAACCACAGATGTTATCAGGTGATGCTGAAGAAGAGGTCAGTCTTTCCACCTGTTCGATCTGAGAACATCCTGTTAGTGCTGAATGTCACTCTGCCGACACTCGTGGCCCACAGTGTAAATCACAGCCCACATAAGTTTGCTTGTGTTTTACAGCAACGTTAAAATATGAAAGTTGGAGAAGTATTAGATATATTAATGATTGACAGGTAAGTCTTATGTGTGTGGGTGATGTGGGGCACATGAAAGCATAGACAGGGACTGTGCAGAGCAAACGCTTCCGGCCAACCTTATGTTTTATTTTTGGAATGAACATGAAGGTGTAGGTTTATGAAGATCATGTGGTTTTCCTTGCAGTGACATTAAGCTCGCAGGCAATAGCAAAAATAACAGCACACTTTTTTAAAGCCGTTTTGAATTAAAACTTCACATCAAGTGAACCATCTCACTTAAGGTTTCACTGTTCTTAATTTTAAGTATATTCTTGTCTTTGTATTGCAGTTCTTGTCATTGAATCTACCGCTTATTGTGTTTGAATTCCTCGGATAGCTTCATCTTTGTAATTCTCCTTCGTCCAGCATGGCTTGAGAACTGAGAAATCTCCTGTGTGCCTGTGTCCCCCTCCCAGCTCCAGACTGTGTCTGAGGCAGCTGACGTGCTGTCCTTCTCTGGACCTGTCAAAAGCCCCTATCCCCTGAGCTTCTCTGAGATGAACCAGGTATGTGCCAGAAAGGCCAATGGGGCTATTAACACCTTTACTCACTATTTATTGAATAAAGGTCACTCTTCACTAGTGATTCTGTGGACTTCTTACACATGTAATTTGTAAGCCCAAGTAAGGCCTTTGACCTCTTTTTATCTCTGTTCACTGCAGTAGATGGTTATACTTTGTAATAACCTCATTTTGTTTTTGTTTCTAAGTACTTTGGTTTCCTGCTGTATCAAACCAAACTTCCTGTGGACTGTAGCACACCAACACCCCTGTCCTCCCCACTCAACGGGGTGCATGACCGTGCCTATGTTTCTATTAACGGGGTGAGCAGCGTTCCATTAACTTCAGCATGTTGTCAGTTTTGTATGAGGGTACAACATCATGGGGTGAGGGCAATCATATTTTTCGGGACCATTTCTCGGTGGTTAAATCGTGCATGGGTCTTCTCACAGGTTGCGAGTGGTATCCTTGAGAGGGATAAGGCCATCACCATTAACATTACTGGGAAGGCAGGCAGTCAGGTTGACATACTAGTGGAGAACATGGGTCGAGTCAACTATGGGAAGGACATCAATGACTTCAAGGTGAGGCATTACTGAAGTTCTGCATAACTGCGCTGAATGTGAAGAGTTGGTATGTGAACTTGGATACAGAGAAGTTCTTGGATACAAACAAGCGAATGATCTTCAGTGTTTTTTAGTGAGTGCGTGAGACTTTTTCACCTTTGCTTGTAGTTCGGGCAGTTGTATTTTTATGGTCTAATAATTCCTCAAAGGAAGATATAAATGCAATTGGAAACAATATAGAGGTATGAAAATATTTGATTGGGTGTGAGTGTGAAAATTATTAATAGGATGGTTATGTTTTGCAATCAGACAGTTAAAGGGCCAGGTGAAATATATCAGTGACAGGGTGAGTCAGGTAAGTCAGTAAGTCACAATCCTTCAAGCACCAATTATTCAGTCACATTTATATAATCCTGCAACTCTTTATATACAAATTCTGAGTGAATTCAATATCACATCTTCGTGGAAGCAGCCAAGCTCCACAGGTACACCTGAATATTTACACAATTAATCTGAAAAAAGTTTTGTTTAAGGGAAGCCAGCTCTATGTATGATTATATGTCTACTGCTCAGAAGTATGTTCTTCAGTTACTGCAGTAAGCTCTGGCAAGATAGCTATCAACCTGTGGGAACGCTTACACGGTCTATTGCCTCCGTAGGGTTTGGTGTCCAACCTGACCCTGGGATCAGATGTACTGAGGGACTGGGTGGTGTACAGCCTGGCCATTGATGAGGCCGTCAGCAAAGGCCTCCTCCAGGGAGCGCTATCCCAGAAGGCCGCTCCACCAGCCCAGCTTTCCACTCCGACCTTCTATGCCGGCAGCTTCAGCATTCCCAGCGGAATTCCAGCCCTGCCTCAGGACACCTACATCCAGTTTCCCGGCTGGGGGAAGGTAGGCTCCGGGTCAGGGAAAGGGGAAATGGGGTACAGCGGGGTTCAGTTCACTCAAGGCGTTTCTCACTCCTATTAGTATCCTCGCTAAACAACTGCATCTTGAGATCTTTGTGTTTGTCAGGCTGCATAAAAAGAAATTACATGGAACACTATTTAGGATTACAGTTTTTTAGACAGTTGATGTGTTCAGATTGGTTTTGCATAGTCTTATCAGTGTCGATTACCTGTGTACACAAAACACTTGATGTTCTGCTATCACTTTAAAGAGGATGTGGGCTTTAGATGGCCTAGATAATCCTTTTTGAACTACAGCATGTACTTTTGATTTTCTTTGCATTAAAGAGTCAGTGTGCAGGGTATATGTCCTGTTGCAGTTTTGGTTTAAAAATGGTTCATGATACTGCTTCAACTGTGTGGCCTGTGATCCAACAAATGATGGCATCACTTGTGCTTATCTGGGGCTTGAAAGCAATTGTACCGATTAGATGTGTAGCTCTTTTTATTTTGTTCGCTAGCTAGAACCATTTGAGGTTACAGGCCAATTAACCGTGCAGCCCCCAACTTCCTTTCCCACTCTTGAAACCCCCTTGCTCTGCACAGGTTAAGCATGTTGATATCCTATACTTGATATTAACCTGTCTGTGAACATTCTGTCAATTCTGAACCAATCAGTATTGACAGAGAATAATAACAGGTAGCCATTAGTTGCAGGTAGTTGAAGCGTAAATACACCAGAACCAACGAGGTTGGAAAGGCAGAAAGGATAAGAGCATGAATTACTTGCAATAATTTGTGTTTATAAAATCCCTTAGATAATAATCTGATGAGTGAACACTGATTTTGTTATGAATTTATTTTTATATATTCTAATTTGCACAGCATAAAAAGTTTCATCTCTGGTTTTTGTCCTCCTACTCATGCTAAGAACTAAGACCATGCTGAGGAAAACAAATTCTTACAACCACTCAAGCAGTTGCATACAACCACAAAAAAAAAATCCCAAATCCTACCTGTGGGCCTAACCTGAACAGCAACCACTAGAGATCAAGATAAAATAAGCCTGTTTTTTTTTGGAAATTAACAAACACTGCTTTACCGACAACAGAATCTGATCATATATTTCTATTTTCTCCCTGTGGTAAGACCAGTGTTGTTAGCTAGTACCAGCTAGCTAGCCATACCTTTGTTTACAAATTATAATGTGATTTAACCCTCCAGTTTGTTAGCAACTAGTTTTGGAAGTTTTTAAATAGTTTTGCTCATTTCTGTCCACACAGTGTGTGTGTGTGTGTATGTGTGGGTGTGTGTGTAGTTTCTAAAATGTATTGTTCATCTGTTAGATGGATGAAGTGCAGCCCCTCTCTGAAATTCAGTGTCTATGCATGCTACAAGCACTGGAGATCAAGATAAGATAAGCCCATTTTTTGGAAATGAACATTGTTTTACCAACAACTCAATCTGATCATACATTTCTCACTTCCCCCTGTGGTAACACTGACAGCAAATGGTTATTTTTAGTGCTGCTTCTAGTGTTATAGATTGCAGGAGAAAGGTGTTGGTATGATTGCTCTGAAGAGCAAATGTAAAACATCCCCCCACTCTCTCTCAAGTCTTGCAGTACGCCAAAGTTACAAACTTGGGAGTACTGAATCAGTGTAACCATTTCCAATAACCATGAATGAACGGGCTCTGGAATCAATTCTTTTAAGATCGCGAACACATTGTAAGTCGTTTCTGTCAACTTGTTACATTTTGAGTTCTACTCTTTTAGTTTTTTTTGTTTTTGTAAAGAAGTACATTTGCAAAGTCAGTAAAAATTGTTCACAAAAGAGATTGAGAGCATGTTGGGCATCTGTATCAGTTAAAAGGAGCACAATCAACATACGTTTATGCAGCCCTCTCAGAGAGGGACTGGCTGTACAGGGCAGTGTTCTTGCTCACATATTCATTAACATTTGTCACGTTTATTGGAGTTTTACCTTATGTTATAATAATTCTGAGGGGCAATATCCTTGTGCAGTACACAAACAGAGATGGTTTGCACAGTTGTTGGACTTTTTGAATGCTTTAAGCTTTTGTTCTAAAGTAGCTAATTCCTTCTTTTTTTGTTTTTGGTGGCCTTACTTTGCAAGCTCAAGTACAAATAAATCAAGGTGTTTTTGGGGGGGATTTGCCCCCGAGTTTTCATGATAGGTTGTGCAGTTTTTTATGGTTTAACTGAAATGGTTGCACAAATTTGGCCAACATACTGAACAAGCAACCAAACAGATATTACACAGATGTAACATAAAATAAAAATGTACAAGTAGGTGCACTCTCTCTATCGGCATTAATGTCAAGCTCCCCTGCAATGGCAGAGAAGTTGGGTAAAAGGGTTTCTTTCTGAAGGTGATCTGCCGATGACATTGAACAACAAGCATTTTGCATAAAGGCCAAGACGTTAAGTCAGGAGAGTTGAATACCTGCTGTAGAAATCCCCTGGTAACTCTTGTAAAGGTCAGTGAAGGGGAGAAACTACGGAACTACCGTAAAGATAAGGGACCATCACCGAGAAACAAGGTCAACCTTTGCTTTAAACTAATGATGGAAACAAAGAAAATGATCCTCGCAGGTCATTGTGTATGAACCTGATATAATAATTGAACAGTGAGAACCTCTTACGGCCATCTGAGAAGGAGAACGAGCCACAGATGTCTGAAAGGGCCTGGATTATCTAAGCAAGGATGTTGTGAGCTGAAGTTCTTTTTTCAGTGTCACCACTACTGGGTATGCAAAGGATGAATTCATAAAAAATGTGTGTGCTGCATATTGTCCGGAACAGATGCTATGAAGATGTTATAAGCCCATGGGACCCAACCCCAGGGGACAGTGAGCAGATACAATGGCTCTTTAACATTTTACCTTTCAAAGGAAGTGAAATCTTACTAACACCCAGCTAACTGATCAGAGCTGCTTTGTGTTTTCTGTGTCCCAAGACTTCTCAGTTTCACCTGTGATCTGTAATATGTGATGTAAGACCACCATCTGTCCTGTTCTGTTCCAGGGCCAGGTGTGGATCAATGGCTTCAACTTGGGTCGGTACTGGCCCACGAGGGGGCCTCAGATGACCTTGTATGTGCCAGTCCACATCCTGAGCACGACCGCAGCCAACAACGTGACAGTGCTGGAGCTGGAGAGTGCACCCTGCGCCCAGGGGGGCTGCACAGTGGAGTTCACAAACACACCCATCCTGAACGCCACGGTCGCACACACTCCTGCCCACAAAAGGAGGCTCTTTAACAAAGCAGATCTGGCCTGAACACTACACAGCACTGCACAGCACTGAAAAACAACACCACTACAGCCCAGCAGCAACAACACAATACAGTAGTGCCAATAGCATTACTGCACAGCAGTGCCAACAGCAGTACAACTACAGCAACACAACATAGCAACACTCGTACACATCTACACCACTGCACAACAGCAACCCAGCACAACAATGCCAACAGCAACACAGCACAGCAACACCGGGACATAACAACAGCAGCACAGAACAACAATGACAACAGCAGTTCAACTACAGCAACACAGTACCGCTGCACAGCAAAAGCAGCACAGAACAACAACAGTGAAGAATACCACTGTATGTCTTCATATTTGCAGTTTTGACATTCTCAGTATAGTGCCTCTTCTGCGAGTAGCCGTGAAGTCTTGAAGGTATGATATGTTTTTCTATTATGGACAGTGCTACCTCACTGACCTGTGTACTCGTACACACCTATGATGTTTTAGAACATCTGAATCACTCAGGGATAGCATACGTAGAAAATGTATGTGTATTTACTGTCAAACTGCATCAATTTGAAGGGATTTTTAACTGCTTTGATTTTTAATTTGTATTTTGTTTGTGCAGTTTTTTTTGTCATTCCCAATTTCTGAGGAAATGATTAAAAAGAAAATAATCATATTGTGTTCCATGACACTATGAATAATGCTGTATGCATGATGTTTATGGGCTGTCAAACATTGAGAGTGGACTGTGTTTAACACCGCAGAGCTGGAAAGAAAGCCGTTTGCATTGGGATTGTGTATTGAGGATTGAGTTATATTATTTTCTTCTATCATTTAGCTTGAACCCCGTCATTTTATACCATAAACATAATCATAAAGCAAATGCTTTCTTGGAGGCATTTTCAAAGTTCGTAATGAATTACAGTGTTGAATTTTAATTTCAGATTTAAAATATTAACATAGCAGAAATGTCCTGTTTGATCAAATGTTTAGGGACATCCAGCACTCCTTCTACAACCAGATGAATGTATTTGCTTTTTTGTGATGAACATGTTTGTTGCACCTTATTTTAACTTTGCACTTATTGAAGGTGATCATACATTTTTCCATGGATTTTTAATGGTCTTTTTAACATGCATACTTTAAATGTATGTATTGTTTGTTGACAATTTTGGAGATGGAGTTTTTTTCAGACTTGAAATGCATTGTCAGGTACAGTCTGTAACAAACAGCTATTGTTGGCTGTCAGCTTTTCCACTCTGTTTGTTACTGGGTTTTGTACATATGGTCCTAATTGTAAATCATTACTTTCTGTCCTTTGTAATCATGAGTGGCGTTCATTGAAATAAATCATGTGTTTTGATTCATTGTATTTTCATATGATGGTTATATGTCTGTCCATACAGGCGTTATATTCATTTTTTTAAAAATTAATATAAAGAGTAATGTTAAATAATGTTACGGTAGCTTCAGGGAGTGATGAGGGGATAAATCATGAAAGGTTGCAAAAAAAACAGTTGTCTGTTTTACTGGAATTGACCTGTGTAATGACTACCCATTTTAAGTACTACTCCCACAAACAGTGGAAAATGCATGAAAATTCAGTCAATGAACCAGAGAGGCTGTTGATGGTTTGTTAGTTCCATGGAATGTTTTGGTGTTGGTTGGTCCTATGATCACTTATCAGAAGAAGGGGTGGGGATAGGGAGATATGACAAGCCTTTGCAGAGCTTTCCCAAATGAGAATTCCAATGTGTCCCTGGTACACAAGCTTTAAAAATTCAATTACTGTATGCTTATCTGCAATTATTCAATACTTCATTCTGGACGGTTACTTAACTGGTTCAAAGTAGTCAGATTCATTTGAATCTATTACTGGCATTCAGATATGAAAGGTATTTTAACTAAAAAAAAAAACAACTGTAGTTTATCTGAACCCTTTCCCCACATTTTGAGGTCTGGACCTGCACTTTCACAATCACTAACATGTAGTATAAATGTCAGTTGACACCACTTAACTCCATAGCACTGCTGTGGCAATGTGTTCTGAGTGTGTCCATGTTTGAAATTGGGTAAAATAGAAGGAAATTTACATGCACATTACAACAAAATAGCTGTTCAAGCTACAGCATCATGTTATCACAAGCACAAAATGCTCAGGAGTACTTGTTAAATAATAAAATTTTATTATAATTTCAAGAGAATGCCAAGGAATGCTAAAAGACAAGACAAGTGCAAAATAAATACTATACCAGATCAATATACTTTTTTTCTTGAAATGTTTCTTTTAACATTTTTCCCTCTCACGTTTTACTTTTGCATCCAAACTGAATTGTTGCTGATCTTGCAATAACTTGTCAGATTTAAAGACAAACAGACATAACAGTGCAGAGCTGGTGTACACTGATGGGAAAGTGCACATTGTATTGCATTACTGAAATGGTGTAAATTGAATAGTTACACAGAATTGGTATAAATTGCATGGCAGTGAAAAGCTAGAGCAGATTGTAAGAGAGTGTCGAGCTGGTATAGGTTATATGGTAGTGTAGAGCTGGTGTAGACAATATGACAGTATAGACCTGGTGCAGATTGTATGACAGTATATATTGAATTGTAGGGCTGTGTGGTTTATATTTTAGAGACACAGGATTGCAAATTGGTATACACAGCACAGAGCAGTTTACATGCCCGTAGATCGCTCCTCTACAGTTGAGTTTTGGGAGTGTGACTGCCCCATTGATGAGGTCAACTGTCTTTTTACAAACTGGCATCCCATACAGGGTACTTTGCCCATGATTTTCAGGAGGTGCTTGCGGAACTTACGCCCCACAAAGACATAGATGATGGGGTTGAGGCAGCTGTGGGAGTACGCCAGTGCCTCGGTTATCTGCAGACCCAAAAAGATGGCCTTGCTGAATGAGCAACCAACGATGACCTGCAACTGCTCCAGCAGCTGAACGAAAGACATGATGTTGAATGGCATCCAGCAGCAGAAGAACACCACTACCACCAGGACCACAAGCCTAATGGTCTGCCTCTGGTTGAATCTGCAGCTCAGTAGTCTTTTAAGGATCATGGAGTAGCAGAATCCTATCATAACCAGTGGTACCAGCATCCCTAGAATATTCAGCTTGACCAGACGAAATATTTTCAACCATGTGTTGTCTCCACTGTAGTCTAACTTGCACTGCCACTTGGAGTCGTTTTCTTTAACAGAAATAAACAACACCTCAGGAAACAAAGCGCAAAAGCTGATGATCCAAATGACACCGCTGGCCATGGCTCCATAGGTCCACGTTCTGCCCTTCAGGGCGTACACGGCATGGACTATCGCCAGGTATCTGTCGATGCTCATCAGCAGGATGAAGAAGATGCCACTGTAGAAGCCCATGTGGTAGATGCCGAGGACAATCTTACACATTGCAGTCCTGAACACCCACTGGTCCCTGGAGTGCTGGGCCAGGAAGGGGAGGCAACCGAGCAGGAGCAGGTCTGCAGCAGCCAGGTTTAACAGACACACGTCTGTCATGCTCCTCGTCTTAATGGCCTTCAGCACCACCCAGAACACCAGGCCGTTTCCCACTATGCCCACAATGAACAATAGGGAGTAGACCGCTGGGAGAAATAGGGCACCTTGATTGTCAAACTCACAGATCCCTGAGTCACCTGTGTCATTGTCTCCACTTCCATAGTAATAGTCTTCAATAGAGCTATAAACAAATGTTATGAGATGAGCATTACAATTGGACCATTACATATCTTTCTTCAAGACAGGGAAATTTAATTATGAGTACGGAAATCACTCAAAGTGAAACAGTCACAATGTCTAGCATGTCTAACGGCCACAAAAGTTCACAGTGATACTTCACCTACACAATGTTCTCAGATCGATCCTGTTTAAAAATCGCTATTCTAAACCACAATATTAAAATAACTGTTGATACAGCATTCCTGAAACTACAGAATTTTTTAAATATTAAAAATGAATTCATAAAATTTAAATGTAACCAAAATCACTCAATAAAACCCCAACACTTTATTAACAAGTTTGTTTGGAGCAAATAATAAATCAGATATACTTTATATTATATTCCAGTTGTTGAATCTAGCTCTCTGACCACCGTTCCACATTGCTGTTTTCAGTACTGATATACTCAATGCATACCAACCCTTAGTCTGAAGTTTCAAACTTTGACCACTGGTCTGCACAACCATTTAGACCATTGGACCACTATACCCAATACAATGCAACTCTCAAAACCAGAGTTCAGTGTTTTGACCACTGTACAACATCTGGAGCTGCAGGTTAGAAGATGGGCTAGTTATTTCTCATTACCTGACAAGCCGCCTCCAGCATAATTAGGTATCCACTAGTGGGAAATTTCAAATTAGGTATCAACTAGTGGGAAATTTCAAAATAGACAGTAGTCTGACATAGCATATAAAATCAGTTGAAAGTACTCACCTCTCCGTGTCATTGGCAAGCGATGAGGTGGTAAAGGATTGATATGAAGGAACCATTGTGGTGTACTGAGCAGGTACAGCAGTGGTGGGAACATATATATTACCTTTTTACTTGAGCGTGGTCACAAGGTTTGCAGGTTTTTTTTCTTCATTTCCTGTCACAAGCCGTTCGGTTTGCGGAGGACAGAGGAAAGTCTTAATCTTATTTTTTTCCATTCTTTCCACTGCTGTGCTTTTCAAAAATATTCATTCATTTATTGAAATATCAAACTTCTTGAATGTCAAACAAAATCTAAAAATCTAAGAGAGAGTAAAACATTTTTAAACAGAAAATAATGATCTCAACTTCTGAGTTATGACTAAAAAACAAATTGGTTTTAAGATAGTATAAATGTTTACAAATTCCAATTCATTTTGGCATTTTCTTTTATATGAACGCATCTGCTAAAATACAACTGCAGTTTTATTTAAAATGCACACAGTCTACCATCAAAGGGTGTCCAAATTCACATTCTTTGATCACCAGTCCTGCAGACCCTCCCAATGGAGGATTAGGAATATCTATAGTTACAACCACTTATTGAAAGCAAACTTCACTTTATTAATTTTGGAGAAGCTAAGAAATCTGGAGGAACCACCACCATAAACCACTCGCTTCTTTTAAATATTTCAGCTGGCGCAAATGATCTGTTCATTGACTCTCATCATCTTTTGGCAGTTTTGATGTGCATAGTTTAATTTAGACATAGCTAGCTAGCCAGCAAATGTTACTAAAGTAGCTTCCTTAAAAGTTAAGAAGCTAACTTTGCAGCTTGGATCTGGAAACACAAAAATAAGACAAAAACGCTATTCATCTATTTGTTCTTTGCCCAAATTGCTTCGGTGAAATATTCAGCTATATAAATGGTGTGTGTTAATGTAAACTGTGTAAGCCCCTTTGGAAAAGTGTATCTGGTTGAATGTCTTGGGACTGGTGTAAATGCCGTACGACATGGGCTTGCCCAGGCCTATACCAAAAGAAAACTTCAGAGAAGATATTCACTGAAAATGTTTTTTAGTATGAGGCTAGACTTAATCCATGTCCACAAAACTGGCCATTAATATAATGCATTTCCTCCTCCAATTCCCTGGACTGGAGGTGATGAGTGGGAACGGCACTGACACAGAAAAACAGTGGCAGAAGGAACAGGAAATCCTCATGAACTCAATCAGCAATATAAACAAACAAACAAAGCAACTGTAACTATGGATACCTTAGTTAATCTAGTTAATATCTGTCCATCTGATCTCAGCAGTGTTTAAGTGATGCGATGGAAGTTCCAATCAGCGACTCGCTAAATGAGAGTTTACGGATCTGCGAAAGGTCCATGCACGGACAGATTATTAATGGAACAGAACTGAAAACACCCACAAGATTCTACCTTATTTAATGACACTCTCTGATTCAGACTCTGTGGAAATGTTAGTGAATCCACCCGGACAAACACACAGCAGTAGAACATGGCACATAGCCAGCATATTTCTTCTAGCTTCATGGAGACACTCCTTCACACTTACACCCACATACCATAATCACTAACCCACTGCTCCAACATAGTCCCACAGTAAAGTCTACTTTTAGTCAAAATAGGCCTCTCTGTGGCTGATACGTACATTCACGGTGTAGCACCTATGACCGCATACTCACTCCCTTTGATTAGAAGAAGAAGAACCTGATCATTTTCTGCTGTCAACCAGTACAAGTACCCTGCAGCTGACAGCATCACCTGTCACAGTCCACATCACCACCACCACATACTGCCCACCTCTCTCTCTCACTGTGGGGTGCACTCATGGATTCACCCATTTCCACCATGGGAGGCTCTACTGCCAGACTGTCTCTCCATGCCACACTCACAAAAATCTCATGATTAAACTTTTCCCCTCTTGCATGAACAAAACAAAACCACACCTCCAGCATACAATGTAAAAATTACTCCAGGGCTACAAACAAACAATACATACATACATACACAGGGTTGGGTACTAAAGGATTACATGTAATCAGGATTACGTAATCAGATTACAAAAATAAGTAACTGTAATCAGCCCAGATTACATTTGAAAAAATGTGCAATTACATTACAGTTCCATTGCCAAGGATTACTTGATTACACTTTTTATTACGTCTTTAAAGCATGACAATTTTAAAATCATGAAACTTTCTTCATGACAACCAATGCTATTAACTCATGAAAAACGCATCTGACATACGGGGTTTCTTAGACAAGTTTCTTGGAACGGTGCTGGGTGAAGATGGAAGGTTCAAGCAGCAGCAGTCCCTCTAAAACAGCTTTCCATTTCTGGCACTATCGTCATCACTTCGACTTAAAATATGTGCAGCACAAGAACGCCTATGTCCAGTGCAATTTGTGCAAGCCAAAGAAGACCTTGAACTCAAATCTGAAGAAACACTTCGAGGTAAATTTCTTTCTCAGTTAGCCTAGCATAACTAACGTCAACCAGCTAATGTTACCGTTACAGAAAATTGTGGTATGTGTTTAGCTTGGGCTGTGCGATATTACGATATATTGTCGTGTGACGATAGAAGAACTTACATCGTTTCATATTATGCTCTCTTGTTTAATTCGTTGTGTCGTTGTGAACGTGACACAGAATGGGGTAAATCTGAACAGGAGAAGGACTCTAACTAGCTAAGACAAAATGAGGAGCTCGAACCTAAAAGCTACCTCTGGGCTACTCCTTTCGCAAGGAAGCACCATCTATAGCAAGAATCATGTCAAACAGTACAGAGTCTACAGATGAGAGCCACAAAAGGACAGTCGAGTGCACAAAAACACACCCTGGACTCAGACGTTGCAAGACGCTTTTGCCCGAGGCACACTTACATATACAGGTATATGTAAGGTATAGCAAAGCTATATCGAAGACTGTAATGCACCTGTACTTACTACTTAGCCAAGGACCAGTACACATACAGTACTGTATTTCAGCTAATGAAACTGGCAAGGTGATTTATGGGTGAAGTAGGTCAATAGTGTACAATATTACATAATATAGTAATAAATCGGAAGTTATGTTCAGCATACCTGTATCAGTATTTTGTTACATGCTTAATTGAAAATTTGCGAAAAGGTTCTCATTAAAAAGAGAAAAATAATCAAATATGAGTAAGTATTTTTTGATACTTTTGATAAGTATATAAATTTCAAAATGTAATAAAAAGTAGGCTTTCCCATGTGGTAATTTTATGTAAACTATTTATTCATTTAATTTACTGAAAATGTGCTATATCGTGATATTCATTGTTATCGGGATAAGAAATGGCCTCTATCGGGATATGAGATTTTGGTCATATCGCACAGCCCTAGCTTTAGCTTAGGTATGGAATTTTCTTTTTTCCATTTTCACCGCAGAGCTCAACATCTCATTGTGTCTGCCACAGTAATATGGTTGATATTGGTAGCAATGGCTTCACTCATTAGTTAACATACAATACTGAGCAAATTACGGATATTGGATCTCGAAAATATAGATCTTGCCATACATAACCCAATATGATTGTATGAAGTCGGAGCACTCCTGATGCTAGCTGTAGTCTACTGTACTGTGTGGAATTTTCAGTTATTTTCCTCTATAAATTCAATGTTGATCACTCATTTCCACTGTAGTTAGCTAGCTAGCTAAACCGACAAGTTGATTTTGTCAAATTTTTGTGGCTGTGTCCGTTTTTGTAGTATAGGGTGCAATATTTTCAATTTTTGATTGAAGTAATCCTAAAGTAATCAAAAAGTATTCAGATTAGATTACATTTATTTTGTAATCCAATGGATTACATTACTAATTTGCCATGTAAAATTACCAAAAATTGCCATGTAATTTGTAATCAGTAACTGACTACATTTCAAAGTAATCTGACCCAACCCTGTACATACTTACATACACACATACATACATACATAAAATGACAAGAAGAACCTGCTCACACTCATTCCTGGGTGTTTTTCTTTCCCTAAACCTACCTGTCAGATCACTTATCCTCCCACACCAAATTTGTACTTCCAGGCAATATCCAAAAACGATTATTCAATAATTTATTTCATTCCATGTCTTTGCGCTCCAATTCCCCTGCACACAATACATCCATTTTAGCCCATGACAATCACTTTCCAAGGGAGGACTGAGCCATACTCAACTTGTGTACTGTATAATATACCTTAATCCAGGGGACATTTGTATCCAGTCTTTGGATATAGACTTAATTTAACATAATTTAACACTGTTATGTGTGTGTGTGTGTGTGTGTGTGTGTGTGTGTGTGTGTGTGTGTGTGTGTGTGTGTGTGTGTGTGTGTGTGTGTGTGTGTGTGTGTGTTTTAAATCAGATTGGGGCGTCTTTTAGGATGACAGGAAATGATAATAAAAAGTCTGTGAGAACATATGGGGGCAGATAAGGGACAAATCCAGTTGACGCACTAGCTGTCAGTGGGGCGACTCACCCTCTTATCTCCTCCAATTGATTGAGCTCTTCCGCTCAGCCTACGACTTGTATCAGTTTGATCCAGCACCCTAGCTTCACAGCTCAGAGGTGTTGCACATAGGAACTAAACAGCTGGCTGCACATTTAAGAGAGCATATGGGCTAGTGTGCAGCGTTGCAAATTAAATAGCAGGATATTATATCAGAATATTTGTATTCATTTGTCCCTTATTAAATAATGTGCCCCTCTCAAGTTTAACATTTAATGTAGCAAACTTTTGAATGATGAGATGGTGTTATTTTGAACATTTACACTCCTAAATCATAAAATCAGTTGAGTATTAAAATGTCACTATGTGAACACTTTGAAGTGTTCTGGTACTCAACTGAGGCTGGCCATATGCTAAAAATGAATGACTCAATCTGACAGATCCACCTTGTGGACATATTTAGTACTGCACTTTCTAATTCATACCACATACCATTTATTGTTCAGTAACTAATACAGTCCAACCCTTACTTCTGCAGTGTGCAGAATGGTATTTTGAAGCAAGGCAAGAAAGCAGTGCACAGGCATATTCTGAGACCGTCCACACTTCTCATTGATTTCCTGTTCTCTCTAACTTTTGGCAGAACTAAATTTGAAGTTTCACTTCTGCAAAGTCTGCCACGTTTAATATAAAAAAACTTTAAGGCAGCTTCTAATAAAAATGGCAAATGCTCAGCCACATATTCTTTAAGTATGGTCAGATAAAATATACATCTACTGCATGTTGCCAATACAGACTGTCATTGTAATACAACAGTGTTGGACCAGTTCTCTCCAGAAATCTTTTCGCTTTTGCAATAAAATATATTAACTTCAGAAAGTCTTCTTATTTTGAACTCTGGGAAACAGTCTGTTGGACTGTTTCTGTTGGATCATTGAAGCCATGTATGCAGGTTGTTCTTGATGAAAGTTCACTCTCCTTAACTTTTTAAATCTTACTTATACGTACATTTCAAAATAAAGAAATAAATGTTCTCTTCTGTAATGCACTAAGTGACAATTTCACTATAAAATGGTAAACAAAGTTAAGTTTCAGCTTTTTTATTGAGACACAGGCTAAATTAACAATAAAAGATACATTACAAGTTCCCTATCTGAGAAGAATGACAGAGTAGGTGATAAACCTTTTTCCCACTGGGGATGAAAATCATTGGGTATGAGTGGAGATGACAAAACCAGACAGGGAAATCCCCCGCCCCCTTCCACAAAAGCACAATTTTTTGGGCCTCCAAAACAGTAACTTCACAGTGCATGCTTTATCTCATCACTTCTGTTCAGGGAATGAACTTTCATTATCAAATATACCAAGAAATCTCTTAAGTTTAATCTATAGGAACAGTTATCACAGTACTGTAGATGAAAACAAATACACAAGTCATTTTCTTATAACTGCAATATTTATGATGACAGTGAGAATAATACATTTGAATGTTGCTTTTTAAAGAAAAAAGTATTATTTTATACTTGTTGTAAATAAGGAAAATAACACAGTACAGTGGTGTGCACTGAGGCCCAAAGTACCAAATGTAGTTTGTGGGAAAAAGTCACAGTTGGCTACAAACTCACCAAAGAGGGTAAGCCAAATGGCCCCTCACTGATCACTTGTCTCTCCTGTAGAGCAAGTTTGGCACCTGTGGTATACCTGTGTGAGCGCTGCAGCCTTCAAGCACAGTACCGCAACTCGATTGCAAAGTAAAGCAACCTGCATGCATTTTGCAGTCATGATGAGCGTGCTAGCGTGTAACAAAGTATGTTTCAATTTTGGAGCAGATCTATGATCTTAACTAAGAATTACAAACTGGGAGTGAATCGGGGAAAAAAATAAAAACTATAGTTTTGCATCCACACTGACCTTTTTTTTGTTAAAATATGATTTTTTTCTTGTAAGATGTTTTAAATAAAGGGTTCAAGATATAAGGAATTTTAATGATTTTACATTTGGACCACAATACAGAACCCCTAGACATATCAACCCACTTGCCATTCACTTAAGCTGGTTAAGGACATTAATGAAATTCACCTGCTTCTATACAATATTAACACATTGTTCAGTCATCCTAGCAGGAATCTTCCTGTCTTAATATTCTAAACCTTCATAAACTAATGTAACAAGAGACTGAATAAGATTCATTATATTCTGAGCCACAAGATTTAGTTTGGTATTTGGAGACTAGAGACATGTTGCTACCACCCAAAATCAGCATTTGATTAATTTTGAAGTGATATCAGTATACATGCTGCATGACACTGGTTTTCACGAGAGAGATTGAAAACAGTTGGTGCATTCATTTTACAACGCTATTTTGAACAGTTCTAAAGCTGTTTGCATCCTGACTATCTTTCTGAGAACAACCGAGCGTTAGTTTTGATACATATCATATTGCTTTATAGTATATTCCCCTCCTCTGCTATTATAATGAAAAACAGTTGACTACCTTCTGATTGTATTCATAATGTACACTGAAAGCTTTAAATGAGTAGATTGAAAGGGATCCTTGGGGTGTTGAAGTCCAGACATGACGCAGTGCTGGGTACTGCAAAGTGTGGATAATAATGAGTCTAAATGGCCATAATACCTTGCTCATGTCATTAAGTAGACTGTACATATATATGTGTTGTAGGTAAAGGCCCCTGTGACTCATCCTAACATTTTAGATGCATCCAGTATTTTTATAATCATGTTGAAATACGATTCATGGGTGAAAGTCTATGATTATTTTGGCCATATAAGTCAATTTTCTGACATAAAACGATTTAAGTTATTGCATAAATTATACATGTGGCTTTTGAGTGCACTTTATTTATTTACATTTCCAACTATCAGACTTGTTATGGCATTAGCGATTACTGAGTTTTGCTGTTGATCCTTAAGTACATTTGAAAGTTGGTACTTGACTTATCGAGATATTAGAGATGAGAGCTGACTGCCTTTGGCTAAGGTCAGTAAAACTTGTTGTTCCTGTTGTTATTTCAGCTTTTATTTGAATTAGTAACAGTTATGTCAGCCATCTCCACTCTCCTGTCTACCTGTTGTAACCCCAGCACCAGCCAGAAGCAGATGGGCTCCCCCTCTGAGCCAGGTTCTGCTCAAGGTTTCTTCCTGTTCGTCAGGGTGTTTTTTTTTTTTTTTGCCACTGTTGCTCTGAGGGGGTTTCAGGCCAGGGATCGATTGTAAAGCTGCTTTGTGACAACTTGTTGTAAAAAGTGCTATACAAATAAAATTGAATTTAATTAAAAAGGGTAAGAATACTGAAACACAATACAGAACCCCAAGACATACCTACCCACAATGTAATATTTCTCAAATAATAAATGCTTTTTACAGAGAACCTTTTTTTTTTCGGACTGTGTAACTTTAACAGATACTGAAACGTAGTTATATGGAAATGAAAAAAAAATAGAATATTTTTTCACCTACAACTGGCATGGGTGCTCTGATAAACGCTACACTGACACCACAAGATTTGAGCGCAAAGATAACATTTTTACAAATTCAGGAAATTGTTGAGGCTAATGAGACCTTAAATTCTGAAGCTTCCTATCCTCCCTCTGAGACCCTGTCCGTTTTTTGAGATTTGGACCAAGCCAGCTCTGACTGCTGCGTAGCTCTGGCGAATGAGCGCAGGTATCACATGGTAGTGTTGGATGTCTCATTCTCAGACACTTTGCTGTGAATAACAGGATAATGGAAGTGTGCTGCACAGAATGGGATTCTGGACAGCACACGACTCAGGTACTTTCGGAACTTTTCTCCAACAAAAGCATAGATGATAGGATTCACGCAGCAGTGCGCCAGGGCGATCATCTCAGTCACGCTCATAGCCAAACTTGTCCATTCTGCAGCTTCGCATGAGTTTCCAATGTCCAGCTCCTGTAACGTGTTCAGGAAAATCACCACATTGTACGGAACCCAGCAGAGCATGAACACACCCACGATGGCAAAGACAAGCCTCATGGCACGATGCTTGTTTGAGTTCCGGCACCTTAGTAATACAACCAGGATTCTGCTGTAACAAAAGAGCATTATTGGCAGCGACACAAAGAGCACCATTCCATTTTCCCCAAAATTACGGAGCAATTTAAAAGTCTTTGACGATTCTCCGGGGTAAAACTGTTGGCAGCTTGTATCGCCATCATCATCAAAAACCTTGGTGAAGATGAAGTCTGGGAGCGCAATGCAAACAGACGTGATCCAGATGGCCACGCTTGCGATCACACCGTACCGCAAGGTCCTGGCCCGCATCGCGACTACAGCATGAACAATAGCCAAGTAGCGATCTACGCTCACAAGGCACACAAATGAAAGCCCGCTCGAGAAGCCCAGCCGGTAGATGCCCGCAGTGAATTTGCAGAGACCATCTCCCACTAGCCCCTGCTCCATGGCACGATATGTCCACATGGGCAGAGACAGCACCACCAGCAGATCAGAGATGGCCAGGTTTAGGAGGCAGATGTCTGTCAGGCTCTTCAGCTTTATGTATCGGACCAGGACCCACAGAACCATGCTGTTACCGATAAGACCAAGGAAGAAGATGGTCACAAGCAGTGCTGGCTTGAATCCAGTGCCAGGGTGAGGCTGGCATCAGTGCTGCAAGGATTTGAGTAGTCATAATTGAAGCTTGATTCATAACTGTAGACTGATTCTGTAGATGTATTAAAATCATAATTCATGGCATTCGGTGTGTCATTCATGCTGAAAGGGAGAAAAATAGGGACAGAAATTTAGAACTGTTAATCAGTAAATCCAAACCAAACCCCCTAAACAATATGAAATATAATAAAATGGACACAGTAATGAAATATTGAGTATAATAAAGACAACAAAGCTCATGAATTTGTGATTTAAAAAATGATTCTCTTGGAAGACTCGTCCAGTCTCACCAATGTTTTGCAACTTGGTTCGACAGCAGTTACTCTGGAGCAGGACGAGTCATCCAATATTTTGTATCTCTTGACAAATGATCATTGCTGACCCCAAACCACAGATACAAGCACACTGTGAACTCTGAAAGTGACAACAAAATAAGCCGATGTTGTGTATCTGAACCAAAACATTGCATAAATGACTACCATCTCTGTTTTCACCTTATTTTTAAGGTGCTCTCATTTTTAACTTATACACGATCAAACCAGCAGCAGGATTTCCTGTATACATACACCTTTAAAAGGCGAATAGACATACACCTTTTTTTGTACAAAATTTCAAGCAGATAAAGTATTGCCTTTGCAAGCAAAGCACTGTTTTCTTGCCATTTTTTATGATGTGCACCATGGCCAAACAGTTTCAGATCAAGTGCATCTCCAAATTAATCATGACAGTGTGCGACCCAGTATTTTCATTTAGGCGCATCTTGGACAAAGGGCTAGCTAAATCAACTGCTGAACAAGTGCAATATGATGCATGCATTCTATCACAAGCAGAAAATCTCAAACCTTTCCTTGTGTCCCATGTTATTTAATACAAAGTATTAACACTAAAATACATTTGCCTCTGTGTAAAGTATTATTAATTTTTGATGACTGTCCTGCATGAAGCCCCAGGGAATATGGTGATTCTACTGTGTATATTTCAGAGAAAGTAAAAGTTATTAGCAAAGAAAAGTGCTTGCTACAAGGGTAAAACGCTGAAGAAAGCTAGGGTCCTGTAAAGCAGTCAGCCAACAAGCAGAAGGCATTTGCTGTATTAAGAAACCCAGAAAAAAATGCAAACATTTTTTATTGTAGATGGCAAGAATCGGTACAGTGTGTTTTTTCTTTCTTTTTTTATTGAATCATGCCGCATAAAACGTAATCCAATGTACACCTGCAAGTACGTTATACAAGGTTATTGTTAAGGTTTATCATCAAAGAAAATGGATTCATTTCAGTTTAATGCTTACATTGCAGCACCTTTCCACAAGGCTAATTGGAATGTAGATTTTTGTTATTTATTCTTATAGCATCCTTTAGCTTGCTAGCTAATGGTTTGGTGCAAAACTGGATTTGTGGAACTGCTGATTTGGATCTTTAGGTTGTTAATTTTCCAATATGTGGCATTCTGTAGCAATATTGCAAAACATTTTCCTTTGTCTAATTATGCTTGTCTGTTGTAGTTTACCGTTTAAATCTGTGATCACAAACAATTTGATTTATATAATTTTAATTCACAAATCATCTCTCTGAGCAGTAGCATGCCCTAGGAGCAAAGTATAACTTTACATGACTATTCAGTTTCATTTCCTGTATCTGCTGTATGGGGAAAAATGTGTCATAAAACAAAGGGAATTAACCTAATTTGCATAGTTTCAAAAGGACTGAATGCTTGCCATTTACCAGGAGAGGGAGATGTTATGATTTTCGTCATCATTCTTTGCCATGACAAAACTTTCCACATAGTCATTCTGTGTAAGCTAGTGAACATTCTGGTGGTTTCATAGGGGTATATGGGGAATATTCACATGTTCCTTTGCCTGATATGATGTTTTGATACCTTATAACACGTGTTTACATGCCGAGTCTTGGAGACATTCTCATCCCAATATGTTTTTAAAATTTTTTTGTTATGTTTTTGTCTGCATTTCATTGGTGCTGTTTCAAGATTTTATGAAGTATGTAGGGTACTACATGAATAATGGTTTTTTAATTCATGATGATTTGTGATTGCCTTGTATTTCAATGGACAGCTGAACACTATGGAATCTTTAACAGTAGTTGTAGTGTTAATTACGATACGAGGATTTTAGCGGGACTGACGTGAATGGATCTTCTGACCAGTTTGTAGACCACTATAAAGGTGAAGTAATGGCACTGAGAAATACTTGTGTAATGTCCTTCTATGTCTCTGGTCTAATTGATAATATAACCACCCATGCAAATCTTCCATCTGAAGTTTGCTCATACTTTTACATTTTAAACATCTTTGTAATATATACTTCTGTAGTCTCTTTTGAGGATTGTTCTTGATTTTTGGTGATGCTGAAATTTTTTCTCTATTTACTATGTTAAAAAATCTAAATATAAGTTCCGGAGACTGTGATTAGTTGACAGCTACCAAAATTAAGTGTCATGAACTTGCCATAGCTAGACAAGTTGTCAAAAAGTATAAGATACATTGTCACAATTTTATCTGTGCCAGCGAAGTACTGAATATTATACATCCCGACTGAAAACAATTTCATATAGTTTGAAGGAAAAAAGTGTAAAAGCTGTCAACAAAGTATGAGTCGTTAAAACAATATCTCATTTTAGGGGTTATTGGAAATGTGCTTAATCATAGCATCTGTATACCCTTCGCATACCTGTAAACTTATACTTGCATATAAGTCACACAAGCAAAAATCTGAAGATTTTCTCAATTAAAAGCAAGTTTAAACTGTGTGTGTGTCCAATCCAGAACTAAATAATACTTGTCCTTTCTTTGAATACAAAATAGCCATTTTGTTTCTTAGTTTCCCAAAAATTTGTGACAAAAAGATGGGGACCCAATTTTAATGTTGGGTATGAAAAAGTAATTTTATCTCAATGTATTGTGAGCTCAATCGTTGAAAAAACCAAACTTGAAAAAAAATGTAAAAAAATATCTGATAAATTAACCACTGGTACATTTTAAATGGATGATTTCAATTGTTAAAGGATCACAAAAGAAATCTTACTTCATCCCATTCATCATTTTGCCAAATTTTAATTATTTTAAGTTCAAGCTTTAACTAGGCATGTCATATAAACCCAAAAATATCACATCTACTCCTCAACCAACCTCCATGCTCTGAGCCCACCATTATCACAGACATTAGTAACCTCTGCAACACACTCACCTCGTCAATGTCTAGACCTCCTCTGCTTCTAGTGGGAGACCCCTCCCACTCAGTGAAACCCCTCAAACCGCCTGTATCCCTCTAAAGCATGTTAGTGGTATACATAATCTGACAGACCAACTTACCTCATTCTGTGCCTTCGTACTCTGATGTGTTCTTACAATTAGTTCTGAAATCTTTTCTTCTCTGACAGAATATGAAGCAACAACAATGCATGCTTTCCAATATTATGTGCCAGTGTGTGTGTGTGGTTTAGTTGCGCTTTTTCCTCAGCATTGTTTCTTCGCTTTTTTCAAAGAAACAGAGAATGTGTGAAGAGGCTTTTCCTGTAATTGCTCATCTCTACATAGCTGAAACGTAATGTCAGCACATCTGCACGCTTAAGCGGAAACATACCTGTCTCTGTAGGAGAGTGATGGCAAACATTAAAAACACCTTTACCATGACTCAGTGGTGCTATGTAACAACAGTGTAGTTTATTCATTATTTTACATATATCTAATGTTCCCCAATTATCTGATCACTTGTTATGGTTAGGCATAACTTGTGGTCAATTTGTAAAAAATAAATTCAAGGGGGATGGATGGTATTTATATGATAACAACAACAAATCGGTCACGTTATTTCAAGCAAATAAATATGTTAGCTGACAAGTGAACAGGTTAGTTGCCAAGCTAACCTGTTCCCTTGTGAGTTGACAAGTATGTGAACATGTTATCTGCGATGGTCTCATTCAAGTTTAAACATTGGCTGACCTGTTGCCAAAGTTTTGTTACATAAGGGACATATTATCTGTTAACAATAATACATGAGACTGGTTATCATCTGTCGTTTATTTCTTCTTTACTAAAATACCTTCTACAGTCCTGTTGAACTGGTCACTTAGCCATTTTAACCTGTAGCATCTGCAATCCTCGTCCAAAGGAAAACTCGCGGTGAAGTGGCATTAGCCAATGAGAAGCATGCATTTGCAGGCTCCAAACAAGAAAGCAATAAGAAACCAGAAGCCACAGAGGCACGGAGGATACAAAACAACACTGGAGCACAAATAACATATTTGTGTTATTTGATTGACATTAATATTACCGATAGGTTTCATCTTTTTGCCATTAGGCGATAAATAGCATAGCTAATTCCATTAAAGCAAAGGGGATGGGAAGGGAGAAGACAGTTGTACAAGGGGGATGGTTGTGATCGAGATTGTTTACAAGGAGGATGGCATCCCCCCTGCATCCCCCCACAACACGAGCCTTGGGCATAATGAAGGATAATGCCAAATAAACAATTTGGCAAGTATGGTCCAGTTACTGGCACATTAGATAACATGGCCAGCTTACAATTTGCAAGATCAGCTAGCCAGGAGAGGCCCCTGTGACTAACTGCCAGCTATGATCGGGTGATGTTGGAAAACAGTCAATACCTTAAATATTTAGCCATGTGATGCTGTAGTGAACCACTATTTAGTTCACAATTAATCCTGTTGGCTGGCTATGTAAAAAAAAAAAAAAAAAAAAAAGAAACTGATAATCATTTCACTTCCCTTTCAATGTCTCTGATTTCCACACTTCAAAAAACTTGTTTTTTTCTGGGCTGAGGTTACTGTAAAACCAGGCTGCAAAACCAATAGCATCACTCATGGCATTATAGAGCATATGTGGTGATTATTACTAGTACCACAAATGAGTAAGCATTTAAAAAAAAAAAGTTGATGTTTCATTTGATTTTTGAACTAGTTGTTAATGTGTATTCTCTCCATTGACTCTCGTTAAGAATAACAATACCATGTCTTCATAAAAAAATATACGCATCATGGGGGGAAGGAAATTAAGTCACCAATATGATGATAGTAAAATGGCTTTCAGATAAGGGCTTGCCTCTTTTCCACTCTTAATCTACATAAAGGACCATTGTGGTGGAACATTGTGGTTTTTTTTTGTTTACAGCCAATCCTGTTTCAGTCTCGATTGACATTTTGAGACACTCCCACATAGTATCTGATTGGTGCTATAACCTCTCAGTAGTTTCATTTTTGACGTCAGCATCGCAGCCACATTGAGCTGTTATATAGCCATAAACCCAACAATGCACTGCAGACGGTGAGGAGATGCTACATAGGGGCACAAGCTGAGTTTTGTACTCCTGAGAGGTTAATTATTTTTAATGATGCTTAGCACCACTTCTATAGCTTCTGGGTCACAGCATCCATTTCAAGCATGTGTCTCTTTGGTAGTTCACACAAGGTGTAATGAATGTGTATTCTTCAAATCTTGATTGTGAGGTGCTGTAAGCCCTAAAGCATTGGTCATTCATATAAAAGACTTGCAATACTTTTCAAGGGGAGGGGTTCTGCTAGCTGGGTCTGACATAGAAACCTGAAACTCAAGGTATACTGATTTTTGTTTTCAGCTTAATATCAACAACCAATTCAGATTCAAGATATCATATGAGGTAACTTCAATCAACTGATTTCATTGGCTAATTAACTGGTGAGTAATATCCAGCAGACTTTGCTGTGGAGTACTGGAGAATATGACTCACTACAGTGAGGAAAGCAGAAGCTGTTTCTTAATTTGGACTGTTGTTTAAACTTGGCAATTGTTATGCTACAGCCTATGTAGAGACAAAAGAGGGCATCTCAATTTGACGGGAAGGAAGAAGAGGAGCATTCACCCATTCAGTGTGTGAAGATTCACTTTAAGTTACCTAGATGGCTCGTCTGTATGGCATGCTGTATCAGCTGACACACCTGACAAAGATCAGTGAGTTTGCATTTCACCTGATTAACTCGGGTCTGTTTTGCTGGCTGGGATGATGAGTGTGTAAACCTGTGGATGTTTTAAAAAAAATTGTTCTGTGGTTAGAAGAAAAGCGTTGAGCAATTTCCTTTCCTTGAAACCTGAACTACTAGCTCCACCACAGGCTCTCACTTCCCCCTCTGAAGAGCTTCTCTGTACTCCTCCCTCCCTCTTTGCTCCATTGTACAGTATTGTGTTCCGTTGCGACACTGCTGTGGAGAGGATACATCTTAGTTTAACATATGAAGGTTTGGGCAGTGACGGATTGTGCTGAATGGTTTTCTAATTGGCATGCAAAACCCTGAAGGAATGCAGCCAAACAGAGGACAACATGCAGCGAGACTGTCAGAGCCCAGCATAGACAGAGAACATAATATGATGTGAATGGCTAATCAAGCAATAATACAAAAGTAGACCACAAATTGCACAGTGTTGACACAGTATTGACAAAGTAAGTCTTTAATGAGTACATAAACTAAAGTTTTTGGGAGATGTTGGAATTTTGGAATTTGACTCTGTCTTGTTGAATGTTGCCAGACCTTAGATGCATTTTTTCAGCGTTTGCAGACAGATGAGGAAAAACCACTGTTCCATCCTGTCAGGTCACTGTCTAAACACACTGTCCAATCATAATTTGCACCTTAGGATAGCACACTTAGTATGAGTAAGTATGTTCACTTTTAAGTCCCACAGGAGGCCACATTGTAAAAAACATCATATCCATTAAATAACCAAGAAGCAAAAATACATTAGATGTAAAGAAGGGATATTCAGAAATATCTTCTTTAAATACATTTCCTTTATATAATAAGTAGTATAAGAGAGAGTAAAATAGCTGCATATTAAAACATGGAGAAAATTACAAAGGAATATTTTACATCAACGATTGCATTATGAATGACAATACTACCACTAAGTTCAGTAAAATCACTTACCCTAAAGCTGTCTGTTCAATCTATACATATATTTACACACATTTAATAGTTTTTGACATTTTTCCAAGTTAAAATAAAATTAAAATGTTGAAATACACATCTTATAAGGTAATACCAAATACTTGAAGTATACTATTGCAGATATTTGAAACAAATGAGTGAAGTAACAAAAATTGTAATAAAATGTGAGCATAAATGATTTTGACAAAATATAAGGCTGCAAATGTAATTTCAGATGTATTCAAAAAAGTCAAATTTTCTGCTCTTATCTTATGTCTCATGCAGAACTGTGAGTGCGCAGTTTGTTTTTTAGAAGAAGAGAACACTACATTATCTGGATAGCACTAATTATATGATACCTATACAAAACTATATCTATGTTTGTGCTAATCTTTGAGTGTATGTGTGATTACAATGGCAAGTATCTGGGCCTTCAGTTGGTTCACTTCACAAAAGTACCTTATCATGGTGCAGCTGTGAATTCCACAACTAGGTGTTCAAGTGACAGCTGTGCAGTTACAGGCTGTTGACATCAGTCAGCATTAGAAAGGCAGCAGCAGCTGTGGCCTCATGGTGGAAAAACAGGTTGATCCAGTTTAAATTCTAGTTGAGAAAATGAGACTTCTTGCTTACTAGCTGCCTCGATAAAATTGCCAGGTATCCTCAAGATTCATGAAGTGATTGAAGGTATCACAAGTATAGCATCTTTCTCAGTTCAAGTGCTATTCATTAAAAAAAATTGAAATGGCAAGTACTAATTATACTTTTGTGAAGGATCAGAAAGGTTTGGAGTATTGGTGTACTTTGGACCTCCACGTTGGCACGTACTATATAAATGCTTATAAGAACCGAGCTGAGGTCATTTCAGAAGACCTGGAGAAGGTAGAGCTTCTTCTGTCAGATAGCTCTGCAGCTATGGAACTGCAGGACCTACATGAGAAAATGAACGGTATCCACTTCCTAAGCAACTTGAGGACCTGCTTCTTAAACTTCTGACTAACAAAAGCATAAATGATTGGATTCAAGCAGCAGTGTGTGAATGCAATGGCCTCTGTCCAGTGCAGAGAAAGCTCTAAGTTCATGTTTATGTCACAATTCATGAAGTAACCATAGGTCTGCAAAGTTCGCAGGATGGTAACAATGTTGTATGGAGTCCAGAACAGGAAGAACACAATGATGATAATTATAATGAGTCTGATGGCTTTGTGTTTTTGTACAGATCTCATATTGACTAAAATAGGGATGATTCTGGAATAACAGAATACCAGAACACACAGAGGAATCACTAACCCTAGGAAATTCATTTGAAAGTCTGACACCTGCCTCCATGAGCTGTTTTCAGGAAACTCCTTCTTACAAGTCATGGAATTAGATTCATTTTCACCTGTGTGAAAATGATGGAGGGGAGTGAGGCACAGAGGCTGATAACCCAGATTACTGCACACAGGGCCATACCCAGCGGCATGGATCTGCTTCGGGCAATGGTGACAGCATGGACAATGACCACATAGCGATCCACACTCATCAACACCATGAAGTAGATGCTGCCGTAGAAGCCCACCGTGTTGAGGGCTGTTACAGCACTGCACATGAAGATCCCAAAACCCCAGTCTCCTTTGGCTTCATAGTGAGCCATCAATGGCAGAGAGATGACGAAGAACAGGTCAGATATGGCCAGGTGAAGGAGGCAGACGTCCGTCATGGTCATTTTCCTCCTGTGGCATGCCACCAGCACATAGGCCACCAGCCCGTTTCCCAGGAGGCCCACGATGAAGACCAGACTGTAGAGAGTGGGGATGAAGATATTCTTGAACTCCCGTACAATGTCATTTTTGCATGGTTCTGGAGAAGTGAATTCTCCACCATAATATTCACTGTAGTCATCGGTGGGAATTCACGTCTGTAAAAAAATAAAAATAAATAAATAAAAAACAAAATTCAAATATGATTAAAGTGTATTTTCATTTTACCATTTCTCTTGGTTTGTTCATGACCAAATTGGACACAGATTTTCACAAAAGTGAAAGTACAGTCAACGTAATGTTTTTCTTTTATGACTACATGAAGATATAATTGTACCAGGAACTGCAGGAACTAAAACAACTATATCTACTAATGTACAGTAAGAAACCCATATTACAGTAATAATGTTGATATATTGTCTGATGCCTTCATTCATTAAGAATGCCTGTCTTATGACACCACAAGAACCAACACCAGATATATTTTCAAAGTCTAGTCCTTGTGTGTCTTTCAGTTGAGTGTTTTTGTTGGTTAATAGCTTTCAACTTCTCTGAAATATTACATTTTATTTCTTTTTGCCATTAAAACTTATGGTTTGTAGTGGTTAAGTTTTAGAGAGAGCCACATGGATAGTGTATATTTAGATTTTGAGCAGTTGCAAACTAGCTATATGTCTGTACTTGCAGAGAGAGGGTTACATTAGTTGACGTGAGATCCCATAGTTCCAGGTTTTGATTGTGGGCTGATATAAAGGTTTATGTCTGTAAAATTAGAGTAAATATATAAAGTACAAGTAGTATACAATTGTATTAATGCAACAATTACAGTCAATAAATAATTTACTGCTGGTTTCAGATTTACAGTTCTGGTCCAATTAGTGATTTTTGCTTCGATTACCCACTTGGTGGCAGTATAACAATTGTTTGATATTTCAGACACCCCACACCTGCCCTGCTTGACTGAAAGACTTGAAACCACCATCCATTTTTCACAATTAAGAAATGTAGGTCCCTTTAAATCTATTACACTATATTTTCTACCAGTTGATTTTTTATTTTGGGGGTCAAATACAGAAAAGACAACTTCTGTTAGTAAATGTCACTAATTTGTTGACTTGTATCTCCTCTTTATTTTATCCAGAAAGTTGATATTAAAAACATACAAAGGGCGCAATAAGCCAGTAACTTGTCATGCTTTTCACAAAATGATTATGATTCCCAAATTGTTTGAGATAGTGATGCAACATAAAATTTTACAAATATTTTCCTGAATATTAGTCTGATTTTGGTGCATATCATCTTTGCACCACTTTCAAACTAATGTATACAGGAAAACTGTTATTCTCAGCCTTTATTTTTATATATGCAAATGAGACCATGTCAGATATAGTCATGGTGATCATCATGTTATTTCCATCTTGTTTAGCAGTGTCGTCACATATTTGTATGCCAAGTTTGAACATAAAAAAAATAGTACAGAAAATCTGGTACTAAAAACATGGTGTAGATGTTCTGTTGATATTGAGACATTATACTCATCCTCTCATTAAATTACCAACAAATTCATATGTACTCATAGTTTTTATAATAATTCAGGCAACCATGGTTTATGGTTCTGTCAATCATTCAAAAAAATGGTTTGCCGAAGAGGACATGGAGACACCCTGGTCAGGTTGCCAGTCCATTGCAGGGCCAGACAAACACTTACTCATATTCACACAAAGGCAATTTGGCAAGTCTGAACTGCCTAACATGCATGCCTTTGGACTGTGGGAGAAAACCAGGGAGCCTGGAGAAAACCCACATGGACAAGGAGAAAATGTGCAGACTCTAGACAGAAAAGGTCTTGCAATGGTGGGAATCAACCTGGGTCCTTGTTCCTTGTTGCTGTAAGGCCACTGTGCCACCTTATTTTGTTTCCCCTGAATTAGGTTTATTTTACTACGGATAGTAATAATAATCTTATATCGTTAAATATTTATTATTGAGTGTTATTTTGTTATATTAGATATATGTTGTTGCAATGGTGTAGTCCCAATATTTTCACTGTACTGTCCTTGAGTTTTACATTCATAAATAAATATGTAAAATAATGAATGCTGTGGTCCTCAGTCTTTATGGCTGGGGACCCATAAAAAAGGTGTCAGCAAAGTCCTATGACTCCCCGCCCGCCGAGCTGCTTCCTTCAATTTTAAAACAGCATACAAGCACATACAACGGCAAACAGCAGAACATGAAACTGGCCATAATGATAAATGCTAGGAAACATATATGAGTATTTGAGTAATGGTCTGTGCTTTAAACAGGCATGCATTTTCATGTTCAGCGTTTTAGGAAAGGAAATGTAATTAGGTTTTTCTTAAGCACATTTAGAAAATCATCTGATGACACCCCCCACCCAGGATTCATGCATTTCAAGGTTTATATTAAAAATTTTATTAAATATTAAAAATATTTAAAAAATTGTTCAGTTTATGTTCAATGTTCCTCTTTTGAAATTCATCTTTCTTTTGAGGTCAGCACAGTTTATGTTATACTGCCATCTACAGGTTACTGGATAGTAAGCATGCAATTTTTCTTACAAAAGCAAGGAATTTACTTTTTTGTTAATATATATATATATATTTTAGAATATATAATCATGAATGTTGGTGTATTTAATTTTACACATTTGTGTATTCAATTCCAAATTGAAATGATTCTGTTTAACTAATTACAATGAATATTTACAATTTAGTTTATCTTATTAATTACACAGACAATCAGACGTTAATAGGATGATCTACCATCAAAGTAGTTGTGTATAAATTCTGGAAGGAATCACACTTTTCTTCTCAATAATTATTAATTGTCAGCCAGCATGTACACTATTGAAAATCTTTCTAAAGCTATCACATAAATTCACTTCAGCATTATTTCTGAAAGTGTTATTGCATGCGTCAGTAGAGTGTACTCACCTGAGTTCATCTTTGTTATATTACTGGTCCTGTGCAGCTGTCAGGTTGTCTCAAAAATGTGTGGTCTGTCTGTGCGTGACACTTAAAGAGAGTGCTTTTGCACTTCCTGCCTCTTAAAAAAAGGAGGAGATGAAAAAGTAACACATTTGTGGTTATTTTAAGCTTTCTATTCTATTCATTTTAAAAGCATGAGCAAAATGAGCTGTAGAGCTTAGAAATGAATTAATTTCTATAATACATTGTAACCTCTTGTCATATTTGTGAATTATTTTAAAAGAACTTGGTTTCCTACACAAAAAAGTATGTGCATCTCTGAAGACCACAGCGCAAGATGTGTGAATGTTGTTCATAGTACACTTTTTCATAGTTCCGAAGCACGAGTGAATGGACTTACACTCAGACCAGGAGTAAGTACTTCCTGTGTCCATGAGAAGGAGTCGTCCTGCATTGGGGTAAAAGTGTGTTCAAGGGTCTTTGCCGTTCTTGGCACAACTGAATTTTGCATAGGGCAAAGTTTTATCTTCAGTTCCTTCTTTCTTTCATTGTCACGATTTGTACTTCAATATGTCTATTCTGAACATTTTTGCAGTGCTAGCAGAGGTAGTATGCAAACCATGCATTCATTTGGTTAATATGTATTTTATAGTGACTGGCACTCAGAGCTGAAAACCTGCCTCCGCTACATTACCTCTGTCTGTACTGCCCTCTGGCTGGTCTTCGGCTCTGCCATCTCAAACTGCATTCAACACCTCCTACAACAGTGACTCAAATTAAACTGAAAGAAACTACCGCATGTTCATTCCTCCGATGACGGCCTGAAAATGCACTCAGAATAAACCGCTCTCTGCAAAATTTCTTCTAATCATGTTCTGTAATGCTATTAATGCATCGAGTCAAACAACACAGTTTCTAATTATGCTTCCCCCAAAAAGAGCAGCATACACTGAAAAGCACATCCACTATGTTTGTTTTAAAATTATGACCTTTTAAAGTTGAAACAGTTTATGTAAGAATGAGGTATCGTGACACAAAGAGATTGAACAGGTAAACATACTATACTAAAAATGTTACTCTGCAAGCATGTCTTTCATTGCCAAGAGGAAGAAACTTCTGCATGACTCAAACAAGCTGATGTTTTTTAGCTTATGATAACTCCATTATTTGGTGCCATGATACCTCATTCACTCAACACGAAAAGAAAAAAGGGGAAGTATGAGCGAGCATTCTCAGGAGAAAATTTATTTTTATTTTTTTACTTTGCTTGTTGATGCGAAACAGGCATTAGACAACAGCACTACTTCCTCAACTTGTTACACAACCTTTACAATATTTGTTGCTAGCTAAGTCTGCACTAACCTGCTAGTCATGGACTACTCCATGACATAAACAAAATGATGAAAATAAAGTAATAAAAATCCTCTGTATGGTTGTTGGTACCAATGCTGTGAAGGATATCAACTTTAACAGGACTTCTAAAGGCCTAATCCCCATCCAAAGATATTACACAAGTCAATCAGCTTTATTGTCACTTCCACAATATGTTAAAAACATACAGAGCTGTGAAATAATGTTTCTCCTCATCTCTCGGTGCTACATATATGGCAGACATGACACAGACAATACAACTTTGTACTATAACAAACTTTGTACTATAACTGCTTCTACTACAATAAATATTGAGGAAAAATATATTAATATACAAAAGAACATAACTATACAGAAAATATACATCACTATACAGGAAATATATTTGAGTGTACAATGTGACACAGGGTAATGTACATTGTAGTGCAAAGGGGCACAGATGCATGTAGTGCAAATAGTCATTTCAGAAGGCCCAAGGGTCCGTAATTTATGTTCTGGTTTTAAGTGGCTTGTGCAACATTTTGTGTGCGTGTTGGAGAGGGTAGGGGTGCTTCGGAGCGGCGAGATTGGGGAGAGTGTTCACAGCTCTGATGGCCTGGGGGATGAAGCTGTTGCAGAGTCTGGTTGTGCTGGCTCCGATGCTCCGGAACATTTTGCCTGATGGCAGTAGGGAGGAGAGGCTGTGGGAGGGGTGAGAAGGGTCACATATGATGCCCTTCTCATATGTGTTATGGCCATGGTCGCCGCTCTGGATCCTGTGTGTGCATTTAGGGTTGCCTCCTTAAGTCTTGGATTAAATTTGTTTTACATTTTTTATAATTAAAAGATCTATAAATATTTATTTAGTGGTTAGTTGCAGAAATCCTGGTAGTGGTAATTATCCTTGGGCTTGAGATGGAGTCATGGAAAGGTGCACCAGTCCCTTTAATTGTTTAGTGGGGTCTCAGGGGAAGGGGATGGAGTAAGTGAGTGCTGGCAGATATAAGGATGATGGAAATGGTCGTGTCGAGAGAGCAGAGAGTGGCCAGTACATGTACACCACCACTTGGAGACCACCCATGGGAAGAAGGACTGCAGCTAACTTTTAGAAAATGACAAAAACCCTTAAACAAAGGAAACGCAGACTGAGCTGGCCGGTCGAAGTGGAAGACTGTATGCTGGAGCTGGCCGAGGACACATGAGATTTCGTGCTGTGGGGATTGTGGTGCCTGGACCAGGTAAGCACCTTTGTCTTTGCTGGCTGCCATTTCAAGCCCAGGATAAAATTTTGGGTATATCTTTCATGGGTCTAGGAGAGGTGTCCAGAGAATGTTAGGGAGTGGCATGAGAGGTTTTCCCCTGAGTACACTTCTATACCCCTAGCAAACGGAGGCCTATAACCACGTTTGGCTTCTAGTGGACCTCTTATGCTTGCTTGTAATATATGTGAGTCTCAAGTATCCACTGCTCGAGTCCAAGGCCATCTCCAAAACCACATGCTACACCCTATACAGTAGAGAAAAATCAGTATGCGTGGTATGTAGTGTGTCCGAAATCCGGTAAAATTCTGCATTGTGCAAGGTCTGCACACAAGGCCGTTGGGTGGATAGATACGAAAAAAGCTTATACAGCTTATACTGTGGTTATAAAGAATGTCTCTTGGAACAATGCAGTTGTAATAAACTGTTGTATAAAACAAAACAAAAGGAACCTCCTCCAATAAACTTAATAATCATACCTATCACTTTGTTGAAAACTGAAAAATGATTGAAAAAATTGAGATATTGGTTTGTCGATCCTTAATACTTGCTCCTGCCTGCAGTTTTTGCAGTTCATTTACACATTGCATTTTAAAAAATTAGGTTAGACAGCATTTCTGTGTGTGGTCTCATGAGAATGCCACCTTGACTAAATACTCAAGTCACTTTTTAGTCATCCAGAGATGAGAGGGGAAGTTCTTTAGTTCTTTAGTTTACTTTTTGTTTTGTTGGAGCTTCACACGTTTGTTTGGACGTTCATGGCGAATAACAAAATACCGCAATCTGTTGATAAAACTTTAGTGAAATAGCATAACATAATTGCAGCAATTTGCTTCTACAACGGAGGTTGGAATAATTACGTAAAGCATAGCTTGGAGAAGACTGTGCTAATTGGTGATGACACAGAGAAGGTGAAACTTCTTGACTGCCTGTCATCATTTCTCTCTTCCGTCAACAACACTGGCAGAACGAAAGCACAACAGGTGGGTCACATATTTGCGTCCAAGTCTTTCGTCGCAATCTGTTGAGTCCGAGTCTGAGTCCTAAACTCAAATCCGAGTGACAATCATGATGACTCGAGTTCAGGTCCGAGTCTAGTCCGAATCCTGGACTCAAGTGCTACAGCACTGCTTGCCATTTTGATGGAGCGTCACAGGCAATGTTGCAATAATGTGTGAGGGGCAGCTGAATTGGAGCAATGGTAAAATCTGTTACCTTACCTTTCTTTTCGCCCCGATTTTCCCCAACTACGAATAAGCTAGTTGACTCACTGCAGTAACCATCCCGCTGGCTTCAAGAGGAGACTTGTGGGCACATATCAATTCACACAGGCACCTCAGATTCACTATGATCCCCAGGAAGACCGGGCCAGTTATTTGCTCACTAGATACAGGCCTCTCGTAATGGTGTGACTGGGATTTGAATACCTAGTTGCAGGGCTCAAAGGATGAGGTCTGTTTTGGATGGAACCAAACTTCAGTGTCTTGTTTCAGCAGAAATTGGAGACAGAACAATGTTTGAATGTGATTCAGCAAGTTACCACCTCACCCCTAATTGTCTTCTGCCAAGACCCTGAATATGAAGATCATCATTGAAAATGAATGTTGTATTGAAGAGTCACCCAAATTTTAAGCATAAGATAAGGTTATGAGTGCACCCAAACCATGCCAGGAAAATATACCCCACGGCATTATAGAATCACCACAACCTTTCATCCTATGAACACTGCTGCCTTCCCATGCGTTTTATTTTATTTAAATATTTAAAGACATACTCGCTTTTTACAAGATAGAATCATTAGTATTTGGATGTCAAAAGATTCACATTACATATCAAAACACACAACTTTATAAATCTTCATAAAAATATTTTAATGTATATGTTCTGTCAATATATGACAACAAAAAATTATATTTTACATAAGTTATACATTGAGAAAAACTGAGAAATACCAAGGATAATAAAGCATTATGACAAATCATAGGTTACAAAAATCAAATCTATAACTCTGCAATGCATCTGTATACATATTTACTCAGATAAATGCTGATACATTTCCATAGATTTCCTTGAAGTACTTTGTATTCCACTACATTGTCAAACTGGTCAACTGGTTGTTCTTTATGCTGTACACTAAATTACCAATTGGAACTTTCTAGGTTTGGGTGATATGACAAAATTTTCCTATCGGCAACCGTCACCGCTTCTATTGGGGATTGTCAATGTATTCTCGAGGTTGGGGGTAAATGGGAGAATTAAATGTTGCAAAATTCCACAGGGGAAACACAAAAATGCATTTTTTGTGTATTTTGTGTAAAAAAATAGTTTGTTATCAATGGGAACAATAAATAAAAAAGCGAAAAGAAATAAAAGCAGCCTTCTTTTTAAGTGGGGTATATAGTAAAGCTGTATAAACCTGTATGTCCAGTATCATGGCATGTAGGAAAATCATAATGATTTTATGCATATCTTTTTTGTTACAAACAATCAATTATATTAGCAATGTTTAAGGCTAGCCTACCACAAGTGCAAGCTGCATAGGCTGTTAGCTAATCTTTAGTCAGTGTCCATACAAATAAACAATTATGAACAGACTGACAGACCAGTGGGCTAAGCTATGCAATAAACTGTAATTTGGTTATAATGTTAGGTCTACCATCCTCTGGGGCTACATGCTGTGCGGAACACCTGTTTAGAAAGGGGCATATAGTAGAAGAAATAAAGGTTATAATCGGCTTTCACAGACGAAATGACAGGTTACTGTGCATGTTATGTCAGCAAATATTTGTGAATATTAGATCACAACAAGAATTTGTTACACACGTTTAATTGCAAATAAAGGTTGCTTTCATTGACACTTTGGAAGGACAAACATTTCAATACCAAAAAAACTTTAGATCAGCAGAAAAAAAAAAAAACCCACCGGCGTTGGATTCAGCCCATCTTTGGTTGCTGATGTATTTGTCATATCACTCAACCCTAGAACTTACAAAAACATTTTATTCCACAATAAAAAGTGATTATTACATTTACTAAAATGAACACATAGTCCAATTACATAAGCCTTGTGCTATTGATTTCAGAAGATCTGGAGTACGTTGAACTTCTTCTTTCAGACAGCTCTGTAGTGATGGAACTGCAGGGCCTACATGGGAAAATGAACGGTATCCACTTACTAAGCAACTTGAGGACCTGCTTCTGGAACCTCTGACCAACAAAAGCATAAATGATTGGATTCAAGCAGCAGTGTGTGAATGCAATGGCCTCTGTCCAGTGCAGAGAAAGGAGTAAATTCTGTGTGAAAGTACATGTGCTGAAGTAGTCTAAGGAGTTTAGAGCCTTCAGAAAGATAACAATATTGTATGGAATCCAGAAGAGAAAGAACACGGTGACAATAATGGCAATGAGTCTGATGGCTTTGTGTTTTTGTACAGATCTGATACTGACTAAAATAGGGATGATTCTGGAATAACAGAATGCCATAACACACAGAGGAATCACTAACCCTAGCAGGTTAATTTGAAAGCATTCCACCTGCTTCCATGAGCTGCTTTCAGGAAACACTGTCGTACAAGCCATGGAATCAGATTCCTTTTTCACCTGTGTGAAAATGATGGTGGGGAGTGAGGCACAGAGGCTGATAACCCAGATTACTGCACATAGGGCCATACCCAGCGGCATGGATCTGTTTCGGGCAATGGTGACAGCATGGACGATGACCACATAGCGATCCACACTCATCAACACCATGAAGTAGATGCTGCCGTAGAAACCCACCATGTACAGACCTGTTACAGCACTGCACATGAAGTTCCCAAAACCCCAGTCTCCTTTGGCTTCGTAGTGAGACCAGAATGGCAGAGAGATGACGAAGAGCAGGTCAGATATGGCTAGGTGAAGGAGGCAGATGTCCGTCATGGTCATTTTCCTCCTGTGGCATGCCACCAGCACATAGGCCACCAGCCCGTTTCCCAGGAGGCCCACGATGAAGACCAGACTGTAGAGCGTTGGGATGAAGATGCGACCAAACTCTCGTACATTGCCATTGTTACATGGCTGATAGTTATAATCATCATTGTAGTAGTCAAGTAGTCATAAGCTGGTATTTCTGATATGTTCATGTTTTGTCTCCTGTAAACAGACAATAAAATTTTTGCATAATTCAATAATGCACATATTTTAGCTTTAATTTTAACATTTTTAAAGCTTATTTTACATTCATGAGGAGAATTACTAATGATAAAGTTTGAGTTGAATCTATTATGAAAATGAAATGTGTAGGTCCACAGGGTGAATGTATAATCATTCTTTGCTTGTTGCAATAAGATTATTTTGAAAGTTGATGTTTGTTTCAGAAATTGAAATGAAATATTTATATCATATTTGCTTCATCATTCACATTTTTATGTAGAATATTTCCTTCATCAGCCCATTTAATTTGGCTCACTCCTATTAAAAATATGTTTAATATGTGCTCATATATGGACCCAAAAACAGAATGAAGCCACACTATTTATTTAAATAGAGCTACCCGGATATCTTAAATCCATTTTAAGAACCCTGGCAAACATGGATGTTAATGTTTGCCTACTCCCTTCCTCTTTGCTTCCGTTGTGTTTTCAAATCCAGCACATTTCAGTGTTTTAAGAGAACCATTCTACTGACTTAGATATAATTATTTGATATGGCATATTCCAAACTATGCAGAGATACTTACTGCAATTAGATACTACTGCAAGTTTAGCTGTCCATAGCAGCATATCTTTTTTTGGTGTATATGATATACTGTTTAAGAAAATGAATATAACGTTGACTGTCTCCCACTGACAAACCTGGGTGGGTTTTCACAAGGATACAGTTATCACTACTCCAGTGACCATTCCTTTTCTGGTGCTTTCAAGATCCACAGATGAACTACTGTCTGTTTTAGAATGAGTAACTAATGGCTTTCCACTAGCCCCAGGTCAACAGACCACATAAAAATATATATTCTAGAGAGTATTGTCAACTCATTAACTAAAATACAGCTTCAACAAAAGCTGACAGGGTTAAGTGGTTTTCAGTTGCATTGAGGAGTTTAATGTGGTTGTAAGTGAGACACTTAGGGGGTGCTTGTGTTCTGGTTGATATTAGTTGTGAGTGTTGCTACCTGTTGTTTTTGAGCATAACTTCAGTATGACATGATAACATTAGACTACCATTTTTATGTAATGGTAAGAACATGTAGGCCTTGATCACCTGAATCCATGGAGGTGCAAACAGGTGAGTGAAAGGAGTGAAAATTTTATTTTGGTTTATGGGTTCTCTTAACATGTGTATGTTTGAAATATCAAAATTAGTGATTAGAACAAGCCTCACTGGAGTTATGTATCCCTTATTTAACTAGGTCAAGTCAACTGACAACTCAGTTCTCTCTTGCAGTGACAACCTAGAGAATCAGTGAGGGTAGAGATAACCAGGGATTATATAGCTAATCAGATCAGGTTATTGAGGTGGCCAGATGTAGACATCCAGTTGTGATGGGAAGTGATCTGGGGCACTTGTTATTACTGTTAGTCGGGACTTTGGTGTGACTTCGTATTTGAAGGATGGCAGAGTACCCCAATCACTGTGTCTAGCCTTTGGGGTTCTCTTTGGTCCAGAGGGAAAGCCCTTTCTGGCCCACAACTCTTCCTCCAGCAGCATCTTAATTTTCCAAGGAGGTTCCCCATTCAAGTACCAGGACTGCACCTGCTTTAGCTTCAGCAGTTCGACATTAGAAGGGGTAAGGTTGGTATGGCATCTTGCCATGATCGTGAAGTCAGAGAAAACTCATTTTTTTCTTTAGGTTGGTCATTTTTTAATGAACCCAGTGTGCAGTATCAATATTTTGTATTTCCATTCTTTTTCCATATTTTGCGTTGATTCTAAGGTCTAGCATCCTTGTATGAAATCAACTAAGCTGCCCTCAAACAGAATAAGATCTAGATGCTCCAAGGTAGATTTAGACTGAGAGTATCAGAGGTAGATTGTGTGCTGCTCTCACTATCTTCAGTTGTGACAAAATGGTAGAGCGCTTAGCAACCAACCACAGATAGCGAAGATAACAAATGATTTGTGGCCAGCAGCAAAAAGTTTATCAGTTTTCAGTGCTATGATCCCAGCTGAGCTGCTGCAGCTCACACCAACCCAAGTGAAGCTATGTAAAAGGATGCACTGCCTCTCAGTGAGAAAATGTTCACATTTTGGTTTTTGCGGTGATGTGCATCATCAGACAAATATTTTCATTAATTACTCCCTCTTAAGAAGTTACTCTCTTAAGAAGAGAGATAACCCAAGAACAAAGAACCGTGAAATGACAGACATGTGTAAAGACACAAAGATGGAGAACTTGACCAAGAAGACAAGACCAGATCCACCACCATGGAACTGACCCTCAAATGTACGTGACTACATAACAAAATTGAGACAAGCCACAGACCAAACCAAACTTCTCCTCCTTATCAAGGAGGGGGCTGGCCTTGGTGTACGAAAACTTAATTTACAGCTACAGACAGATTAGAAGAAAATGTACAACTCAGGTCCCAGTTTATATTTTATCATGAATATTTTATATATATTCAAGATAACCATTTTGTAGCTGCCTCTGAAGGGGCATCCTATAGAGTCTAAATATGGCAACCTTTAAAAGCGTTACATCAATAGATTTAAAATGAAGTTACACACTCACACACCCGCACATACCCTGCTGCCATGAAAAGCCCTCAACCTCTGGTTGTGTGTGGTTCTGATTTGCATTTGAAGTCATTTGTGTCTTTTTAGCAATGCTGTATTCAACAATGGTTGCTATTGAGTTGTGAAGCCTATATTTTCAGGTGATATTTCCACTTACCACCCGCAAAGACACCATTATTGCACCTCCCTCTGGTATTATGAATGTACGATTCACACTCATAACTATTTGTCATAACTATAAGTAAGATATGTAGTTATATGCTCTACTGAACATCTTGGACAGCCTTGTGGATTCCAATGTCTTTGTTTTAAAATAAGATCAGGGCATCTAGTTATGGTGGTTCTAAGGAGTTTATGAGGAAGGCATTTATTTACATAAAAGTGGAAGAAGAAGGAGGAAAGAGAAACAGAGGAACAAATATTCCCTCTCAATTCTACATTTTAAAACCGGTTATCTGACAGTATAAATGTTGAATTGTTGTATTGTGAAAACATTTAATGTAGCCATCTATTTTGTCATCATCACTGAATGTGTGACAATGAATGTGAAATTTGTCTGAAAACATGAATCTTAAAAATGTTGACTCCTACTTTTGCATGACATACCAAATGGAAACAAGCATTGTGCACATAGAAGGCAAAGTTTTATGAATTTACACCCAGTGTGGCAATGATTTTTGGCCATATTTTTTTCTAAGTGCCTTCCTCTTGCAATGATAGAGTTATGCTGAGCATGCAGATTTGAGTACAGCCCTTTAAGTGCAAGAGTTACACATCATTTGAGCTGAGTTCAAATGAGCTGAAATTGTTATGATGACACAAATGAAAAATGTAAATAGTTTAGTTGACGACTGAATATATGTAAAATACAGACATGGAATTTTGATGCCACCAAAGTTAAAATCCACACAAGCTAAAATCCCATTGTTCAAAACAGAAGTTTTTACAGTAACATTATTCATTTCCACAGATAAAATTTGATCTTTATCATTTCAGTACATTTCAATTTCACAACTTCAAAGTTTAAATTTGAGCTTATTCATGAAACAGCCTCTGAGCTGCAGGAGCGAAACGCACCCATATTAGTTTGCAAGGCTACTACTGTTCAAATTCCAATTTGACTATTAACCCTGCACACATGCATGACATAACACAGTAGGGAAAAGTAGCACACTCACCAAGCACAGCTACGCAGGAAAAATGCAAAACGTCTATCAAGAGAAAGGGCTGCTGGAACATCTGAGAAAAATGAGACTAGCTAAATGCAAACCCTGCTGACTGCACTTCCTGTCCCGACCATATAAGGGGCAGCTTGAACTTTAAAAGCAGAACTCAAACATCAAATAAATAATCAGAAAACTATCTCCACTGGATGCTGATGACACAAGTATGTGTACTTTTGGTCTGTCAAATACAACAATGATGTTTGAAAATTAGTTTGGCTCATTTTTCATTTATGTTCTGGGTTGTTGAGCTTCCAGTCACTGTAGAGAAATTACTATGAGATAAACATCAAATGGTGATTGAATTCATGCTAGAAAGAAACTCCACAGACAGCGAGCAAGAACGCAGCCTCAGACAGCATTATTACATGTAAGGGCAGCAGTGCAAAACAGGAGCTTTGACCATGTCTCCTGTTCTCTGATATGTAAATCAGAGCTGTGATTCATAAACCTTTTCATTCTGAGAACAGTGCTTCAGCTTCAATAGAAAGTGTAACTGTCAATAGAAAGAACCTATGACAAGATTGAGTTATTTATCCATCACCCCCTCCAAAGATCTCTTCCTGTCTAGGAAAAGTGCTTCTTCCTGTCAAATGATTACTCCAACACACAGTTGTATTGTATGTACAACAAACACACACTCTCTCAGCAATGAATTATAAGTTATTCACATGAGTCCAAAGGGGGGTTTTACTCAGCTTGGAAAATAATTTGCATGACAATAGAAAGTGACTACTGTAGTGACAGAGTAAGGGGTATGTGCCTTATATATCTAGTGCTGTTTAGGCAAAATGGCCATGTAAACATCCTTAAACTCAACATCGTTATGTCTCTGAGTCTTATAATCAGATTCTTTTTTTCAGTTTCTTTTATTTTCAATGAGCTGTTTTGAAGATGTTCTTGAACTGTGGCTACCTGAAGCATTAAAAACAAGTAGAGATAAGAACTTTTGTGTGCCAATCGTGGAGAACATGCATGTGAGACCACTGGGTGATTTAGCCACATAAGAGGCGTGCATGAAACTGAAATGTGTTCTTGTGCTTAGCGATTTATCTGATATGAGTCCACACAAACCTGCTTTATGGTACCTTTGATACTACCAGATTGTTGTTGTAGGTGAAAAAAATGCTTTAAACACAGCTGAGAATGTTAAGAGCAAAGATATTTTCCAAGGGCACATAATTAGCTGACTCTATTCCCTCCATCCCGTGGTTTATGCATTCTCCTGTAGAGAGATGCAAATTACAGACATTGTCAGTTCCTCCTTTTCTGTTATCTCAGTGACGGCCTCGCCCACTAAAGCTTTTTTATGCCACAGTGTAATAATTACACCCTACCTCCTTCTTCCTCTACTTTCACTGCAGATGACAAAAAGACATTACTCAAGTGGGATAACCAACATCAACATTTTGATGTTGCTGTAAATCAGCTGCTCATACTCAAGTCAAATCCTCACCTACGCAGAATAGTAATGCAAGAGTGACTGGAAGAAGTACCCCTGAGAAAAATGACGTAACACAAGAAACCATCTTGGTATTATCGTCACAAAAACAAGATAATAGTTTAATAACAAAATAGCAGCTTCAATCCAGAGCTGTTGATATCAAAGGATTTTCACTTGTGCTAGTGGACAGAAATATTAAGTTAGGTAAAAGTGGAGGATTGAGAATTTGTTATCAATGATCAGCGGAACTACCAATATACTCGGAAAGAACAATTTGCAAACCATCTATTTGCCTAAGGAATTTGTTTGCATGATGCTATTTTTTGCTATATATGATGCCTCAGCCAAAAATTTAAATCAATGTAAATGGCGGCTCACAAAGCCAATATTTTATCAATATGAGAGGGGCAAAACAAAAGAGATTACATACTTAAGTGCTTTACAGATCTTTCATTGGCTTATGAATCTAGGATCACCCATCTGTCCAGCTCAGGACATTTGTTCATTTGTTTTTTATAATTTAACCCATGTTTCAAAATGGATGTCTCACTGCGACTGTTTTTTTTTTCCAAAAATAAACAACAGTAACACCAGAAACAAAAGTATGAATCAACAACATAATAATAACCACAGTAAAATGGTAATATAAATCAATAAAATAACTCCTTCTTGAAGTCAGAACACTAAAGAATCAAATTTAGTAGAACCTTCAAGTTCATTCCTCCTGTGTGGTGCATAAAAAAGAACATTTTCACAGTTGTGTAGCAGGAAACAGAAGCTCAAGAGTTATCACTTCCCATGAATGGTAGACAATGGTAGACATGTGTTTCTGAAAGATACAAATGATGTAAGATAGTGAGGCAGCTTGTGAAGATCTTTGTAGATAAATGGACAGCGTGTTTTTCCATGTAGCCCTGGATGGCCAGCTGGCACTTTGGCACAGATTACAACAGTGTTTACAAAATGTATCTCAAATGACAAAATCAAGGGCACTGTGATAGACTGCATCTAGAAGTACAATTAACACAGACCCATAAGTCCCAACTAAAGAGCAGCAAACCAGAACAGAAAATAGTCAGGTTCTGGCAGCAGAGGGTATGAAGAACTTAAAGTTTTAGTTAAATCTTTGAGTAGGAAGTGTTTTGTCAAAGCAGTTTAGATGACATGACCACAGTTACCACAGAGCACATAGATACTGTTGTTCTGTTAAGTCATCCAATCAAAAATGATGTACTCAATAGGGCATGCATAATGAAGGGCATTGTGAACACACCACAAACCTGAGGAAGCTTGTTTTTAGAGGCCAAGTCTAGCCTAACCAAATTCCCGATTTTACTCATAAATGGAACTGGGGTGACAACAAACAACTAGTGATGACACATTGGAGAACTAACAGCCTTTAATTTACTCTGTACCTATATATGGCCGCAGGGCCACTTTGGGTAAAGTCCTCTCCCAATTTAAAAGAACTTTTAGAAAGGAAATCACCCGTGGGTGGTGGACACAAGCAAGCCACAGCGTGACCTTTTGCAAATCTCCTTTCCCAGCTTAGGAGACCATCTAATAAGCAGCAATGGGGCATCACACCTTTTTTTATTGGTGATGATGTTGAGTTGTAATCAGCTGCAAAATCAATTGTAAAAGTAACTTGTTTTTTGAGGTGCGTTTTTCTTATCTTTTTGCCCATGCCCCAAAGGGAATCGGTGCACACCAATGCAAGCAATGTCTAGAGGATGCATTCAAAGCAAGCAACCCCAAAAGGCTTTGCAAGGTTTTTGTTTCACAGAGCGTGGTGAGCATCATGTCCTCCTGCAGCAGATCGGTTGTGACTGATCACTAGTTTTCATTTTAAAATAAACTGAACACATTTTTTACACAATAGGTAACTTTGATAAATGTTGCCAGCTAAGATAGAGTTATCATCAATTTTGACCAAGCTATTAATATGCTCAGAAGGGTGGAAAGGGTTTAATCAGCTTCATGAAAAGTCACACCTGGATGATGGTCTTGCCGACAAATATTTTTGTTTTTGAAACACTAAGGAAATAGTTGCACATTCCAGATACATAGACTGTCAGGCTCACAGTCATAAGTCTGTTGAGTACTGCTTCATATATTTTCTGTGAGGACAAGGTTAAAATTGTTAACCTTTGAGAAGAGTTTGTATTAGCTGCTCCCATGCATTGATGAAGAGAAGGCCATGGAGAAACAAGTAACGAATTGCATATTATGTGGTAAGTATTATGTGGTGTGTACATGCTTTTCTTTACAGTAAGCTTGAAGTAAAAGTTTTGGAGACCCTGAGAAGACAAAGTCTATGTTATTGCAATAGCTCTACGAGTTTATCTTGTTTAACCTACATTTTTGACCTGTGATTATTAGAGACTTATTGGAGGCTTCCCTGTATAAGAGACCAGAGCTTATCTGATACCTGCATAACATTTAAATTAAATTACATCTTGACACTAAATACAAAGTAAATGTAAGGCCTAACACTGACTGCAGGCCTTTGAAAGAATGATCACTTTATTTTATGTCATTCATTTCCAATTCAACTGCATAAAGTTATCAACATTTTCAGTTTGTCTGGTCACAATGCACAGCTTCTGTGAATAGCAGAGTTTGTGGTCAAACCATATCACATTGTATTAATCTGGTCAGGAAATCTTGTGAATGTGGTCATCTGGTAAGATAAGCTACCTGCAGTAGCCTGCAGTCATGTCTGTTTCACTATTTCACATTCCTGCAGATAGTAGAATTGACAGAAATACAGACTTAACATATTTACATTAATACAACCAAAATAAATGATTAACAGAAAGAAAGAACTATACAGTACACCGACTATCACATTTCTCTGATAAAAGCAATATTTCAAAACAACTTTTTTCTCAATCAGGAATGACATAACAGGTGACACAATCAGTTCCACTGTGAGCCATCATGTCATTGAAAAGGCAGAATTATTTCAAACAATTAAAGAAACTTAAACGCTAAGACTGGCATACAGCTCAGTTATCATCTTTGTTGACAATCATATAATGTATATGAAATAACATCAAATGAAAAATCAAATCAAATTTGAGTAGGCTTAACATTTATGTTTTTGAATATATAACCATATAATGAAACAAATAACATCTGAAATGTGATGTAGCCATTGCAACCAGCTCCTATGTCAGGAACCGACCCAAGTATTCTGAGAACTGGGAAACAGTGAAACCATTTATTCACCTTGCCTATGGAACTACTCCCCTACCTGGGACAGAGCAGATTGGGAACTTCTTTGGGTTTTCAGGGGGGCACCTTCCTTCACTGATGTTATTCTGATTAGCATACGACATCTTGAGTGCCTCAACTGCAGAACCATCATCCAGACCAGATATCCAGTCCAACCTCCCTACAGGCTGTAGGGCTCTGCCATCATTCCTTCATTCCTCTTCAGCCAGATCCACCTGGATGCAGCTCCTGTATGCTTGCTGTCCGGAGCCGCCAGCTTCTTCCTGGCCCCTCCATCCACACCCAGCAGATCCAGGGCCCCCCAGAGCGACTCACCTGCACAGACACAGAAGCCGAACTCCGTGGGCATATTCCAATCACATGGCCAGTCTCTTCTCTGGCTGTGAAGGATAAAGGGCTGCTGTTTGGTATCTGTTCCTCTCTAATGACATGATCCGCTTGTCCAATACCACCTGCAGAGGGCCTGTAGAACTTTTCCCCTCCAGGGTATCTTTTCAATGACCCCGGGGAATAAATTCAATCCCCAGCTACATTCCAGTGATGTAATCAAATACAATGGACAAGCATATACGCAAAGTGTTGAAACTAAAATTCCAAAAATTTTTTTACATTAATTCATTTACCACTTACACAAAGCAGCTAATCATTCCCTTTTTAATAGACTTTGATCTCCAATTTCTTAAAACATTTCCAAAACCAGTACATTTTCATATTATATTGGATGGGTAAGCATTGCCTCTCCTTACTTGAGATTATAAAGATGACAAAATAATAATGCTGCAGGCCAGACAGAGTGATTGAATTGTATGTATATCTGTGTACTTTTATGGGTCCATTTTAACTTTTAGTTTTTGTTTCTTCTCACTCCAGATTTGATTATAACACGTTGCTAAATAGTGCTGTGGCTGTACTGTAAAACTCTAGACCCGCTGTGGGTATACTTGAGAAATGTGTTGTCCAGTTTTAGTATTTAGGCTGCTCATTTTACACAGATCTATCACTCAGTCTAATGTTATTTCCATCTGCTATTTCACACTCTCCTTTTGACAGTAATCGACTTAACTGCTATCTTGGCAATACACCTGTTGTTCAGGTATTTGCAAGTGGAGCACTTGCAAAGCTATGTAAATAATGGTCAAGAATGGTGTAGCATTACAAACTCCATGTAAAACACACTCACTATATATATAAATGGAAATGAGCATACTGGGTTGTATCTGAAAGGAAACTGATTTTAATATAGAAGTTAAACTGAAACTGATTTTATCATCAATGTCTCAGTCCACACCCTTCCTTGCCCACTAAAATAAATAAATAAATAAATAAATAAATAAATAAATAAAATGTAATAAATTATTGTGCAATTAAAATATACACAATCTTGTTTGTATTCAAGTTGATGTTGTCAAACCGTAATGCACTCAAATATGCTTTGACTAAACTGGGATGGAAGGGAGGATGGAAACAGAGAAAAAATGGATGGAAAAAGGAGGAAGGATGTGTGTATTTCTGTGTATCAGATGATGGGGGGGGGGTTTGGGGTAATTTCTCATCTGAGCGGTGAAGCAGTTGAAGTGTTACTTCACAAAGTTGCAACAAGAGCCATGGATATGAGAAGACCTGGCAAGTTTCCCCTGGCTGCTTCACAAAAGTGAGAATTGGTTTGGGTGTAGATCTGTATGTTATCTTTATTGTGAAGCTGTCTAGCTTTTTTTAACATGGGCCTCCATTTCTGACAGTACAATGGATATGGGTGACATGAATGACATGACATGTTTGGTATACTTAATTATAGAGTGAATAATACTACCACAGAGTGAAAAATAGTACCTGCTGTGAGTTGATTTTAGTAGGCAGTGTGGTATTCAGGTGAACATGTAGTCTAAATCTCCTTGATATTATATTTTTTGAGCATTTTACCAAAAGAAAGTTCAACTACACCATAGCTAAATAAAAGGGTGCATTGATGATGGTCACATGACCAAAGCGTGATGATGATGATACATAATGAAAGAGCATGTGTGCAAATTGTAACAGTTTTATTGTGCTATTGTATTATTATTTATAACAGTTTTGCACACATGCTCTTTCATCACATGTAAAAAAGATATTTTATGATGTAACTTTTTAATCTGTTTGTTTTTTAAGTCTTTTCATTTATTTCCACATTTTCAGTAATACAACAAATTTGCAAACCTTCAACTTCATCAAACCTCTAACCTTACATAGTCACACCGAGTAAAGAATGTCTGTTTTTGGCTCTTAGCAGCATTAAAACTGCTGTGTTTCTAATAAACCACAAAAAGTCACTTCAATCTTCATTGTCTGTGTGTGTTGCACTTTTAAACTTAAGAGGGAGAACACCTGCAGCCTGAGTGACTATTAATATTTCAACACATTAGAACACATGTCTCTTGCTGACAATACATCCTGCAAGGTGTGGTCAAACAAATGGCAACAGGTGTCCTGGACATTCGGTCTGAGTATGGCGGTGTTTCTGGAGGAGGGAGGGAGACCCTAGGAGAGAACCCAGGGCTCCTGGGTTGCAAGCTGAAATTCCAGGGATCTGCTCTGGGTCTGGCCCTCAGAGATCTCTTACATCCTTGCAGTGCAGGAGGGGGGAGGAGGTGTAGGTGTGGTTAAGGGAAGGTGCTGGAGGAGGAGCCAGCTTGTATTTCAGCTCAAGGGTGTGGCTGTTTGGTCTCAAGTTATACTCTGGAACCTAACAGAGGAGACGCAAGGCATTAAAACATGGCAAGGGAGTGCTTCACCAAAAGTGATAATGTTGAAAGTTGCATTAAAGTATGAATAAAGCACACTATTTTCTCCAGAATACTACAGAACTTCAAGTATTCAAGTCATAACATTTTAAAATATTGAAATGCTTGCACGTCACAAACTGTGTTGCAGTACAAGAATGGTCTACAGTCCAATTAATCTGATTTTCATTGTTAACGTCTCGTGCTGCACGTCGTGGTTCTGACAAAAGGTTATACACGTTGACCAAAGTAACGTTCATCCCTGCAGCCGCAGTCTCAGCTCCAGGGAGTGGGAATTGAGCTGAACAATGTGCTCCTTAACAGTAGCCATAACGACAGGAGCAAACGGAGTTCTGTTCCGTGCTGATTTCCTTGAATGCATCCATGCCCGGAGCGCAATGTTTCTCTGTTGCCCGGCTGGCGCTCCGAATAAACTCCCTCCGAGTCTGATTGACAGTGAAGTACTGAGGAGGGCGGGCTGGGAATATATCAGGATCAGCAGCCGAAAGACCAACGACTGTGTGGAACAGTGCTCTGAATTGACTACCAGCACGACTTGCACAAATATCACTTTTATTTCGCTTAATTTGTGCATGGACTATTTCGAGAGTCGTGAGCTTTGGATACAGTTTTGTACTTTAAAAAGGTGTGTGGCTGTTTTTTTGGCGATCACTTGGCGCAGCGATTGTAGTTTATCTATGAACAACTGAAGCTGTGTAGCTGGCAAGGTTACTCTTTGCATGCAAGTGACAAGTGTCCAGTTTTGAAGTCATTTTCGAGTTGAGCTGGAATCGAATTACTAGCGAGTTTGCGAAATAGAAAAATGACATTGTAAATGTAACGTTGGCATATTTCGGAGTAGAAATCAATTTCGAAGACAGTGAAGAGGCGTTCGTTAACCTTCAAATTACGGCGATTGATTTATTCGGACAAAACTAAACACAATGTTTACTTCTACAGTTGAAAAGCTTCATGATTAAACATATTCTTGCCTTAGTGGCGTCTACAGTTATCTGGAAATCATTAAAAATTGTGTTCTCTATTTGCAGCGAATTGGGTCCTGATGGGGATTGTAACGCAATTCAGTGTCCCTGTAAACTGGACTTCTATGGAAAATAACAAGAGTAATATTTGAAATTGGATAATACAGTAAACACTACAACTGACAAGACACTATGGACTTTTCAGAGGTCAACGCATCTACAAAACCACCGCTAGGGTAAGTTCATACATTATATTTATATGGAAACCAAATTCCCGCTTGGTGTTTTTTCAAAAAGTTGCCTATATCCACAACATGGACGCAAGTAACGGATAAAGATATCCAGATCTGTCTATCTATTTTGATTCATTGTTTACTTTGATCTTAAAGCAGAAGGTAATTTATGCACCAGACACTTTCGCTTGGATGTTGTTCAAATTTCTCGCTGTAGTCTGGTTGTCTGAACCGCAGAGCCTAGTTTCCAAACCCATCTGCTGTTGTCAGTATTCATTTTAGCGCCTGGATTCAACTTTTAAATCTAACTTGTATAACGATACTATGGAGAGCAAACTAAAGAAGGGTTAATTAATTGTAGTACACAAAGCATTGTGCTTCAACCATAAGCGTTTGACACTCAGACTGTTTCAGTCTTTCACAGTAGATATTGTCGTACTTTACCGGGTGCTTTTCAATTGTGGCAACTCGATTCTGGACGCATGCGCAATGCTGTTCATTTTGTTCGGGAACAGACGGGTTAGAGGATTGTGATTGTTTTCAAGAGTGGTTTTCAGCAGCAGTTAATACAGTGTTAACCACCGGGTAAACGACTAAGCAAGCTAGTGTTTGCAGAGAATAGAAAGCCACATTCTCACAAAAGGTCCATGAATAGTTTCTAGTGTTTTCACAAGTTTGTCAGTTTGAACCGTTCACTTGAGCAGGGAACTGGATACTCTGTGATGTGTTGTAATATTTGTCTTAAAGTAAGCCTTAGTGAGCTCAGTTGTTCCTGTACAGAAAGGGACTTAAAGTATTTTCTACTAACCAAGTTATACTATCCACTTTAAACAGAATTGCGGTAGTATATATAATTCCAATGATGTGGTCTTCACGCCCATTCTACAGCAGTGGACGAGCGGTAACTATGACGTTATTCTTTATACGCTGAGGTGTCTTTTCTGGAATCCTGTTGAAGATGTTCTGTCGAAATACACTCCTGGTGTGCAGGTGCCTGCGATTCTCCCTCCCCTCAGGGTGAAGCCTTACAGCGTGCGCCCTTTCTCAGGGTACACATCCTTCCTGCACCAAATACACAAAGACTGTTTATTCAGGACTTTGGCACCTTATTGCACCAGAGAGAGCAGAATTGAGCCAGTTTTTGTACGTGAGCATCGTGTGATTCCACAGCAGATGGAAGCTTCAGTAGTTCAGATGGGGAGGATTTTACATAATGACAGCCTAAGGCCAGGCATAGGCACATGATTATCTGTGGTTATTTAAAGGAAGCAGTTGCTGGACATTCTTGCTGCGGTGTGCCTGCAGTCCTATGCCCTTTTAGCCCACGGCAGCCATTCCTTAATGTAATCAACTGTTAGGTGAGAGGCACTAGGTTCTCATTAATCTCTTTCTGCACGGAAGAGGTTGCACTTGCAATACACACTGAGGTCAGGGAAACAAGCGTCATACTCAAAAGCATGGTAAGAGCTTTATATTGGACCAGTCCCCATGATAGGCTATCTGGTGCTGTCAAGTAAAACCAGCTGGGAAATAACAGACTTTATCACAATATCCAGACATTGTTGCATGGAAATTAAGTCACTGAAAATGTACTTGACCTGTATTTTTAACAAATATGGTGTAAAATGTCTTTCCTTTGTCAATGGCATTTCCTTTGTTCATGCCAGTTAGGAACTTGCCAAATAACTACATCCATGAGCATTTTCCCTTAGGTTCAAGAAATAGATGCATTATGGCTTTTTAAATTAATGTATTTATTTTAAGGAAGATAAAAGTTTAAGTCATTAATTTTATTCATGCCAAAGCTGTATATAACACTGGAAGAAAGGACCTGACTGCATTCAGTTGTAAAAGGGAACATTTCTGGACAACTTAGTCTGTTTCCCTCCCTCTGTAATTTCACTGGTTTATACTGAGTCAACATGCTCCATTCTGGTGTCATGAAATACAGATGAGAAGCCCATTTTTCCTTGCAGGATTAGACATTTTAAAGGAAATATAAGGTCAAATTTTATTCTACCAGATGCTGCTGCCAGTATCTGTATCACCACAGAAGATGTGTATTTATCTCATGGTGTTAATAGTGGATTCTGTCATGAAACACTGGTGGGCTGGGATTACTGTACTTGAGAAGAGATGAAATGCCAGTGTCTGTAACTTGGTGACCATGCGGGCGTTTTCTGTTGAGCCTCTAAAGAACTCTGTGGTTTAAGGAAGATGGAAGTTTTCAGGAAATGAAAATGTGAAGTCTGGGCACACCACAGGGCTGTAATTGATGTCAGAGATGCAGGAAACATGTGCTTTTTACTTTTTTCTTTTTAACACCACTTTTGAAAATGTGCTGCTGAACTATGCATTGTATTTTACTTGGGTTTGTGAAACAACTGCAGTTGTGAGCTAAATGTTCTGGGCATGTTATAATGGCATGTCAGTTTTGCTAACTGGTGAATGGTGCAAGTGCCTCCAAAATCCACAGAATTTTAGTAAGATAAAATTGACCGCGCTGCAGTGAAACCTGTTAATTTACCAGGCTGTTGCACCCTATTATGGAGGACTAGCAAGGATGGGGTCTAATGAACATGGAATTCAGCATGCTAATTTGCATCCATTGCTGTTTTTGTAGTGGTGTATTTTAGGAAATAGGAAGTATTTCAGTCTAAGGCATGGCGGTTGGCAGAGTGCTCATCTGTAATTAACAGCTTGCATGTTTGTCTCCATAAGCATGGTATGCCTGTGTCTTTCCACATGTAACTGTGTCCATGTGTGTTAGTGAAGGAAGTGAATGCATATATGCATCCTTCATTATGCTCGGAATTATTTTTGTTTCTGCTGATGTGGAAGTCTGCTGGGGACAATCTTACTAAAGTACTGTGGTTTGGTTCTCATTCCAGCTGTCATCTGGTATAGGATATTGGAATGAAAACATACAAAAACACTGAAACAATTAATTTCAGTTTGATTAATTTGGTTACAAAGTAGTATCATTGTTTCATAATGTATCCCTATGTGTAACTGTAAGAGTGTGTTTGGAGGAACAGCTTTATGACTTCCCATTTCCATTATAAAAAGAGCTAAGAGACACTTACACTGGCACAGTCCAGGGAAGACTGAGACTTGTCTGATTCATATAGAGGATCTTTGTTTCGTGGCGTCCTGTGGCTTTACAGTCAGTTGTGAGTCAACGTCATTTACCCTGGTGTTTGTCTTTCACCAGTGAGCTCAACGTCTCACTCATTTCATTCCATGAGTCACCTCTGTGTGTCTGCTGACTGGACAGCACTGGAACCCTGCCTCTCTTTTGACCCATCTTTGTCCCTCTGCAAAAACACTCTCCTCATCCATCAGATTGACCTCTCAGCTCCTCAGCCAGCTCTAATTTCCAGGTGCAGGCTGGGAATGGGCATTCAAAACACTACGTGGGCTTGAGAGTCAAAAACACTGCTTTGCTGCTCCAAATATGCTAATTTAATTGGCTAGCCAATAATACAAATAAATACAGAGTGCCATTTTAACAGGATTGACTAAATTGTGAATAGGCATTCAGATTCTTCCAGTAAGGGAGGATAAATATGGATAATCATAGGCCTGCAGAAAGCTGAGAGGCCCAACATGCGCTGTGGGTCATGGAGAGTGCCTCAAAATAACCCTCTACTGTTTTATTAGTGGCTTCATTTAAAAATACCTGAACCTCTGGTTCTGCAAACAGAACCAAGTGCTGCTTGGTGCTTACTGTGTGACAACAGTAGTGCAAGAGTGACAGAGTCACTGGAATTATGAAGGTGTAGCAATTTGAAAATGAGTCATCTGGGAGAGTCTGGGGTGCCTGCTTGTTGTTCAGGGCCTATTTTGAGACTCCTGTCAGAGACTGGTTGAAGTTTTATGGGAGCAGGGGAGTATGTGGAATGGATCCCGGGACATGTAGACAGATCAGTATGTGGGAGTCAGAATAGAGCTGAGACATGCAAAGTGTGGCTATGTAACAAACTGGTAAGGGGTCCAGGCTGAAGAGCACACGCATTGAAATCTAAGTTGGGTGGGTCCGTTTTAAAGGGATTCTGTCTTCTTGCGTGAAGCTACAAATACGTAAAAATATGTTTTTGCAATGCTGTGCTACGTTTTGGTTAAAATGATGCACATTACCATTAAAAGTGTAGTTTTGCATGCTTTCTAACAGTTGCAAATCTTGTAATTTATTGCAAGCAACTGGCATAATACATTGAATCTATGTATCAAAGAGACTTCAGTGTGACTTAAGCACAACATTGCAAGTCTGTATTCTGCCCTTTTATGGTCTTATGGAAAAAATGAATTGAACATTTACACTATGCCATCTTAAGTCAGAGAATATGTAGGATGTGTGCAGACTCAGGTCTCAGATTATTTTCATAATTTTTTCACACATGATTCAACCAAATAATGGAACAACCTGAACTATTTTCATGGTATTCGTTGTACTCCATGAGACACAGGGATGTAGCTTCTTACAGGTCTGTCCATGCTGTATTAGTACTCTAGCTGTACTGCACTCGTTCAGCAGTGTCATTTACACAATTACAGTGGGTAGGGTTAGCAATGGCTGTGCCATTCGGTCCTGTGTGACTCTGATGAGGGAGTACGCTGCAGGTTAATTGTTATTTCCTGTTGTGGCTTTGCCCCATGGGGACTGTATCCCCAGCTGGGCTTGCTCTCCAAACTGGCTGTTTACTCTCTCCCCTGCTGACTAACACACCTGAGTCTCTAATGCAGAATGGTGCTCCAGAAAGATTTCAAAGGACACTTACATGAGACCAATTGAAACATTTTCTTGCACTAAAACTTTTCATCTCTTGCTCAAACTTATGTTTCCTGAGGTGAATTGAACAGGTTTAGATTTTTTTTTTTGTTTTGAAGTCTTGCATTGCCTTTTGGGAAATGAATAATATTATATCCTTAAAATTCAGGTGTCCAAGACAAAAGAATTTTCACAGACCACATGAAGAAAAACATTTTGTCACATTTGAATTGTTTTAGGTAAGTTATTGAAAACCTCATGCTTTTGTATGAGCTTAAAACATGCATTCCACAAGGATATGCCAGCAAACAGATGGCAAATGCTGTTCAGACCATGGTAGCTTAAAACGTTGCTCTATTGTTCTTATGCTCCTGTAATAAGCAGAGCAGCTTGGATGAACAGTAAACAACAGCTGCCAGTAAAACTGTTCACACAATTCACACCTGTTTGACTAATGAACCAATAATCTATATTTAGTGATGAGCATCAATGTGCTTAACCATTTAAGAGAATGTGACGCTTCTGCTAAAATTCAGAGCGTTTCACCAGACGTGATGTTGACCAATGTTTTGGCTGTTTAATATCTATTTTAAAGTCTGGCTGCAGCCGCAGTCATGAACTGGTTGCGTTAGCTTCTTTGCTTCCTCAGCAGTAGCATTTTTGTTTGTTTATGGTTGACCTCTTGGACATACTTATGTTCCACACACGTGTCAGTTCCACACAGTCAGAATATACTGTAATTATCTTTTAAAAATGTTATTGGTTAAGTATGAAATGATGTGTATCAGATAGTGGATGTGACTGAAAAAAACCTATGGAGACAAAGGAGCTTCAGAGCAGCAGTCTGCAAGTGCATTAAAATGTACAAAAATATAACTTAAATATTCATAATAATGGTATGTAACTGGAGCATTTCCTATCAAAATATGAAGGGCTCTGCTGCTCTTTCTTCAACACACCTCCTTTTCCCTTACATTAGGTATAGAGAATCATGATTGCTAGGGACTGAGACACATAAACACTGCAGGTGGAAAACCGCTGATTACACAGCAGTTACAGATAATCTTCTCCAGGGATGGGGGAGGGGGGGGGGCTGCAGGTGACGCACTGCACTGGTACACCGCTGATCAGACATGACTCATCAATGGATCAGTGCACATGGCTCTGTGTCAATACAGAGAGCTGAAATGTGAAGTGTGTTTGTTCTGTGAGTGAAAGTGTATTCAGAGGACTGGGCATAAGTGGACTTTGACCTTGACTCTCCTCTGAAAAGAGTTTGACATGAAATGGAAAGGAGAGGATTAGGATGCTTACTGTTTTTAATGTTTATAGAAACTCTATCAAGGGGTGCCAACATGCCGCTTGGCCAAAAGCTCATAGCCTGCTTATGAGTCACTCCCCAAAATAATATGGAAAATCAACTTTTTTTAAAAAAAAATTGTAAACTGCTTGAAATGAATACAGCTTTAACAAGAATCTCTCCGTCCAACTAGCCTACTATTTAGTTAGGGAGCACTTTGAGTTGACATGGTATCCCAATAGCATTTAGACAAACATTGTCAATTTGACATCTAGGCTGTTGAACTTCTGAGTAGCCAACTGAGGTGAACAGTTGCTGGGTGGTTACTGGAAAGCTGTTTTCTAGAAACTTGCAAGTTGACTCATTTCTTACCAGTTCCAGTCATCATGTGCTACTGCCGGTAGAGGAAAGCAGAAGAATGTGAACATGACCTTCTAGTCACCAGCGTCAAAGACTGTTTAGGAAAATATGTAACGTGAAGAAGCACTTCATTAACTTGTAGTTCATAAGAGCATTGAGCGGGATTTTGTCACAGGCAGCCCTCTCAGATCAAAGTAGCTTCACAGTATAACACCTTAAGTGTGCCCATGCAACCGATCTGCAGTTTGCCACAATGTTGTTGAAGCCTTGAACTGAATAGTGCCCTTTGTGTCTCTGATCTAGACAGGCCAGACCATACGTTTTATTTGGTAATTTGCAAGGGTGTGTGGAAGTTCAAGTGTTAGAGTACTTTTTCAAGCGTTAGTCAAATTTCACATGTTCCTGGCCTTACAGTAAGTTGGAGCCCTTAGTATGGCTACATTAAGTGTACAGGAATTCGCAGTATGATTCTGTCACAGGTATCAAGGATTTCAGTGTGGATGATCTCTTAATCTCACAGCATGATACTGTATCAGGTCCAGACAGTGACCTCACGGATTTCTGAGGGAGGGCCTTGCTCTTCCATGATGTGCTTAAAAGCTCCTCCCACACTTACTACCTAATGCATGAACCACTCATTCTCCCACCAGATGATATGAGATCTTCTCACTCTTCTATTGTACGATCCAGAAACCTCCACAAACAGCAAAACCACACTCACCGTGCACTCACCACCCACATGATTTAAAGTGATATCCACTGTCATATCACATGACCGTATCATCCAGTCACAGAGGAGATAAAAATTGCCAAAGATGTTAGTGTGTGCGTGGGGGGTGCACATAAGGTGCAGAAATGTACTACCGCAGAGTCCAGGTTTAAGGTGTCTGTCCCCCTTGACGTGGGGTCAGGACAGAGGGTCTGATCAACTGCACCACCCATTTCCAAAAAGTGAATCAAAATGTCGTCCATTTTTTTGAGGTGATTCACTGATATCGGAACAGGTGTGTGTTTGTCACCGGCCCTGCCCAGTCCTGTGGTGCTGGAGCGCTCGGAGGGAGGGTATTCTGAGCATGGCGCGTGGGCGTGTAATGTTAGAGGGAGGCATTTCAAGAGGGGGCGGGAGGGTCTCGAATACTGTACCCACAGGGTTGAGCTCTGAGACACACGATCAGAGCCCTCGCTTGGCAAGAACCCCATCATCATCTGACACTGGAAAGGTTTTCAACCTGCGAAACATCCATCTTACGGTTTAAGCTGAAGGCTCCCGGTGCGGTTTGGTGTTTCTTTTTACATAGTGCTCTGGGTTTGGATCATGAGAGTTAGTATAATGTCTATGTAGCATTATTGTCTTCTCCTGGATGAGTGCTCTTTGTGAACAGAGCTGGGTAAACTCCTGGGCCTTCCCCAGAGGGGCAGGTCCACTGAGGCATGTCACAGCCCCAGAGCAGCTGCTGGCCTGTCAGCTGTGGGAGTGGGTGGGGCCTGTAACCCGAGAGCGGGGGCAGATGCTGAATTAGGGAGCTGTATGCCTAGCAACGGTGCCTAGCAACAGCAAACAAATGACTGCCTGAGTCCAGTGTCCTGGGATACGCTTGGGCCACTTACTTCTCGCGTGCAACTTCACTCATAAATTTTCGGCGGCTCCAAAATGGAAAGAGACCCACCCTGCTGTGTAAATTTAGGTTGCTATGAGAACACCACGACCCCCGAATGGCATGTTCCGGTTACACCCCCCACCCCCTGTCCTGTAGCTGCTGGTATGAGTACTCACCATCCATGTACTGCACAGGAAGGCAAAAAACTCAAACTATCGCTGTCAAGACCCACAGCAAGGAGAGGATACAGAATGCCTGTTTCTGGGTCCGAACTCATTTCTAAATTCAGATTTTGAGGAAGATTAATAAGTCTGCTTGGCTTTTTCTGTCATTGTTTAGCAGCTTCTGATCTCACTGTATATGAAAATAATTCTTGGGGAAGAGGGGTATGTACCTTAGCTGCAGGTGAAGTGGTTTCGGCCTTATCTGTAAAATGCCTGTTTTATCATGGTGGTGCCTTATGAAACTATCCTGAGTGTAGAATAAATCAACTCCTCTGCTTAAAACTAGCAGAGGATTGAGTAATTTGATGGATACAATCAAAATGGCATTTTAAACAGATATGAAAGATCCTGTAAAATCCTGGAGTTACTACTGATAACAATCCCCCATTGTAATATCTACTGTATTTTTAAGATCTAGCCATCTGTGATTTAATATTTTCTAACATTTTCTGACATGCTTGTTTGGCTTCATAGTTAAAGTAATGACAGTTCTTTAATCAAAGAATTTCTTTCTTGCCACCATTTAGGACAGGGTGTATTTATACATGGGAATCTTCAAGGTTGCCATTTACAAAACAAATCTCTGTAATTACTGGGTCTGATGTTTCTAGAAGAGCTAAAATATAGAGCTAAGAGCCTTGGAAAGTGTAGCATTGGCCTGTGTTTATTTTCCTGGAGAGGTTTGGAGGAATGGGTTTGAATAAGAGACCTGTTGAACACAGTCCTTTTTAAATGACAAAGAACAGAAAGCGTGGAATAAAAGCAGGATTATATCTGCCCTGAAGAGAGGAGGGATTGTTTCCTGTGGGGGGTGTGTGGTGGGGGGGTGGGGGGTCGTTGTGTCCTGGGCTGGCAGCAGTCACTTCTCGTTCTCCCTCTTGGTTCTGGGACACATTCCAGGAGTCAGGCGGACTTCAGCAGGACAGCTCTTCAGCTTTAGGCCTCTCCTTCATTTTACTCACTCCTGCTGCAAACTGCATGATCACCTCATTCACTCTCTGCAGATCAAGCAGTGCTTTCTCCTCACGCTATATCTGAGCACAAAGCCACAAAAGAATATTTGTACAAATCAACCCGTGACTTTCCTCGCCTTCATTTGTTTGAGTTTCCCCCGTAGGTTATGTCTGCGATATGAAAGTATAACGTTACTGTTTATATATGTTGAATAGGTGGAACAGAAGGTCAGGAACCTGAAATCACAGTAACAGTGCAGAGTACTGTTCAGGTGTGCTGTTTATAAAAAGAGTGCTCGATGACATCATTCAAGATGCTCTTATTCCACATATTCTTACCCTCCCCAGCTACTTCCCCTCTTTGGAAAATATCTCAAACCTTGGTTTATAATTTTTGGAATTGTATACCCTGTAGACTTCATTGTTTACCATATCTTCCAGTTATATTGTCAGTTCCCTTATTTGTCTAGAAGTAAAGGGAGAGTTTAACTTTGAAACATTGTAAATCGGTAGGCATTTTGCTTCAGCGGCTGCATGCGCTATCTTGATCTGTTCTGAGAAATTCAGAAAAAGCATCTGAAAGCTGAGAGGTCTGCTGTGAACTTTAGATCAGTGAAAGAGAGCTTTGTTTGTGGGCAGGAGGGATAGACTTGTTGTCCAGACATTCGTTTACAAACGCTGCTGAATTCACCATGGCAAATCAAGCTCGGATTCCAAAAAAAATCATAATCGGGATGATTATCATTCATTATGAAATAAGATTCAAGCTTTAAATTCTGCTTTTGGCCTTATGCTGTAACTCATCTCAATTGCTTATCAAATATTCAAACTGTTTTGACCTCTCTCATAAGTTCAATGTATTTGTAAAATGGATTTTACTGAATGTATTTGTAAATGCTTGTAATTACTGAAATTAATATCTCCTGTCATTCATTTCAGTTTTTGCTGAATTGTCCTCATTTTTTTGTGCTGTTACATTGATGAATGATGAAAGCTTAAGACTGATGCAGGGTTCTGTGTGTGTGTGGTGTGTGTGTGTGTGTGGTGTGTGTGTGTGTGTGTTTCGTGTGTTTTTCATATTTATACTGGCATGAACAGATTAGAACAGTGCTTCTCTTCATAGAGACCCTTTTGACAGTTACAACAACAATTAGATTTTAAGAGAGGTCAATGTATATATTAGCATATTAATTAGTACCCCAACCGTCCTCAATATCTGTACATTCATGTGCATCGTATACAAGTGCTATTGTGGGTATGAAACTATGTTTGTGTCTAATGCTTGTGCTCAGGTATTACTATACTTTTTAAATTAATCAGTTTCATCCCATGCACTTTCATCTTAAACTGAATTAAAAGTTTTGCCAGGTAACCTTCAATCTCCAGGGCTGGGAGTATAAAGTGCATTCCATGTAGCTACTCAAATTTAGCTTTAAAAAGTTAGCTTGTTGTGTTGTGTTTTTCAATCTCTCATTATCTCAGAAAATCCATAGAAACAATACAGCTGCTGACACTGACACAGAGGACTTACGTGTAACAAAATACAAATCTGCTTCTGACTAATCACGTTCTTGTGTAGGCTGGACTCGATAAGCTTGCAGTCAGTCTGTGCCAAGTAATGAGTGCCTGTTTTAAAGATGCTTAAATAGAGCTTCAGTGTCTGGAGCTGAGGCTGCTCACAGGGACAGATGGGGCCAGCCAAAATTGTGTGACAAATTTTCTAACACTTGCACCTGTATTTTTTTTGTATGCCAAGAGCAACTTTTTATGACCCATATCCAGAGCAGGGCAGCAGTTCACCACACCCTTGACTGTACAAAATGATTTTTATGGATGTTAGTATTTTTTCTTGAAAGCATTGGTCATTATGAAATTAGGTATTACACATGGTTATACCATACTAATAATAATAACAATAATAATAATAATGATAAACTAAGTATTATTATTTGTATTATTATTAGTAGTACATATTTTTTAATTTGTCCCCAATCAGTTCAGCCCAGGGTACTAATTCTGTGGGGTGGTGGGTGGCTTTCTGCATGTGACAGCAATGAACCTCATGTATGAACCCACCTGTCTGTCATTTTTAATTAATATGTGCATAATTCATATGGATAAGTAAAGGTTTGCTTTGATTTGTGAACCAAATTCTCTTTTAGCGATTGCCCTAAAAGCCTCCTGTTTTGCTGTCTGTAACAGTACCTTATGAGAGGGCGCTTGGATCTGGATTCATTTCATTTGATTAACAGCAGTCAGGGGGCTATTTGGGTCACAGGAAATAAACAGGCCCATTGCAAAGCTAAGCTTTTAATCTGGTTCATACACACACACATACACACACCTCCATAAGGCCTAACATCCAGCAGAGATTGGGAATAAGTTCCAATGCTTAACACCTCCAGCAGATTAGCCCAGACTGAGGGGAGAGAGGGTCAGGTGTGGTGTGTCTGCGCTGGCCTGGGAAAGAGTAGCAGTGGAAGAAAAACATATGTGATGCAGCAACACTCTAGTCTGAATTATTGTGCCATAACTGTTGTGTTATGGGAGGATATTTTTATTTTTATAGTGTTCTTCCAATTCTTCCTCTCTCTCTTTGCTTTGGCCTTTTGAAGCTTCAGAGAGTTTTTTTATGAAACCTGTTCTCATCAGATTACAACATGCAAAACAGAGCTTTATGGTTGCTGCTGGTTTGAAGTGGAGAGACGTTGGCCTTTGCGGAAATGACTTTTACTACAGTTTCCATAGTGACAGTATATGTGGTATGTTGCCTTCAAAGGTATTACCCTTCTGATGTTCAGTTGAAAACAGTGGCTGTTTCAAATTAAATCCCAAGGCCATCTGGAAACCAGTCAATCTGTAACACAAGCATAATCTGAGCTAGTCATTTTGTAACACAGGACTAAGATGAGCGAGTCACTCTGCAACACAAGCACAGTTGGAGCCAGTCATTCTGTAGCACAGTTACAGTCTGAGCCAGTCACTCTGTAATGCAGATGGACTGGACTGTGGTCTCTGCTGCCAGCGATGAAACCGTTTTTTCCCTCTCACAGAGTTACCTTTTACCCTTCTAAAGGGCTCTTTGTCTGAGGTGTGCAGTCTGAGAGAGCTGGAGGTCAGTGGTCAGGCAGAGCTTCAAAATCTGAGCCTCTCTTCGCTCTCCACAGTGTCAGCTGTGGTCATTCAGGCGAACGAGGCCTTCCTGGTCATTTCCGTCTCCTAACTCTAGAAACGCCTGCCAGCTCTGTACTCATTCTCGTTTTGCTTTTAGAGTTGTCTGAACTCCTTTTTTTTTCTCCTATTTTCTCAACGTGCCCTTGGATCAGCATGACAGGTAATGCTGGGCTTTCCTGCCAAATCATTAACAGAGCAGGCAGAGTTCAAAGGTCCCAGTGCTGTATGCCACACCATTAAACGAATCGCGCAACCTCCGGCACTCCCCATAATGCTCAAGTGCTACACACAGCACGCCTGAGGAATCTGTGCACGACTGACTCATGGATCTAGTGAATCTGCGCTAAAGCAGTGGATGTGAAGTATCTGTGCATTCTTAACACAGCACATATGGAAGAACCAGAGACCAGTCTGAAGTGAGTATAACCTGTTTACCTATACCATTCCCTCTAAAGAAGGGAAAATGGGACATGTAAGGATGGGATATGTATAGGCAAGTTGTTGCTCCTCAGTAACAACTTGCATACAGTAATGATACTCACAGTATCTTTAACGCGAACACAGAATGACGTGTGACAGTAATTTTTCACAAGTCCAACTGACAGCATGTGAAATACGTCCTGGATTTGTAAAGCAGGCACAGTAAATAAGAAGACATGCATTTCCATTACAGCACAAATGATGGAATCACAAAATTAGTGCTTATTTGTGTTAGGTTTGTGTTTGTTTGTTTTTTTAAAAAAGATAAAATCTGTTTAGATCTTTGATTGTTTTCGTTGTTGGATTAATAGTATTGATAGAACCATCTGTATTTTCATTTTAAACTATTCTTTTCCATGCTATTCCACAACAGTACATAGCTGGGGCAGTATTTAGTCAGTGTTCAGTGCATTTTATATGTGGACATAATGCTGTTTATATTGATGAGGATAAGATGCAGGGCGTTTTTTGGCAGAATATCTGGTGATTCATGAGAGGGTGTGGAGGCTTTGGCCACTGTCCATGTCCTCAGTGTTTTGATAAGGAAACCTTTCAGAAGACTCTAAAAAAAGCAAACATCACTGTGACAACAACCAAACAGTCCCCCCTGTGGCAGCTGGCTTTATCATCCCCACCGAGAGGAATGTTAGAGATGACCTGTGAGTGAGAGTGCGTGGGCGAAAACTGCTCTGCCACAGTCAGTCCCAGCTGTCCTTGCTGCACTGACAGGTTCAACGGGTGTAGTGCACTGTAATGCCTCCCTATCAGAGCCGATTTAACTCTGATTTCCTTAAAGAGTACTAAAAAATTGAAGCTGAGAATGGTGACATAGTAGTTCATGGAACTAGTTGAAAAAGTGATTTCCCATCTTAGATACAGAACTTACATCATAGCACATAGTAAACCATTTTGCTATGAAGAAGGAAGCTAGCAAGATAAGAAAATTCTATGTTCGCTGAATAAAATCATCATACTCTAAATAACACTAAATTGCACAATACCATTGTCAAACCGCAGTTGGAGCATTGTGCAATACCATCAACCAACCACAGGGTGTAACGCATGGGCCCTTGAAGTCCTGGAGCTCTGTGGACCTTTGCTGCTCTTGGAGCCATGTTTTTTTCCATATCTTCATTTATTTAAAACAAAAAAAGATAAAACCCGCAGAAATGTAACCGTCTTGAAGAAGAGAGTCAGAGTCACAATTTGCCCCTGTTCTGTATGTCTGTGTGTTGCTGTTTTATGTTGTGTATATTTTATATATTTTACATATATATTTCTGTGTGTGTGCAAATTAGAGATAAAGTAGATATAAAAGAAGCACTTACTACAGTAGCATAAAGAAAAGTGTGGCACCTGTTGTACCATTGTCTGAATAAACACGACCACATACTGCAGCTGGAGGAAACTGATGCACTTCTGATGCACTTCCTTCCTTTGTAGTAGGAGGATGAAGGCCCGTGCGCCTCCTCCGCCCACCGCCCCGCAGCCCGCTCCGCGCAGGATCTTCACCACCAGAAACGCAATCCCTGATGGAGCAGGGGCACAGGGCAGCGAGGACACAAAGGAGAACGTGCTGCGCCCCTCTGTGAGCCTGCTGGTCACGCTGCCCGATGGCTTCCAGACGTCATGCACCGTGGATGGCAGGTGAGCTCCCCAAATATGGCTGTATTCATTGTGCCTACTCCTTTACGACATCCCTGATTTACATCACACTGAAATCGAATAGATTATAATTATGCAATGACTGGGCTGTTCAGTTCTTGTGATCTTAAATTCTGACCTTGGCGTTGCCGAAATGTTTAGATTTTTTGTCTCATTATGAATATTCATGATGGATCCTGATTGCCAAAAAAACATCCACTGGTACCATAGCAATGTTAACAGAGCTGAACTTCCCAAGTATTAAAAGACTGTAGAGCTATATCTGTTCAATAAATGAAATATCTGTGGTTCTTTTCTGTAGCTGAGGTGTTTACAGTTATCACCAAGCAAAGCTATCTGTCTTTATAGACACTGACGCTCTTCTTGCCAGCAGGAGTGTTTAAATTGGTGCAGTAAAAGATATCAATTTGAAACAGTTGGTAAAACACTCACCTAGAACAGAACCTTCCTGGACTGTAGCCCTGTAATATGGGGGTCCCACCCAGGAAATGATTTAGTTGCAGGGCTGTGGCAGAGGTTGTGTCAAGCTGTATGGGTCTGAAATGGCTTTCTACATGAGCAATGCAGTGGAGTGCATGTTTGGACAATGACAACAGCCTATTAATATCTCTGTTTGAGCCACAGCCCATGGAGAAGCACTCTGAACATGGGCCAGGGACGCTGCATGGAAACACTCTGTGTGTGCTTACTCTTGTGCATATATGTGCCTGTGAATCTGTCCCTGTGTGTATGCATACCTGTGTTTGTGGGTGTGCATATGTGTGTTTGCGTGTGCGTGCATGACTTGAGTACAATGTTTGGGGGGAAAATATATGGAAAAAATAACATAATTTCTCATACTGCTTGATTTGGTAACAAGAAATATGATGTGGTGAAGGCAAATATGCAGTATAAACCCTTATGGGTAGCCCTTGAGTTAAAACAGGATATGGGAGGGTGACTGCAGAGTGCTGGCATTCAGGTCACAGTGAGCCCCCTCTCTCCACTGGAGCGAATACAGGACGCCCTTCCATGCGTAAACAAATATCTCTGTTAATCAGCATCGCTCTAGTCAAAAGCTTGCCCCTGTTCCGCACCCCCGCAGTACAGCCACACAGAGTAACACGCACTTTGTGCTGTCTGCATGTACCAGTTATTTCTCATCTGCGGTGAACAGTCTGGAATGGACTGTTGTAGATCTGTTGTAAAGGCATTTCTAAAACCCAGGCCTATAGCACGGCACAACAGGTGCATGTGTGTAGATGACAGCAAGGGATTCCCATGACAGTCCATCTTTCACAGTCAATGAGAATACGCTTTTTGTCGTTGAATGCATGCAAGTTGATGCTTGCATGCATTCATTCATCTCCCTCTGTAGACCACACACCTACACACTCATCCCTTCATCTACTCCCACTCAACACCCTTTCTGATCTGTTTCCTGTGACCCTGTACTGCTTTACCTCACCCAGTGAAGCACTGAATTTAATATTGGGACGTTGGTGTTTTTACAGACACATCAAGGCGAAAGGATAGCAATATAAACAGTCCCACTATATCTCCATTACAGACAGCATGCTCTCAAGTGACAATTAATATAAGTGTTAAGATGGTGATTGTAATAATATTGCTTACTTTATGACATAATCATTTGTCAGAATCTCAAATAGCTTTACAGTTAGAGAAGAAATTTGAAAGTAAAATGTAGGTGCACAGAAATAATACTAAAGCAGAAAAAAGCATGTCGCACACAAGCCTGGAGATATATAATTAGAAGTCGATGAAGACTTGTGTTAAGGCTTTCAGAAGCTGCATTTCGCTCAGTGTTTACATTGACTGTATCTTCTGCCCAGTTCTGTGCACTGAAATAACATGCATCTAAAATAATATTATTTCTGAAATCCCTGAGAAATGGTTGCTTTTGGTCCTGGGTCATTGAAGTGTCATGTTGCAATAACAAACAAGAACATTATTAGTAATCCTTTTAAAATAAGTGTAATTGCCTTTTCATAGTGTCCTCTAGTGCTTGTTTTCTTAGAAAGTGAAACAGGTTACACAGTTGGATTGATATGTTTCAGTGTGGTTGGTTTAACTTTAACTTTTCAGACATCAATAAAGAATTTAAAGCATTTTAAAGTACACAGCCAATATTGATTTTACCATTCACACTTGACTTTTAGTATCGTTAAAGTCAGTCAGGTAAGACCGCTATTCACACCTCTGAGGAAACAGGTGATTGTTAGTTTTGCATCCATTCATGTTCATACAAACATGTTAAAAAAATAATTTGCTCTGAAAAGCATGTTATAATAATTTTATTAGTATTCTATTGCAGTACTGCTGTTGTTTTTTGTTGTGCTACAGTTAATTCAAAACAACTTGTTTCTAAAGGTTTGTATTGTTATCTTGTATTTACGGCCACAGAATAGTATTTCTTATTTTCAGGTTAACCATTATGCCATTTTAGGTTTGTTTTATAATCTAGATATAATAGCAAGTGCCATATAAATAAAGAAAGCATACCTAGTTAAATTGAAGTAGAACCAAATGAGCCTCCTAGCAACCTATCAAAGCACAGATAATTGTTTTATGTCTATGGTACCTCATTTAACATTATTTTCTTGGTTTTATAAGTCTCCTGGCCTTCACTTATAACTCACCTGGCCTTTTAGCATGCATCTTTGCTGACACTGCTTCACTGATGATTGGCTGATAGCAGTCATGTGGCTTACAGCACTTTCATGTTTACATGTGAGCTCTGTATTCCCTTCCTGTGCAGCATGTTAATGATGTATATTTTGTGTGACGGTTGGGGAAAAGGGCTCCAGTACAATTACTACTCCTCCCCGCAGAGGAGTAGTAATTGTAGTTCTCTTAATTCCAACCCACCCCATAAAATGTTTGTAGATATACAGAATAATGTTATGTACAGAATATTATACAGAATGTTTTTGTGTAAATTTGTTTGTGTGTTGAATGATTATCCCCTCGGGGATAAATAGCAGGCAACGCACATCATTTAAAGATTACCTTACCTTACCTCATAATTTATCTGTATCTGTTCTGAATGAAATGACTTGTATGTTCACAAACCAGCTTCTGTTTTAGTTGGTTTGTATTGAGTAGCATGTTGGTTTCAGGTTAGGGTATGGTTTTTGTCACCATTGTCCTGTCTGTTGAGCTGAGAAAGTATGTGGGAGTTCAGGTATTTGCATGTCTGGCCTCTCTTCTCTGAATCCACCTTCGGACTGTTAGTATGAATGTGATTAATCAGAAAGCTGACCATAAGGGTTTTCCATCTGCTGTGGGGTGAAGAGGGCATTAACACATCTGATAACGAATAATTTTATTTAATGTGTTTTATTATGAGGAATACTGTTTTACAATCATTAAATCAACACAATCAGTTGTTTTGGAATTCTGATAAGATGCCTTTTATTTCAGGCACCCTTGGGTAACCTGTTTACCTGTCTGTTCTGGATTCCATTTAAAGTGCTGAGCTGTCACTGGAGCAGTTGAAGCATCGTGTTCAAGGACCCACAGTGGTGTCTTGTGAGGAATGTTCTTGATGCCTTTAGTCTGTTTCTAGCTTTACAGCGTCTTTGTTACTTTTAATTTTACGTCACAATTACAATTGTGTGTTTTCAGTTCAGCAATGGTAATTATACTGCCACTGAGGTTTATAGCTCTCACACGTGGTTACTCACCGTCAACACGTGACGCACATACATACTCTGTTTTGTTGTTTATCGTGCTTACTGCTATGCTACACAGCCTACTCAAAGTTCACATTTAGCCTTTTGTAACCTGCAAGGACTCAAATACCCCTTTGGTCACGGTTATAGAAATAAAAGGACAGGTCTGTTTCCCAGAAACATATATTAAGTATCCTGCTGCTTTGATAACACTTTATCAACATCAGATATCCTGTACCCCCTAGACTTAATAAATGATGAAATGCAATAAATTGTTATGGTATACAGATGCATAACTCCAACCCCATTAACATAAAGGGTATGGATAAGGGCTTATTGCTTTTCCTCTAATGTCCTCAGTTGTACCATTTTGGTTTCCAATGGACTACAGTAATATTGTGGTAAATTTCAGCAAAATGGTTAGACTGTATGATGTCCATATTATATACACATTTATGGAGTAATTAATATGTGTACACATCATCCATATCGTATAATTATATAAAATGGTTTATATTTGCACCCGATTGTGTTAGTTTACTGTAGGACACATATCACAGTTTTCATTGCCTAATCTTAAGATGGAGAACTCCCATGAACGTACCTCTTTTGAGCTGGTATTTTTGGAGATATTTTCAATAGTTAAATAGTATGGTAGAGATGCCACCTTTGCTACGGTTGCTATTGGCAGTTCAGGTACTGATTGTCAGATTGAGAGTCAATCTGAAAATATGTTACCTGACACAGTGGAAGGTTTTTCTGAAATATAGATTTATATCAGAGATATGAAGGGAAATATTCAGATGTTTCCAATACTGAAAGTTGTCTGCAACAACAGTGCACAGTCATTTTGGTACAGTGCTCCAAACTCATATATTATGCAGTATTACTGTAAATTAACCAAAAAAAGTAAACCGAAAGCACAGGCGTACTCTCCTTGGAGGATATTTTTAGGTTATTCTGATGTTGAAGTTTCCCCAAGCACGTGTCAAGGCGGTAACGGCCGGGATCATTTTTACTTGTTTGGGCCACCGTCCTGTCTGTGCACTTGGGTGATCGACCTGTACTTGACTGCACAAAAAGTATAAATTCCCAATTTATTTGTAGCCAAGACACAGAATTATAAACAGATGCTTCTCGGAAGCTAAAAGATGCTTTAAGGCTAATGAGCGGTTACACTGGTATGAAGGGCAAAGGCGCTGCGGTGTTGGGAACTGTAGTCTCCTCAGTCAGAGAAACAGTGGAAAATGTGAACTTTATTAGTGCTATAAATACGATGAAAATACAGAGGCTGTGTGTGAAGGTGGCGGGGGTGGCCTGCAGGGTGCAGAGCAGGAGGGTTCTGCAGTCTCTCAGGGCGTTGTATTGGTTACACGTGGCCCTGTCTTTGAGCTGTTACGTGAGCTGGCTTCTCAGAGCGAGGGACAGAGGGCATTCTTAGGTTTCTCCACAGAATGACATTTACCCTTTTCACTTCAGCAATTTCCTGGCCCTCCAGTCTGGGAATGCATCTCCTAAATGCATAGCATCACAGGCGAGTTAGAAAATCGCTCCTTTCTTTCAAGGGCATTTTGTTTAGCCCACAAGAAGGCACCCATGACTTATGGGATGTGTGTCTTGGTGGTGTTGGTTGGTCTTGTTTATTTCACTTGAAAGAGTTTAGTTTTCTGTACAAATGTATGATTAAACACAATCATCCTGAGAGCTGTATTGAAAGTCGTAATGAGAGTACAGTAGGTCACAGAGGTCTAACAGTTGAATCCGGTTCCAGTTTGGTCAGGGTTATATAATTATGTAAGATGAGCGGGCCTCTGTGTGTGTGTGTGCGTTTGTGTATGTGTGTGTGAGAGAGAGGGGGGAGAGAGAGAGAAAGGGAGAGTATGTGAGTGGGCGTTTGTTTGAGTGTGAAGTTGCAATTGTGTGTATGTGTATGTGGGTACATGCATGTTTGTATGTGTGCGCGTGTGCGTTTCTGTCTGCGTGCACACACGTGCATCCACACGCGTGTGTCTGTGTGACGTGCGCACGCATCACCCCGCTGTAATTACAGGTCCTCCTCATGGAGCTAACGAGGTAACCCTATCGCTCTGCGTATCCGCGGCCCGCGGCTCAGTGGTGTCTGCTGCTTTCTCCCCAGCAAAGCTCTCATGGATCTGCTGGTGGACCTCTGCAGCCAGCACCACCTCAACCCAGCGTACCACACACTGGAGCTGCTGTCCCCCGACTCCCGCCCGCTGGCCTTCAAGCCCAACACCCTGCTGGGGGCACTGGACGTGCACCACGTCCACATCCGAGAGAAGGTGGCCGAGGAGAAGGTGGTCCGGAAGCCACCGCCCAAAGTGCCGGAGGTGAGTCCCAGGGCCGTAGCACAGCCTACCGTCTCTAGCTTCCTGCATGCCGTGATCCCCTCAGTCACATGACATTAAAACCTCAAAAGCAAGCGAAGTTAGGCCTCAGAACTGTAACAGGAAACAATGTTAAAGTTATTTTTGCTAGTTAACTTTCACTCATTTCTGTAGAGACATTATATTTATAAGAGCACAAAAATAGAGTATCACTGTGACTCCTAGATGGATTCTGCTGTGCATCAGTGTTAACTGGATATGCAGTAAAGTCCAGCAGACTTTGCCCCTGTGATGTTAATACTGAACTTGTTGAACCACTTTCTTACAATCATCTGCATGATTCACCAATGAAATAAAGCATGGAATTAAAATTAAACAGTAGATGTTATCATAGCTTTGTTTTGCTGTGTGAATTTTATGTATCTATTTCCCTACAATAGACTAGGTATATTGGGGATTTCCTTATTAAGAAGTATGTATCTACTACTGTGTGGTTTTGTCTGTTTTGGGAAGTCTGGGTAGTGTGACTGTAGTGTAGTGACTGTAGTGACATTTCAGTGCATGATGGGACCTGTCACAGCAAGTGGTGCATGCTGTAATGGTCCTATGACTGTTGTGGTCATTCTTAGTTCCTATAATGGTCAGTGGAGTAAGTGCTGTAATGGGTTCTGTAATGACCCCTTTAAAAGTGTGCTATGGTAAGCCTTGCTGTGGCCCTGCGAGCAGAGTTGTGATCAGTCATATAATGGCCGTACTGTTTTCCTCTCTTGCGCTGTGCGGCAGGAGCAGGATAGGCCTGTTCCACAGGAGAGACTCCGTGGGAAGGTAGGCAGGTGTTCTGCAGCTCTGAGGATGCAGTGAATTGAGTGTTGTCTCTGCCTTTTTCCTCTCTTAACAAAGCTGTGGAATTTATTGCAATGCAGAAATCTAAGAACATTGATACATTTCACAAGAACATTGGTTGTCAAAGGAAGTCGTTTTTGTACTGACATTTTTCACACTTCTCTTTATTTCTACTCGCCTCCCTTTCTTGCTCTCTGTTTTTTCTCTCTCTCTCTCTCTCTCTTTTTCTCTCTCTCTCCCTGTCTCTCTCTCTTTCTTTTCATTGTCCCTGCTCTTCTGTTCTCACAAGTTGAATTTTTCATGAATCTCTTACCTTTAGTTACCATGCATTATTTCTACACTGCTCTCTATGTTGGCTTTGCTGTCTCAGTCTCTTTCACAGTCTCTCTGTTCCCCCCGGAACCTCCTGGCCGTCCTCCAGACTTCCACACATCCATATAATTACCTGTGTATGCTTTCTATTTATTTATATAATTACTTACTTATCTATAAGTATTATTCATTCAGTCATTCATTCATTTGATATAGTACGTGGCCTCAATGGTATGTGTCAAAATTAAAAAAGAGAGTGTAACTGTTGGAATCTTTGTTACTAAATGTAACTGCCCTATCCATTTTTTACTTTTCTATGACCCAAGAGCTTGGCAGGAATCTGAATGTAGGATCTTCATCTCAAATCTCAAGCCCAGTCCCTGTACCTAGATATAAAAATTGATTTAGTCTTTTTTTCATTATTAATCTCACTCTGATATTATCTGTCTGTCTGTCCTCTCTGTCTGTCTGTGCATGTGACTGTGTGTATCTGTGTCCACTCTTCCACTAAGCAGACTTTATGTTTGTGTCTGACAGAAAACGGTGCGCCTGGTGGTGAACTATCACCGGACCCAGAAGGCCGTGGTGCGGGTGAACCCGCTGGTTCCGCTGGGGACGCTGGTTCCTGTCATCTGTGAGAAGTGTGAGTTTGACCCGGCTCACGTCCTGCTGCTACAGGACAACATCAGCAACCACGAGCTGGACCTTGACCGCTGCCTGAGCGAGCTGGGCATTCGGGAACTGTACGCGCTGGATCAGAGTCTGGGTACGTAAGTCTGGTCCACTATTAATGAAACACATCTCACCTTAATGTGTGGAGTTTAACACGGAGGGCTGTGTTTTCAGTGTCTTATTCCCATCTACCTTAAACATGTAATCAGTGCTCTCTAAGCAAGGTACATCATGACTTCTCTGTCTGTATTCATTTGTAATGGAGATTTGTCCCAAGTCAAGATGTTTCTGTTACATATCTTTAGATTTCTGCTGTATCTTTGTGAACTGGCAGGGTGTTTTTACTGAATAAGGCAGAACTTATTTCTGCTGTTGTTTTATTATCTCTGCTGTGATAACAGCTTGTCTGACAGCCTGTAATATCTGCTGTACTGAGAGGTACTTATAGCAGTGACCAACCAGAAAATGTGTTACATGGCTAAGATTTTTTTTTTCTCGTGTGTGAATTTTTCAACTTGTGTAAACTGACATTTCTTAGCTAATCACACGTAAAACCTCAGTGCACCCCCAACCAGAATCAGCTTTCTGAGCATCCGGCACTGTTCTCTCTGGGATAATTCTGTGACTGTGCTGTGCCCTGAATATTGACAAAATCATCTGATTGTTTCCAGTTCTTCAACCTAAAATGGCTTCCGCACCCGCTCTTAATTACTCAGGTATAGTCCTGTATGCAGCCACTTTGTGCTGAAAGGCCGTAGCTGTGTCACCTGGCAGTGACGGTGACCGGTGTCCTGAGAATAACCCTGCTTCGCTGCTCTGCCTGCTCTCACCTCTGCACGAGTCATGCTTACGCTTTCACACATGAGACTGATAACAATGACAGTGACGTCCTCTCATTCATATGAATGTGTATGTATAATGCATAGATTGATTTATATTTACTATGTGTGTGTATCTTGACATACTCACACATAGTATATCGTAGAGTTTTTATTATATGAATTTGTTAATCATACCTGCATATACTATATCAGCATAATGATTTGACTTACATATGTAAATTTGTGTGTTGTTGAGTTTGCCTTGATGATAAGGTTAATCTGTTTAACAAATTCATACAATACAAATAGTAAAATGGTAGAACACATGCATTGGGTAGAGAAGCACCCTGTTGGTAGTTGATGGGAGTCACCTGTAATTGATGTGAATCCCTCGCTCCCCTTCCCCACTACTCTGTAGCCTGTAGCAAGCTAGTGAGTGTTGTTGGCTGATGTAGACCCTAGCAATGTGATGTCAATGCTGTTGCGTCTAGAAATGGTGTAGCATTGGCGCCATCTACTGATATGAAGTGGTACTGTGAATTACTGAGAGGAGTGATATCAGCAGATCTTGGCTCAAACAGAATTAGGTAAAAAGCCTTTTAAAATGCATGGACTGAAATTTCAATGGCTTATATCATATAGTGTAAAGCTAATGTAATGTAAACATCAGACTGCATAGACCTTAACCTGTTCTGTTGGCCCCCATATGGCCCTTTCATGTGTTTAGCATGTGTTTCATGTGTTTTGTGGCCATTGACTCGAGGAGTGTAGACTATATGGCTGCCGGTTTTGCTGGCAGAGGAAAAACAATTGAATAAAGTTTAATTCAGAGAGAGTAGGACTTTTATCAAGGTTGTATGGGTCTGACATTTACTGCTGTCCCCCTTTGCAGAATCCTTCCGCTCAAACTCCTCAAGTGTCAGCGGAGCCCAGAAGAAAGGCCTCCTGGGATTGTTCAAGTTCAACAGAAGGAAAACAAAGGTACAAAACCCTCTCCCATATGGTGCTGCCCCAGAATCCTTTCACAGCACAAGCTTCATCTTCACAGTGTATGATTTTCACAGTCTCCAATCTATACCTGTTTAGCAGCAGCCACAGACATGATGCCTTATTTAAAGCAAAGCAGAGCATGACTCAGCCATAGCTACAAGCTGTCTTGGTAATGAAGCTGTAAGCAAGACTGTATGATGACATTAAGTTATAGATTTAGTTCTTCTTGTTCTTCAATAGATTTTTTTCTATAGTTTCGTTTAAAAAAAAATTCTAAATGCAGCACAGTTCATGCCATTGATCCCAGAATGTGTCAGTTTTCGTTTATGCTTTTCACTTGGGTTGTATTGACATGTGCTCAACAAAATGCAAACTCTTTGAATTATAAACCGATCATGCATCAGTGCACAAAACTCAAATAAACAAAAATATTTTGGGCTTGTCTGGCAGACCCATTTTGTTTACCATAATGTAACTTTTTGTTTGTTAGATAAGTATTTTAGAGTACTACATTACTCCCTGCAACAACATAAAATGTTGTATGTTTGCATTCTTACCCTCAAATCCATTTTAGAGTTGATCACCAGTTAACTGAGAGGTTTTTTTCTTGGATCTGTGAAGTTTGACTAAATTAACTTGCTGTCAAAGCCACTAACAACATCGCTGCGGCAACACCATCAGTATTTGTGCCATGCCTGTGGTGACTCACCATGTTGTGTGGGAAGAGTGAAATGTAGGTCTGCACAGGCAGGCCTGAGTGAACATCTGCATGTCAGGGGTCAGGGGCCAGGGGCAGATCTCCATGAACGTGTAACACGCATGAGCCATGTAGCTGCTGTGCTTGCTTTGCATGTCAGCAGTGTGTTCCTCTTTCAGACTGAAGAGCACACGTCTGAGGATATGGATTTTACCGATGGGAGAAATGCTGACAGCTCAGAGAGCTGTGGCAATGTGAGTACTAACCCCTAGGTCTGCTTCCCCAGTGCTTCATGCTGCCTTTTAGATCACTAACCATACAAAATAGCATCACTTCTTGCCACCTAGTGAATATCAACCTGTTCAGTCTGACAACAGAATCGGCTTTCCTCTAACCATTGGGCCTGTTTCATTTTCCTGCAACACCGGTTTTATTTCACCAACTAATCTGTTTAATTCTGTTTTAGGAAAAGCTATTAGAGTATTTCTGTTTTCAGGGCCCGAATTCTGTGTCTCAGGGCCAAAAGATTGATCTGTGATAAGATTTCTCCATCCTAACTTCATCTATCATCAGTAAGGCAGAATTACTCATAGATCGGCATCCATACTCAGAGACACTTTGACTGTAGGCTGAGATTCTGGTTAAGTGGATGGTAAGCAATATCTGTCTATCAGCAGCTGAATACAGTTGGTCCAGATCCGCCATGCTTATTGATACAAAGCAGAAATTTGACATTTTTCAAACATGCAGAAATGTATATGTTGAAGCTGCTGCCTACACTTCCAAATGTTGAATTACGCATGAAAAGGGAACCAATACAAGCGGAGGAGGCTGAAATGTGCAATGCTATATCTTGCCTCAGAGCTGGAGCAACAGAATGTGGCACAGCACCATATTTTAATGAATTAGTTCTTTGCGCATAAAGTTCTGGTTGATCTCAGTGATCCAAAGTATTCTCCTTGGCTCCACTAGGTGGCAGGATGAACAAACAACCTTCAGGCTTCCATCTCTTCAAATATTACAAATTTCAGCTTAGGGCTGACATGACCAAAGACTTGAGCAGGGTAGTGTTTCTGCATTGCCAGTGAATGTCATTTTGCCTTCTGCTACCCACTAATACCAGTGGATGTTATAAGGCGTTTCATTTTACATTCCGGGTGGGAAAAGAGTAGCAGAATTCCCACCAGAATCTGTAGAGAGTCCTCTGCTGCTGTGAGTCTGCTTGCATACATCACCGTTGAGCTGGTTCAGTTCCTGTTGACAGAGTTGGGTATTTCCCTGTGTCGATGTCTTCATTAGACCTCCTCTGTCTGCCTTGCTCCAAGGTGCTTAGAACGCCAGTCTCCTTTTCATTGATGCTAAATAGGATGGAGTTTGTAAGAAGCCTTTTCTGAGCCAAAGACAGAGTGAACTGATTGAGTAAGCCGTTATTTTGCACAAGAAACTGTGTGTATTGTGTTACACAGAGATGGGATATGCTGCTTATTTTCAGAGAGACACCGTGAGCTGTTCCTTTATGTAGAGAATGTGAATGAAGCTGCTCCTTAACGTAGAGATTAATTGACACAAGCTGTTGATGCACACAGAGCGATGCGGGCTGTTCCTTTCCATGGACCACTGATGACATAATGCCAAAAATGCCAAAAATGGGCAAACTCTGTGTGTACAGAAGCTGTTCTTTTACTCAGAGTGATTGAGAGAAGTGTGCTTTTGCTCAGAGTTAGACAGTTGTTCTCTTGCACACACAGATTTATTCTTTTAGATCAATTGAGGGAGAAAGCTGGTCTTTCCACAGAGGTATAGTGAGCTGTTATCTAACATGGCAAGGTGAGGAGAGATTTGCTTTTGAGTTGAGCTTTTTTAGATGCACCAGGTCTGTTTTTGGAGGTATTTTACATGTAATTGCTCTTGTACAGGTGAACCTTCTCACACACAGTCACAAAGGGCCAGAGATTTTTGTCTTTCTCATCTGTTTTTCTCACAGAATCTGATGTAGAATTATATAACATTCTTATGGCAGCTCCTTGTTTGAACATTCCGTTCCATTAGCTGCAAAACAAGCCCATTCTGATTAATGCCCCTGATTGAAAAGCTCCTAAATTTGGAAGCATTTTGTTTTAGCTTCCAGAAACCAAATGTGAAATTTAAGTATCAGCGGTATGTAGTGAGAACTTGAACATTTTAACTATTTACTTTCACTAATTGCTCTGAATAACCAGCAGGGGTGGCAGGAAAGAGCACAGTGTGAAAAGTTCAGGGTAAAATGCTGGCATATTTCCAAGCATCACCCAGCTGAGAGCCTGAGAAGCAAGACCAAATGAGAATTAAAAAGTGCAGTGACCAAGCCAGATGACTGTATGAACTAACAGAGAAGTGTGTGTGTGTGTGTGTGTGTCTGTAAGTGTGCATATTTGTGTTCATGTAAGTGAATGGTACAGCCATTTTTCTCTTCACTATAACTGCCATGCAACCTTCAAAGAACATATAGTGTCCTTTATGCATATGATACCTGTCACTGCAGTGGATCGATGGTTTTGTACTTGGTCTAAGCAGAAGATTACATCCAAACAAGTGTTCTGCAATGGCATGTGAAGGGGTTTGGTTGAACCAGCTGTCAGACCACAGAATGTTCAGTGTGAAACCAACTCTGACAGGGTGCATTCTCCTCTCCCACTCTGGACTCACACAAACCATACTGGAGTTATGAATAGCATGTGGGCACATTATAGGTTACAGACACTGGGCATAGTTTTGGACGTGCTTTGAAGTGGGGCGGATCGTGGGCCCGGTAGTAAAGTTGTAGTGAGTTGGCGTATCCATATCCTGCAGGTAGCACAGGCTCGAACCATAGCTGAGCAGGACGTATTCCAGCTGTGTAGTGTCTGCACCCAGTCCCCTTTCCCTCTTGAGTGACTGTGCGCTTATGCAAGGTTACATAAGCGCTTGGCACATAGGGCCTTCCCCAAAGCCTGACTGTGCCAGCTGTAACCAGGACTTTCTCCGGTTTCTCTCAATCTCTGGATGAGATTCCTTTACTTTTCCCATCAGGCCATACGGACATATCTGATTGGCTGACAGTGTGCATGCATTTCAATTTCTGTGTGGTATGAGATGAAGCAGCACACTGTCTTTGAGCAGTTCTCCAGGTGGAAACGGGGTATGCAGTATCTCACAGCAGGATAACTTGATGGTTTAGCTGCTGATGAACGAGCTTAGAACATGGACAGTGGAAACATGATCCTAGGTCAGCCCATCCACTCGGAGATGCCTCATGAATACAAGAGCCCCGTCTCTCAGACAACTCACCGTTCTCTCTGTGATAAAAGGACTGCAGTGACGGTCAGTCAGGGTCAGTCATAGCAAAGGAAGTAACCAAGATCACCATTGTGTCCTTGATGAAGAGACCACGGTCTAGGGCGAGTCTTTGCATAAGGAATCTTATGTGATGTCATGAGCTGTCACAGTCATTTCTGTCAGAAGGGGACAGTAGTCATGGACCTGTCCCCTTAATCTCACAGAGCATGTGCAGATGTTGGGTTGCCTGGCAGCCTGAAGCAGAGAGTGGAGATCACTCAGCAGAGCAGGATTAGGGAGACTGCAGACAAGGTAAAGATGGTCAGGCCCTGGCAGCTCTGGAGATGCTCTGTGCACTGCTGTGTCACTGGAGTGGTACTCATTGCTTTTAGTGTGTATCACTGGAGGAAGGGCATCACTGCTGATAAATAACTCTGTTGTTGGTTACTGTTGCTAGTTTACCAACCTCTCTTTTTATATAATGTGCTTTTTTATCACTTCGTTTGCCCTGTTTCTATATTTTTTTCTTCTCTCTCTCCTTTCCTGTCCTCCCACCTTAAACTTCATCTCCATTTTGCAGTCTCTCCATTTCTTTCTCTTCATTGATGGTGTTTTGGTGACTTGTGTCACGTACTTGATAACTGTTGAACACAACACTTCCTGCTCCTGAGTTTACTTGCTTCAGAATTTGTTTGTAAATCCACTTCTCTGGGGAAGGTCTTGAATTTGATTGACTCTGATTCATTCAGCTGTATTTATTGTCTGCTGCCAAGTCAGTACTTACAGTCAGAGCTCAGACAGGTGGCCATTCAAAGGCCTGTGAAACATGTGAAGGCACTGTACCAGTATGCGAAAATGCCGTTGCCTTTCTATGCAGTGTTATACTCGAAGCTGCAACTTTACCTGCAAGCACATTGGCATTGTTAATTGTGCTGTCCTCTAATTCTAAGACTGGGCTGGATTTCCTTGATTAAAGTGAGCTTGAGGGAAACTGGCCAATGCGGCTACAGGCTGGCAGACGGTCGGGGAGAGGGACTCGGCCAGGCCGCCTGACGAGACCGGCCCCTGACATTTGCGCTCAGACCTTTACTCACCACTGGGAGTAAGAGCAGGAAATCACAGGCCTGTCTGAGACCAGGCCAGCACCTTTAAATCACCTGACCTTTAAATGCCACCGAGTGGAGAGCCAGCCAACAGTGGTGTGTAAATAACAGCAAATTCTCTGACCTGCCTGCCCCCTCCCTGTCTCTGAGTGCAGGTCTCTGCTATGTGACAGTAACACCATGTGGCCGCAAAGGGTATTTGACATGTGTAAAGAATGGTGTTGTTTGCACTCTGAAAACCTCACATTTCATTATTACAAACCCTGTGCAAGCCAAACATTACTTGACCTCTGCTTCTGTGTGTCCTTGCATGTCTGTTTGTTTATACTCATTTGTGTGATGATGGTATGTGTGTGTGTGTGTGTGTGTGTGCATAGTTGAGAGAGAGTCATTTGAGTTTTGTGTGTGAGAGGAGGAGAGCATATTTGAACCACAATGAATGTGTGATCACAGTTCCCTTTCCTTCCTGTCCTGTTTGTCTTCAGGGGGTCTCTGCTGCCTCCAGCAGGCAGTTTGTGGAAGCGCGCCCCAGCACTCTAGGACAGTCCCAGTCCGTCATGAACATCTCTAGGATGTCTCCCAAAGTGGAACTAAAGAAGAGACGGGCCCCCCTGCCACCCCAGGTCCAGACCACATTGTCACAGGCTCCTGGCCCCGTGGTTGGTTCCGAGGTAAGAGGTCAAGACCACACCATATAAAACCTGTAACTCACAAGGAGACACACGGAGGTGGAAATTTCCTCCTTCATATCCTACCGTAAAGCCAAATGAGGGCAATGCACCTGTGTTTAACAGATAGCTGTGCTCTCTGTCTTTAATGCTCTCTTCCTTTCTTTAGTCTCGCTTTGGGGTGTAGTTATGGCCGTAGCTCTTTCCTTTTGCCAAGGTGTTCTCATGAATTGGCATAGCACTTTTTCTTAATACACAGACACATTTTCTCCATGTTGAGGTAGGTCAATATTCAATGCTAGAGAAACTGTCCATGTGACAATACTGCTGGGAGAAAATCCAAATGTGTTGTGAGTTCAGTTTTATTGTCCTTAGTTGCACCGATTCAGGGGCTGAAGTCGTAAGGTTTGGATCTTGTTATTTCCGAAGGGAGGGCGAGTGTGCTTCAGTCAGTCAGTCAGTGCTCTGAAGTCACATACTGGAAATGACAACAGAGTGATTTCCCGTTCCCAGCAACAGCACGTCCTCTGTGTTTCTGCCCTTCTCAAATGTCTTGACCAAAGCACTGATGTTGCCCTGTGACTGCCATGAAACTCGGCGATGTTGTCAAATCAAACCTCCCCACTTCACCTTCACCTCACTTTCTGCTGTACAGTAAATGCGATCAACCCTTTCCATTCCTCTCAGTTTATACAGGAGCAGCCTTTTTGTCAACCTCATCTCTGCAGAAATAGAACCAGCAAGGTGGTCCTTTCACCCTCTCTCTGCAAAACAGAGACAGCTCATTGGTCCTTCCTCTACACTGCTATCCCTCACTGATTCCAGGAATCAATCATGCTGATTGGTTGAAAGCATGCACTGGGAGGGGGGAAAAAAGAAAAAAAATATTTCAATGAGTGACTTCAAAAAGCTACCGACAAAGACGGACTTTGTCCTGAGTAGCTTTCTCCATGAGAGGAACATGTGTGAAAAGTCCAGGGTCAGGATTGTTTCTTGGGTGGGAGGGTTTAATATGAAGTGACAATGAAAATATCCAGTTTAAATTCCTCAGATTCACACACCATGATGAATTTCTGTCTGCAATCATATGATCCACATGCAGTACTGGGGTCTGCTGTCCCTCACAGCCCCAAGGATATCGATGTGTGAAAACACTCGTTTGTGTGTCTAAATATCAGAACAGAACCCCTTTCAGAATCATATCAAACACAACTCCTCGCCAGGGCAGTCACAGGACAAAATAAGGCCCGCACTGTACACAGCGGTCTCCAGTCTACTTTTTACATCAGTGACTTTTTAGCCCGGAGCAGATTTTATATTTGAGATATTTTATTCTGTTGTGGCTTTTTATAATCACAGGGTTGACTGTGTGGTTAATCATTGCCAAACAGCATGTGTTCATTTTGCCAGGAGAAAAAAAAGTCAGTCATTGCTTTGTGTGTCACACCCCCATAGTGTTGACTGACGTGCTGTGCTGAAACGCTGCCTCTCGCGCGTACGCATGAAGCCTTATCGGTGGGTTTGCTTTTTGATAAGGGCTGATGTTGAACAGAAGGTACTGTAATATGTGTTTAACATTTGGTGTTTCAGGGAAGTGCTTGTGTTCGGCTTCATTTTGATACAGGCCATGTGTGTAGCCTGACACAACCTAGAAGTGGTCAGGTCAGGACGAGGGGACCCAGGGACTGGACATGTCCTGGCTGTAGCATGCCCCTTAGCAAGGCCTCCTAAGCACATTCAGGGTGAGAAGGATGGTGTAAAATGTGTTATACCTGAGTAAAATGTGTTAACAAAGAGAACCAGGACAGCATGTGTCTCTGTAGGACTGGTGTTGTTGAGCCCTATACCACAGTTCCTATTTCCCTTGTCCTGCAGGCTGAACACAAACCTATGTGACACCCATCTGAAAGTGTCCTCTTCACCTGTTTCCTGAAGAGAAATTGTCTTCTGAAATGGTCATTGGCGGTGGGGCCTGTCTGTGGTGTAGCACTTACTGTACACAGTACTTTTGTGGACATTAACATGAGTCAGAAGAGTGTTGCAGTCAGTTTGAAGAACTGTCATATGTGTGACTGTACAGCATAATATAAATCATAATATAATTGCAATGAATAGCAACATAACATATAATCATTTTGATTATAATATGTGATGGTAGTCATATCAGTTTGCTGTAGTTGTAAACAAAAGGGATATGTTACAAAGTCATTTCAGATTGCATGTAATTTATTGCTAATCGATGAAGTACTCATACATTGCAGAACAGACGTTATTTGCAGTGTTATCATATCATAAATTTATGATTCAAGGAATAAACCATTTAAACATCAGGTTGACTATTTAGCATATTTGTAAAATAACAGCATAAATTTGAAATCTACAATAATTAATGTATTTTCTAATATACACTGGATTATATTTTAGTGTAGGTCCTTTAAATGTTTAATGTAATGTTTCGTAGTGTATTATTCAGCCTTTTTGGGTGAATAATAAGATTGTATGAATACATGTTTTCATATCAAACGAGGCATTGCAGGTGTTCGTACCTCCTGTTGATGCTTGTGGACATCATGTTAACCAAAAGTGTTGGAAAGTTGCTCCGTTGCCCTGGAGATAAATCTGCAGAGATTCTTACGCAATGTTCGGCAACGGGCCCGACCTTGGCTCTGTGCCAGAAACAAAACAAGTGTTGGGTTTCCAGACAGCCTTCACCTGCTGAAACCTTACCCTGCGTGTGTCCATATCATCGAGGGATACGGGTAAGGGTACAATTGAGGACATTGAGCAGATGTATTTGTCGAATGTATTCTCCTACATGTTTACATTGACACTTACCTTTGAAGAGTTAAGGCATGCTGGGATTTTGTAATAAGAAGCAGACAATCCTTTAATGTATAGACATGTGTGAGCAGACAGAGAGAGATAAGGGCAGAGGGGTTTAGCTGAGGATATGTGGAACAAGCCAGTTTCCTCTTTCAACCCAACATGTCCCAAGTGTTGTATATACAAAGCGGATAAGCTTGTTTTTGATAGGCAGCAAATAATGGTTTGTTATTTTCTTAGAGAGTTCTTATCTTGTAAGATTGAGCAAAACAATTCTTTCAAGATGAGAACAGGCCATTCAGCTCATCTAAGGTTGCAATTTGTGAAAATAGATGTCCCAGGCTCAATCAGCTCTTTTGCTGAGCTTATGAAGATTCAGGCCCATATTTACTACATGCTTTTGGATGGGTTACTCCCCACAAAACCAATGCAGTGTCATAACAGCCCATGAGTGTATTTACTAAACTTACTGTATTTACTAAATGTGGTCCTTGTGTGTATTTAAAAGAGGAGTGTGGATTTCTTTCTTTTTTTTTTCGCTTGTTGTACCTCAGTCTTCATGCATATGCAATTGTGGCCATTCTGCAAGAGGCCTCCAAATGTAAATGGAATAGAAAGGATTTCATTTAGGGATGCACCGATATCCGCCTTGTTGATTGCCACCGGCAAATAAGATGATATTCCACCGATGGCAGTGGCCAATGTTTATGTGTTGTGTTGCATCAATTTTGCGCTAGCTAAATGTGAAAGAAGGTTATATTAAAGGTTCAGTTATGTTTTTATAATGAAGATTCTTTCCCTGGCACAAAAGGGGGAATAAATGGGGTCATTAGCATCACCTATCAGCCAAATTATTATTTTCAACATCGGTATCGGCCCAGAATTTCACAATCCCTAATTTCATCCCCATGTGGCAGTTTGAATTTCTTGAAAATGAATTCAATGCATTATATGCAAGTATATGCAAGTCATATATGTACTAAGTTATTAATTATTGATTAATAGGTTAGTGAATGCACTAGAATATAATTATTTGGGGGAACATAGCGTGCCTGTCCATGCTTATTTTGTCTTCCTCCTCATTCTAAAGAACTGCGACACTTGCTGCAGCATGCACATCTGCTAACGCTGTTGGCTGTCTCTGGCTGCTATGTGATAATTGGAGAGGAGCAACATGTTCCCTTCCTCAGCACTCAGGACACTCTGCATGATTCTTATACATAGGTTTGCACCTTTGTTGGCTTCCCCAGTGTCCTCCGTGGAACTGAGTGTTCCCTCGTTCGGGTGTTCAAAATGTTTACAAAAAACAAGACATAAGCTCACGCTGTGAGCATGTATACTTTATAAGACTTCCAAAGAAGTGTTGCCAACTACCCAAGATCCTTAGATGATGTTATGGAACAGTATTTTATTTGCAGAGCTGAAGTAAGGACTGTGAGGTTAACGGCTGAATGAGAAGTGATGAGCATCTGTCACGGTCTACTGATAACACCAGTGACTGTGCCAGTCCTTTTAACCTATTTTGATCGTACTATTTTTCCCCAATTCCCCAATTTTGATCCCAATAACCTATCTAACTTAATTTTTGTATGACAGATTTGGAAAGGTTGCTTAGAATTTTCTGAGCAATTTCCTTTACAAAGAGGCTTTTGGCTGCCCTCATTTATTTTTCAGCATCAGCAGATTACCTGCCAGGTATAAACCTACACACTCCTCGGGTTGTGTAATATCTCCGGTCGATGCAATAACCGGCTCCCCGTGTCTGATTTGCTGTGATATATCTATCGGCTCTTGGCCTGGGAACCGAGAGTAGCTGCCAAAGCTCTCCTAAATGGTGCTCTTCCCATCCCCCAGTCGCGTCCCAGAAACAGGACTGTAGCACATCTGTCAGCATCCCGTCATCCCAGCCCAGTCTGCCTCTTGATTGATTGAAACTACAAGCACCACCCAGACCAACACAACACCCTGCACCCCTCCCCTCCATCCCGCTCAGAGATGTGTATTAATCAGCACTGGCAAAAACATAAAAGATCGATCGCACATCGTCGTAGGCCATCCCTCAATCTTACTTTTGTCCATTGCCTGGCATTTTTGTAATACAGGACAATCTAAGTGCTTATCAAGCTGTTTCTGTTCCTCTGAAGAATATATGCATTTAAGCCCAATTTCTGAGTAAAAGCCTGACGCCCCTTTATTTTTGCAATGGTTGTGTCTTCCTCGTCCAAGTTTGAAAGTGATAGTGGAAGTGAATTTTCAGAGGAGGTTGGAGCAATAGGATGGCCCTGCATTTGGGTATTTCAAATTGAGGAAATTGAGCTCTAATGGTTGTTCAGTAGACTTCACCTTTATGTTCCTGGCAAACCTGAAAGACACAAGGATTGAGGGATGTGTAGTCGTGTACGTCCAGCTCTCTGCATTGTGTTAATGCCGGTTGAGTGTTGATCATTGTGGACAATACCTCACAAAGAGTGGGAAGTAGGTCACTTCTGTTTATGGGCAGAGCAAGTGTTGGTCAGTTGTTGATTAAATGTATGCATAGTTAGATGTTGGTAAGTTGTGGATGATTCTCAATGGAGAGTTTTGGATGTTTGGGGTGTTGCTCAGTGCGTAGTGGAAATCAGATAAACATAACCGACTGATCTCTGTGAGAGCAAAGGAGGCTCAATGGACTCGGTAGTGTTTGAACAAAGCATTGTAACAACCTGACTTTCTGTTGGGTGTTCTTACATCAGAGTCTCAGTGAGAAATAGCCAGCAGTCAGCAAACAGGTTATCTGTGGAGAATAATTGTACATAGAGTGAGAGAGTGCAGTGAGGGAGGTGGTAGAGGCCTAGGATCAGGGGTGCAGAGCTCTGCTTACAGAGTGTCCACAGTGGAAAAACACGGTGTTCTTAGGAACAAAGAAAGCTTCCCTGCTGCCAGTGTACACACTCCATAGTGCTGTTGTCGGTGTGTACGTGCATATGCTTGTGTGTACACAAGGAAGTGCTTCTCTGTTTTCTTTTTGACTGATGATGATTTCATCCAGCTGAATGAACAGTTTCTCCTTCTTTATGATACTCTTACATATATTTTAAAATACAATCATAGATTCACTCATAGATTTTTTTTTCTGCAACATGTATTTGCATACTTCACGTTGCTTAACATATGTAACATATAACAGACTGTTCTCCCTCTTCAGGAAACATGTTGCAGAATGTTGATTTCATTTTGCTCTTGCAGAAAAAATCATTTCATGATTAGGGATAGTGCTCCTTTTGACCTCTTTCCCCACACTGAGTGTCGCAGGAACCCCTTGGTGTGCAGGAAATGGTGTTTCAGTCATTTAAGTGGGTCAAAAGGAAGATTCCTGTGCCAAACTTTTAATTTCTTTATTTTTAACTCATCTGGCACTCATGTGTTTGTGTTTGTGTTTGTGCGTGTGCGTGTGCGTGTGTGCTTCCATGCATGTATACGAATATGTATATGTATGTTGGATGTGTGTGGTCCTGCTTTTGGGTAGGCTTCAGTCTTAGGGAACTAAATAACCTGGACTTTGGCAGGGGACTGATTAAAATCCATCTAAAAGCCAAGATTCCTGCAGGATTAAGAAAATAAAAAGCTCAGATTTTTAATTACTGATAGCGTTTCAGCCAGCTCCCCATCTGATTGGCTCAGAGCTTTGTGGGTGGGGAGAGTTTTGGGAGGGTGGAGTCTGGGAACAGTTTGTGGAAAATCACTCAAGCCTCCATTCTCAATAAAAGAGGCAAGAGGCCATAACAAATGATTCTCAAATACTGTTGTTTTTGTACATAAAAGACACACAATGTCCTCTGTGTGCTGCTGCTCAAAAGCCTGATTTTAAAAAAAAAAAAATTAGGTCTGTTTTGTTTTGTGTTTAATTAGATAAGGGCAATGCTAACTTGCCTTCACTTTAAAAATAAAAAAACCTTTTAGATTAGTTCTTTGTCTCTCAGACAAGGATTTTGGAAAAACCAACATCGGCTATCCAGTGTCACTCTGCTGCATTATCTTCTGAGTGTAGGAGGAGTCTTCCTCAGAAGTAGAAACTCTTCCCCTTCTCATTGAAAGTAGGATAGCAGTTGTGATGATGTCTCTTTGCATTGGCCTCATCCACTTCCTGTGTCCTGTTTTCTGGGTTTGAGGTAGAGGAAGAGGAAGATTTTTGTTGGCAGTTTGGTCTCTCTGATTACATGGGGTAATAGAAGGTCTTGTCTCACAGATGATTACATTAAGTTTCATTGGTTCTGTAATGGACCTTCATAGGTCTGGTAGTGGTGGGCCCATGTGCCTGCATTTATTACAGTAGTTTAGAACTTTTCTGATGTTAATTAGAAAAGTAAATCCATAATAAGTGTTTCCATGTAGGACACCAATGGATTAGACCAATACAAAAGGATAAATGATTAAACCTATTATATTTAAACTGACATTTAAACAATTTAAGCACTTAACAGCTGCCAACAACTCCAACTGTCCAACATGTTTAGTAAAATAAACTGCTCAGCATATTTTAACATGTTGAGCAAATTCAAAATGTAACCATATATTAAATTAAGTGATGGTTCCGTTGGTAAGTGGTTACATTCTTGGTCGACATTCTGTGATTCTGCTGGTTGTACCAGACATCAGAAACGGTGAAGGGGCAGGCCTGCTAAGAAAATGAGTCAAATTTAGTTTGTTAGCCATTCTCTTATGTGTTGGTACTGTATACTTGTATACGTTTCTACAACACTCACACAGGTCACAATGTGAGCAGCTCTGTTATGCTATTTTTTTTAGATGGTTGAGAATATACAGGCATGCCCAGACAGGCTTACTCTTGTACACAGTTGGGAAATCATGAGATAAGCAGCAAGACAGTACACTCTCATTGAACACTGATCACCTGTTTAAATTATTTGAGGAGGCGGAGCTTTGCAAGTAAAAGATTGCAGGTCTACCTTCAAATCTACCTCACATGCTAATAACACACATTTTGAGCTAGATGCTATTGTTTTTCAGCTTTGCTTCAGTTGTAAACAGTTCTCAAATACAATGTAACAATAGGGAATTGTTTTTTCCAGAAAATGAGAATAGATTTGTGGTTATATCAACATACAAAGAGAGAGAGGGTGCTCCAGGTACAGTTGCACTGTAAATGTTAGTCATTAAAATCCATTTTACAGTGTTTTTTTGTTTTCTTTTACAAAACATGGTTCACAGCACTGTTCATAATCCGCCCTCACCCTGACCCTTGACTGAGGCCCTTTTCTACATCCTTTTATAAGGTGACCCCCAGCCCTCCCGACTCCAGCCAACAGAAGAAGAGGAAGGCCCCAGCCCCGCCCCCAACCCCGGTCCCCAGCACCCCCGCAGAGGACACAGCATCAGAGCTAAGTCACAGCACAGAGGACTCTGAGCCTGCTGGCTCAATCTGCAGTAGCAACAGCAGCATGGAGGCCGCAGAACCCGCCCCCAGCACCACGCCCGAGGAAGGAGGCCCCGCCCCCAGCACCACGCCAGAGGAAGGAGGCCCCGCCCCAGTACCACGCCAGAGGAAGGAGGCCCCGCCCCCAGCACCACGCCAGATGAAGGAGGCCCTGCCCCCAGCACCATGCCCGAGGCAGAGCCAGCCCATGGCATCACACCCGAGCAAAAACATCCCCGCAGCACCACGCCTGAAGAAACTGACTCCGCCCTCAATCTCAAGCTGGAGGAGATGGAGAACAATAGGCACAGCACCATGGGTAAGAAAGTCCATCTGCCTCCTCCATCTGCACTATGACATTTTACAGATTTACAGTTCCACTTCCCATGAGCTATAATGTGTGTAGGACTTAGCTCTTTCTCCTCTGTACTATAAAATTGGCAATAAACACACATTTTCTCCCTGTAGGACTTGCAGTTGGTTCCTACTTTTACTGTAATGTCTTCTCCAGATACACCTCCCCCTTGCCTTTAGTATAATGTGCCTAAAGTCTAATCCAATATAGAAGAATATACAGTCTCTGTAAAACATTGAAACATCACCTTTGTTATGTGCCATACGATGCTTTTTACAATGCCAAACACAGCAATTCAAGCTTGGGTTGAGGGCACTGGTCATTTGGATACTAAGTCTTCCAAAATTTGTCTTGCTTCTGATGTCATTTCACCATTCACCTCAAATTCACCTTGTATTTCACATCATACTCACCTCATATTCAGTTCATATTCACCTCGTGGTTACCTCATATGAACTTAATGTCCTCCAGCATAGTTCCCCCATGCATTTGCACACGCTGTATAAAGAATGTACAGTTGGTTCTGCCGCCGATGAGCCAGCAGACTCCTGCCCTGAGCTTACTGCACCAGGGAGCTGGAGGATCCCAGTGCTCCTCTCCCCACCTGGGCAGTTTGAGTATGATCAATGTGTGTGCTGTGCATGTGATTTCTAGAGTCCTCGCTAGGCATGCTCAGATCTGGGTCAATGACAGGCGTCTGGGTCCGTCCTCCCTCATTGGCTGATTCTGACCCGAATGGCTCAGAGAGTGCAGAATCCCTCTGCCGGGCTAAGCTCGCTCCTGGCCAAACTGGAGCCATGGCGCTTGGCTGCTAATCACATGCCTGGCATTCGGAACAGTCCGTCTCCAGTAAGGCAGGCAAAAGAGCAACTGCCACACCCCCCCACCCCCCGCCTCCAGACCCCGAGCAGAGCTGCCTGAGCATAGAAACTGTGTGTTCACACATACCCTGCTCCGCTTTTCCGCTCTGCAGCTTGCAGGAGTGAAAGGAGTACATGGAGGAGCTGGGATTCCTCCCAGCTGTCCCATTTCCTGTGTATGAGTGGGAGCATTTTCTCTCAGCTTGGTCTCACCTGTTGCATGGAGTCCCATTCAGAAATGAGAAGGCAGAAATGTGCTCTGGTTACAGTACAATGTTTTAAAATATTTGAAATACAGTCGTATTTATGAAGTCTATTTTATCCTTGCAGATTTGGAAAGCTGTATCAGTCATGAGCATATGGTCACCCAGGGAGCTGATGTTGTCTGGTGTATCTGGCCTCAATTGGTTACTCATTTTTAGGTGAAAACAAAACAGTGACCCTCCACTAATAGGGTGCCCCAAATGTTTTATCAACACCTGCTGCCATGACCTTCTAGAGAGTGTCAACAGATTCCAACCCGTCACCCAAAGTTTCCAAAAACGTTTCTGTAAACATCATCTCCTTCCTTGTTCTGACCCTGAACACCACCATGGAAACCACTTTCGACCAATACCGTTAATCTCTGGTGAAGGGATTAGAGGCCAGTGACTACAATCTTTTGTGATTCGTTTACATTCTGCGTGCATTTTCTTGAGACGGGCTGACCAGCTTTTCTTAAGAGAAACAGCAGGGAAAGGCTTAAGGCTTTTCTAAACAGGATTTTAGAGGTGTCCACCCCTTTCTCATTGTGATGAAGATAGCTTTTGAAGATCAGTTGTAAGATGTTTTTATTATTTGTTTTCATTTTCTCTCATGTGGCAGAAAAGAGTTCATAAGTAAGTTCACATATGCAGGGTTTAGCAGTAAGTTTCCTAGTCTGCTTAAAACCGATCTTAAATGTCTTTGAAACACTTCTTTGTGCAGAAATGATGGCTATAGAATAATATTACATCACCTAATATCCAGTATGTAGCATTCTCTATCATTCTCTTCACTATGTCCTCTGTTCAAAAACCTGACCGTTTTTAGGATTGCATGTGTAGAGCAAGATATAGTCTTAGCTTGTGAATTCTCTGTTCTTATTTGCTTGTTTGTGGTTTCTGTCATGTTGCTCAGGGAAATCCTTTAGCTCATTAAACTGTCCTGAAGTCATTTGTGCTACATGATGCCAGTCACACCATATAGCAATGGAGAGCTAACTGCAAGAGATGAGCTTTGTTTTGAGAGTTGCCCTGTCCTGAGCAGTCCCACACCATTTCCACCCTTGATGTTGGTTAACTTAACGATGCAGGTCATCACAGTGTCTGAGTTCTCAAAAGACAGCCTATAGTTTTAATAATGAAGTCACAACTCAGTGATTTTTAGTGTAAATTACTTCGATGTACTGTACGTGTACATGTGTTGCAGCTTCAGGGTCTATATAATAAACTACTTGCGTCTGTCGAGCACAGCTAAGCCCCTGAAGCAAGCTCTCATTCCCCTTCCCAAAACAGACTCGTTCAGGAGCTACCCCCTCCTGATTGACTTTGGGACCTCTAAGTTATTGTGGTCTGTGTCGTCTGATCAAAGGAAATTGGATCTCTAGATTGTTCTTACCTTTTCAGCAGACTGCTGACGGCGAGGCGATATGTCATCTCAATCCGCCTGCGGTTACGTCTCCTACATCTCTCTTAGTAGCGCTGTCACTGCCATGCACTTCATCACCCTCGTCATCATCTCCTCAGTTTGGGGCCCAGTGGAATTGCCTCTCACTCCCCTTCGCTATGAGTGAGGGGGAGTAAGAGGCAAGCTCTCTCTCTCTCTCTCTCTCTCTCTCTCTCTCTCTCGGGCTGAGCCAGCAGAGAGAGGTCTGATTCATTGCTCATGTCGTCTGTCTCATGACACAGCCGTTACATCACCTTTCGTCCCACTGGCTATCCACCCATCCACTGGTCCACTTGCCACCTTTCACCTTTGTCTCAGCATCTCTCCCTGAAATCTCTTTCATTACTCTCATATGGTCAAGTCAGATTGAAAACCAAAAAGATCAGTTCCAAAGTGTGTTCAATAAAAAGATATGTACAAAGATTTAAAAAATTACAGTACTTGTTTCATTTTATTCCATTTAGCTCTTTCGCTGTGTGGAATTTGTGTTACTGCTAGAGCTATCATCAGTGCAATGGGTAATAAATAGGTTGCTATGTCATCTGCACAATAAGCAGGGGACAGGGTAAATGAGAGGGACAGCGATTCTTTTCAGAGTGAGGTCCTGGGTTGCCATGCTGATAAGCATGTGATCACCAAGACAGGCGCCTCTTCATGCAGTTCAGATTTGAGCAGCTCAGTGAAGAGCAGGCCTCAACCCCGTAGAGGGGCCTGTCACCCCAGTAGCTGAATACTTTGATCTCAGGTTGTCTCCTTCACTATATATCCTCTCCCATCTGAGGGCCCAAAGCCCTGATGTCTTGTCAGTGCATTCACCACAGACTAACTCAGGCGATGGTCAAACCCTCTGATCTCAGGTCAGTAATCAGTTGTATCACTGCAGTCCCATAGAATTACTCTAGGCAGTATCTGATTTCACTGGTCTGTCTGGCTTGGTGAAAAATCTGTCATTGTGATGGTGACATCCCTGTGTTAGCACATGTGTAGGGACAAGTAAATGTCTTTGTACATCCTGCTACCCTGCTCTTAAAAGCATGGGGAGGCGGCTGTGTGTGAGGCAGCGGCTTGTCCTGCTGTAATAATGATATGCTGCTGTTTTAAGTGCTCTCTCTATGGTTGAAGTAAATGCAGGGACTCCTCATCTCCCAGAGGGGTCTGGAATCAAATGCTGCTTAAGTTGCCTATTTTCTCCCCTCTAACGTCTGGAGACTGCTGGATTCTTTTCTTTAGGTGCTGGGCGTCAAGTGCCACTCAAACCACGGCGTGCCCCACCCCGGGACCCGCCCCAGTTAGAGATCCCCCCTTCCCCACCACATCCCCCCCCTCCCACAGACCAAGAGCCCCATCATGATCAGCTGGAGGCAGCTCAGCGTAGGTCCCACACAACCTTTGACCTCAGTATCTCCATGGCCTGCTTTACTTCTAACCTTTCTCTTTTTCACTTTCTGCTTTTCTTCTCCAAATACTGTGTGCATCTGTGTGCTTGCTTTTGTGTGTATGGGTTTGTATGTATATGGGTTCACAGGTAAGCGTGCGCTTGTGTTTGTGTATGTGAATGTGTTATGATGGTGAGGATGCTCAGGTTTTACTCTATGGATGATGGTGGTTTTATTCCATGATGCTGGATATTTTATTAGGTTATTGCAGTTATTATCCTCATTGATGATGGCAGTTTTACTTCAACATGGCCTTTTTTAAATTGGTTTTACACAGTGAGGATGGTGTTCTTGCTCACTGATAAGTTGATTTCTTTCTATGGTAATGGTGGTTGTGATTTGCTTGGTTCCGGCTGTATAGTTTACTCTCGCTGTTTTGGCTGTTCAGGTGTTAGTTGTGCTAGAGTGCAGCCAAAATTTGCAGATTTTTTGTTTTGTTTCAAAACCATTGGCCCACCCTTCACTACGTATCCAAATCCGTTTCCTACTCTTTTCTAAACTTTTCTTCTCTCTCCTATCTGCCTTTTCCTGACAGTTTACTGTTGCGCACCCGTCTCTCTGCGGTCCAACCGTCGGTGAGCAACCATGCACCTGGGCCCACCTTTCCATCCTGCTGCCTTCCCACCATCCTCTCCTCCCTCGGCTCTCTGCCTTCATCCCTCTGTTCCAGAACTTTGCTCTCCTCTGCCAAACCTCCACTCCCTCCCTCTCTCAAGAACTGCTCTCTGACGTCTGCCTCCCTCCACCCTTGGCTAATCCCTTTATTGAGGAATGTTCTGTCTTTTCCTCTCACCTTTATAAGTGGTTTTCAGAATGCTCTGTAAATAAAAATCCTTTTGTATTTCTGTCTGGGTGTGGAAGTTGCCACAGCTGAAGATGGAATGGTGGAGAACTGTGCTATTGTGTAGGGACGGACCAGTGATGGTGGATTTTGAGATGCAGGCAGAGGAGGCACAAACGTTACTTTTAAACCGATGGTTACTTTCCATCGATTCCTGCTTACCTTCCCTTAATTATCAAGGAAGCACCTCATTTGCTGCATAAACAATACCAATAGGTACAGCCCCATCATTTTATTTTCACGATTGCATTGTTTTTCTTTGCATCAAAAAAATTGTAGCATTTTCTTATATGCAGTTTACTTAGACTTGTAGACAAGTGCACTCCTTCTCTGTTCCCAGATTTACAAACGGCAAATATCCATTTAAAAAGCAACTAAGTTTTCATCAAACTGAAGTTTATTTTCTGGCCTTTATTGAGTACTTCACTCAAAGACAATGTCTTATATAGTTACTAGATTGTGTAAAGTTTTGCTTTTTCTTTGATATTATTGTAGTTATTTGACATTTCTACTCATGTATAACCAGGAACTGTCATTCATGTTTTATTGTACATGAAAAGGCAACACTACAACTCAAGACAAATTTTGAAAAAGATTCCACATACACCCTGCCAATTATTAATATCGTCTTAATGTCAGCTGAGGTTTGATTTAGGTCCCTGATAACCTGCTATACATGGGAAACTGCCTGGGGGCCAGAGAGAGAGTTTCAGGTACAGTTTGAATTATTTATCATATTTTTTCAACTCATTAACACAGTAATAGTGTTGAGGGAATGTAAAACATGTTGAAATTATGTTACATAATTCAATTTAGCCTCATTTAAATTCAAAGGTATAACCTAAATAAAGAACTTCAAGTCTTTTATTTATAGGGAGGAGTAGGCTACATCTCAAGTGATGGCAGGAAGAATAATTAAGGACAGAAAACACAGTTCATTGTGATAAATTACATTAAATGCCCCCATTTTCATAAATTCATCTGAAAATATTCCCATTTTGCAACCTTAGTAACTTACTGGTATTGATTAATGGTTGAATTAATTGGTTATTGTCAGTCTTGAAAAATGAACAAAACAAATAAGAGTATTGACTGGGGTAAAAGGTAAGGCTTGTGTCTCCTCTGTTTCATGCTCACCAGCCTCCTCTGGGCTGGACTGTGGTCAACATGATGTGTACTCTGTGTTCCTGTCACATAAGGAAACTATGGAGGCAGTGAGGACTGAAGGATTTGCATGTTGGAAATGTGTGCAAATGGAAAGACAAGAATGTGGAAATATGGTTTCCCCGAATCAGTTTCTGATTCTATGGGGGTATGTGTATCTGAAGCCCAGCTCAAGGCCAGAATGATTTCTCTCATCAGTTCCATAGGTTCCACTGCTAGCCTTTCACTCAGTGTACTGTGGGCTTCAGATAGCACTGGGGTCAGGGATAGGCTCAGGAGTATGGGGATCTCTGCAGTATATCTTCACCAGGAGGCCCACAGGATGGCAAATGCAACAAAAAACTGTATTAAACATTTAGATGAAGAATTTTCAATGCCTCAGATTGTGTATTGTTGAAGTGTGGATGACGTTAGCCTCGTTAGCTGTGTTAGCCTGAGCATTTTCCCCCATGGTGCCTTTATATTCTGTAAGCCAGAAGTGCCACCTGTTATTGATTGCTTCACTCTTAGCACATTTAACAAGGGCATTTTTGTGGCCTCCAACATGAGGCAAAGGTACACAAATACGGTTAAATGGCACTGTGTTTTAAAGTGGGATACATTGTTCGTTTTTGCAAAGAATGAGGGAAATAACATGTTTAATGTTTTTTTTATTTGTATGACAAGTTTCTGCACATATATTTGCTTCATTTGATTTCCTACAATTGTCATTTTGTTTGCTTTCATCTTATGGAGTGAGTGTGAATGCACATTTCAGCAGCTTTGTATCGAAACAAAAGTTTTAGATGAATAAAGTGAATTGTCCTAATATGTCTTCTGCAAGTCCAAAGGTAATTACATAAACTCTGCTGTTTTTGCCAAAATAGTCAAATGTTTAATGACATTGTTTTCTCAAGGCATAACAAGCGAATATGAAAGAAATTCCTCTGCTGTGTTATGACTGTGACACAATCCTTCATCTAGAAAAACAAAATAGTGTAATTAAAGGTTCATTTTCAATTCAAGCCTTAAAGACAAAGCTTTTAAAATGCCAGGAGATTAATTGCCAAAATGGTGGGAACAGTTTCAAATAGATCATACATAAAAGCTCCTTGGTAGATTTGAAAAAGATTACTGTGATGTTCTTAATGAAAGATAACCCAATATCTGTTTCCTGCTAAACATAATTTATTTGTTACTTTTATGGAGGAGCTCAGACCGCCCTCACTCCTGAGAGTCTCACAGGTTGAGAACATAGCTACCACAGAGCTCTTGAGAGACACAAAGAGTCCATAGTTGGCAGCACGCTGAAGAAAAGTGCTTTTCACCATCTGACCCTGGAGTGGCAGTGCGTTTGTGACATGACTACAGCTGGCTTGACTTAAGCCACGCAGTAAAAGAGCTTGGAAGCACAGTGTGAGTCACTGTCTGTCCAGGAACAACACCCCCACACGCCACCATCCAAATGTGAGAGAAACAAGTCTGCCTGGCACACTGCGTGCATAATGGGACTCCGCCGGTCTCACCGTCAGCGGAGATCAGGCAGGGTTTACAGACACGATCAGCTGGATTTAGGAGTCAAGCAGTTTCACACAAAATTAATCTTACAAACATTAATTGCTATGGTTTCTCCAAATCCAAGCTATTAAAGTGGTAAGTGTCCAGACCGGTGCATTTTGCAAACGGTGATTTTTTTTTTTGTGATTTTTTCTCCTTCATTCACAAGTCTTGAAGATTAAGGGGGTGCAGTTCCAAAGAGAACATTATCCTAGAAAACAGTTTTTCACTGCAGGAGAAGTTGCAGGCATGCCTGATCTCTGAATTTTGTGTTATAGAAACATGCAATGAGATGAGGGGAAATTAATGTGAGTGAAAGGTCAGACCTTGTAACTGCAGCAAAAAAACAGGTCCTGGGTGTGTCTTTTTCCCACTGCTCCAAAACATTCATTCACACACAACTCCATAAAAACACATTAAAATGATCCATGCGCTGTCATTACGTTCTCCCAACACCATGCACTCAGCTCATCGGTTCCAAGAAAAAAAAAAACTGTTCTTTTGTCACAGACTTTAATGTGCTCTGGATGTTCCCCCACAATATTTTATTCATACTCACTGGTATTGCTGCTGTTTCTTGTCCTGGCCGGTTTTGCATAAAATAATGGCTGCAGACGTAAGTGTATGCCGGGTCTCAATTATGCAGCTGCCTCATGTCATTGCATCTGCATAATAAATGGCTGCCATGATTACATCTTATTAGTCACTCAGAAAGAGACGGAGGGACAGGGTTATAAATGAGGACAAATATTGTCCATTAACATGACTATAGCGTTGATGGAATGTTCAAGTGAATATATTTCCATAATGGTGAGAGTTTATGGCAGATGAGTCCCCCCTGAAACATCAGGGGAGCATGCTGGCACAAAGGCCACAAACCCTGAACTGGGGAGCCGTAAAGAGGCTTTAATGGCGCTGGCCGCGGTGCACTGGTGGGGCGGCTCTCCCCGCGGTGAGCCGGGCTTACAGTCCCTCTTAAACTCTGGAAGTGTTTAGGTGTTGAGAAGCTGCGAGACATTTACTGTGTTTGTGACCTCGCCATTAAAGTGTCAATTAGAGGCTATTCATTAAGCAGCAAACATCAGCCTCAGCGTGGATTTCTGGGTCTTTGATCTCTGAAAGATAGTCATTGTGGTTTTATCATGTAAATAGCTGAACTGGAAACCCCCTTACAATCCTATAGAGTTTTTATGTTAACTATGTCTACCATAGTCTCATGATACCAAGTGGAAATGAACTGTAAATAATGTCAGGCCGCTACTTTTGCACATTACTGAATAATAATATATTTGAATATTTCAGCTGTACCTAAGTGTTAATTCATTTTTAATTGTGTATTTTGTGTTCTGTTATTAAGAAAGTCAAGAAAAATTTGTTTTTGGTTGCACACTGTTTAGTACATTTGTCAGGATAATGTAAGCGAAAGAGAAATTCATTTTTTGTATGAAGAGTAGGCTGGATAAAGTAAGGTTGACCTAGCCAACTATTTTGCATGCAGTTGCATTGCAGCTGAAGTTGAGCAGACTTTAAGTCTGTGGACGGACTGACTGCAGCTACATGTGGAATTAACAGTGAAATGAATACATTCTCTCAGTATAAACAAGGTATACATGTCAAAGCATATACTGAAATAACAGAGAATGTCCTGCTAAATGTAAACTTTCGTCCCCTTTTTCCTGGAACTGAATGTTGTATTCACAAGGGTCAATCATCACTAATTCCACTGTCAGACAAGCACGCGTTCTCATCCAAAACACACATTGTCCGCCACTATTTATTTTCACACTGCGGTCCACAAGTGGGTCATACACAGTCATGAACTGGAGTAGGGTGTTTCATGTACTGTTTCGTACAGGCATCATATTGACCGGTGAGGGTGGCCAGAACGATAAGATGCGCTCATGTTCACATGTCATTGTGAGACATTATAGCCAAGTATGTGTCACACCCAGGGAAGAGGTGCACAGAGGGGGAGTCATGGCCACGGTCAGCACTGGCATGGTCTACACTAGGCAATGCAGCCCATATACAAAGTGAAACAGTCCCTTAATTGGATGAGCCAGTCTGCAGCCCCATTTTTTAAAACAATGTATCTGGCTTGGTATGTATGTGTCCGCATGCATGTGTGTGTGTGCGTTTGGAATGGCCTACATACATTACTTTGTGTCTTGTTTGCTTTTTTCCTCGTTTCCTCCTTCTCTGTTTCTCCCTCTTTTCTTTTCTCACCATCTGAAAATGTTAAACTCTTCACATTCTCTTTTCATATTTTTACAGTAATGATAATTTAAGAAATTCTTATTAGGTTGTCCTTATTGTTATTACAAATGTAAGTTTAACATTAACATCTAATTCTTAAATGTTGTAAAATAGAGGCTGTTAAGAACTCTTGCTGAAAGCACTTGTATGTGGTTACAGTGTGGAAGTGAAAGGTCTGTAGGGTTTGTTGCTGATTTGATTCTTTCCCCCTCCCCGGTTCCATTCTCTCTAGCTTGGCTGCAGTCTGTGGACCAGGCCCCAGGGGCGGAGCTGGAGGCTGAGACTGTATCCATGGCGAGCAGCAGTGGCAGCAGCAGCTGCCCTGACCAGGGCTATGCGGCCTCGGAGGGCATGGCGGAAGACTCAGGCGTGGTCAGCTCGCCTTCAGACATTGCCCACCCGGCCTCGCCCGACGGCAGCATCTCCCTGGATCAGGGCTCTGCACACCCTAATGCCACGCCCAAGGACTGCTCCAGCGACAGCGATGAGGGCTGTGCCACCTGGGGATCCCGGCACAAGTAAGGCAGCTCTCGCTGCACAGCAAAACAGTCATAGCCAAAATGTTTGTACCCAAAATGTTGTAAAAAATAAAAAAATATGTTGTGCTGTCAGCCAGGTTTTTTTGCTGTAGGACAGCTACCAGAATTGCATTAATAATCAATAAGGCCATGACATGTTTTGTGCAGCGACCTCACCTCTCACCTCCTTCATATTTCAAAATCAAGGGTGTTCACTGAAGAACAGCACAACTGGAATCTCTGTTAAAGTTCTGCTTTATTGAGCTGGCAGCTATCTCGGTGCTTGTTTAGGCTTGTTGTTAATGCAGATGTGTTTGTTCTGTGGAGTTGCCAAGGCCCGCAGTGCTGCTGCAGGCTTCACATTCAGTGACACGGAGACCTGCACTTTCTTTGACACTGTAGATTGCACTCTTAGTCACACAGTGGGCTGTACTTTCAGTTAAAGCTTTGGTATGGACCTTTCTCAGTGTGTGTAATTTTCTTTAAGTAATAATTACTCAAGCCTCTTTTCAAAGGTTTTTTTGCTGGAAAAAAAAATGGTATGAACATTTGAAATAGGAGCTACTCAGAGATATGAACCTCAGAATTAGAAACTGACCAGTCATCCTAATATAGTGTGAGCCCTGAAGCAGAATTTACAATAGCACTTTATCAATATCAAGGTCTTTATTATCTCTGATGAAAAAAGGCAAGTATTAAAATGAAATGAATCATACTTTCCAAATTCAAAGCACTATTCAACAAAAGGCCACTATTTCTAACAGGTGGAAAAATCAACAGAGTTTTATATAAAGAGGCGCCAGATTAAAATCCCATATAAAAGAAGTCAAATACGGAAGGCCACTGAAAAGGAGATGTATACTCTGAAAAGATAACATCTGGAAAGGACTTTAGCTGCAAATAAGGGTGGCCTGGCATTTCAATTTGTTTATATGTGGTGGGGGAGGAGAGAGTGATCATATTTCTGTGTCTTCACAAAGAGTGACCTTTGTCCAATTTATCTTATATAGACACAGCGGTGATATTTATCACACGAGCCTATCAGGCAGAAGACAAGACAGCTATGAAGAGGACCCAGAACTTACAGCTCAACTTCATCAGACCCTCGCTGACCTTGAAGCTGACCTAGCAGGTGTGGAGGGTGTGACATCATCAAGGAGGGACAAATGGATAAACAATCATCATTTGTAGAGCCTGTTTCTGATGCCAGATTTTTAATCACCTGATATGCGTTATACATTTGCATGTAGTGTGTGGTTTTAAGTAGAAAGATACCACGGGCTTGTGTCTTACTGTAAAAGTTTTTCTCAGTGGAGACCTTCATCATCCATACAGCATATACTAAAACATCAGTATTATAAAACATCATTTAATAAATATGTGACTGCAATCATTTGTAAAAACAAAAAACTTGCATTACAAAATAGCTGCATAAGGACTTCTCAAGTGACTTATTTTGTGCTTGTGTTGTCTGTCTTTTTGGAATACAGGTGTTGATCATGCAGAGAGAGTGTCTGTCAGTGGCCTCTCTGTGTCTTCATTGGACAGATCCCCCCACAGTGATATCCCTGTGTCTGTGGTGGACTGTGAGGTTCCTGTGACAACGATAGATGAAGTGCTTGAGGATTACAGATCAAGTATGACAGAGTATGAATTTGCATTACTGTCTAGCTCACAGACCTCAGACAAAAGTGCAAATCAAAGCTACTTGCATCAGCCAAATGGCCATACTGGAAACAAAAACAACAATGCCTGCACAGCTCACAGGCAGGGTAAAGCCACTGAGGCAGGCCTCCAAGAAGCACAGGGCCTCTCTTCAACTGGGAAAGGCCCGAGCCGCAGCCATGAACAGGAGAAGAGCTCCGTGACGAAGGTTGCAAACGCCCAGATCCAGGAGAATTCCATCCCTGGTGAAATACAAACCCCATTCCAGAACATTCCACGTGGCTTGCCATCAATTCAGAAGCAACCAGTTGAGCCCACCAGTGATAATGAACCTGTATCCCCAACCCGGTGGCAGTCAGCCCAAAGCAAAATCACCCAGAGTCCAACCTCTCGATTCGGTATGAAGACCTTCACAGTTGTTCCACCTAAACCCACCCCAGTCCAGACTCAGAAGCCGGCTGGCTCCTTAGTCACAGGTGCCATTAAGATTGATGCACAAGGTAATATGGTGAAAACAGACAGTTCTCAGTATGACAGCCCCCCGGGTCCTGGGAATGACTCACAGGTGCCACTGCTGGGGAAAGCCAAGGCCTTCTGGAGCTCCGCGGAGCAGCAGGATACAACCTCTCCCAGTCGAGGGCATGCTCCTAAGACTAGAGTTCCTGAAACCTCAAGAACATCTCCCACAGAACCTCCAGCTGCACCATCTTCACAACCTCCTGTAGAATGTGCTGGGAGAGAGAGACCAGAGGTAACTATGGGGAAGGCTGTGGAGGCAGCAGTGGACCAGAAAGCCAAGCTAAAGCCTTCCAGTACAGAGCCCAAGCAGCAGCCTGTGAAACCCAGCTGGGAACCCAACCAAAGGAGAGACCTCTCCTTCTTGAAGCCCTCTAGGAGAACATCCAGTCAGTACGTGGCTTCAGCCATCACTAAGTATACTGGAAAGCCTGCTCACAAAGTTGAGAGCATTCAGGAAACAAACAGCATCTTTGAGTCATCTTTGACTAAGCAGAAGTCTTCTGTTAATCAAGGCTTTTCTTATGGAGCAGAGACGAAGTACACAAAGTACACCCGCACATCTTCAGAGACATTCCAAACAACACAGACCAAGCCAACCATGTTGGTAGCCAACCCTAAACGCTCCTTGAGTTTCCCAGATTATAGTTATGACAAATCAGAGAACATTGCTGAGCTGAAACAGGACAGTCGAACCAACACTAACTCATTGGACACAAATCCACCCAGCAGATCCTTCCAACCCAGCAACACTTTACCCCAATGGCAGCCGTCTGTGTCTGAGCAGACACAGCCATCCTCTACAAGAACAGACACAACCGTCCCCAGACAGCTGAACAGTGTTCATAGTGTCAAGGATGGGATGCGTCCAGAGATTGCAAAGAAGCCTGACCCTCTTCCTGCACCAGGCGGACCCTCAGACCCCGATCAACTGGGTCCATTTGGGCCAGTGAAGAAGTTCAGGCCTGTGGTTCTGAAGACCGTTCAGAAGGAGACGACTCTGCATAGCTGTCTGATGGAGGCAATCCAGATGGGTGAAGGAAAAGAGCGACTTAAGAAGGTAAAAGATTTCTATAAAGTACTGTGTGTGTGTGTGTGTGTGTGTGTGTGTGTGTGTGTGTGTGTGTGTGTGTGTGTGTGTGTGTGTGTGTGTGTGTGCGCGCGCGTGTGTGTAATTAAAAATAGTGAGAAAGAAAGAGCGATCACAAAACAGAGTATACAGAGAGACAGCTGACTCAGTTCACTATATTTAAACTTATGGCTGTCTCCCAAGGTGCTACCATTAGTGGTATTATGTTCCCGAGAGGATTCAATATTTACTGAATCATTCAAAACTGAATGAACATAAAACTAATGCATCACCATTGTTATTGTGGCTGTACTATGTAGTTTTAAATAGTCATGCCAGTTTTATGGGTCAATAGAGTAGGGCTGATACTCTGATATTTGTTTTACATTTATTTGCAGGTGTTTTAGATATAGAGCATTATGGATGAGGTAAAATCAGGGTTCCCTACTTATAATGACTCTAATTGCTCTGCCCCTATAATAGGTGGCTGATACTCCAAGAGAGAGCACTTTCAAAAAGCCATCCTTCATGGAACCAGAAAATGAACGCTCAGCACTTTTGTCAGCAATAAGAGCTTCAAACAACTCCTCAAGACTCAAGAAGGTAAGAGGTTAAGAGCTGCTTCATTGTCCCAGAAAAAACCTGGACAGCACATTCTCAGCTGTGCTCACTTTACAGCCCCATATGTTATATCTCCATAACTGATTTGGACAGAAAGGTGAATTTTTATATTGTAGTGAAAATAATAAATCGAGTGGCTATGTATCATATGACACTAATTTCTGTACAGATGGAGGGGAAAAAGAATTTTATATTACCTTTGTGTATTCATAAAAATGTGCCCAGCAAGTGCATTTAAAATTAATTTAATGATTTAATATACCTACAATGAGCATCACAGATGGTCTCAAATGTCCCTTGACTTTGGGATCATAAACATTTATGCAAATAAACATTCTAAAAACACTGAAATTAATTAGAAATATGGCTCGGATTTTTTAAGGCCCGTTACTGGATTTATGCATGCAGTCTTTAGAGAGGAGCTGTGCAAATTTAGTGATGTGGCGATACAGACACTGCAGATTTCATTTTTATAACCTCTCAAGTGTAGCCCAAAAATTCACTACTCACTGCGCTAGCAAGATCGACCTGACATTTTTATTCAAGCCTGCAGAGCAAGACTGAAAAAGAAAAAGATTTGTAGATGAGCTAAATTTAGGAGGTCATTTTAGTTTTATACAGCTAAAATATTTTATGAGTTCATCCAAACTTCCATCAATACTGATTGCACTTCAGTTTATAGACTATGAAAGAAAATCTATGAAAACTCTAAAGTTTTTCATTTGTTTTTTTTTTTTCTTTTCTGGGTAATTGTCTTGCAAACATTCCCTGCTGGTGTGTGTGCGTGAGTGCGTGCGTGCGTGTGTGTGTGTAAACCTTCAGCAGGCAACACAGAATGTCATGGTGAATTGAATCTTCACAATCAGATAACTTTTCACAGTGAGGGTTTCCAAGGTTCTTCAAATCATACTGTTGAGAACATTTTGCCTTGCATTTGCTATAGAGTTTTGGAAATGGAAAGAACTACTAGTTTTCATATGTGGATCCAAAATAGCAGCTCTTTCTGAAATGATTTTTCAGAATTCCTTTGAACACTAGAGCAGCACTGAGTTTAAGATCTGAGTTGTGCCTCAGGAGACTGCTGCCTATGCGAGAGTAACTGGGTTTTGTAGTTCTTAGTAAATAAATGATGTTCTCTAGAGTATGGATGTGTTGGAAGTCTGCAGTCAGATGTCAGAATTTTGATATCATAATTGGCTTTCAGAAAAACTGCGCATTTTTGTTGAAGTTTTGTTGAGTTGAAGTATCATTGTAAGTATGGAACAAAAAAAGGAAACATGGTATGGATGGTTACCCAATTTATTCATAATCTTAAATCCCTGTTTGAAAGTTTCACACTTCTGCAAGTACAGTTAATGCTTTTAGTAATGTATTTTCCCTGGACTGCATACAGATCTCCCTCTCAATTCTTGCCTTGTTTTGCTGAGTTGCAGTATTTTTTAGACAGTTTCAATTCTAGGACTAAATGGCTCATCCAATCCTGCAGCTTAAAGTGTAATTAAATATAAAATTGTAGGTTTATCGGTTGAAAGGTTTCCTATGTAAGGGAAAGGGACCATTATTTGACCTGTGGGCGGGGAGGGATAAAATGTATGCCATTTTTTCTGCTTGTAAATCTGTCTCTTAAAAGAGACCAGAGTTGTTTGATGTAAAGAAGCTGTGATAGCTATTTCAAGTTGAATTATGTCCATCAAACAAGGGGACAAAAGGTGGAAATTTGTTGGAGGTACATTTCACACTGATATCAGGAAGTGTTTTTTTTGTCAAACAGGTGTTAGTGCATGGAATTGCCTGCCAGGGCATGTAGTAGATGCAGAGGCCGTTGGGGTGTTCCCAGTCTAGTAGGCAACATGATGAGATAGCAGGGGCTTAATGGCCAGTTCCCATCACCAGGCAGTCTTTTTTCCCTTGGGTTATGGCAGTGTCTTACATAAAGCTAGCGGTGGTTGTGACTGTTATGAATGATCTGTGCTGTTATGAATTCCTGCCTCCTGTCCTCCACAGGTTCAGTCTGAGGCTGCCTCTGAGCTGGAGAGGTGTAGGAGGACTGAGCAGCAGACCAGCACTTTGGGCGAGGACATACCTTCGCCTCCTTTTTATGCCCCACCACCTCCCCCCTTCTCTCCCCCTCCTCCTCCTGCCCCGCCTCCTCCTTCGTCTGCTCGGCCCAAGCCTGCCTTTGCCCTGAAAGCTGCAGGGAACCCAGAGCAGGCCCGCGAGGCCATGCTGGAGGCCATCCGGTCTGGAGCAGGTGCTGAACGTCTGAAAAAGGTACCACCAACGCTGCTAAGTCCAGTATGGTTACATCACTGCTGTTTGCTAAAGGCTGAACCCAGTACAGTGGACTCTCAACCTCTGAACCCATAACAAATAATGTATTATTCCTCTCCCATCAACAAGGGTTGGGCATAGGTGGTGCTTTCTGCTTAATTCTGGATAATGAACACGTAATTTTACAGCAGTATCTTTTTCTTTGTTCATTAACATGACCCAGCATGAATTTAACTGAATTTGTGGATGCTTGTGAAATTGATGTCCATGACACTCTGGAAAACAGTGTCTGCTGATCCCTGAATGCAAAAGAAAATGTTTTTAAAGGTCTGTCTGTTAAAAGACTGCTCAGCATTTTTTAGAACAATTCAACAGCTGGGCCTTCAGTTTTTGACATGAATTCACGACTCAGAATGATTGTTGTGTATGCAGTTTGCATTCAGTCAAACTCTGACTTGACAAGAATAACTTCAAAAAAGTTGTCACGTCTGTTCTTCAATGTTAAACCTCTCGGTTGGGGCAGAGGGCTCTGTCTGTAGTTCTGTAGCAGCAAGAGACACACAGAATAGCCTGCTGTTAGTTTCAGATTGTGGAAGCTCTCTCCTAGAGTTTAAATTATAGGTGGAAGGGCTATGATTGAGGGGAAATTTGCGTTTGAAAGCCCTTATTAAATATAGCTGGGAGTATGGCACTGCTTATTGAATGGAAAGGCTCATACTGTCTTTTATGTTCTTTCCATACACTATTTCTTATGATTATGGTCTGTTTCTTTTGGAAGGGAGACCAAGCAGGACAGCTGCAGAGCCATTTACATCTAAACACATCTACCAACAATTTATACAAATACAATTTTTACTAACTCACCATAAAGGTCATTATTCAGTTGCAGTTATGCAGGAAATGGGTATTTATTATGTTTTTGAACCCTGACAGGGATATCAGATTCCCTAGCTCAAACAGTTTCTGTAAGGTGTTCCGTGACCTGGGAGCACTTTTGCTAAAAGCCCTTTTATTTGTAATGCTGAATCCTCAATCCTCAATTAAGGTGACTTGGTCTTAGTGTAGAATTTACTTAACCCATTTTTACCTGAGGATGTTGACTGAGCAAGCTCAGCAAAGCAGGCATGGATGGTGTTGGCTGTGGAGGAGCGGTCCAGAGCCAGGTTTCCGTCTGGTTTTTGCCTTGGATGATGACTTTCAATAAGCAGAGATGCATCAGCTGAGCCTGTGCCAGAAAAGCAGTCATTGTACCCTAACATGACCTGCGATGCATAAAAGTTTAATATTGCTGCAGCATTTAGCTGTGAGCTGGCAGGGCTGCCCATAAATAACCCAGTCTCCTCTACACTGCCAGGAGACGGTGACCCAGGAACGGCTCTGCCTACTTCCTGTTACTCACCCGCAGTCTGCAGACCACAGTTCTGAACAAGAGCTAGCATTTCCACTGTTCTTTGCCTCTTGTGCCCCAGCATGCTTATAAAACTGGAGAGTACATGTGATGTGAGACCTCGTTTTAGACTTTCATCTTTTCTTTGTGATCCAGTCGGTGGACCATAGATGTTTGTTTCCACATAATTCCTAAGAGGGCAAAATATGAATCTTAAATAGCCAGATTTCCATAATCATAAAAGTACACATGCATACAAGCACAAGGTTTGCACACTGATACACTCCAAAGGAAAACCCAACAAACAAAACTATTTATTAGTAGTCACTAACAAGTGAGTACCAATTTGAAAGAGCTCTTGCTAAATCACGAACAAAGTTATTAAAACTGGTTTAAAATAAATAATTGATAATACACAATTAATCATCTTTCAGAATTTACAGTGGTTCCATTTCCAGTTGTGTTGGTGTCCTTATGAGTCTATATTGCATGTGAGTGTGCGTAAGAGTATCCTGTGTTTGTTTGATGTGTAGCGTGTTTATAGAGAAAGAGAGAGTAAGCTTGTGCACCTTTATGATGTATTCATATATTCAAAAGACCACTCCTGAATATTGCTACACAGACATTACCCACTATGCGGTTTTTTAAAGAATATGTGAATTCATTAATCATTAGAAAGCAGGCATTTTCATTTCATCCCATAATTGAAAGGACTGTGAACCCCAGGGACTGTGCAACTGCTGCTAAAAGTCTGATAGACATCCAAACGAGCTCAGATTTATATCCATAATGCCTTCAGCCAGAATATGGAGGTTTTCTGCAAGTGAGCAGGTCATGAAGAGGTTATGGGTAACTTTTTTTTTGTTTCCTGGTCTTCTTTTAGGTTCCTGTTCCAACTAAAACAGTGCATGTCAACGGGAGACTTGGTATAATACAGTCAGCCGCACCCGTCCCACAGGAACACTAAAGAATGCTTCAGACTCCCGTCCACAGCCACCAGCCCAGCCATCTGAGAGGAGCTCTGCAAGCCAAACTATGAAATCAACAGCCCACGCTCTTGTGGCATATATGTATAAGTGTCCTTGAGTCATTTTTCTTTGCTGGGCATAGAAATCCTATGCTGAGCATGTGCCAATAACCATGCATATGATATTATTTCTTTTGGTTTAGAATTGATGCTGAATGTGTGTGAAATGGTTGGACATTCAGTCCTTAAGATCCATGTCTCTTGCGTAAGGGGCGGTCAGATCTGCTGCTGTGTAGTGATTGCATCACCAAGGATGGGTTTATAACACGTCAGCCAATCACAACTTCCTAATTAAACAGCATCCTGATCTCGAGCCCAAAACTATAGTGCTGCTTGACTTTGGCATTTAGGTTTTCAGAACCAGAAGAATGAATGAATTCCTGGAGACAGGCCTATAATGGGGATGAGAGAAATAAATGAAGAGGGATAGAGCTCTAATTTTCTAATGAAATGTGTCCAAAAAGATTAAAACTTTTTTCGAAGGGGCTGTAAAGTGAAACATCACATTATTAAAAACATAATCCGATCTACTTTACAATCATCTATTTCACTTAAGCATTTTTGTTCTGTTTAAATTTCCCCTAAATTGTGTTTGACTCATGTCGATAAGATTTTCTCATTATTATTATGTAATAACAAGATGAGAAGTTTTTGCTTGGTTCATATTCTAGCTGCTTATGAATATTTTAATGACACTATCAGATTGATCTTGACCAACTAATCTTATGCCAGCAGACTCTACAGTTACAACTTTCTTGAAGACAGGAAATTGTCTGGAATGGATTGTTCACATAATGGCAAAATAACAGCAGGAAATGTTGTACATCCTGCAAACCCTGCAAGTACAATGTGCAACACTCATTTCACAGAACACTACTTTCCTCAACACTAACTATAACTAACTAGAGACTACAATGCTTTACGAGGTGGTTTAAATTTAACAAAGATGCAGTGCCAACGATTATCATCATTGCTTTTTCCACCAAGACAGTAGTTAGTCTAATAGTTAGTCTAGTTAATAGGAGTAGTAGTCTCCATAACTACACAAATGTCTTGCTCCAATGAACAATCCAATGTCCATTCTGTAGCTAACAGGCTGGGTCAGGTGCTGAGAGCTGAAACGATAGTATCGGTGGCCAGTCTCCAGCCCATCAAATGTGTTAGCGAATGTTGGCTATGATAAGTAGCATGTCCATATTTTGTATGTATCCCTTCACAACCCCTTTAAGGATCAGGATTTGGTCAGAAATTGTCCTATATATTAGGTAACCTCATGAAGTGCAAATTACTCCTGAAGTTAAAGACATGATACTGAGTGAAGGCTACCCTGGTGTAATGATGCATACTGTACCATTATGGGTACAGTAGGGGAATTAGATATAGATTTATGAAATATGTATAAGAATTGATACTGACATATCAGAAGAGTTATTCTTGCTTGAATTGTAAATTGGCTTTTTGCTGCTTCTTTTGATAAATATGTATTATTAGTGGGAACAGAATAAGCCTTCACTTGCTGTCCTGTATGCTATTTGAGGATAGTTAATTGTCATATATATAAAACACTGGCTCTAATTTTCAGAATGTTTGTTGTTCATTTGATTTACTCATATCATTTTTATCTATTTATGTAAACTCTACACCTTTTGCCTTATGGTAGGCAGAGTGGTCCAGTTTGCCTAATGCAGTATTACTGGTAGGTGAGTTGCTATGCATTTACTCATGTCATTGCTTGAGTGCAGTAAGAATGTTTCTGAAATTGAAATGAAAATTTCATCTGAGGAAATATAACCACAGATTTGTGTAAGATGTGGGTCAGATAGTATCAGTACGTTAATAAATAATGTTTAAACTGAAGCCTGAATTCCAGGCCTTACTGGCCTTGGGAGGGTCTTTGAGAGAAGTACTTTAATTATAGGGTTCTTCATGACTGAGTTTTAATGTCTTGGTTTTCAAACAAAACTGGACTGGTCCTTTATTTTTATCCTTATCACTCTTGTTTTTCCACTTATGTAACTCTTTGCAAGTGTACAGGTTTTCCACATTCATTGTATGTAGTTGATAGATAAGCACGAAAATCACCCTATGTTTCATTCATTAAAGTTTTCACAAAACCGATACATTCACTAGATCAAACCCTGACTGTGCCAGTGCCAACTGTGACCAGGAATTCCACTGCTCAATAGTGACCCCTCTGGTCTGTTGGGTACTCTCACACTTCTCATGCCAGCTGTGTGAATTGTAGTCTTCCAGCACAGCAATTGTGCAGGACAGCTGGTGGATTATAGTGTGAAAATAAGCAGGCTGCAAGTGTTTCAGGTACACATGCAAGTGTATGCCCCTTAAATTTCCACTGCAGCAAAGAGAAGGCCCTTTTATGTTACAACTGAACATTCCAAATTTGGGGAGCGAAAAATGGAAAATGAAAAAAACAACTGACTCTTTGACACATTTATCAGACTTGGGTAGTAACATGCATACGACTCATGGTCCTGGGTTTCACCAGTTCGGACCCCATGATATTTTCTTCATAATTACATACAGCTTTGCCTGGTCAGACTTGCAGCGACATGAGCACAATTATTGTATTTCTCCAAGCTTTGGTTTATGCCATGTCAGATTCTGTATACTCATATCAATAACTTCTTGACAGCTTTTACTCATTCTGCTCACATTGGGCGTGTTTGCTGGGCATTGATGACAGATGTGAGACTGCGTCCACCTGGACTACTCTGATGTCTGCCTCACATCTTCAGCACTGACTGAAGCTGCACCCTTTGCATACCCTATAACACCATATCCTTGATCTAAATCCCCAGCCATTCAGCTTGAACACATCATATTTGCCTGCAGCTCATAGTAATATGTGTTCCTTCATTGATTTTTCCAGTGCTTGGTGATTATTCTGAAATGATGTATATTTTGTAAAAGAATAATATATTTCTTTCAATTACATTATTGTACATGTAGGGTCTTGAAAATGTAACAAAGTAGTGAAAATCAATTAAAGAGCTGAATTTTGTTTTATAAATTATACAGTATATTGCTTTTTATGTTAGATATTGAATGGTCATGAAAGAATGGTACATATTTTTGCCTTCCTAATTGTTAAGTCAATAAATTCTTTTTGTAACCATGAAAGAACATTTTGATATTATCTTGGTTCTGCATTACTGCATCCTTTAGTTTCAGATCCAATAGAGTACTCATTATACCTCTGGGCATGGACAGAATTTCTGCTAAACCATCAGTCTATACCACCACTCTGATAGACCAACACACTCTTATACCATTACTGCTATGCCATACTCCTACCATATCATTATCCTACAGCTATATCCCTTTATGACTCTGGATCACCGCTGTACTACACCATCACTCTTCTGTGTGATCACCCAGCTGTGACATCACTCAGACTGTCCTTCACATTACTACTCAACAGGAAGCCTACCATTTTGCTGATGTCCATCAAACCTTTCCAGAGCAGTCATGCTTTCACACTGAGAAATGCTCTGAACAAGGACATGAATCCCCAGTTGGGCGAAAGGATATCCTGTATACTGATTTATTGAGCTGGAGGGCACCTCTGTAGGTGCGCTCTATGACTAATGTCTGACAGTGCTAGGGATGTCATGTCATTGGCTGCTTTTGGTCTCCATGAGTCTGTATTTCCTGCTTCAAACAGCTCCTGAGGTTGCTTCCAGTAAGGAAGCAACAGAGGTTTCAAAGCCATTGTGTAGTGCTGTTTGCTGTTGACTGCATCTCCGTAGAGTGTGGGAAGAGGAGGGTCTGCTAACCTTGCTGCTTCAAGTACAGCACATTCTGTTTTTACAACCAGCTCCTACTTTTCTCACACAGCAACCATGCCCTGCTTAGATATGCCCCTCATGGGTTGAGATAAGACTGGGCAAGGCTGTCAGAAAGGGGCTCAAACATGTACCACAGATTGGTCAAATACATGAAAGCCATTAACCTTCAGTGATAGAGTGTATGAGTTCAGCTGTGTCACACATGACTCCACATACCAAACAAATAGATGAGTAAACTTTATCTGTTGCTGTGATTTTTCTGTGGTCCTCATGCAGGTATTCACTGCTGACTACACAGAATGATAAACAGTTGAGGCTGTTGTGCCTACTCTGTTCTGCTTTGCATCCAATTTATTAAACATCAGAATAGGGACAATGATTAAGTCTGACACAAATGCAATGGGAAGCTCACATAGCTTCTAAAGTAACAGGTTCTGTGTTACTTTTTGACATTTGATATACAGGACATACATTGTAGTGAGTTTTCATCTTTGTTGTTTCTCGCTTCTTGCAACACAGGACTTTGTAGTGTTTAAGTCATACTTTTGGCTTAATTGTGAGGCGTGAGACAACACTGTTCCAAAGGGGTTGAGTTTCTGTCTGAAGTGTAAGTGATGGACATGTTTGACTGAATCCTAGATATGCCATGACATGTCAGCAATGACATGTCAGGATTTTGTTGATTTTATATATTTCATAATGACACCAACTATTCAAGCCAGAGTAAAGTAACAAATATCTTTTCATTAAATATGACAAGCTGTTTTTCTAGAAACAGACATTAGGAACTCACTTTCCCAATTTACCGACTTGTCTGTGCAGGGTAGAACACAAATAATGCTTGCAGAAGCCATTTTTCTTAAATGTTACATAATATATTTGAAAACTTGCATGATTTTATGTATTCCTGAAAATATATGTACATTTTGAGCATCGTCCTCTCCGCTTCTACACAGGCACAACCTCAAAGATTTGTTTTATCATTAAATAATATTAACATGTCCCTGATTTAAATCAGACTGAAGTTCCCTGATACCCCTGATAAAAATATGTAGTAAATCCTTCCCTTCCAAATGATTTGTTCAGGGTGGCCACGGAGAGATATTTCAGTTTTCTCAGGATGTTTATGCCTTGGCAGCTGGCCAGGTATACTGGATTACTTTGGATGTGTAGGTTTACGGGGTATGGTACCAGACATCCTTCTGTTTTGGGCAGCTTCCATCTGTCCCATTGCCCTGGAACTCTTACGGAGAGAGTGAGAGAGAGATGGAAGGGCTGAGGACTGTGTCTGGTTTCAAACATGCTTTTTATTGAGATAGCCCAGGAAATTAGACTTGGCCGTGTACTATATTTGCTCTGTCATCCTGGGGTGAGACGGCTATGGTGCTTTTAGAGTCAGCGGTGCACACAGCAGCTTATTGTGTGATAAAGCCGCCTCATTATAGAAAACACCACAAGTGAGCGGAGGCTCAGGGAAAGAAAGCAGGGCCTTCAAGTCCTCTGTCTCACACATTGGGGAATGTGGAGGAGAGCCACATCTGTCATCGATGATTCAGCTCTGAAAGCACTCGATCTCAACCGCAGCCGTTAAGACTGCCCCTCTCTCTGACAGGGCCGCTGGTGTGAGTGATTATTTCTGGCCACAAAGAGACACCGTTTTCAGGGAAACTACGTTCATTGCCTTTTAGGCCTTGGGTGGAACATGACCTGTGCGCGTGAGGGTGAGGGGGAGGTTTGACAGTCAGTGAAAAGAGAGTTTTAGGAGTTTTTCCTCCACACAGACAACCCTGCTCCCACAAGCCCATGAAAGGTTTGAGAGGGCTGTCATCTCTACGCCCGTTCAGGAGTGCAATGGACCGTTGAAGCAATACAGATGCTTCTGAAAGGTGACTGGTTGGTCAAGGTCAAAAAGTAGCTCATGAAATGCTCCCAACTTGGATAACCAAAGTGACACACAAAGATTTACATGTAAGGTAATTAATTCTGCTTCCAGTCTGTAAGTCCATGAAAAGAAAGTGGATGAGGACACAACCACATGAAGAGGCTGAGAGCCAAAGCTCAAGCAGACCCACTAGAAGGCCTGTGATTCCCTTTGTCAGCAGCACAGACTGTTATTGCTCTCCACATTATCATTTACTCCTAGTAAGACAAGCAATACATCACCCATAAAGGAAGCTACTGCCAGTACCAGCAACATGAGAAACACAAAACAGCCAAACCCATTTTTATACATATGTATATATACATACATACATATACACATTTATATGTAAATAGAACACATGAAATGCCTACATAAATATACAATATGTCTATGAACAACTTTGTGGCACAGATACTCATGGATCTCTCATACCCAGATCATGTATATTTAAAGGACTGTCCTAAACACTGAGTAATTCCTTATGAGCCCCAGGGAAAAGCATCTTGTTTGCCCAAGCAGTGTATGCCATATGCAGGGTGATTATAAACATATGTTCATATGGGATTCATGCAGAAATGATGTTAAGCATATGAAAAGAGAACTTCAGTGCAATGTGTGCATACAAAGTCTCTTCATGCACTGTGGTTTTGGGAATGATCACACCGTGGGGCCACCGTTGTTCTCTTCACCCATCACTGTCAATTGGCAAACTCACTCCAACCTCAACATTGTAAAGTTCCAGGCCATTAACCTTTTGCACTGCAGAATCCTGGAGGTTTTCCCATGATTTGAAAATAATAAAAAAATAAATAATAACTAACAGAGAGTGGAACGTATGTCGCTATGGAGTGATGTGCGTTAGATCAGATGACACGCTCTTACATGCTAACATTCCTTTAATCCGTCTCTCCAAAGCCAACCGCTAATTTCTCATTAACTCTAAGACCCTCTTTCACAACAACATACTGTCTTTTTTTGTAAAATAAAGTACATTAACACTTTAAATACTACATCAGGGGAAATGCATTGTAACAAAAAAATTAAAATTTTGTATTTAGAATGTATTTAGAATTAGAGTATGTACAAAAGCACAATGTTATAAGAACAGTAATTAACTTGTTCATAACCATTCCACATTAATCATGTCTAAGTAGTAAATTTGCTTGTAATTTACAATATGTAAATTACAATTCCACTAAGTAACACCTTGGCAGACCCCAATGATGCACCAGCCAATGGATATTTAAGTGCAAATGTTCAGTAGACTGAAGGGAAAGTACTGATGGGAAATCTGCATTTGAACATTTCTACCCAAAGCTGGTTTAATTATTTGCCTAAGGTTTTGGAAAGTGCTGAGTGAAATGTACATAATGATGAAATTTTCCTGAAATGTGTCACAATCTCAAAAAGAGCATGAAGTGGATACAAAGAAAGAAAAACACTCTCCTTTTTATATTCTGTTTGCTATAAAAATAAAGCCTGTACTATTTATAATGTTCAAAGTTTGGAAAAAGCAACGAACAGAACTGAATGATTTATGACAGGATGGGGGGACAAGCTGTTTCTGCTATTTTATTAAAAATGACTAGCGAGAGCTGACAGCCTTGACAGTTGCAAAGTAGTAAACACAAAGATTGCAACATCACTCTTAACCAGAAAAAAACCCTCAAACAAGATATAACTGAGTGCGTAGCCATGAAATGACCATCAAATATGGGTGAAGTAATGATAAAAACACTGCTGAATGTCTTCATGTACCACCATGCTTTTTTCGTCTTAAAATTGTATCCATTTTGTCCACTCACTATAATACAGAAATGGGCAGCACATGGAATTGATATAATAGTTTTTTGGGAACATTTGTGGAATTTTCAAGAAACTGTTGTTTAATTGTACGTTCAGGAAAAGGGTGTAGTCATGCTTAAAGCGAGTTAAAAAATATGTCATGATTATCATTCTGTCTCAAGTAGTAATAAAATTAGTAGATGTAGCATGCTGTGTTATTATTATTATTATTACGACAGTAATACAATAATCAAGTAGAAAAAGATCACATAAATTGCGAACATAATTCCCAAAAATCGATAGAGTCTGAAAATAAAATAACTAATCGAATTTCACAAGCTAAAATTCTACAAAACTAAATGCTATCTATAAAACTTATGTAAAAATGAATGGTTTACGTTCAACTACTTAACGACTGCACACAATGAAAAGCATTGTAAACTTTTTGGTTAGAGCAGCTCACAGGAGAAACAGTGAAATATAACACAGGGGTGCTAGATATCTCCCGGAATAATACGGCGTCTGAATTACCAGACATTACTTCTTTTACTGTTTTGTTTTACAACAAATAATATGTAATAATCAAGTTGGCTCGACGTCTTTCGTGGACTTGGGAATACTTCACAAAAAAGTGACGTCAATACATCCCACTGTAGTTTCGTGCTGTTGTGCAGCGCTTACCCAAGACTGTCACGCGCTTTGTGCGTTTAAAGTGCAGTTCTACAATTACACATGCCCCGTATTTCTGGAGCGAGGAGATGCCGGGACCTCAGTGGTTATAGCTAGGGGTGTGTGCTTTCGGTAGGCGGAGTGTAATGTTTACTAGACTATGAAGAGCTGCACCTTACATCCGGACTATCTTATTGAGAAAATAGATATTAAAGCACGTTTTAAGCGGTTCCAGGATTTAGAGTTCTTTAGAAGGGGTGCCCTTTGGAACTCCACACGAATCAGCCCTCAGATTGATGGGTGTGGTTTGCATTGAACGTTGCCGTGCTGGAGTTTTCCAGGCGGTACTCAACTGACCGGCGAAGAAGTCTGGATTCCCGACCGGGAGGTGCCAGTGAGACCGCCGCCGGGTGTGCGTGAAGCAAGGGGAGGTGCTTGTGGAGTAGGTGGAGTTCTCTCGCGTGTGTCGGAGAGTCAGCTGGGCGAGGACCCTGTGGACGCTGCGTGTCTCCAACGGGAATGTTGACCGCAGGAGACTGAGTAACCAGAGTTCAGCTGCAACGTTACGTTCGTCGAAGGCTGCATCGCGGGTAAACAGCGCTGTCTCCTCTCGTTTAGCCTGTGTACTGAGAGACTTCGCTCCAAGGTGAGTCGTCCTCCTCGATTAAGGCGCTTGTGCTATTTTTGAATAGGATGGAACTGTAGCTATTCCCATCTACAGCGCACAGCAAACAAAGTTTTGATTGCTGTGAACTTGTGTGTGTGGGGATGAGACGCAGTTCGGTTGTGCAAGTTGCGGCTGGTAGGAAGTTGAGCGGAGAGCAAAGGAGGAGGATGATTTGAAATTCGTGGTCATTTACCTGTTGTTGTATATGACTTTACTTTCAACTCGTTTGTGATATTTATTCATTATCTACATCGCATACTTTTACTGTTAAATGTTACTACCGATTACAGAGTAATGGCTTGATTACAATTTCAGACACTATCTACACAATTCTGACAATTTTCTTTAGGAGGTTTTACTTGGACACTAAACTAGCTAGCATGCTAAGTTACTCGCATCGATTGTTTGGAGCCCCAGTATGCACGTATACTTCCAGTAACGTTAACGCTTATTCTTGACATAGCATGATCTTGTTTGGTCACTATACAGTGTGAGCGCTCTTGTGGTGGATGTGGTGGCAAAATCAAGTCTGTTCGCATTAAACCACAACAAACTAGCTTCATAATTTTGTAATAACCTACGCGCACTGTGATGGGTGGATAATTAAGCGTTTCAAGTGCCATTATTCAGCCCATGGTGCGTTTAACAGGGCTGCACATCACTTAATCGTGGAAGTTGTACCACATGGAAGTCCCTGCAAAACGACTTTTTCCAATAATAGAACATTTTGTCAACCATTTAACAAACGGAGTCCCGTTCTACACATAGGTAATTGGCTTTTTGGTATTCGTTACACATACGTTTGATTTTATGTTTTGTGTTGGGATTTATACTATTTGGGGAACGCAGATGTTTACTTTGGAGTTGCTGAATCAGCAGAATTCCCAAGCGTTCTGCAGCGGTAATTGCTACTGCTGGGAGCATCGATCCGGTTTCTAACAACGAAATGGTCAAACTCGAGTAAGATGTTTAAAATGAACATTTTGCTAACTTGAATGGTAGACTCGTGGTTTTTTCTGCAACTTCACTTTGGGCATCACCTTTTAAGGGTAATCTTAAATGCGCATATGGGGTGCACTGGAAACATCGGTTTGTAAGGACAGATGGTACGGTAACAGACTGTTAAGAAAAAGGAACACACTGTACCTTAGGGTTGTAATTTTCAACTCTAAACACCCCACCCCCCCAAAAAATAGCTGTAATCACGTGGTTCAATTTATTGAGGATTAAGGCGTTAACGAACACAATGGCAGTTTGCATTATTATTGTAATCGGGTGTCTTTAGCGCAGAGAGAAAGTTCCTCGACATTTTTGATGTGTAAAGAATATCTAAGATTTAAGTAGATGCTCTGGAAAGCGTGTTTGGCACGGTGGCGTGGTCCATGGCTGATGGTTTCAATTTAAGTACGGAAATCTCAGGGTTCATTCAGAGTGCTTGGATGCATTCGGATCCATCCCCATCCGTAAGTTTTAGTATTGGTTTTTACATTCACTGTCCAGTTTGAAGTCCTTAATGCGTTCCAGTTTTTCAGCACATTTCTTTCCAAGGACTGCAACAGTGCAATTAATCACTAGCCACCTACTCATGCTCCAGCGATCCACTCCACAGTGCTGATGAGGTTTGACACAAGCCCACAGAGTCCAGCTCACAGTAATGTCATGAAATATAGCTGTCTGTAAACTTTAAGGGTACAGGTTTGCCTTGAGTTGCTGGTATGTAATGGTAATTGTGAGCAAATGCAACATAAATTATTTCTGATTGTTTTGTGCTTCAGTGTTACTAGACTATAAAAGACACGTTCTGTAATGTGAACGACACTTCTGCACACAAGGAAGCTGGTGACCAAAATCTGCTGGTAAAATATATTAAATGGATGGACTTCAGTGGAAATGTGGTTTAGTAACCAGTGAGAAGTGGAAGCTGAAATGGCCTGAAACACACACACACAACACACACACACACACACACATGCACACAGTGGCCCAAAACCCTTTGGTATAAGAAAAGAAAATGGGAAGACTTAATGGTACTTTTCTGGGGCTGCTAAGACAAACCTCATTAATTTCATTGCCCTCACAGAAGTTTAGGGATGGACTGATTTTGAAAATTCTACTGTATAGTCACCTGCTAACTTAACACTCATCTTGCATGCTGATTGATAATTGAAAATGTTTTTTCAACACAGATGAAAGACACAGACAGTGATGGTTTGGAAGGAGAGTGAAAAGCCCTGTTACCTCACAGTTTCATGGTCCAATTTTCAAATTAGTCTCTTACTGTGTGGAGTCAGACTGCTCTTCCTGCATCCAGCTGGGTTTCGTGTCATCCAGCTTTCCTAAGACTGGGTTGATTGACGTTTCTCATTTCCCAGATGTATCTGTGTCTGTGTGCATATAGCTGCACATATATGTGAGTTTCATATAGCGTGTGTGCTGTGAGAAGGAAGAATGTCCCATCTGAGCCGTGGTCTTGTCTGCCGTGGTCCCACTTTGCATCTTTTTCCTCTTAGGATTTGCTCAGGCTCACCAGTGCCCCCTACAGGATGAAGTGGTTTCTCAGGAAAGATGGGCAGACAAAAGGGTGGACTCCAATTAACTCAAAGCATGAGAGCTCTGATGTTAATTGGTCTGAATATTCTGCACACATTATGTTTTGACAAATAGTAAAAGGCTTCCATTGTGAGTGTCAGGTGGAAGTTCTGTGAACTGTGGATCCAATGTTTATGCACTTTGACTAGATGCTGAGCTTTATAATTTAATCTTTATTGTGGTTCATTGGTCAAAATTACTCTCTCTAATAAGGAATTCTTTTCAGTAAATGACATCTCAAAATCTAAGAATTCAATTCATGTGCCTTTTGACCTTTAGATACATGGCATTTTGAGCTGGCGTTTCCAACTACAAATAAAACCACACAACTTTTAAAAAAATCTAAAAGCATGTAACCATTTACATGTTTGAAACATTCACAGAATGAATAAATATGGCCTCCCTTTAAATTAAGCAAAGTTATTAAGCAATTTCAGATGGTTCCATAGGTAAAGATTGTCTCGTGGCGTGTGGGTAGGTTTCTCAAAATGTTTTTCTCTCAAAATGTATTCTTTATCACTGAGAAAATTAAATGCAAATAGATACAATATGTTAAGAGTCCATGGATATGTAGCTCATGAATAGCCTAGAAATCTCAGACAGCTCTGTGGAGATAGAAATTGAGTCTCTGGTTGGCACACACAAACCATGTGGGTGGTTTTTGTTATCGCTTAAAGATCTCTAAAATGACAAAACCGATCAGGTAAGAATCGTAACTCCTTGCATAATCATAACCTTTCTTCTGGGGCCTTATGCTGCTGCCCTGTTCACTTGTTTCTACACATCCTGTGGAAAAAAAACCTATTCACGGAAACTTCCATTGTGCTGCCTCAGAACTCTAACATGAATTATTAATCAATAGCATTTATTATCATCTCCTTAAATTAATCTCTTTTTCCTTCAAGCACATGCCAAATGGGTGGTGTAAGTGGAGAGCCTTGCATCTCGGTCTCTCTCTCCACCTTCCTCTCTCTCCCTCCTTCCCTGCCTCCCTCCCTCCCTCCCTCTCTCTCTTTCTTTCTCTCCTTCTCTCTTTCTGTTCTCCCTGGCCCTTTCTCCCTCTGTTTCTCTCTGCAGTCCTCTGTGTCGGATGCATTCCATTCTGCATTGCGTCAGTTAGCAGTCATTCAGGCCTCGCTATACAGGCCCTAATACCCGTCTCAGTGGGCATAGCTGTGACGCCATAGGCCCGGGACTCAGTCTGTGGGAATCAGGAGCGTGCTCAGTGCATGCCTCTCAGAGCACCCCTTCCACCACCTGGCACAGTGCCCAAGCAAAGCATTCGTTCAGCACAGAATCTCTGTTGTCATAACCTACGTAGCCTGTCATCATTTTGTTTTATTTTTGTGGTCTGAGTCCATGGCCTACTTAGAGTCCAGAACTGGGCCTTGGGTAATATCCATTCAGTTTCAGGAATTAACTAATTAATGTTTTGATTAAGACATACCTCAGTTAGTACTGTTTAATAAAGTCCCTGCTTTTAAACACTTTATTTAATGAATTAAAATGAGTTTAATCTGTTTAATATTATGACACCGAAGAGTGAACAATATTAATGGTATGATTGCTGCACATCATATGATATACCATTTGTACGTACAAGAGAAGATATTGTGCTCAGTGATTGCTGTGCTTGGCGCTGGTTGTCATGAGAACAGCTCCGAAATGGGTAAATTTGAAAGCTTGCTTTCATGTCTTGTCAGCTATGCATTTCAATTTTTCAAGCTGACAATGTACGCTTTTGTTGCTGTGAGTTTTTAAATGTACAGTAGGCTCTCTTCACTTGAAAAATTACCTAGGCCCCCCTGGAGCTGGAAAAAACTGCAGGCAAGTTTCTATCTTACAGAATTCAATCAAACAAACTTGAAACCAATTTGCAGAAATTTTTATGGTTTCTCACAAGCCATGCTTATTACTAGAGCCATGCTTATTATCAGCCCAGCCTACGTATCCTGTGCCTCTCATCTGAATATATGTGATGCCAACAGCTGCTTCCCTTCACATCGCACTCCAGCACTTAATTTTGCAGAGACATGAAAGACATTTCAGGTGTGAATGTCTGTGGGCGTCCAGTTGACCAGCAGGTGTTGCTGGTGAACGATGAGATTCAGGCATTCTAGCCAAAGGCTTGTGTCCCGCCCTGGGTGATGCCACATGCTGCGTCTCACTGTGGTGTGCTAGCCCTCAGGACTGCCTGCCACGGTCAGCAGTGGCATAATCCGTGCTCTGTACCAGACTGTGGACATGCTGGAACAGCATGAGCAACCCACAAGACCTAAAAATACATTTTGACCGGATAAATCCTACTAATGTCATCATAAGTAAGGCCATAATGAGCCCCACTGGGCAGGGAATTGTAAAATGCTGTCAGTCATGAACTCGTATGACTAGATCAGATGACTCTTGTCCTTGTTGGAGCACTTCATCACATGGTGGCTGCGTCTATTTTGGGAGTCCATCGCTAAAGGGGAGGCTCACCTCAACTACCACCAATGTCTAGCACCCACCTGGGTGGTGAACTGTGGCTTGCCTGCACCTGGATGCTCATCAGCTGAGAGTGAAAGGGGGGAAATTATCAACAACAGGTGGATGATCAGGTGAGCAGACTACCTGGACTGGGAATTCAGTCTGCAAAGCCTCTCCTCATTTGTCTTCATAAAGACTGAATTGAAAGTGATTGTAATCAGCCTAGGTAGCTTTGTAAAAGTGTGTAATGTAATTAGTTACATTTTCATTGATTACAAATTACCTTGTTGATTAAAGAAAGATCGTGGCACAAGTTGGACAAATATTTGAGGTCTGTAATGATAATCACAGATTTCAGATTGTATCATTAAAAGACCCAATTGTTTAGCTTTGGGCATCATTTTCAAAATAGACACTGTTTTTACTGCATTATCCTTCTGGTAAGTTCCATAAAAAGTTGTATGTCCTTAAGTAATCAAATAAAGTTACTGTTTTAGAGTAATCCAACCGATATACATGACCAATGTTACTTGGTCATGTAATTTTTCATCAGTTACATTTCTGGCTAATCTGCCCAACTCTGCATGGTCACACACTATCTATTTACACCACCAAAGCAGAACAGACTTGTTTGACCATTGCTTTAGCTACATTAGGAGAGACCCAGCTCTCTGCCAAGCTAAGGCCCATTAAAACAGTACTGCAACTCTCACACGGGAGAGAAATCTGGATAAATAATGATGAGGATTAATTTTACTGGAGGCGATTACCTGCCCCTGTGTTTAGATCAACCTTATCTTCATAGTAGCTGGGTCTGGTCTCCCAGCTGACCCTGAGTGCAGGCTGATGCAATAGCTCCGTGTGTTGGATTATGTCTGTCGGTGTCTGGAGCCGGTCCAAATTTGGCTGAAACCTAAAGCTGCGATGCAGGAATGCTGTCTTTATATTGCAGGTAACCTAACACCGAGCTGGAATGTCAGTCCTGCACAAGAGTGTGCCGCAGGAGTGTGGCAGGGCATTCTGAATGTATTCAGCAACATGAGCCGTGAGCCATGGGTGTAAAAATCCAAACTAAACCCCCGTTAAAGGGGCTCGGAGTTTCCAATCCCACATTTCGGCCACAAAACTAATGTATAGCCTATGATGTTGTTTTCATTGTTTCAATAACGAGATTGTCTTATTCGTCCCTGCTAAGGTAACTTATTGTTTTAGTGATACATATAGCACAATGCAGCATGTGGTTAATTGCTAACTATGCATAAAATGCATATTATATCATAACTGTGTGTTTTCCATAATTGTTATGTGACATTAAGGAAGTTACTGTGTCCAGTTGTCCACTGCCTTTTGCCAGCCATAGTGAAGGAGTGAAGTGGCATCTATTCCACTATTGCTGAAGCTTTTCAGCACTTTGCAACTGCACATCTGAATATATAGCAACTAGACCATGGACTGTTCCAGTCTATAATATGGTATTTTGACGGACTTCTTTCAGCTATATACATAAGGAGAAAATGTAAGCTTTGCAAGTCACCCCAAATGAGGACATTGACCAAGCAAATACGTAATGACATCATAATTATAGACTTCATAAAATTCGGAAATCAACATTTTCCTGGTGCCAATAATTCTAACATGATCTGTAATTATGGGAAGTTCCTGCCCTACATCATGGAGGGTATTTGATGGTTTTATGTTCCTTGTCAGAAAAGACAGATCATAGTTGTAGATCATGTTTAGAGATTGGAGCATTATAAAGTGGAAGTGGAGTAGCTGATATTACATGTTGTTTAGTTCACCATGAGTATGAAGATTATTCATTTGCTTTTTACGTTTGTTCTTAAACTCAATCATGAGGCAAGATTCAGATTCAGTGATTCACTAATTTGGTGGCTGAAGTCTGTTTTGATTGGCTTGCTTATGCCTGTAAAGTGCTGACATTTGTTTGATTGAATCCCCGCCTGTTGTCTTTGCAGTGTCTGGTTCAGATTTGATTAAAAAATCTAAACTCTGCAAGACCCCATTTCAAAACCTTGTCAGTAAGACTGCTTGTGTTTGTTATCATGTTCTCCATGGAACACAACCACTCTGTCTCAGGACACACCCTTGAGCCACCCACTGTCTGAAAGGTAGAAGTGCAACCGAAAGCTTGTTTTGGTTATTTGTGTCCATAGTCACCAGCATTTGAAACAAATGGCTGTTACTTTCCATTAATGTCATTGCATGGATTGTGCCATGTTTGCTGTTGTTCTATTTATTCATAAATAGCTAGGTGAACACAATTATACCACCCGTCCCACAGCCTAAACCACACCCCGTTATGACGGGGCCAGAGTCCTGAGGTTAAAGCAAAGAGAAACCCTGGCATAAGCTTTGCCGATGCCCAGGAATGACTGTGGAAATATAATAAGCACTGGAATGTCTTGGCATGCAGTGCCGTAGTCTGACTGTGGAAATAGGGCTCAGTAGTCATTGGAGGCTGTAGGCACAGCTGCAACCCTATCAATAACCATTAAATGATCTTGTTTTCATTAGAATCTTGCTAACAAGATATAGGACAAGGCATTCACTCAATTCTCTGCCATTAGTTCATGTCCCACAATGAGGAGATGCAAGTCACCGTCGCAGGTACTACATACAATGACTGATGAGCCAGCAAGCTATAAACGTGTTGTTTTTGGCTGAAGCAGGTGAGAGAGATACAAGACTTTTCTTGTGGCAGATGTCCTCAGAGCAAACTCCAGTGCTCTTAATGTTGTACCTTCTGTGGTCGTCATTGGAAGTGTGACGTTCCACTACTTTTCACTGAAAGAACCATGCTCAGCTAAACCAAACCAGGTCTTTACCAGGTATTGCTGACCTGCTTCACTTAGGTCAGGGTTGTGGATATGTATATATATTTTTCGATTGAAAGGGAGGCATATTGTTATGCAAGCAAGAAGATTAGTTATTCATACAGTTCCTAAGCTTCTCATTTTATCAATAGTGTCACCGCTAGCCAACTTGCAAATAAGGAGAAATGACCACTATTATTTAAAAAAAAAAATGTATTAGTTTATTTCAGAAGTAAAAACATTTAGAGCTTCCTTTATTTTTAGTGATAATTATGAAGTTGGCATTAGAATTGAAAGCACTTGTATCCCTTTATTGCCAGAAAGGACAAAAATAAGAACAAACAAACGTGTCAGTAATTTGAGTGTAGTTTTTTTTGCCACACACGGAATTTCAGCTTGCCACTGGTCAACATAAGTTGAAGTCACAGTTCACAGTAACCCCATCCCTGGTCTGCTTGTGTCTAGGCTAGCATATCTAAGTTTAGCCATTCAGTCTGCTTCTAACCAGACCAGCATCAGCCTGGCTATGCATCCTGTTTTTCATTGCAGGTTCTTGTTCTCTTTCACTAAACATGGCTTTAGTACAACGTATAAAATTGACATTAGAAATGGTCAGCTCACATTTTGTGAATAAATGAAGACCGTGTAGGCTGAGAGTCTGTGCTTGGCCCTGTGACATGCATGTCTCAGTGGAGTTTCTGCTTTGACTGACTGGCCCAAGCATTTCACAGCCTGGAATTCAGCCATTGAGAATCTATGGAGTGCATTTGGGGCCCATTTTAATTCTGTCCTTTTGCAGTCTTCTGTTCTGTAGCTGAGCACCGTTGGAAATCACATCTACCCTGACTATTCAACAGAAAAATTCACAAAGAACATCAAAATACATAAAATATAATGATACATTTATATGGTTAGACATAGTTTTTCCAAGTTGCTAGAACTTGCCAGTTGTTATCATAATTAGCCTTGAGAAGCCTGCTTCCAGAGAAGTAGAGGTTGTCTTTGACTAGAGGGCAGTGTAAAGTGTGGCACACTTTTTTGTGTGTCTGTCTGTGTGTATAAGTGGAGTGTGATATGTGCCATGCAGGTGTCAGAATAGATGAGATGTGCCTTCTTTCAGCTGTCAATCTCATACTGAATGTAAGAGGATATGTGACTCTTCAGCTGTGGGGCTGCACTGGAAGTGAGTCTGTTAAGCATACCCAGTCATACTTCAGAGGTATATGGAACCAGTGGTTTTTAGAATGTTTACTCACTTTAATGACTGAAACACCAGTTAAGAGAACACCTATGTCTGTTGGGATACAAATGCTGTAAAAAGCTTTACATAGCAAAGGTAATTGGTGTATGTTCTGTTTCGCTAATGTGTCTGTATTGAAGTGAGGTTGCACTTATAGTGTGACAAATATACACCGCAGCAGTGTTTTCTACTCTGGTCTTGTGGCAAAAGGCAAGAGCTTTTTAGCTTTAATACTAAGGTGAACTGTAAACCACATCGGGTCAACTGATCAGTAAAGTTAACCACATTTTGTTTATCTGCCCCGCTGTACTCTTTTGAAGTGTACAGTCTGCAGTATTTTGTCTTACAGTTTTAAAACCTGCATTTGAACCTACTGGATGCATATGCTGTATTACTTCTAGGAAATGATGCAATAATGAAATATATCACCAACTTGACACTTATATATCCTCTTTTATTGTTGGCATGAAGTAGTAAACATTAGCGTTGGGTAAAACAGCCTGTAAATGAACTCCCTGTGGGTTGGACCTCTCATTGCCAGGTCTGCTTCGTGTTCACGAGTATGGGTGAACGCTTTGAGGGTCTTAGCAAGGCCATGTCAGTCATAGGATTTAGGCCTCTCTGACCAAGTGGGGAACCCGACTCAGCTACACCCCCAAATCCCAAGGTTCTCCTAGTGGCTCAGTGTTTCTACTGTGGTGAAAACCTCCATGGTTGAGTTTAACCCTTTACTGGCCAGATAGCACAGGGGGTAATCCCACCTGCTTCTCACCATGGCTGTATTTTCAGGTGCTGTGAGGATACTGCCTCTCAAATTACCCATGGAAATATACAGTAAATACATGGCTTGTTATTTGTCCACAACAGGGAAGAAACCTTTTTTTTTCTTTTATTCCATACCCCATTGACTTGATTCAAATGTATACTTCCTCCCTATTTTTACAGTCCCAAAACAGTGTCCTGCATGTGCTGAGATAGATATGTTAGATTTTAATTGCATACTTTTAAGTTGACAGCTGCAGCATTTTGACAGAACCACAGAATGCAGGTCAAGCGACTGGCATGATGACTGGGTAATTTTGGGCTGGTATGGGGTGGGTCCTGAGCATTCGTTCCCCCATAATGGCCCATGTTAGCATGGTTAATAGTCATGGTCGTTCAATAGGGTGGTAGGAGGGGATCTGGAGACATTTAGTGAGAGGGCTTTTCTCTCATGATAGTCATCCTCACACCCTTGGTGTTTTGGGAGGGGGTGCACTGAATTCCCCTCCCCTCCCCTCAGAACTTGCTCTCCCTACTGTCCCTGGGTCAGTCTGCCAGAGGCCCATGATCTGCCTGAAGCAGCCGGTCTCACATCTACAGTCTACAGGCTGGTGTTAAGCCTTGACCTCGACACAACACAAATGAGGTCACATAGGGTGATGAACACAGGCGCATACGCCCACAGAACTGTCACTTCGAAGTGTCCCTCAGGCTCAAGTGTTAAATAATGGATGCTTGTGTGTGCCTGTAAACACTGAGGGCCAAATTTACTAAGGAATAGTCAGTGCAACAATATCTGCTGTACAGCGACACATTTGCGGTCGCAAACACAGAAATATTAACAACCAATTTACTAAGACTTGGTGTAATTATGCAATCAAATAATTAAACGCCCTTATGTCACAATTTTGCGGTAGGAGACACCCATAAAAAGGTCAGATATGACATGCTTACACATCTAGATAACAAGGCGATGCGAAATGGATACGGAGCAACCAGGCGCAAATAGTAAGTGAACCTAAAGGAAAGGGAAAAAGGATATTACAGCACGGCTAACACACTCCGCTTGTTCCACCTTCTCACTGTCTGTATATAGAGCTATTCCTGAAAATAAAGCTGCCGCAGAGTGAAGGCGGTAATTCACATTTGTTTTGCATCACAAAAATCATTGTATGATGGAACAACGTACCTGTAAGCTACGCAACTGTACTTTGAGAGGATCCGGAATCACCACAGCAACAGAGAATTTGATCTTTGGGTGCATGGCTCAGGTTCCTATAGTTATGCAATTATCCTGTGACTTTGCAACCTGTGTGATATCATGGCAGTATTTGCTATAAACATGATTTTCACAGATTGCGACTATCTGGTAATTCACGAGAGGTGAAAGTGGCTGCTTTTATGCCTGAAAAGCAGTCGCAATCCTTAAGTAAATCTGGCCCTGAGTCTGAATGAAAACTAAGGTATCTATTCATATTTCATTTATGTTTTATTTAAGTTCTGTGTTTAAGTTTTATACTTCACTCCAACAGCCTCTCATACATTTTTTGGATTGTTTTTTTTTGGTGCTGGAGTATTAAACAGAAAAATAAACTGGAAACTGAAGCATTGTCTGTAGACTAGTGCAAGCTTGTTTTGCTCCCAGGGACTGGCATGCAACAGAAAAGCAGAGGTGTGATCTCTTCTGCCTTAGTTCTCTTTCACCATCTTGTTCCCTCACACATACTCTTTTCTCTGTGTAACATAAGCAGAGCAGTGAATGGTACCTGACAAATATGTAAAATGCGCCCTGTACATTTCAGATGCAAGAAGCCCTGTGGCCCAATTTTAATTAAGAATTTTCTTAATGTAAATTTTATTTTACGGTTAGAATATACAGTATTATTAACTTTACATGCCTTTTATTGTGCACTGAATTGGAGAGCTAAGTCAGTTAGAGCTCATTTTATTTTAACAATCCCATTTTAATTGGAAATTTAAAGGTATGAGGAGAAGATAATAACACGGCAGTTTGATACGACAATACCCAGTTTACCGCAATGCCCAGCTTAGCCCAGCCATGGTCGACAAATTTGCATTAATTTTCTTTATTTTACATTTGTTTTGAATAATGCACTGCTCCATAGCCTCAGAAATGTCCGTAGTCCTTATGCAATCCAGAAACGTCCTCTGACACCTGTCTGCCTGTCTTTTACCTGCAAGCTGTACAGCTCCTTGAACTCTACAGACTGCTCTCCCTCTCATATGAGAATGTCTTGTCTGACATTTCTGACATATTCTTTCTCATTAGTGCTTAGTGTATGTGTAGGACTAGGCGCTGCCTATTCTTTTTGCACTGCCAGCAACACATGTTGTTAGCTCACGAATGGTTACCCATCACTCCTGAGAGCTCCTGATCTTCTTACCTCCTCACTGAGGAAGAGGATCAGAGCTGAACCCTTGACCCCAGTCCTGACAGTGTCACCATCTGAACATGCAGCCTGCTGCAACAGGCAGATTAGACTCAATCCAAGATCTATCACTAATTAACTGTCTGCATTGTCTTGCGCTGACAATGAGATAAAGGACTGTGATTTGTTGAGGCACAAGGAGGCAGCGGGCTGAGCATTGCCAGCCCCTGAGGACAAATCTCTAGTGGGAGGCCATGGCCGAGAGAATCTATTAACGCAGGCCAGAAATTTCCGGCCATCAAGAGAGAAGAGCAGTTCATGAAGGAGATGACTTGTAAACAGTTACATGGTGAATTTAAACACTTGGGGGAACAGTAGTAAGTTAAATGAGTCTGCTCATGATTGGCAGGATCTGCATGTGTCTGGCTATGGCTCTGTGGTCTGTGTTGCAACTACACAGGTGATTGAAACACTGTGTGACAATTTAATTATACATAAAATATAGCCTATGTTGTAAGAAGCAGATTACTGTATAATACAGATGAGTGTACATGCATGTTTGGAGGTGTAAAGTGCATCCGGTTCTCCAGGGATTAACTGGAAGATTGTACCACTTATTTTGAACTGAGTTCAAGATGACACACTGCTGTATTCCTAGGCTGTAGAACCAACATTGCCCAGAGACCAGCAGAATCATACCTGTTGGTTATTTCACTGAAAGAGATGACTCACCAGTGATTTTCATTGGTGAGTAATCATTTCAAGTCATGTACTTTACTGTAAATTTGCATGGGGGGTATAGTTTAAGTAATGGGAACATCAAACAATGTATGAATTGAACCGCCCACTGCATTTGGAACAGGAAATGGTGGAAAGGTGGAAATGTACTCTCTGCCCTGTGTTACATGGCTTCCAACTTTGTGAGGCTCAGAACGCACAGTTTTGTTGAGACTGGTTCAGCAGAGTTAAAGATTCAGCAGGTTGGAAATTTATGAGGCTTTTTTATGATTTTTAAAATGATCCTGTTCAGTGTCTGTCTGTCCCTTCCAGTGAGCTTCGACTTTTGACCATTTTGCAACTCTTTTCTGATGCCTTTTCCCTTGCTTTCGAATGCCATCATGATTTTCAACACGGTTAATTCTCACGCATGAAATCACATTTCCATTTCACATTTGCATTACATCAAACTACAAGTCAAACTTTAATTTGGTATTCACATTATACATTATCTAACCAATGTATGTTTTTCTGTTTTACAACACAAATACACCCTGTTTAGCTCAGAGGATGTATGTAAGTGAACCATATCTAAAATGAAATAAAAACAGACTGGGGTAACCTTACCATTAATGTAACAGCGGCGGCTTCCTTGTTGAACAGTGCCTTTCCTTTTTAATGGAACTTTCAGCTAAAACCTTATGTAAGAAGTTACCCTGACTCAGGATAATCAGTACAACTGATTATATCCACAGGAAGAGACTTGAGCAAAATAGTTTGTATGAAATGAGAGAGCACATGCATGTCATTTTGATATTTTTTTTTTTTACTCCTGAACGATGAGGCCCACTGCCTGGCCAGTGAACCAGCTCGCATTATGCAGGAGCATGCCTCCTCGCTCCTCAGGAGGTGAGGGGGAAAGTCCTTGAGATTTGCTGGGTTTTTGAGGGGTCTGTGACGTGCACAGGATTGCACAAGCTGCTGTTTTGAGGCTTGACGTTTGGGGGCTATAAATAAGCGGTGCTATTTTCAAGTGTGGCCCAATTAGGAGGAGAGAAGTGGGGAGTTTATGTCCCTGTTGAAGCTGTGAAGACGTGCCTGCTGGAAGATCAGTGGGTGGGGCCAACCCAGGGGGTGGAGCATGGGCTGGGAATACCACACACCTACCTCCGCTCTCTGCTGTGGTTTGTTTTTGTTTGGTTGAACAAAAAAAACCTTGTGTTATTAGGCAATCAAAGTTGATTAGTGCACCATGATTCACATCGCACCTTTTATAATTACTCTTTTCTAATCGTGAGTCATTAGTGCAATTAAATCACTTTTCAAAAAGTTTGGGCAGATTCACACACGTGAGCATGCACGCGCACACTCCCGATATAGGGTAGTTGAGAGGAATGAACTCATAATGGAGAGGAAACATTCTGTTCTTGGTTCTTTTCAAATGCTAAGTTGTCCTGCTTAGCAGCTATTGTTTCCATTTAGTATGGAGACATTGTATGAAAGTTCTCTTCTGTCTGCTAATATTTAGGTTTCTTTGGAAATGTGCAGAGAGGCATCTGTACAGACAGGACTGTACTGTTTGTACTTTGTGGCAGTACAGAGAGTGTGTGTGTGTGTGTGTGTGTGTGTGTGTGTGTGTGTGTGTGTGTGTGTGTGTGTGTGTGTGTGTGTGTGTGTGTTAGAGAATGTTTTCATGCACGTTTCTATAATGTTATTGACGTGGCTTTGGAAAGATAGTGGCAGATAAATGCAAGTTAGTTTTTAGGTCCTGTCGTTGCATTTAAGAAGAAGCAATTTGGCTTGAATTACACACACACACACACACACACACACACACACAAACAGACAATGAATGCTACCATACAATCAGGTAAAATCTCCATTGAATCTTCAGGCATACTCTGTTGGAGAACTAGTAATAATATACATTTGGATGAACTCAGTGTCAAATATGTGAGTGCTCACTGCCAAGACATCAACTGACATCTTTGCATATCCAAAGATTTCCTGGCAGTGCAGGGGAACTGCCCTCACTTGTCGTCACTTGTTGAAGCCGTTTCTTGGACGTTTTGAGTGTGCTCACCAGGTTGAATCTTGTCTTCACACTTTCTGACAATCTGTCAATCTGAAAGACCAGACAGGATAGATCTTGTCTCAAAATGACCAATCAAAGCACAAAATGGTGTGGTGTGGACTTAAATTATGGTAAATGTTATAACATGACAAGATGCAAAGATTTATTGATAATCTGTTTTTGGTGATGAAAGATCGTAATTATAGGCCTTTCCCATCACTGCAACATCTATAACAACATATTAGCATGCATCCTCTTGGATCATGCAACAATAATTGTATCTCATTCATTAGCTAGCCAGCTCACCCTGGTTGTGGTGATACAGAAATGACCCTTGGTCAGGTGATGGCACAGATGGCTCTGTCTGGTCATGGAGATCAGTAGGGAAAGCGACCAAAGGCTACCTGGTGTTTGTCACTCTCCCAGCCTGTGATAGGTTTGGCGCCCTGTGGAAGAGCTTCCTCTGGAGGCAGCTGTACTCTGGTCTTTTTGGGAGCGGGCTTTACGACAGCTGCTGCTGGAGATGACGTTGAGCGGCTTGTGTCAGACGGTCTGGCCCAGGCGCCGCAGCATGTGGTCACAGCATTCCTGGAGCTGAGTGACCGTGCAACCGAGGAAAATGCATCTCCGGCAGCAGCACAGCTGACACTGGGAATCTGCTCTTCGCTAGATTCTGCACAAACAGATGGCACTGGGCACAGGTTTTTATTAGGAAGCAGATTCCCAGTGATCTCTGACCTTAAAAGTTGACTTTTATTTCAGCTACCTGTCACTCCTTCATCTGGTCCCCCAAGCTAACCCATCCTCTTCTTCTGTGAAATATTGAATTATTCTCTTTTATCTAAATGGATTTACAGCATTGATTGATTAGGCTAACATAGCTGTGAGTTATATACATACGGCTTATAGTGGTAGTTCACCCCAAAATTTCACAAATATGATCAGAGTCTTTAAAACTAATTCATAATTTTGCAGTCACTGTCAGGGTTACCACCATTGACCTCTACCTGTACATTGCCTGGTCTAGACGTTGTTCATCTCAACACCACACATATTGAGCATCTTGAGTGACGCTCATTTGTATTTCCTTGGCTCAGAATAACTTCAGGTGTTTCAACTCGACTTAAATATCATGATTCCGCTCCCTTTTTATGTTGCTATAACAACACTTTTCAGAACAGTATCAGGTTTTTGCCAAGTGCAGCTGTCCTGCTTTAGTCTCTCATTCATATGGAAAACACAGGAAAACATCCCACCTGTTGAGGTGAAATACGGTCATTGCCTAATGGCCTGCTCAGAACAAGTTTTTCAAGTCTTGCATTGCTTTCAACCTGTTTTTATATTTAATGGCTCAAATTGAAAAACCAGTCCCAGTTGATGTAAACACACTGTCCTTCAACTAAATCAAAGGCCATGTCACAGTTCAGTATGTCAGGAAGTGGGGGCTTAAGGTGGTTATGTCTGTTGATCCTAGGGTGAATTAGGTAGAAGTTAACATCCTGCAGTTTAATTTGCTTCCCTCAGTTGACTTTGTGTGATCTTAAGCTTCGGCTGTCCTGACACCTTGTGTTTTTCCTCAAAACATAATGCTACAATTCTGGAAATTTCAAAAAGTTTCATGTTTAAAAGTGAGCATTGGGAGTCCAAAATGAGCTTTAAGTTGCTCCCCTTTTTCCTGAGTAGTTCATCATTAAGATCCAAAAACCCAACTGTCCTTTCCTGCCACGGGCAAATGGGTGTACATTTTTCTTAAAATCAAGAAGAGCCAACAGACAACTAGTGTGATATGGAATGACCCGTTATGTCTAATGATGTGTGTGTCTGTGTGCACTTTTGTGTGTTTGCACGTGTGTGCATCTGTGTCCACAAATGCAAGTCCTTTCCTTATTTAACAGATGGAAAAAAATGTCCTTCCTCTTAATTGATAGATCGGGTGTCCCGTTCCCTGTTCTGGGCTCTGGATGTCAGCTTGCAGATTTATGACATAACTCTGAACCTCAGAAGCTGGGGAAAAAGTCTTGCTGTCATCGGCAGAGTTGTGGAAGCTTTTTCTGAGGATCCAGTAACGGTCACTCCCCTGCTCTGCTTTCTGTAACACTTGTCGAGCTGGCCTTTCTTACATAATGGACAAGCATTCATCCTGGGGCCTCTGTAAGCGTAATTCATTATGAACCTATTCTTCTTTTGCTCAATGCTGATTTGATTAATACATTGTAAAGGAAAAATGCAGACTCAACCAACACTGGTTTCCTCTGATTAATAGCCTTGGTGCAAATTTGTACAGAACACATATAATGAAACTTACTCCCAGTACACCTCAATTACAAAATAAAAAAAAAAATAAAAAAATATTGGTTACCCATCAGAAAATACACAGTCATTAGTGTAATTGCATAATTACAAAAAAGCTACTGCCTATACAGACGTCAACTTCTTCTGAAACAGGAGGTAAATAGAAGCAAATAAACCTTTACCATTGCTTTGCAGTTAATAAAAAGAGTTTCTATTCGAGTTTAGCGATTACAAAAGTTTGCAGTCATATGATTTGTGCTTAATTTACAGCAGATAAAAAAAAATATTAATTGCATGCTAGTGGATATATTAATAGCACTCTACTAGGTTAGCAAAAACTGAAAGAGATTTCAAATGTATGAATATTGAAAATAATGATAATCAAAGTTTGGGGCACAGGGATTTTTGGGGCACTCATTTTGAGGGGCTGCAAATTTCAAACTCTAGAACTGATTGGTTTAAAGAAGTTAATTTGTATGGTAACAGAAAGAGTTTAGTACTCGTGGGTCTCTCTCAGGCCTGTACTTTAAATAAGTAACCTACATGAAGTGACAGCATTTGAACAAGGCCTTCCTGTCTCAGGCAGTGTCAGAAATGAGCTGGCCAGTGAAGTCCACATGCACCCCATGCTCAAGCTTTAGGCTTGCCACACTAAGGAATAGATCTCTTCGGAGAAATGTCGGTACAGTTTCAATTAGGATTTACTTTAAATAGCCGTTGCTCTTGGTGATCCTGGCCCTGGCCTTTGCCTCTCTTCTCTCACTAATCGCCCTAATCACCCTCAAACATTAAAGCTCACCCCCTGTGAGAGAAAGTAATGCTAAAATCCGCACAGTAAGGACAAATGGGGCCAACAAAGTGGCCCTGTGAATCAGTACAGACCAGTGTACTCCAGTGTATACCTAATCAATAAACTTAACAAGATTGAGTCATGGCAACAATGTTTGTAAACATAAACAGATTTGCATTTCAGCGATCGAATGTAAATTCATACACCACAGCGACCATGTACATCAGCTCACCATTACAAAGCACAATTACCATGGACATCACCATTATGTAGCATAATTGCACTAACATACACCAGTATGCACCCAGCATACACTGCTATATACCATTAGCAGTGTATAGAATGGTGTATCCTCTATCCCTCTGTAATAACTGGCCATAAATGTGTATTTGTTTTTTTATGTATGGTGCAGTGAAGAACATCCACATGACTAACAAAAGGTCCTGTATTTTGATTTTTATCTTGTTTCCTGCAACTTGGTGTTTGAAAAACAAAGTATCAAAGCAAATTATTAAAGCAACTATTGTGAACGTTATGCCCTGTTTAATCTGTAAAGACAACATGCCAATGTTGTAGATTGTGTTCAATTGTAAACATAGTTAGTTGTAGTAAATAATTGTTCTATAGTTTACATTGTACTTTTGTAAATATTTCTGTTAAATGTCTTTCAGACAAAACAATAATGCTAAACATTCTTGTGTTGTTGAAGCATGCTGTCTGCTGGATTTCCCTCAGCTTCAGTTTGTTTAATTCTGAGTGGTACCTTCTTATTGTATTCCATATTTGTTTATATAGTATGCAGGCTGCATTAGCTTTAAGGCCTGTTTGCGGGTTGAAGCAGAATTCTTTTCTCAAAGTAGGCCTTGTTTTCTTTCCTTTTATGTTTTGTGCATTCGTAATATGCCTCTGATGCAACTAAGCTCTTCCTAGCCTCCAGCTTAGGAAAACGCACTTTACACTGAAACTGAACTGAAAAGAGTGTTTTTGTATTGTTTTACTGGAGGGAGGGATTGGCTGAAGTTCAATCATACATGTTATACTGTATGATTCCATAGGCACACCCCATGGTTCTTTACATCTATCGGTTAATAGGATAGGTAAGGATAAAGGGATTACAGGGACTTTGTAGTGTTCAAATAAAAAAAGGCATGACAGAATTTCTCTGCGTACTTGTCCAGTGGTGCTGAAATTTCTCTTACCCTTGATGATGAAAGTGTCTGTAGGTTTGGGGCCTGTGGCTCTTGTGGCCTGGGTCCTGGTCCGATCTTGTACCAGTGCTGGAGTCACTGACATTCACCTTAATTGAGCCCTAAATCATCATTAATACCATTAAGCGTATCAACATGCACTCTCACCCGGCTGGGTTTTGGCTGCTTTTAAGAGCTCAGATGTTCTCCATTGTTTGAATGCTGTTTGAAGTTGCATACTTGTTCATGTGAGCTTAAGAATAAATGGGTCTAATGAGCACAGTGATGATGGAGCTAGTACGCTCTGTACTTTCTTCTACTCTTTAGCTGATGTGCGCACAGCTAATTGCCCTTTTAAAGTCAGAGCAAAACACAGAAGTTTATTGGAGGTCAAATGAGAACCTTAGTAATCCTCTGCTTGCTCTTTATTATGAATGGGTGATTACATGTTACATATTTTAATAGTCATGCACAAACATGTCAGTCATTCTGGGTCAAGCTCAGGGCTTGTGTATGTGAGTGTAAGATGGAGGAGCTGAAATTTAACCATAGGGAACATAGCTGGCCTCAGTCGACATGTGGTGAGCCACATTCTCACGGTTCAGTCTCTGCATTTTTTTTCTATCTCTATGAACTCTTTGCTGCAAGGGATACTTGTCATCCTCAGTTTTTTATCCTAAAAATGATTATGGAATTAATTAGGAAAAAAACATGTTTATAAAAGCACTAATACTTAGTTAAATTTCTATGGCTGTCTGAACAGCAATTAATTAATGGTTCAACTAATTAATACATGTTTTAAAAAGGAAGTAGCCATCCAGGTTTTCCTGTTTAAAACTGCAACCTGAGCAGAGCTAGTTTGTGGCATAAATGGCAGAATCAGGCTGCTTGCTGCTTCAAACTTGCTACCTGGCGTGGTACAAAATTAGCTGGCTGATTCATGTTATGCACTAAATCATAGACATGATGTGCAAGCTCCTTAACCAATATTTTTAGTAGGAAGGCCTGTTCTGTAGCATGTCGCTGGATTCATGTTTTCATCCATAGTCCCATATTTCAATCAATACAATTGCATTCTTGGAGATGGAACTGAGAGGAGTGACTGGAGGCCCAGCTGACCGGGCTGAATGAATAGATGGGGTAACAGCACCAGGCTTTGGGTAAACATAGACAACACTGCACAGGTGTGGGGTGCTTCAATGGTCTCAGTAACTGCAAGGTGTAATTTAGAAGAGAGGACAGGTGCACTGGCTGTCATTTTTTTTTTGTCCGGTATCAGCTGCCAGTGAAACTGCTTTGATCAATCGCATTTACACTTGAGTCACATACTTGTATGCCAACAGGGGTAAAAGATAAGGAAAGGAGGAAGGAATTAAGGAAAGTGTAATCTTCTGCTAAAATAATCTACTGTTACTTGGAGAGCCAGGTAGTGCCAGCTAGCTAACATCAGATACTTATGCATACTTTCCTTTGCTACCAGAACAAAATTCCAGTACTTTCATTTAATTGGCTTGTACAATTGTATCCTTGCAAGAGGGTATTGTTTTGTCTGTGAAGTGACAAAATTATATGTATTTCAGATACCTAAATTTAATCTTCATGAATTGCCATCACAAGCCATTAACTCATTTTTTGGACAAAATTATCATCTGGAAAATCATCCAAATGATAAAAGACAAAACTTTTCACATCAGAAAGTGAGTTATCCTGGTCCCGCCAGAGAGTCTGGCTGTGAGATGTTGCAGGAGAGGGCCGGAGGCTAATCTTTTATCATAGCACGACTTCCTGATAAGACAAGGTTTCCTAGCATTTGAGTGTAACCTTAAATAGCATAACACTGTGTCTCGGTGGCTGGGTGATCTGCCCAGGGAAAACCTGATGGGATTCTGCAGTAAGTACTTCCATGGCTGACTGAACCACAGGCATCACGGTTTTGAGGATCGCTATTCAGTCCTGCTCAGTAAGGCCTGCTGCAATCTGAGAGTTTAAGCTGGGCGAGTTGAATGAAAACGCTGTGCTACTGTATTCTCTTTTTTCCCCTCCTCCTGATAAATTACCACTCGATACCTTCTAACAAAAGGAGTGCTGTCTCTCTGGCGTGGCACCGAGGAGGATCACATGACCCGGGGCGATGACATCATCCCCACGGGCTCTCCTCTTTTGTTGAGGCCGTGTTTGGTGGTGAACACTAAAGATTGTCGCTGTGAGACTTGTGGACCCCACTTCATTATGTAATCCAGGGACGGAAAGCAAATGCGCCAGCTAAAAATGGCCAGCGATCGAGGAAGAACCTCACTGGGGGATAGTTAACTGGTGCAAGGCTAGGGATTTTGTAAAATAACAACGCAAAAGGGGTTTTCTGTACCCCAGAGACAAATGTGTAAATGACATCCAAATGGAACTTCACTGTTGGAATCAGCTTAATGCAGTGCAGCACTGGGGTGCAGAAGCGCCCCAAACGGAGTTCACAGTGTTTGCAGAAGTGTGTCGTGGGGATATTTCAGAGCAAGGTCAAGGCATCTATATTTAGTCCTTTGCCACTGAGTGTTTTTTAAGACTGTTTATAGACATCCCGGAGAGCTGCGAGTTTCAGTAGAAGTTTAGTCTGCCATGTGGCAGAGGTCCTGTATGCTGGAACTCTCATGCTTTTGAGCCAAGGGGAAAGTGAGGGAGGAGGTGGCTGGGGGGGTGTTGGGGGAGGGTAGAGTATGAAATAACAGGCAGAAGTCAAAATGTTCCATGTGTTCAGACCTAAACATAAGAGCTGCACTTACAGACTATCTCATTGTGAGATAAGCTAGTGTTCTTGAAAAGCTGAGAATAGCAGGCCTCTATTAAAGATGAACCCATACCACGTAGGTAGCAAAAAAAACTCACCATAGCATGTAGGTATAAATATATATTGTCTGGACTGATTCAATTCTTTCCAGAGGGTTTTTCCTTTATGACAGTGGGCCCTAATACTCAGTATTGGTTCTTGCTGTCTTACCTTTATTGTTTTAATGTGTCATATTTAAACAGACACACATACTGTCTGTGTGCATGTTTATATAGACACACATCAAGCTGTAAAGCATGTGTGGGCAGTGTTATTGTTAGCGAGGGTTTTCAGTGTGAGAATTTGTACATCAAATGAAGAGCACCTGAGAAATGCCATGCCAGCAGACTGTTGGCAGTCGCTGCAGTGCCAGTTGTGCAATGCTGTCTGAGCCAGGCTGCCAGAGCACAGCGACTAAGTCTGATGTAGGAAGCTTGTGATGTTGCATCATGTGTTTTATCTAAGAGAGATAAAGCTTTCTAAAAAAATATACAGAAAGAATTTTAACCTTTACCATTCCGCTTAAACCCTGATGTCTTCTTCCTCCTACCAATTTACAGTCACTGTTTATGGGTGGGTTTCATTGCTGCAACATTCTCTGTTAATTGAGAAGACTGCAGACAAATGTGTGGTCTTCGGTGAGATGTTTCCTGCCAGCCACATCATCTTCACCAAGCAGTTTTACCCTGGCAGCTGAGCCACACTGTTATGGCACTAGAGTACACCTGCCAGCTGGCCTGAGCAGGCTTTTCACAGCGGAGGCAGAGGGACTAAGCATACAGGTGGAGAAGCCAATACACCAACTCATGAGCTCTTGTGCACTGTTCATGACCTTCTTGCAGTTATGTGAAAATATCCCGATTAGCCCGACGACCTTCTAGATGTGTGGGGTGTAGTCCTGTTTCCCCATTGTACCTTGCCTCCTGTGGTTAAGTTTTGGACCATGTTCTTCCATGCTGTTTGTGGATATGAGCCAAACATTCCCCTGGTTTCCATGTGCAGGTGCTGGGCATGTTTACCTGTGTTAGGTCAGGGACGGAATCTCAGTATGGGAGTACAGGGGTATTTGTGTTTGAGAGGCAGCAGGCCCCTTTGTTGGTGTTCCACAGCAGTGGGTGACCTTTTTGTTTACTGACCTCCGGGCTATGTGGGTTAATATGCAGTCAGTGCTATGTTGGGCAGAATCTTGCATTGGTGAAAGGCACATTCCTATGGCACTTTTCTGTTTGGGTTGCTGATACATGTAGCATGGAGAAATTTCTGGTGACAACCAGGGAATGACCTGTGAGGCGCATCTAACAGTAACTTTTTTATGTATTTTACTTCATTCAACAAGTGTGTTTACAGTGTGGTATATGCTGTCTATAATAATATTTTATGGTCACACTTTTTTTTTCCAGTCAAGTCAGTGAAAGTAGATCATTTAAAGCCTAAACAGAGTTTAATGCTGTAATACCAATGTAAAGATTTCAAAGTATCGACTGTATATGTATATAGCTGTTTTTTTAGGCTAACAAACACCAGTGCTTTCTCTTGATGCCCAGAGTATTGAAATGGATATTTACCTCATCAGTATACTAATTTACTATGCCACTTGTAAATCTCCACACTGCAGCAAGGACAGTTGTGGCCTCTGACATAGTTACTTATACCCATGCCAAGAGAGATCTATCTTTGCAGGATCATTGTAGAACACCTGCTGAGGTGTTAAAATGTAGCAATGTCTCAGTAGCTGGCAATATCTTTAGGAATGCACATTCAACATGTGATGTTTATATTTAGATTATTAAAACTGTTGTACAATGTGACTTCTAGATTACAAATACATTTTCTGTCTGTAATTCAAAAATGCTGATCTGGGATTGAAATGTGAGGCAGATGTAGTTAATCAAGTTTTATTTTATTTTTGCAGGTTTCGTTGAGCCCATCAAAAGTGAATGTGATATCAAAGTGAGGAAGAATTCAGAAGTGACTAATATGGCTGTGGCTGGATGTCCGGATTATTTTATGCACCACCCAAATTACCAGGTAATACAGCTCTGATTTCCTTTAGCATTATGCATCACCCAAATTACCAGGTAATACAGCTCTGCTTTTCTTTAGCATTATGTATCACCCAAATTACCAGGTAATACAGCTCTGCTTTTCTTTAGCATTATGCACCACCCAAATTACCAGGTAATACAGCTCTGCTTTTCTTTAGCATTATGCACCACCCAAATTATCAGGTAATACAGCTCTGATTTCCTTTAGCATTATGCATCACCCAAATTACCAGGTAATACAGCTCTGCTTTTCTTTAGCATTATGCACCACCCAAATTATCAGGTAATACAGCTCTGCTTTCTTTTAGCGTTATGCACCACCCAAATTACCAGGTAATACAGCTCTGCTTTTCTTTAGCATTATGCACCACCCAAATTACCAGGTAATACAGCTCTGCTTTTCTTTAGCATTATGCACCACCCAAATTACCAGGTAATACAGCTCTGCTTTTCTTTAGCATTATGCATCACCCAAATTACCAGGTAATACGGCTCTGCTTTCCTTTAGATTTATTTGTACGGTCACAAGTCAAGTGCACACGACAAGGCCATTTATCATGAGAAAGAACAAATCATTTTAATGTTATTCAGACCTTTTTGGAAGGGACAGACAACAGATTCAATCTAATTTAAAACATGTTTCTTTTGTACTGTCATCAGTCAAATCATGGACAAATACAAGTAGCCATTAAATCCATTTTCTGTTTTTTTCCCCTTTTTTGAAAAATGGAAGCTTGGGATAATTTTAAACATATTTGAACTTTTCAGGGTCAAAACACGTCTTGTGAAGTTATGTTTACACCAGACGAGTATATTCTGGAGTAAACACGGGTCATGTAAACAGGTTATTTTTAGCTGTGTTTCCAATTTTTCCTCAGCTCTCAGTGAGTAGCTGTGAAAGTGTGTCAAAGCTGAGGTAGGGGCCTGTAAAGCAGCATTCCTTCTCACTGAGGCTCTTAAAAAGTGGGTCATTTTGGCACCGATTGTTTGAATGTCACCGATGATGAAACATATTTCGCGTAAAGGGTCTCACACACTGTTCCTGAATGTGTGTTTGTCTCCTCTGCAATCTGAGCGTCCAATCAGATCTAATCGTACTGTTTTAGATGAAACAGTAGACACAAAGACACCAGACTCTGTATTCATGGTGAGTGCAGAAAGGAGACGCCCGTTTCTTTGCTTGACATTAACATAAACAGATTGACATTAACTGACAGTCATCTGAGTTCTGTGCACTGAATCTATAGTCTTTGACATACTCTCTAAATGTATCACTAGTTTTAACATGCCTGTGCATGTGACATCAAAATACACAACTTAATAATACTACATTATTTCAATACTTAATTTGTTGAGATTGTTATTCGCCTTGTTTATTTGTTAAAATAAATGTCGCTCTCATCTTATTTAACTGTTAACCAAAAACCAGTTTCGCAGTTTGTTGCAGAGACATGCAAGCAGTGTGAATGGAGGTATTGCCGATCCTTTAATCATAACTTATAATATATACTTGTGAGAAATGAATTAAGACTGCAAAATGTCTTTTGAGGATTATCTGATTATGTGTGTGCTTTTGGTGGGTACATTTGTATGGTTGTGAGTGTTTGTTGGGGCAGGGGGAGAAGTGAGGGGGGTCAAACATGGGTAATTTTTGATGGTCTCGGAAGAGAAACAGTTTTGTGTTTGAATGTACCTGTCAGGACCAATAGATTTAGGAGGAGAGCATGAATGAAAACCAAGACAGAATGAATGGCAGGGACACGGACGCGCATTCCTTTGAGCTGAACGCATCAGGCCTCACGAGGTGGAACTTGACGCAACTAAAACCGTGGCCTCAATCAAAGGATTAACTGGCTTGTTTTGAAGAGCTTTTTTTGTCATTGTTTGTTTCCACGTGCGGCAGGAGGAAACGTCTGTCTGGGTAGTGATTTCAGTGAAGCTCGCTTTGCTGAAGAACCCCCCGCGGGAGCCAGCTGGCGCCCACCCTGTCCCCGCTGTCCCCGTGGGGCCGCTGCACAGGGTACGAAAGGACACTGCTGCTCTTATATAAAGGGCCCATCAATGGCACCAAATAAAACCTCTTCAAACAAACTTGGACAGTATGAGAGTCTGAAATTGTACATATTTACTTTTCTGATTGGTCCATTTAAAGTGTCACAGCTTTTTCTTTTTTTTTCCACATAAATGAGAGGCCGAAATGGCCTCTTTGTACAGCGTTATATAACTCTAGTAAATGTTATGGGATCCTGGGCTGGAGTCCAAAGCCTTCTCAGAGTAGGGAAACTGGAGCTGAGCCACACTGCTGAGAACTCTCCCTATCTGCTGTCCTCAACGGATCTCAACGCTTCCAAATTTGCCGTTCCCCGTTTTTGCTGAAAAACAGTGTGCACTGATAATTCAGAACGCTGACGTGACGTAAGCAACTTAAGTCTTGGTGTGTAGCTGAGATTTATGACCTGCCTTGCAGGGGTGCTCTTGGGGGTGGGGGGGGGGGTGGGGGTGGGGGTTCTGAGAGGCGCGCAGTGCAGGGCTTGTCTCCCCTCAAGAAAGATTCCTCGGTCTGCTGCAGTGAAATATTGTTCTGGGGTGACTCGTTCAGCATGACTTTGCTAATTAAAAATTCTGCCCATGCAACATTGTGCATAGTTTCAGAACAGGATGTAGTCACAGGCTCGTGACATGAATATTTCAGCTTCACAAATCTGAAGCCAGACTATTAAGTAACCTGTTTCAGGTTTTCCAAGGTCTTTGTTGAGATATCTGTCTGCTCTGAGATTTTAGTGTTTTAAGATGAAATACTTGAAATGCCTATGTGTGTGTGAACAGAAGGCCTACGCTCATCATGACATTCCGGCAAGCAGCAGACTTTACCCTGCTGTGTGTATCTCTGCTGGTGACAAACTCATTTATCAGACACAATGTCTTAATGTTTTATAATCGCCTTTAACCTCAGCCTGAAACAAGACCTTACTGAACTCCTGCAGAGCTCATTTTGAAAAGCTGAACAATAACAATTTCACTATTATATAATAGCTGACAGTAACAAGGAGCTTTCAAAGAATTAATGAATAACCTGCATGTTCAAGTTCAGTTATTGTGATGGTTTAATTTGATTTATTTATAGAAAATCCCAGAAGAAAGACAAGCCTACGGGTGAGACTTTCCAGGAAAAATGAACCAGGAAGATGATTGGCATAGAGAAGTGCATGTACAAAATCCAGCATGTCTAGGCGTCCACAGATTATTGCCAAGGCAATTTATCTATCTTAATATTCATTTTTTTTAAACAAGAAGTACTGCTCTCATTACCTGTCAGGACGATCAGTGTAATTGCACCGTTATTGTCCCTAGTTAAAAAACCCGCTTTGGGCCAGAAATCCCAGAATCTGTTGGATAAAAGTAACTAATGAAGATGGAGCAGAAATCGTTATAGCAGAGAGGGACTGCGCACGTACCCTTGCCGTCTGCAGATGTAGCTGAAAGGGGTCTGTATTAGCAGCTGAGCGGCTGTGTTGACTTTGCCTTCCGCGCTGCTACAGCCGTTAAACTTGCTGTTCCCTGAACCCCAGCAGTATTCTCAGAGCTGTAAATTTTTCACCCTGAGTTTTATAGATGTTTACAGTGTGATTCAAGCGGGACTTTGGCTGCTGAAAGTTCCTGTTCCTGGAAGTCAGGCTCTGTGTTCTAGGATTTCTTGGAAGTGGGAGATTGAAAATGTGGTTTTATTATTTTTCGGTCTTATGAAAAGCTTGGTTGATCTGTTTTAAATCAGAAACATTCGAAAAATCCAGAGGGAATGACAAATGTGCTGTTCCACATAACCCACAGCATTTGGCTCGAAGTCTCAGCTTCGGCTCGCAAAAAAAGAGATCGTGCTCCCTTCAAAAGCTCATGGAATAATCCTGTTAAAACAATATTTGTGTTCATTAAATACATAATTTGAATCCATTTGTTTATTGGTCTTGTTTTATGAGGTGAAGTATTGGTGCCAGTGGTTTCTTATTTTCATGGGTAACTGGCATGCGTTTTATATTTTGTATGTATCCTCAGCAGGGGGCGCTATATTTCTGTAGTACTCTGATTCCTCTAAGGCTGTTTCAACTCCTAGAGGATGTCATTAAAAAAATATTCAGAGCAGAAAGATGGTGTCTCCAAAACCACACTCAGTTCCAATATTTGTTTCATATTTGCATTGGCGAGTTTCTGCTGGAAGGTCTTGCCAGGGTGTGAAAGATTGCCTTTTCGCTGAATGCACACTGGTGCCCCTCATGTGGTTCTTGTCATACAGAAGACTAGGAGCTTTGATGCAGATGTCTTCTTGTGTTGTATTTGTATTTTCCATTTCCATTTATTATAATATCCATAATGGTCAATACTTATTTTTTTAATGTATACGTCTTGCATGCAGGTTGGTATGGTGTTCAATACTTTTTATTTTTTCCTCTAACCCAGGTGAAAACATTTAGATTACTTTAGATTGTAGTACTACTTCTGTTGTGTGCTGAAATCATACACGTCTTTGAGTCAGTCATACCTGCAGGAGTTGAAGAGTTATCATCAAATATGGGTCATACCCCAGACTGTAACGCCCCTGTCCTGTTTCCAGGTGTCTCTGATTCAGAGAGTTGCCTTTAAATGCATCCGAGAACTTCAGTTTGAGTGATTCATATGTTTTTTTTATTTTTTTAAAGTGAACATTTTAAAACTTATCTATCCCTGACACTATTTAATAGTATGCTACATCAGATTGACGTCAGCAGAGTGCTTCTGTGACAATTTATTTTTCAAATAATAACATTTCTGTACGTATAAGATGGTTTACCTGCTGTTGAGAAAAGAATGCATAACTTATAATTGACTATGACAGACTTCTTATTCTTAAGTTCTGTTTGCCTTCTGTGGTGCATTGAAGCGTGGTTGAAAAACAGCAGAAATTCCAGGTGAATATTTTACACATTATGAGACTAGATCATTTTATCCAGGGTTTAAACCTCTAGCTTACTTAGGATTACGACTCACAGCTGTCTCGTCTTGCCTATAATTGAACTGTCCTATAAATTCAGAATTTTCTTCACTGAATAATTGGGATTTACAGTTTTTCTAACACGAGAATGCAATATTTTGTACCTTTCATCATTTGACATTGAAGTGCTTTGCAGGGATGGGAAGAAACTAATCTTAACCTCTGCTAATGTATAGCACTGACCTCAGTAATGCACAGCAGCCATTTTGTCTAGAGAATCAGTTGAAGGAAAGAATTATACAGGCTATTAAACTCTGGGATGATTAAGTGACAGTATGAGAGAGCCAAGTTAGGAATTTGGCCACTGCAGCGCTACTCTTTGCCATGGGATCTTTAGTGACCACAGTCAGGACCTCAGTTTGTTGTCTCATCTGAAGCATGCACTTCCTAAAGCACAGTGTATCTATCACTGCACTTGAATACTGTAGATTATTTTGTCCAAAAAGAAAAGTCAAAAGTCAAAAATGAATGCTGCGAGTCTTAGATGTTTGTCAGTAAATTATATTTTTCAATGTTTATTATTATTTAAGATTACGTCACGACGGCTGATAAATAGCAGCAGGCTACATCACTAACCTGTTTACCTTGTGCCAGTGATCATTGTTTGCAGCACTTTCTCCAAAAATTCCCAGTTGCAAGTTAAGCCTATACTGTTACTGCAGTGCCCTCCATAAATTCAGGAGACCAGTGGGAGCACTGCGGGGATCACAGTGGCAGTCCTGACAGGGAGACAGGGTAACTACAGCAACTGAGGCTGGCAAAACACTGACAGGGGAGTCACCAGTGAGCCGTAATGCAGTGCTTACTCTGTTGACTGAAATCCTCCATAATTCCTTGCTCTGATATACTTTTACAAATCCTGACTGAAGTACAGGAATAAAAGATGGTTTGACATAGAAGCTTTTTCCATAATGGTTGTAACAGTCCCCATACAAAATAAGCCCATGAAATAAGGGGGGTGCCCTGTCTATCTGATCAAATAATACAATACAGACACTGAGACACAGAGAGAGAGAAAGAGATACGAAATGGAGTTTGTATAATAACACCTCAATAACTTCATTAGCAAAAAGGTAATTAATCTTTAAAGCAGCGTGAGATGAGTTCAGCATTGGACTACCTCAAAAATGGCAGCAGCTCAAAAAGGGAAGTTCACCTTGGCACATGGGTGATATAGATTCCCCCTTCCACACCTCATATCATTTTCTAAATTCAGAGAGGAAGGGAGAGCGCAGCTAAGCAGAGGGGTACCCCAGACATTCTGAGTCCATATGCAGGGTCAGAGGGCGTGAGGCTCCTCTGTGTGGCACCTTACTGGAGATGACCTCTGGGCTGGTCAGGGCAGGGTCACTCTGTTTGTTTGGGTGGAAATCAGAAGAAATCAGCCTCACTTTAGTGAGCTGGACCTTCCCAGCCCTGTTTGTCAGGGACCACATCCATTGTAACGCTGAACTGAGGACAGCTGTCAGCCCACAGGCATGTGAAATGAAAATGGTGCAAGGGGATATAATTAGTAAGATAATAAATCTGATAACAGCGAAACCAGAGATAAATTTGCTTTTATGTAACCATTTTATGTAATCATTTTTCTACAAAACATTTTGATTCCTTTTGGAGATATTCGGCAAAATAAGATAGAGGGAAGATATATATTTATTTGCGTTTTTGTCGGTTCGAGATTGTGTTTATGCAGTAAGATTACTGGCACTCCAAAGCTCAGATACTGATGTTTCATTGTGTGTTAAAAAAAATCCTTACTTTTTCTGTAAGTTATCTATTCTCTTCACCAAGATGAAGTAGTAATACAGACCTGTGAAAGTATTGCCATGCTAGACACATCCTGAGCCATGCTGTGAGTTTTCTTAATAGAATCGCAATGCACACCAGACTGAAATGTCATATTTAATACTGTGAGACTTCCCATCAGTTCACTCTGCACTGATGCTCTCCCCCATTTTGTGAATAAAAAATTGTTTATCTGCCAAGTTCTTAAAAGCCGGTGCTCCTTTTCTGGGTACTTTAACTGAATTTGTTTTTGACCTCAAATAGTTATATGATGGCCAGTATAAGGCGAGGTGTTATACTCAGTTCTGTATGATTTCTTTTTCCTGCGTGCGCTAGTTCAGCATCCTGTGAAAATATCATGCCCCTGAGCAGTGAGGGGAAACAAGGTCAAGGCTGTTCCAGTTGACCCTCTGACAGCCGCACTGTGTCAGACGTCTCCTTTGAGTCAAGTGTCTGAGACTGTGAGGGAATCCGCTGAATCAGACCAGGGCACTCTGTGGGAATTCCCTCATTAATGTGAATTTCCGTTTGTACACACATGCACGCCGATGCATACACGCGTGAATGAATGGCTGTATGCATGTATGCACACATACAGACACACACACACACACACACACATGCAGACACACACACAAACACACATATGCACACACACTCCCACTCTCTTTACATTCCCACCCCTTTGTGTCTCCGTAATGTTGAACCCTGTGATTCATAAATGCTTGCGGACCTCTTGGAAGTGGGAAAGGCTTTTCTGGTAGTAAAATTTGTATATGCACCATGATCTTGCTATCCTGTGCAGTAGAAACGCAGAGGAATATGTATGATTTGAATGTGTTTTTGTAGTTTAGATCAATCTGTACTCAAGTGGCCAGGATAGGAGACCAGGGAAAGAATGTGGTACCCGTGAATTTCTGATTTAATGGTCTTGGCGTGACGGTTCTGTCGGCTTTTGTCCCAGCAGGACAATGTAGACCGGGCCTCCAATCACAGACCAGCGGATCTAATTGGGCCAAGTTTCCAACAGTCGTCCAATCGGAACTCTCCAAACCATCAAGGTAGGTGTCCTCACAGCATCCACATTCCTTGGTTTTTGTTGTTCAGGTTGATGCAGTTTGATAACCATTTGTGGGAATTTTGATGTTTTGTTAGTATTTTGCATGCATGGCAGGCTAAGCATGTCCTGCAGTTAGTTAAAGTACCCAAGCTGCCATTCAGAAAATGTAATATTTAGACAGGCATTGTGTTACTGAATGGTGACCGCTTGTTATATAAACCATTGTTTGTATTTACGTATGTGATCTCAGGCAGTTCAAAGTTTAAGCTACATAATAGATCTTTTGAGAAGAGAATCATGTCTCTGTGGAATACTAATGGTGCGTTGTTTACACATTCTAAGGCATTTACCAACCAAACTCATAAACGGTTTCTTAAATTAACATGGAATTTGTGTAACTATGGTAACCTCATGTTTTCTAGTGAATGACAAGCTATTCTCAGTATGAAATGCTGAAGTCTCCTGAAGTTTGATATCACTGAACTCTGTCTCCCTCAATAACAGAAATAAAAAAGCAAGACTTACAGAGAGTGAGTGAAAGGGACAGAGAGAGAGAATAAGAGAGGGAGAGAGAGAGGGATGATGAGACAGCGTGTGACAGAGAGAGAGAGAGAGGAGGGAGGGATGGGGGAACAGAGAGGTGTGTGTGTGTGGGATGGCGAGATTGGAATAGACTTGTTTTAAAGCGAGAGCCTTGCTCATTATGTTCAAACTGGGATGTATATTATGCACTCCTCTGCTGTAAACATTTCAGCAGTTCAAAGGGTTGATTTTTTGAAGACACGGGGTGCCATTATAATTAAGCTTTCAATCTAATTATTCCATAGAGAATTCATCCAGGATAATCCAAGCATGAGATTTAAGCACAATATTGACCCAGCATGGGAGGGAGAGTCTGAAGGATGTTCAGATGTCTGGACGTGGATGTGAAAGCTTGGTGCTGTCATGGAAATAAATGGAGCAGAAATTACATATTAATTTTTCTATCTACGGGGCGGTCCACAGTATGACAACCCGCCCAAAAAAGAACCCCACTTTCAGAAAGTTCTTTAGTTTTGACCTTTATTGGAAAAAAAAACATTTCCCCAATCCCAGATTTCTGAGTAACTCTGCTTTCTGTTTTTTATAACCTGCTGATGTTTCTTGAAAGGTCTCTGTCTGGTTGTAGCAAACTGAAGGAATATTTGTATGACAGTTACTCTACTCATCGGTCAGAAGAAGCATGTTAAGTCCTCTCCATGTCCCCTAACTAAAATATTATATTTTTCAGTTTTCCCAGTACCATTGTCCTCAATAAAAGACTTAACATAAGCCTTTGTAACACACATCAGATAAGTATTGAAAATGTAGGTCAAGGTTCATGCAGAATTTTAGCGCTGTAGTTTATTAGCCAGTTGCAGTGCAGATGGGAAATTTTATGGAGTGGAGTTTGGCTGTTTGAGTCATTGAGAGGAAGGAAAGTAATAAATAGCTAGTCTTACAAGAGGCATTCCCTTTTTTACCACATTATGATAAAATTGCACTTTATCATTATGTGGTAATAGAGAGGGAACGATGACCACACGTGCACAGATGTCTTCTCTGGCATTTGCAGAGTAACTTTGGCGGAGACGGGCAAGTGCATCCACTTTGACTATGTTAATGGATTCCTTTGCAGACTGAAGATGGCTGTTTATTAGCTGTTTCATTAAGCAAGGAAATCTGATGGGAATATAGCCTACAAAAACGGCAATAAATACTGTCCTCCAATGGCGATCTTTAAAAGAAGTTCCATTTCAAAGATGCAATGAATATCACAACCATAAATATCTTGCATGTCTGGGGGGAAATTGCTGCAGGGGGATGGTGGAGAGTGTATCCAGCTGAGGTCTTGCATCTTTACTGGCTGTGGTGATAGTGTCTGGGAGTCCATCAGGGCGGCGCCACAGTGTCACTCAGTAAGGGAGGGTTTTAGTCCCAGATAGTGCCTGTCTCTACACCTCAATTTTCCATCTGTTTGATCACACCTGTAATGGTTGCACAGTTATCCACAACTTAGCTGAATGCTGTTTGAAGGGAGACGGCGTTCATAACCAGAATGAAATGCTCTGTCTTTTCATTGAAAAGTGGTGTAAAGGTCGTTTTATGTGGTCTGTTGAAAGAAAGCAGAAACCACACTCCGAGGTTATTAAACCACGATCATTGACAAACAAATCACTTAAAATCAGCCACTGAACATGGCACACCCCAATAGCTGTAACAACTGTAAGAGACGCACAGCTGTAATGGGGGCACATCTGAGTTACAATGGCTGGCACAGTTTATCCAGTATATCTAACGTCATGATGACTCTGGTGATGGAATGTTCAGTTCTAAGAGTTCCTAACCCTCCCTCCCCTCCTTCCTCCCTTTATTGCTCTCATTTTCCTTGATACTCTCTCTCTCTCTCTCTCTCTCTCTCTCCATCTCCTTTAGATTCTCCCTCCTGTTCTCCCCCTTGTGCCCTCTGTAAACGTTATTATATAGGTCTGACACACACAGCGCATCGAGAGTCCACCACGAGTGCCCCCGCTGGCTCATAATTATGATCAAACTTTATATTCCACTGGAAGTTATGTCACACCCTCCCCAACCCAAACCCCTCTTCAGATACTGTACTACCTTGAAAATACTGTCATTTGCGGGTACTGTCAGTTGTGTGAAACACTTTATCTAAGATTATGGTACTTCAGTGGTGATTAAGGTATATTTTGTCATGCTTCTAGAAACACTATTCCTGTTAGGGTTACATAATAATGGCGATTGGAGTAGAATGTGTGGTAATGTGAAGCTATCTGGCGGTGTTGATGAGCCCTGGTCTAATTCATGCAGTGTAAGTTAATACTGGCAGTCTGTGACCCTGGCAGTATTTGCTCAGTTCTTTACCTGTTAATCTAGATTTTCTTTTTGATAATGTTAATTCCTGGTATGGTAATGTAATGTTTATGACCATATGTTTTCAATGTGATTGGTCCCTGGTGTGTTTCATGTTGGATTTTCTTTAAACAAAGCACACAGCCTTTGAATCATGGAACTAACCTACTGTGACTGGACTGTGAAACTTTGGTTCAATGGACCCGTTGGGATGTCTTTAACAAGGCATTCCAGGTCCTATCACTGAATATATTGTGCAGAAGAGTGACAGCGACAGATCCATTGTGCCGAACTTCACCTGGTTTGGTGCGGCTCTTCTGGGTTGGGTTCTAGCTCTGACCCCTTACATTCCTGAATGGGGCTTATGTGACTCCAGAGCTCTCCTATGTCTATACTGGCACTGCATGCTTGTTAGCAGACCTTTCATGACACTGTGCAGGAAGGTGCTAGAAAGTTCTCTCGGTCAGTGTGTGTATGCAGTGCCGGGGCTGGATCTGCAACAGGGGTTCAGTGTGGGGCTGCATCACCCAGATCCCAGCATTCCTCTGATCAAAGGCCTGGCTCCACAGGGGAGTGGGGGGGGGGGTGTAGATAAAAGAAAGTGGTGTAAATGAAACACAGTGATTAAACTGATTAAGCGGTTTGTCAGGACCAGTCTTACACTGATGGTGATCGCTCTTTGATTTTAGCGTATTTCCCTCTCTCCTGATTCACCGCATTACTCCTTTATGCTTCTCTTAAATCAGCCCTTCTCACTGCAGCCTGTTTTTGCCCACATTAGGCAGGTTTTTAAACCACATCAGGTTATACTCTTTATTTATTTATACTCTTTATTTGTTGGCTTCTTAAACAGCGCTGTGTCATGCCAAAATATCAGCAGCAGTTCCAGTACTACAAACATTGAGTTGCTACTGCTTTGCCTGCCTTTGTCAATAGCAGTTGTGATTATCTGGTAACACACGTGGCACTGTAGATAGCGTAGGCCTACAGTAACAGGCATACATACAGTAACAGGCAAAAGAGAAATTTGATTAAACTTAAATTATTAATTAAAGGAATGCTTGAAGCAATTATGGGTTTGGAGTAAATAGTTTTAAATTATATTTACAACTATTAGGCAAGCGATCAGGACTGAATACTGAAATCTACCTTGCAGACATGTCCTCTGGCAGCCTCGGCGCTCTGCCATCTCAATGACTTCATTTCGAGTAGAACAGGCCCAGTCTTTTTCTTCTACCGTTGTGCCTCTTTCTCTTTCTCTCTCCCTGTCTCTCTGGGCATGTTGGGACACACACCGGGGGTACTGGCACCTCCTCCTCCTCTCCCTCCACAACCCCCCCCCCCCACACTCCCACACCGCCCCAATGCTGGTGTCCCCTGGTGAACCGCGCTCTTCGATGTGGGAGGTGTCTGGATGACAGAATGGGTCCAATGATTCCTTTCACAACGAAGCTTCCCTCTGTCCCCGCGCTTTCCCCACGTCCGGCCCGCCACTCCAGCGGGACGCTGCCATGTGCGGAGGGGAGGGAGTGTGTGTGTGTGTGTGTGTGTGTGTGTGTGTGTGTGTGTGTGTGTGTGTGTGTGTGTGTGTGTGTTTGGTGGGGGGGTCTGACATCTCTTCAGCGCCTCTTTTGTCTTTACATCATTTGCATGTTAATTGGTGGCAGCTGGAGGGGGGGACTTGTTGCTGTGGTACAGGCTGTTTTGGCCTGGTTTGAATATGAACAACACTTTTTTTTTTTTTTCTATGTAGCCATTTCAACTTTCCAGATCTGAAAAAAAGTTTAAGGTTTTCACCGGTTCTTTCGCTTCCTTGGTTTATGATCAGAGTTAGAGATAAAAGCTATCAAGAGTGCAGAAACAATGACAAAAATGTATGTTTTCCCACTTCAAAAATGAGTCTTAAATCAGCTTAGGTCCCTAATCTGATCAGATGCTGCTGTAGTTGGAGTTACTGCATTACTGTGTTGAATAGCTTAGATTTCAGAATCCTGTTTGATGTTTAAGGCAGTCTGCATGCATTAGATGACTTCAGAGGGGGACGGATTTTGCCACTGGTGATGCAAACAGCATTTGGGTTTAATGTATGCAGCCATTCTTGTGTTGAAAAGGGCCATATGGACCTGGCTGAGTGTGAATGGGCTGCCTGGCGTTGTCTCATCCTCTGATAATATGAAACATCCACAACAGCTTTTATGCAGATTACTGACTGTCTTGCCTTTCTTTACAGTAGACAAATATGTAGCCTTGTTTCAACAATGGGCCGGCGTGGAGCTCGAGATGGAATGCAGGGGTGGGAGGGCAGAGTGTATGGGGGGTACACACCCCTAACCCAGAGTCACTGCTCACTCCTGTCTGGCGTTCCACTCGCTGCTTTCAGTAGTACCTGGTCCATAGCGTGCCAGGACAGTTTGGGTGGCTTTGTCTTCATTTGAAGCGATAGCTGACCCCTGAAACATCCAGTGACCAGAAGTTAGCCGCCCCTCGCCCTGCCTCACAGAATCTGCGTAACGGGCGTGTGACTGAGCGCTTGGGTTTTTCTCATGTGCTGCATGTGTGAACCTGCATATCGAAAACAAAGTCTGAGTCGATGGCCTCACCATTAGCATACTGAACAAGCAGCATAAACATGCCGTACATTCCAGCTGCTCATCGATCATATGTTAATGTACACAACACAAAATCTGAAACTAAATTACATTTATTGTTTTACAGAAATACTTTGTTTATCCTTTGTAACTGAAATTTAAGGGAGTTTTACAATCATTGACATATAATCCAATCATTTCAGAAAGTGTAAATGAAAGTTACATTTCAGTATTGCATGAGAGTGGCACTGTATATTTGTGTGTATATATATTCTGGAAGATCAACTGTAAAAGCAGGTACATTTGATCTTCATGTGTGGTGTATATTACCAAATAAATATATAAATACCTTAAATACAGAAACCCAATGATTTAAGTTCATTTTAAAATCCTAAATTGTAACGATGTAGAAATACAGATGTTTTTTGCCTTCTGCTATCCAAAACTTCCATCATTGCAAACAAAGGTTCCCAGATACTGTGGATTACATTATCTTAAAGGAGAAATCCATCACTGGTCTTTGGAAGAGTGATACTAACAAATATCTTTTACCTGCCAAGATCATCTGTCTTATCTGTTCAAATTAAAGCCGCATGTTTAGCAATATAATAAGTTACCTCGGCAGAAAAGAATTTAAGGCGTTGAGTTCTTCGAGCCGTGCTGCGACTCTCCAGAGTGAACAGCTGATTGCATGTCTAGAACCTGCAAACACTCGTGAACACAGCAGTGAATTTTATGCCATTCAACAGTGTTTAAACCGTGTCATACTTGGTACACAGCAGATCAAAATTTAGATATGTGCTTACAATGAATTTGGAGGTATGGTACAGTAATAAAGCCATTCCAAGATTGATTATGCATGTATTTCACTTGTACAACAACAAATGTAATTTTTAGGTTTAAATTAGCAAGTACCAAATACTCTGGATTAGCACGTTAAACTGAGTCGATGGTTATAATGGTCTACTGCTTTGAAAAACTCAGTTGTTGGGGCCCTCTATTGGAGTGTTTATGGTTTAAAGTGAACGGAAAAGCTTCTGGGTTATCATGGAATTTGAACTTGGAGTTTACATAATTATAGATTCTCAACTCAAACGTTAGTTGTGGTTCCTTAGTTGCCATTGCCTTTATTGTGGTTTAGAGGCCAGGGATAAAGAATGCTCTTAGGCTGTCACCTGTTTTCAAGCCTATCACAGAGTCAGCTTGACTGGATGTGTCTTCATGATTCATCTGTTACAGGCATTGCAGCACAAGTTATTGCCATTGAAAACCACTTTCCCAAAATCATTCAGGTATCTGTGGAATTCAGCTGACCTGAAATACTTTACTAGGTTACTGGGAGATGAAAGCTATTTCAAGTGATGCACATTATGATTCGAATGAGTGAGAGATCGACACGTGATTGGCCAGCTACTGGTTCTTTCCCCCTCTCATACAGACAGACATGTAGGTGAATTCGAAATTGCATTGGGTTCAAACAGAATACATTTATTTGCTGTCATGTCAAATGGCCTATCAGACAGTGAATGTGTCTGTCTGTTAAGTATAAAATTATGTCCTGAATATCCTGCCAACTCTAGAGTAATATCATCTGTTATCTTTTTGCTTACACTTGCAGGTGGTTAAAGTCTCACAAGATGGTGCGGGACAGTAAAGCAATTCTTTAAACACAAACATTTGTCCTCTGTAGCTGGACGAGAACATTTTCAGGGCATACTTTCCTCTGAAGGCTTCAAATACTGACAGACTGTTAAGACGATAAGATGATAAGGGGATCTGTTATACGACTTTAATATTTTATAACATAGACCTTCTCTTATCATATCAGTGGCTGTTATTATATTGTTAGTGGGGAGTCAAGGTTGGAGAAGGGGAAGAGCTTAAATTCTGGAAAATGTAAGCGAAACCTGGTCTCCTACTATACAGCGCCTTAACCACTTAACCATGGTTAACTATTCTAGTCTAACGTAGCACGTTATAATTGTGTTACCATTTTGTCAGCCTTTTTCCCATTGTACTTTAGTAATGAGAAATAAGAGCCACACAATGCATTAGATATACCAATATGTAGCAAGCAATTAGTATACAACTCTGTTTGAACGGAAGCAAATTTAGGAAACTTAAGTTGAAACTTAAGTTAATGCCACAGCTGACAGCTTTATGTGGCACGATATAGGGAGTCAACCTAACTCTGATTCTCTATATAGTGAATAGGTGGCCTTTTTGTTATAGCCCAGGTGTCCTTCATGTTTGTTTGTATATTTATTTCTTCACATAATTAATTTGGTCTACTTTTGCATAATCACATTAGCATTAGCTGAGTGAAAAGTATGTCATCTTTGAATATGTTTCTCAGTAGTTTTCAATGACAGTGTGCTTCAATTCACTTCCTCCCTCTATCGCTTTTCCACATGTCTGAATGGTTTGCAATTACTTTATGTCATGTATGTAACTTCTTTAAGTCCTTAAAATCCATTAGTTATGGCTGTTGTATTTATGATGTAGCACATGTGTCCTGTTATGTGTGAAAAGCAGTTTAAGCTGTTAAGCGGAGTCAAAGTCCCCGCCTCAGTTTGTGCTTGCATTTTTGTGTGTGTGCATGCTGGTGTGTTTGTTTCTGTGCGCACACGTGTGTGTGTATGTGTGCATGTGTTGCATTGCTAATCATTAGAATAACTTTCTTTCCCACAGGTACTAAACTATGCCAGAAGACCTATATTTGTTTGAGCTTTATGCAGTTGTAGGTTTCAATCCTGAGGCTAGATTGGTAGTAGGAAATAGAGAACAGTGTTAAGGGCACTGCTACCAAACGACCTGGGGTCAAAGTGTTCAAATCCCACAAATGAGTTAGCCTGAGTTAATACCTGGCTGTATAGATAGACCCATAATGAATAAGATATGAGCTCATAAACTGCCCTGCATACATTTGAGTGGTTATAAAAATCTTAGTAATATATTGCCAGTGATGAGAATCTGAACTGAAGGGAAGTCTGTGCCCGTTGAATCAGTCTGACTAGAAAGGTCTGGAAACATGCTGGCAATGAGGATTGAAGTAATCACCAATTGGCATGCAAATAAGGTGAGGCGAAGGGTCACGATCAGGTCAAAGAGGAATGTTGAAACATCTTTGTTCATTGGGTTATTATTTTTTTGCATGTGACTAAAAGGACCCCAAGAACTAATCTCCATGGCCTCAGTGTCACCCCCACACATCACTGTATTTGTTTTCTCAGATATGGGATAACTGTTTGATGTGTGAGGGCACAGTCTCACCCCATACTGTAACAGTTAAGTGAGTCAGACCACTGTCTGTCCCAGTTAATGGGGGATTCATTTGAATAACGTTCTGGTCTGAATACTAAATGGAAATTTTAAGTTAACTGCAAGGAAGGCAATCTGCTGGGAGAGACCAGTTTTACTGGTCCTATGGAAATCGCAGTTTGTGGAGGAAACTGTGCCCCTGCCCACAGAGAGCCCCGTGTTCAGAGTGTCGGCCTGACACTTCATCACTAGTGCCTGTCCCTTTAACCCTCCTCAGACTATAAATAAACAGGGGCTTACCTGTCTCTATTAATACTTCCAGATTAGTCATCTGTGATTGGACAGATTACCTGCCTTCAGGAAAGTTCATAGGTCACATATTGTGCCTGGCATACAGGGTGGAGAGCCCTATGACCCTCTGGGTTAAAATGGAACAGAGAGCATGGTGTGACAATACCATCTCTTCTTATGGCAGCTTTGTAAATGATATCCAAAAGGCGATTTAATATATATAATCTCAGGCAGAGGCAACAAATACCTTAGCCGTAAACAGAAGTTTTGAACATATCAGGTGTAATTTCAAGAAAATCCTCTCTTCAGGTTGACTGTCTCTGAACTTGTTGCAGCTAGCTGTGTCAAGCTAGAATTCTGTCAGGGGTGCAGTCATGCATCTCTGTGTTCTCTGCGGCTGATGAAACACTATGCACAATTAATGAATTAGATTAAATCAAAACCATTGCTGAAAAACAGACCACTACTGGAAGAGAACCGAAGGTTCTTATTCACGGTATAAGTATCTGTTCTTGTCTACAGAGACTGAGCTGCTGTTTGCAGTCAGTATTTTCTGACCAGCGGAAGCACAGCTTGATGGTGAAACCCCTGAATGCCCACATAATCAGGAGCAGGAATCAAACAGAATAACTACAACTCTCCCTGTCAGTTCTGCCCTTTCCATCGACTGACGAGCACGCTTCTCCCACAGTCTGGCACAGCTGCACTGCAGATGCTGTTTCCCAGCATTTTTCACTTTGATCAAATACATTATTTGAAAGACCACATTCTCCTCTGATGGCAAGATGAAAAAAAAACAGAGAGCCAAGTTACATAATATACTCTAGGAAACATGGAGTAGCATTGGTTTGGAATAATAATTACTGTGGAACAGAAAGTTTGTTGTAACTTTGCTTCATCCCTAAAGATAATCCAGTGTTACATGTACTCACACAAGTATATGAAATATATGTCTTCTGACATATTAATTATGTGAAAAAGCCCATATATTCAAAAAGACAGCTTTTCAGGAAAATAGGAAAAGCATAGAGTTTTAAACATGTTTTTAAATAGACTACATGAAACAACAAGCTGTAGTCCAATGATGTTTTTGAATTTGAATTTAGTCATCTGAATGAATTCATTTTATTAATTACAAAGTCAAGAATCACTGACATTACACAGCTTATGGTGCAAGATTCACAAATGAAAACAGTAAATGGCATACTAATTGTAAGCGCAGTCAGTGCAAATGGAACAGCACCCTGAAGAAATCCTTGATGAACTGTTACCGTCTGAAGAAGGGGATATGGATCATTAAGAAGCAGAAATGAAATGCGCTCATGTACTTCTTATCTCCTAAGCTATCATACCCTGTGCATAGCCAGAGCTATAAAAATGACCATACTCCCACTGTCTGCATTTCCTTATCATTTATACACTGTAACAAGGAAGAGCTAACTCAATATAACTTTTCATGTGTTACATAGGGGAAGAGAATCTAAATCTGGAAGGTACTAAAACTAAATCCCAGTAATGGTTTTTATTTTGGTATGCAACATCTAAAAATGTCCATCATCGGGTCAGCACTAAACAGACATTTGGGATTAGGCTACAATATATAGCTGTTAAAAGAGCATATTAAGACAGCAACTTCTGGGGTCTTCTGTGGACCCTAGTGATGCTGTATTGAATTGCGTATGAAGGGACAGCTAGTTGTCAGAAGGCATGTTATTGTTAGCATTAGTATAATTTTAGAGCATCAGCAATTGCTTTTTGTTTTAAGTAACCTGATGCAGGTTCATACACTACATGCAGTGCAATATCCTGTGCCCAAGGTGGAGAAATAACTGAAAGTATCTTTTACATAGTTGTGTTATTCTGAATTGTTGATATGTTCTTGTATAGCTTGCTGTTAGATGGCAGTTTTGCAGTGTGACAGGGATCCACAGATGTGGCCAGGTTTCCTGAGTGTGTGAGCACTGGGTAACTCTGCTGACTCATTCTGGCTGTAGTTTTCCATTTAGTACAGAATTTCCAGCATGAATGTGGGTCACTGGTTCAGAGCTGGGATATGAGAGACCCCCAGTGTCCTCTTGCTGTATCAACCAATGACAGGACTCACCTGTATCCATGGTAACTATAAAGTGCCAAAGAGATGAGGGACTGGATTCTGGAATGTACTCTGCCCTCCAGAGGTAGATGACAATATTGCAGTTACTGTCATCTCACCAAACAGCAGTGATTGAACAGTATCTCACTACTATAGTGACAGTTTTGTGTACATTTACCACAGAATCTTGTTCAATTGCCTAAGTTAATTAATTGTGGGGTCTGTAAGTGTCTGTGCTTGTTTGCATCATGTCCCTTCTGAGTACATATATACAGAATTATGGTGTGTATCTTTGCCTTTCAGTGAGACACTAATGTATGTGTATATCTGATAGAGCACAACTTTGTGTTGAACAGTTTGTGATTTAAAGTTCTGGTGGAGTGTGTTACAGTACTTTATTCTTTCATCAGAGACACATTTTTCAGTCTGCTTATCTTCCAAAATCAGTAATTACATACATATTAGGAGATCGCATACATGCCATGAATGTCTATGTATATTGCAGATACCATATTGCTTTGCTCTATTGCTTTGCATTGACAGTTCCTCTTATTTTGAGAATATGAATAAATGGACTTCAAGAATACACAAGAAGAGCATAGTTTCCCAGGAAACATCTTGAATTAATCTACAGTAATTTGCTCCATATCTGGTTATCTTCTGCCACAATTTGAACTTCCTTCTCACACATATACATATATAGGGAAAAATCCAAATGGCATCATTATCTTGGTATATATAACGTTGTGCTCTTTGTTAAATAGCCAAAGTGCTTTGCTTTGTAGTTTATACTCTCCCATTCTGAGATCTGTTCCAGTCCCTGCCCATGGAATTGTATTGTGTGGTTGATATAAATCAGACTTAATACTTGGTTCTCTGTGCAGGTCATTAGAGACTGCTCGGTTTATTCTGCATTTCCACAGTTTGTCCCAGTGCTTTATTACAGCTGGTATTGAAACATTCTCAGGGTTTAATATGTTTGGGTTGGCCTTGCTTTTCTTTCCAATGCTTTAAGTTTTGATTTGAAATGATTGTCGTAAGAAAGATACCACTGCAAAGTTGGGGTCGGGTCACTGCGTCAGTCCTTTGTAAGCCACACCCAGTCTAACTCTCTCAGTGCCTTGTGACTAAATGTGTAGGAATTAATTCAGCCTTAGAAATGACTTGTCTCACTGTAACTTACTCCTCTTTGCCTATGGAATCAGTAGTGCTGCTAGTTCCATTGAAGAATTGGCTTGTTACCCGGCAATGGCTAAGAGTACATTCTGACCTAACCTCACCAGTAAATCATGGTCCAGCCCTTTTAATTGCAGTCCAGTTATCATTTAGCATCATTTTTTGAGATGGTTCTTTTGCAAAATGTCTTCTGCCCAGCACTGCTTCACAACATATTTTTTACTGGGATAACTTGTGTTATATGAGGACTTGTGTGTCAGTGGGGACATAATACACTGTGAGATATTATCAGATATTGTCGATCTGTGTTGGGTTACTTTATCACTTCCAAACTGTTCTTCTAGATCATTATATGACAGTTGCTTCTTCATGAACCGATAGGAAATACATTGCCCCACTCATTTTTTGTGATGTGTGTTTGTGCTGATATTTCTGCAGAGGATGATGTGGACCTGGAGGCTTTGGTGAATGACATGAACTCGTCCTTTGAGAGCCTGTATTCGGCATGCAGCGTGCAGTCGGAATCCGCGCCCCTCCTGCATAACGGTCAGCCGCAGCGCCCCGCCCCTCCCTGCTCAGGCCCCGCCCCGCTGCCGCCCACGTCCCCCTGGCAGAAAGTGAGGCGCTCGCAACCCATGCACATTCTCGCTGTGAGGTACGGTATGGCCGCCTGCGCACCAGCACCTTACACTCCTGTCTGCACACACTCAGTCTCACTCCGCAACTATCCCCCCTCTGCTCTATTAATGACCCACAGGACTCAACCTGAGGTTTTTTTTAGCTATCCTGTTAATTGAAAATGACGTGACAGTATGATATAAGTCAGAAAGTTGACATGTCAGTGAAAGTGTGTGTAAATGGACTATGGATTTTTTTTTTTTGCTTCCTGCTAAAACCGTTCCTCCCTGTAATGATATAGGATGACATACATCATGTCATGCATCACCTCCTCATGCTTCCATTTTATGAGTAAACTTATGTCCTTGGGTAAAATAAAGAAGTGAGCTTGGCTGGAGGTCAAACATTTTCATCACCATTTGCTTTTTAAATCGACAAGCTGCAACACAATGGATAGAGATCATTTTGTCCAAAAGTGCTCATTAAATCCATGGCAACGACCTGATGTCAAGTGTAGACATGCACTAGCAATGTGCCTCTGGATTTTGGGCTGCTGTGCACTGTGTCTGTTTCTATCCCTGTTTCTATACACTGTTGGTAGGGATTGTTCAGAGATGATCATTTATTATCCCCTTCAGATTGCAATGAACCCTTCATTAGATGCAAAAGTTTCTGAAGTTATTATTAACGTTCAATGTAAAATAACATGTTTCTAAAAATTGGTTATTTTTAGAAGAGATAAAAAGGTACTCATCAAAAAAGATATTTTGATGAGTATGACTTTTGTTTAAAACTCCATACTGCTGGTAATTTTGTTGGTTTTGTTGGTTTACAAGGAAGGCTTAGAATTAAAATATAGTTGAATGTCAGATATGAACACCTCCAAGATCTTACAGATTTTTAAAAAACTCTTCTTTTTCCTGCTAAACCTTTCAGTGGAAACTCACACTTGTGAATTTTGACAGCTTTATTTCAGACTTGTTGTGGAGACAGTGATTATTTTGTTTGGGTATTAAGACTGCATTTTCCCAGTCAGAAAGGTCTTCTTTTAGCCTTTAATGCAGTTACCTGTTTACATCTGACCAGACGGTAAGATGTTGTGTCTGAGCTTAGCCGTTCTCTGAGCTGTGCTCTTACTGCCCCCTACAGGAGACTTCAGGAGGAGCAGCAGCAGCTGCGGACATCCTCCCTGCCTGCTATCCCAAACCCGTTCCCAGAGCTGTGCAGCCCAGCCAGTTCCCCAGTCCTGAGCCCCGGCTCCCTCCCTCAGTGTCAGCCCTCTGGCAAACACGTAAGACCGCTCTCTCTCCACCCCCACACCTGAGTCTGGGAATGTCCGGGTCTCACACAGAGAAGTTTTGTGTGTGTGTATGTATGTGTGTATGAGAAAATGTGACAAGAAAGTTTTCTCCTGTAACCTTTTAATTTGATTGGGTAATTTACGGAAAAAAGTAATGCTGGTTTTCAGTCGGAGCTTTTTAGTATTTGGTGTTTTATGGCCTGTTACCTCGAGCTGTTTTGTTGTGTGGTGTTGTTGGCAACACATTCACAAGCTAATAGGCCACACACAGACACATCCACAGACAGTAGATATATACAGAGTGCACACATATGCACATGTATGTGTGCATTCTTTATGCACACATTTTGCGCATTCAGTACACTCACACACATAGTGCACACAATCAGACTCACTCATGCCCTCTCCCTCTCTCACATTCAAACACTGTCACATGTGCAAATACACCACACACACACATACACACACACTCACAGCAACTTGCGTACACCATACGCTTACACTGGAGGCTCATGCCCGTCAGTAAACTCCCGAGAGCACTCGTCTGTCTCCTCGGGAAGCCGCTTCCTCCTCCCTTCTCTCTCTGTCCTCTGCTGGCCCTGTCACGTGATTGGCTGCTGTCTCGTCCCAGCATTCTTTTCTCCTGTCATCCCAGGCACTACTTTCCCACAGACAGGCTGAACTTTCCCCAGGTTTTCTGCAGGATCACAATACCACACCCACCCCACCCTGTCTGAGCGTTAAGACCTGAATGCGTATTTCGTGTTTCCAAATAACATTTGTCTTCAGCAGTACGGATCTGGTTCTGTGTCGGGTTCGAGTCCCTTAGGTTAAAAGTCTGTGCCTGCATATTACAATTTCAGCAGTGGTCCAAGTTTGTCATTAGTTCATCATTACTTCGGGGTTATGTAATATAGGATGTAATGGTTTTAAGATTAACGTTTTTTAAGATTTTCCCCAAGGCTTTTGTGACTGATACAAGTGTGGGTTAGTTTTTCACTTTGGCATATCTTCTGTTGCTAAGTGCTTTATAAAGTTATATCCTCATGTGACTCGTATTTAATGACCACCTTGTATAAATAGTGAGCTAAACAGAGACCTCATATGACTGTGTGAAAAGTGATTACCTCATATAACTGCTGTGCAAATTGGATAACTTGCATAAGTGGTGTGCTAACTGATAACCTTGTATGACTGCATCACACAGTGTCTATGCCAATGTGTAACGACTCCGTCTTAAGCCTGCAAGCGAGGGACCCTTGCCTTTGGTTCTCCACACTCATGCCGTTTTCAGTGCCATCTTTACCCATGCTGTCATCATACTGGCTGGAGTCCGGCTTGGCTCAGGGTGGATCAGAACTGTCTGGGCCGTGTCTGTGAGGAGCACATGGGCCCACGACACCCATTATTCCTGGAAAAGGAAAGTCACCCCTTAATGGCGTCCTTATGGACATGCTCTGCCTCAGCTGGTACTGTAACAGACAGGATATCTGCATAATGGGATCAAGATTTCAATGCATTACCTTCTTAGTGTTCCTTTGACATTTATTCTTTAGCTGGATTTGTCTCAGCGAGGCTTAATTTTTTTGCTTGTTATGGAAGGAAGGTAACAATATTACAGAAGATGGTCCCTCCAGTTTTAATGTTTGATTGGATACAGGGAAACTGATGAACTTGCTTAATCAGTAAATAATATACAGTGGGTGGGGGGTAGGGTTGTGAGCTTTTTTGATCTCAGATATGTTGACCTGTTACATAACATACAGGGTATATGGCAGAAAATCAGAAGATGTGTTTAAAATCAGAGAAGCCTGGAGACCCCTGCCTTCTGCACCACCACTAGATGTTTGCTCCAAATGGCTGCTCAACTCGTTTTGTAGGTGTGATCTAAAAACAACTTCACTTTTTTCATAATCTATGTTCGTATTTGTAAACACGCTTGCAAATACAGTGTTGCATTGTTATATTTTGTTGTTTTAAGCAAGAGCCACATCATAAAACAAGAAACTGGACTTATGAAGCGTGTGACAGTTTATGCAGTTTAGTGAAGTTCAGTGCTGTAGCTGTACTCATTTTAGTGTCAGTCAGAGACGCGGACAGGCCTGCATGAAGGGGTTATACTTGCGTCAGCCTCTGGGGGGCATTTATCTCTAAAAGCAATTTCCCATTGGACACGTAAACCAGAAAAGACTATGTAATCAGACATAAATAACTAGTGCCTTACAAAAACCAGTCTGACAGAAAACCAGCAGTGTGTTCTTGATGCTACAATCGATGCTTTCACCTCACATATGGACAAAAAACCATCCTTCAACCAATTCAGACTTTCAGCAGAGAGTCTTTGTCTTTTTTTTCAGCTTGCAGGCAGTATTGTGAAGCGTCTTAAATGTTACTGATTTTGAGCCCCCTGTATCTTTGAATATACCACCGGCAGTGAGAGGAAGTCTTTGGCTAGCACTCGTGCCGAAGAAAGCTCATTTTCCGAGCCCTCTGTGCTCTGTCTTTGCCAGTCAAAACCAGACCTACGATAGACTTGCTCAGTTCTGATCCATCTGTCCTTCTGCCCCCACAAACATTTCATGATGGCAGTTTAGTTTTTCCTGAAACTATCAACAAATAAACCATATTTGTCTGTTCTACATGTGGTTACACTCTAAACCCAGCAGAAATTACACAATGCACACATAAATTGCTGCGTGCAACATATGTTACCTGTCGCTTTGGATGATTTACAGTTTTGATGACTACTGTCTGACCTGAATTGTGTGCCAGAATTTCTGGTTGCTCAGAGTGTTAAGCGCCCCCTAGAGGAACACAGTGGAATTTGAGGTCTGACTTGAAAGACAGAGGACAGGTAGCACAGAGAGCACACAGCACAAACAGCACAGAGAACACAGGAACAGGGACACACAGGAGGAGTCTGCAGTGATAGCATTGGCAGGCAACACAGCTGGGCTCCAGAAGTGGAGAGAAGCCTGAAATCTGCAGTGGATGCCTGATAAATAAGGGCACATTCAGAAGGGCCTCTGATCTTTGAGCCTGACAGCATTAATCCCTTATACCGGATGCATTTCGGATCCTTTCTCACGCACGCAGCAAACTCGGCAAGGGGCTCAAGCAAATGAAGCTCGCCTCTGAACGAGGGCCATCTTTTTCCAAGTCTCCTGCCCATTCGCCCCTGTCCAGGCATAGAGCCCGAATGGCGCTGCCCTGCTTGTGTAATGCGGGCCTTTGAGGTTTTGGAGCGGCCTGTGGACACGGAAACCACAGACCCTTAGAGCCGGCTCCACGCTGACGTCTCCCAGATGGCACAGCTGACAGCACTCCTCTTTCAGCTGCCCTTCAGCCTCATTTATGCTGTACTTTTCATGCAGTTTCTATTGTCCAAAGTATATATAGCATCATTATTATTCTGTGTTCTGCTTTTGATTTTAGTTTGTCCTGGGAGGTACTTACTCTCATACATATGGGAAAACTACATTCTTTTATTCTAAAACTATTTCAAAACGTGTTTTTTATGTGTGATGATATTTTTATGAAAATTCTCATCTCTATTTTTAATAATCCCCTGACAATGATAATGTCATTAAGCCTTTACCCATAATGAGGGTGGAGATCATATAGGGAGGGACGTCGGGCTATTCCTCCAAGTAGAAACTTTCAAGAGCCTTGGATATTTTTCTGTCTATGCTTATGGACTGCCCTCTTCAAAGACCATTGGCTTTCAGTTGTATTTAAGTCCAGAGAATGTGATGGCTGATTTAGGTTTTGAACTACTTTTCTCTCTCTTTCTCTCTCTCCATCTCTCTCTCTCTCTCTCTCTCTCTCTCTCTCTCTCTCTCACACACACACACACACACACTTACATATATATATATACATACATGCATTTGTGTACTTATTGAATAATGCAACAAACTAGAGTAGTTAGAAAAAGTGAAGTGAGAAATAAAATGGAAAAAATGAGAGAAGAGTTATGTGAAATGTTTGCTGTTGACCTCTGTCAGAAGGGATATTTGCGGTGAGCATGAGGGGAGGGTGGTGAGTGTCTGTCCTCCGTGGCGCTGTTTACTCTGGCTCGTGTCTGATGCAGACAGGACAGGAGTATAGCCCGCTTCCTCCCGGCTGATGTTCAGGAATTTCTGGATCTTTAGTGCAGTCTCTGACCCAAATCTCACTGGGTAACTGCTGCCAAGGGTAGGCTTTCCTGCACCATTTTAGTGTTTTATATATATATATATATATATATATAAATATATATATATGTATATATAAAATCATATACACACACACATGCTCCTCTTACAGTGCAGTGTGAGTGCAGTTGTCTGAGGTTCGTGTGATGACTGTTGGACTGTTTCCCCTGGACGGAGATGTCCTCTGCCAGCAGTGAACGCTGTCGCTGAATTATTTGGAATCCTGTTTGGAGATTGATATCTCAGCAGCGTTTTCCAGGCTAAGGCGCTCTTTCCATCCTAAGCGTGTTTTGTAAGTGATATGCTTCACTGCATTGCACAGTTAAGATGGAGGCATTGCTGCAACTCTCACTCTCCTAAGTATGTGTGTATGTGCACGAAGCTAGCAGGCTACATGCACTCACCCCATTTACAGAACAAGTCTCATAGTTGCCTTGTAAATATATCTCCCTGTGTGTTACACACCTTCTGAACCACTTAAACTAAAAATGAACATTTTTGGGTGCTTATTGGGCCCATCTGGCCACCCAATGAACATTTACAATCTACTGAACATGTGCCTGACCACCTGAATATCATGCATAATTCATGAAGAATGGAAAAAGAAAGGTATTATGTTATATAGGAAGGTCTTCACAAAGAAAGGTGCAAAAGCAGTCTGTAAAGTATGGCTAGATCCTGTAACAGTGTGTATTTTTAGATTTAAATGAAACATAAGTGTAAAGTTCGTTGAACTTGGTGATATAACGTGCGTAATGGTGCAAAACAATCTAATGCCAACCAGAACAGTTAATCAATCATATGAAACATATCCTGATTCCCATTAGTCACAGTTCAGTATGTGTGTACTTTGAAGCATGCTGACAAAGTGATTTATACATTAGAAAGGCACTCATTTCAGAAAGTAGGGTAATTACTGCAGCGTTAGAGCTGAGGGCAAGCTGGACTGAAGCTCTTTGTGGCTGCACAGTAGACCACTGGTGACAGACTGGCCATCTGACCAGGTAATTTTAGTCCCCAGAATGGCTTCATGTAGGTCACTGAAACTGTATGAGGTACTCCGAGCAGCTGAGCCCAGGCAAGCCCCCACTCCGAAAAGGAAAGTAGGACAGCTGATTTTCTCATATGAGAGAGAGAGAGAGTCAGAGAGAGATTCAGTGCGTCTTCCTGGCAGAAACATTCTGATATTCTGTCCAGTTTTCTTCCCTTTTTTATAAGGCGTACATTTGGAGCAGGAAAATGAATACAGACAGGCAGCTTGATTCAGAGGACAGTAATTATGCATGGGTTGGGGGGGTTATGGGGTAGTGAGTGGGGGGTGTTGGCTGTACCCCAGGTCTCCCTCAGCATTGTGGGAACTGTAAGTCCCAGTTTACTCTGTCTTAAATTTTGCAGTGGAGTTCCTGGGTTTGGCCTTTTTCAGTTTGGCTCCTCTTCCTCATTAAACAGATGCAATATCGTCCTAATATTGGCAGTATGATAATTCTCATGTCAAGCTTCGCTACCTCGTTTTCTGTGTTTTATCGTCGTAATCTCTAACTAATGTTTACAGTGTATTCTTAAAAATCTGGTCTCGGAACAATTACCGAACACATGGATGAGGCTTGGATAAAGAGACTGCCTTGTGTGTGCTTGAGCGGGGAACATTGCTTCTGTCCATTGAGGAATGAAAGCAGATTCCCCGCGTGACCCGGTCCGCGTTCCATGTGATATCCATGTGCTGGCCAACGTGAACATGGCAAGGGCGGGTGGCTGAGCTTCGGGACACTGTGCAGTATGCTCCGGCCGGTTTGATTGTTTCACCAAAATATAATGATCTCACCCTTTGTTTGTGCTCAGTGGAGCTGAGTGGTTCTGTTCTGCCCCCGTCGGGTCGTACAGAACCGTCGATTGGGGAAACAGTGGGCAGCACGTCCCTTTGATCTCAGTTGGAGAGAACTTGGCAATTGAAAAGTGCTTTGTCCCTCTTGCCTGTGTGTGGTAGGGAGGTGTTGGCCATGGAGATTTACCCAGGAATAGATCTGAGAGGACTCTGTTTAGCTCCTACAGCTATATGTAGATGCATGTGATGCTTTGATTGCGTCCTAGTTAATACATTTTATAAGCATTAACTTTTTTTGGTTTGAATTTTGAAGAAACAATGTATTGGAACTGAAGTACTGTTTGTTTTAGTTTAATCATAAACTAAAGTAGGTACCAGCGGGGGCAGTAACTGAGAGGGAAGAGGGGGTGTTGTGGGGTGGGTAAGGTGTGAGGGTTGAGTCAGCTGATGCTGGAATTAGAAAATCTATCTGACGGGCTGTGTGTATTCCCGGTTTTATTTACAGTGCGGTAAATGAACTGGACTTCTAAACTGAAGGTTGCCAGTTTAAATCCCCAACCCAGTTCTTTGTCCACCCAAGAGAGTCACTTAGCCTGAATGTCTTCATGAATGGCAGTGTCAGCTGTGTAAATGGAAATGTAAAATGAAAATTCTATAAATCATCCCTGGTGAGGATGTCTGCTGATCAAATAAATCCTAAAATTATCAACCAGGAAGTGTGTGAATTAGTTTTGGCGACTTGTGTGACCTCATGCATCAGTTTTGCTGGAATAGGTCTGGATATCAATGTTCCCACAATTTGCTTGAAAAGACATGTTCCAGTTTCCACCTTTTTAGAAAAACCTTTCAAGACATAATCACTACATAGACTTATGTGAGCTAGCATTAAACTAGAAGACATCACACTTTGCATAGATTAAAAATGCAAAATACAATCATAATTGGATAAAGCCATGTGTCTTGGCAGTATTGCTCAACGACAGCCTATTACGTTAAGTAGACCACCAAGTTGGATAGATTGGGCTACTTCACCTAAAGATTGGTTCTACAAATCAGTTTCATGAGGAAAACACTTGGCTAACCAGCCAGACCGCAAAATAGGAATCAAGTTAAAAATAAAAGTAAATGAAAAAAAACTAGCAAGTTAATCATAGATAAACCAGAAATATCTAGCTTCTTATATTTATGACTACCAATGCAAAAAGGTGAACACAAAATGCAATCAAATCATACTTTCCATTCACAATAGCTTTTTGAAATAAACCTGTAATAATTCATATGTGTGTGGGAAAGCAGAGTTTTGCATAGCATGATCAGTGAATGTAGCAGTACATACTCCTGCATGCTGCAGTAACAAATGTTTATGTGTTGTTAAATGCATCAGAAGCTGCTGCTCATTGACTGCGTTTTCCTCTTAAAGGAGCCTCACACTCTCAGCCGTTAGTCACATTTCCTGGTTAATCTTTCAGTTTCTATAAAATATATACACATTATTGGCTTTTTGGTGTCAAGTTATGGTTTGTAATGTCCTCCTTTTTTCCAAATGAAAGATGAATATTGTGTGTTTTTTTTTTTAAAGAATATGGTCACCTTAGACACGGTGCATGTTGATTTTGCTTGGCTCCCAGTGCGGTCCCCATAGTTGAATGTCTGCCTATTTGTCTCAAAATGTCACCATGTGGACAATATATTGTGAAATATTCAGGCAAATCATCACTCAACCCTGAGAAATATTCTACTTATTGTGAAACAAAATATTAATGAGCATTAGATTTTCTTTTGTTCCCTAACTAAAAATGTAAAAGTTGAAGAGCCTCAAGAGCTGTTTCAAAATCTCAATCAACTGGGCTTCTGGTCCTGGAAGTGTGAAATGCCACACTGCGTGCATGGCCTCCTCTTTTGCCAGCTTTTCGGTCCGGCCATTCCGTTTCAGACTCCAGTTTCACAGGCTTCCTTAGGTCATGGTGTTCTTTGGTCAGTATGTCCTGGGCTGTGCCGTGTGACAAAACCAGGCGTCCCTTAGGGTCATGGGCTTTCCACTGTCCACAAATTGAGCTTACACTGGGCCCTTTTTGGTATCACCCCACCCCCATAACCCAGAATGGCTGCCTGAGAGATTCCCCACTAACGCAAATGTAGAGCACCCCCCTGAGCCCTCTCATTGGGCCAGTCAGCATCCTATCAGCTGAGCCTAATCTAGTGTACTGAGGCCGAATATCTCAGAGTCATGGCATGTTCAAAAAAGCTTTTTCATTTGTCCGTATGCTGAAAATAAAAGATTGAACTGAAAGGCAATATATTCCACATGACACAGTTAATCCTCAGTCTGTTTTATGAACTTAAATAATATGCCTTGTTCCGTGGGTTTTCACTGTGGTGGTCTTTTATCAAATCGTAATATCTTATAGCTGCAGGTGAGAGTGTTTTTGCTCTTTAGGTACTGGTAAATTGTGCTTCCAATTCTTGACCTAAAGTGTTGACCTCAAAGCACCAGTTTGACTCTGTTATCTGTCTCTTAAGTTGTGCTCCCAGACTGCACAACTCCACAAATTTGTGTTGGTTCTAATTCAAATGCCATTGCTATTTTATGTATTTCTATGGATGTCTGTATGCCTCTGTTATATTCATCAATTCACATAATATTATTACTGTCACATCAATACCACAATTATTTTGGCTCCCCTTTTGATCTTGTAACAGAACAAGTGAAGAAGAAAATCTGTGTTGAAATATGGTTCATGGCACCACATGCAATGCAAACTATTTATATAAATTGCAGTATTAATGAGATCTGACACTGTCTTGATTGATATTTTTAAGCCCCTGGTTTTGCACTGCCCTAAACAACGTTTGATTTTAGTCAGGGGAAATGTCAGAAGAGGTTTTGTCCTATTTGCATACAACACTTTGGATAAATTCTGTTATGTGCACAGACAAATGTATTAACATCTTTATTACAGATCTTGTTAATAACAGGACAGATATGTCAATTTACTGACAGTTTTGCTAGCATATTTTAAAGGCGTTGTTTGGAAGTGGTATTTTGTCTTTGAAGTATGAGAGCGGGAAGGCAGTTGTAGCTGAGGGGACCACCCCCTGGTCACTCATCTGATAGGTCAAAGGTTAGCTTTGGGGTTCTAACCAGTTAAATTGGCACCACATGTTGTGTTTGATAGCCCATGACTCGTAAACAGGTTTACATGATTAACGTGGAAAGATCAATGGACACAAAAAAGGGGTTGCCATAACAATAAATTAACTACATCCTACATTCTTTTTTACAAGCTCTTTTACGTGCAGCCACCGCCAATTTAACAGCCAGGCCTAACAATTCTGTGTCAGCATCAGATTTTTACAATAACCTAGTTCTAAATGATATAGAGTGCACACACTCACACAGAAAGTCCATTTGAAGGAGGGTGACTGTGTTTGGGCATTGTTCCGTGTTGCTCTGGCTGAGTGTTGGTGGAATGCTCTTTGTTGAAATTCAGCTAGAGCAGTGGTCCTTGCTAGGTCATCTTTGGGGCAGTGGCCTGTATTATCTCTGTGTCAGAATAATGGCCTCTATTGGCTGAGTGTGTTGGGGCGTGGCTTATATTAGTTCTGTGTTGGGGGAGGGGTCTGTATTAGCATGGCGCTAGGGCAGTGGTCTGTCTTTGCTCCATGTTAGAGTAACAGCCTGTTTTATGTCATTTTTGGGGTAGTGGCTGGGGTTAGTTCAGTGTTTGTTCGGCCCAGGGCCTAGATTGGGGCAGTGGTCTATATTAGCGCCATGCTAATAGCGACCTGTGTTCCCTCAGATTTGGCCAGGGTGGATTACAGTAATCAGAGTGTCAGCGCTGAACACTGCTTTCCTCTCAGCCCTGGAGACCTTAAAGCTGAGTCATGAGGAAGGCAGGGGGAGGATTGGGGGGTGTGAACAGGAAGTGGGGCGCGATCGGGGAATGCTGTCCGGGGCCACCATTAACCCTGTTACTGTACAGTCCTCCCCCTCACTTTTCTCCTCCACTTTGGGTATTTTTAATAGACCCATGAGTAATGACTTTGTATGGCCCCTGAACAGTCGGTGGTCATGTTTAAACTCTCAGACACTTAGAGGAGCAGCTGCAAAAGCCATTTTAACAGAAAGCTTCAAACCATCTTTCATTTCTGCCATGGCCCTTTATGTAACACTGCACACAGTTGTTTAATAATTACACAACATAATATATATATATTTTTTTTTTTTTTTACATATTCTTTGCCTTGCTTATTGCCTGTTTTTTTGTTTTTATGCCAAACTAAGCATTTGGAGCTGAATAACTGAATCCAGTTTTTCAGATAAAATGAGTTCAGAAATAATTCATATTTTTGCAATGTAAATAGTCACATTTTAATTACTTAGCAGCTGTTCTAGTCTCATTTTTTAAACATGGGATCTGCTTTAGTATCCAATAATCTGCTAGTACTCACATTGTTGAAAGTTTAGAATTTCACAAACTCTGCCTCACACTATAGTTTGGGTGAGAGAGCAGTTAGCTTGTGCTTTGTCAGCATTAGACATTGCTGATAAATATAGAAAGAGAACAGAGCAGAAGAGTTAAATGGGAGAATAGTGAATGTAATTAGGATTTGGAGAGTGCTACACATTCAGCGCTCTCAGAGGACTTGACCCTTGTCAGGCTGTAAAGAGTGATAGCCTTTCACATGCGCAGACTCGGACTAACGCTCCCCCTCTTCCTCGCTCTTAAGTTATTTTAGATTAACCCAGGTCTCTGTGAGCCCTCATGTGTGTGCATTTGTTTGCTTGCATGCACGTGTGTGCGTGCACGTCTGAGTGTGCGTGTCTGTTTGCATGTGAGATTCTAGATAAGTTTAAGGGGATAGGATAGCTGGAGCACAGCTGTATGCAGGTAGTTCAGACCACAGATGGTGAGTTTCTATTTCAAGAATATATTGGGGGGGAAAGAGGGTGGGGCTGACTTCCTCGTGAGTCGGCGAGGGGTTTGAGGGGAGTTTCTAGGTTTTTTTTGTTTTGTTTTTAGGGGAAGAATGTTGGCTCAGTGCAGGCGGGGGCAGGGGACAACCCCCCAGGTCTGTTTCTCCTCTCCTGTAATGAGTACTGGCCAGTCGTCAGAGAGCTCGCTGGCAGCCAAGTTCAAAGCTGAACTCAGGGGGGCTTGGAAAAAAAAAGTCGAAAAAAGAAACAAGTCCTCACTTGAAACTAGTCTGAGACATCAGTAAAATTGGAAAGGGGGTGGTGGGCATTTTGAAAAAGTGAAGGAGCTTTTCCCCCCTCTCCCTTTAATACTGATCTGCTGAAATAATTAGAACTCTTTGAGAAAGTAAATGAAGGTATGTTTCCGTCAGGAAAAGTTGGATTTTGCGGGTGTGTGTGTGTGTCTGTCAGTGTAAGTGAGTGTGTGTCTTGGCCTATGTGGGAAATGATTACATCAGCGTGAGTGAGCCATGTGATTGGTCAGGGAGGTGTGGTTTGATTCAGCACCTAAAAGCTTGCGCTGGTAGTCCTTTGTGAGGGGCTGTGGAGTAAGTTGTTGGCCTGCGTCTGCTCTGTTGTGCGTAAAGCAAGACAGAGAAGAATTATGTGACAGGTACGCTACACCGACACCGTGGAGCTGTGCTGGGATCAGTGTTTCTGCAGTCAGGATTGTGGAGCAGCGGCAAAACGGTCTCTCTCTCTTTCTCTCTTTCTCTCTGTCTCTCCGGAGAAACTCTCACTGTGAAAATGCCATCCTGTTCTCCCGACTGCTGTCTGTTACGGGCCGTAGAGGTAAGCTCAGTCCATGATTCTAATTTTTTTGTCTTTTGCGTTGAAAGGGACTTTCATTTTTGAAAACTTCCTGTAGTCTTGGAGAACAGGCTTTCTGGAAAAGGAGTGTGAGAGAGAGAGGGGAGAGAGAGCTGTAGATGTTGAGAGGCTCTGGGAGGAGAGGAAATGAGTGCGTCGCTCAGAGGGGGGTGAAATAGGGCTTTCTCGAATGCTGTGCTTATTTCTGTTTATTTTTCATTAAAGGGGCTGTTTGCCATGCCTGGTTTTATCAGGGCCGGGTTTGTTTAGAAGCTGGACAGGAACAGGTGGTCTTCCACCCCAGTTTCAGACGCTAGCCTGTACTGTCTGAACAGGAAACGGGACTCTGATGAGAGCGGCGGGTCTAAATTCAGGGCTTTATTCAGGGGATTGCAGCACATTCAGTGGTTGGAGAAGTGACTGCTTGGGGGTGTGTGCGTGTGGGGGGTGGTTGGGGGCGGTGGCGAAAAAGTCTGAAGGGAGTAACGTCGTTCAAGGAATGTGGATATTTCGACAGCGTGGACCAGCTCAACTGCGCCAGTGTTCCACTCAGTTCTTTATAGAATGAATGACTATGTCTTTTGTACGTGCGTAGTGTTCTGTGTTTGGCTAGTGTACATGTGCAGTGTTCTGTGTGTGTATTTTATCTCATTCTCTGCATATGATCTGTGTATGTACCTCTAGTTTCGTGTCCGGTTTTTCTTTTTGATGGAGACTTGGCTTTGACCGTGTGCTTTTTGTCCGTTTCAGATTATTAAAGTTTTCAGCGAGGACGGCACGCGGAAAGTGGTGGAAATCCCGGCTGACATGACAGCGCGAGACCTCTGCCAGCTGCTGGTGTATAAGAGCCACTGCCTGAATGACAACAGCTGGGCACTGGTGGAGCATCACCCAGTCCTGGGGCTAGGTAGGGGCCTGCCAGACCTGCCGCGGGAGGCGTGGCCGCCACATGCGTTGGGCGGGGGGGTGGTGGGTAGCGGCCCTGCTTACTGGAGAGAAGGAGGGGTGTGACTTTGTGTGGTGCTTTTGGAGGGTGGGCGGGGGGAGACGCGAGGGGTAGAGAGCCATTTTAAAACAGAAAACTGCAGCTCAGACTTTGAATAATGTCATTAGCGTATCAGAAGAAAGTTTTTTTTTCCCAGCGAAATCTTCTCCCCACAAGTCACATGTCTGTTGTGAAAGCATTCTTGGACCATTTTAAGTTGTACTACAAAAAAAGATGTGATATATTTCAATTCGGAGCACCTAAAATGACAAAAGCAGAGGGAAGCAGGGAATTGGAGCGCTGTGGTTGATGAGGTACTCTGCAGCCAGAACAAGCTGTTTCCTTACGTGGTCACCCTGACCAACTTGTCTGCCAACTACCTGGACTGAGTGCTCATGGGAGCTGCACACCATTGTGGCATCACCTCAAAATGATGATCGGTTGTCGGCTGAATTTGCTGAACTTATGGACAGTGGATAGCTGGTAAATCCCCACAGTGAGCGGAGAGGTCTTGGACTGACAGAAAGACAGGGCATAACATCAGGATGCTGGCCGGTTGTTGTAGACGTGCAGGATATCACCCCGGTACACCCTTTACAGCTTCTCCACCTACTCTATCCGCACAGGCATAGAAAAGCAGCCATCTCCTTCTCCACTTTCTCAACAGTGAAAAGTGATTGAGATGGCAGCAGGTTTTACATCAGTATGTCACCTTGTACTGCGTGTCACACTAATGCACATGGAATGCTCAGCTGCTCAGCTTCCCTCAATACAGTAACGATTCTTTATCTGCAATATTGTCATTTCAGTCATTCTGTGGCTTTTCATTTCATTATCTGTATGAAAGCTTCTCTTTCATGAAAGAGCTTTTTCAGAGCGACACTGTATATATGGGCAATACGTTTAAAAAAAATTGTAATTTAAAGTGAGTGACATATAGCTAGCATCCTAAAAACAATGATACTAAACATACTGTAGGGGTCTGGCAAATCTCTCTGCCATAGTGTCACATTGACCTTAATTGCCAAGATGTTCCCTTTGACACAACTTTAAAAATAAAATATCAGAGTAAATAAGCAGTATGACATGTAACAAAGTGTAACGAAGTAAATTCATCAACCTCTTTCTCATCAAAGTGGATACATATAGAAACATGTATAGAAATCTCTCAGAAGTGTAGTTTTATCTTTGCATGTCTTTATCTTTATGCCAAGCCAGATACCCCTATTTCACTGTAACTGACTCATTGAGTGGGGCGACCCAGTTTAATATGTGACCTCACACTGCACACATTCAGTCTATAGGGTGATTACCCTGTAAGAGTGGAGTAGGCCATGTCATTGTTCTCATGTCTCTTTCACACACTCTTTATTTCCCCTTCCACCCCTCCCTCCCTCCCACCCTCCCTCCCCCAACTCTGTATCTCACTCATCCCCCTACCCCACTGGTCATACTCAAGCTCAGTTTACAGGTGTTGTGTGCCGCCATGTGGAACATGTGGCCCTGCAGCTTGGATGGTCACTACGAGCCACTCACTCCCTTCATTCCTTTGTTTAGACAAGCGAGAGATGAGGAGAGCTGTGGAGAATGTATAATCAAACAGTCCAGGGGTGGGTGGGGGCTGAATACGTGACTTTGATTGGTCTAGATTGAGAGTGGGAGGGACCTTTCTCTGAGAGTGACTGCACTCAGAGTGGTTGTGCTGGTCTTCCGGGGTCTGTTTATTTTTGTTGCAAACCTGGGGCCTGGTTGATGCTGGAGACTGAGCTTTTTTGACTTGATTGAGCAGAGTTTTATTTAGTGGGTTGTATTTAAGATAGGTTATTTAGTTTGTGTGTGTGTCTCTGTCTTTGTGTGAGAGAGAGCACACTCATAGTAGCACATGCACACAAGCAGATTAATTAGGCCTGGTTTATGGCATGTTCTTCTGGCCATGCATATAAGTCAACTTCAGCTATATGTCAAATACAGGTGTTTGAAAAAGTAATGAAAAATGACTTTTATTTGGAGGTAACTGAGTCGATTAGGAAAAATTTCATATCAAATATTTTATATCAATGTTAGTGCTATGCATTACCAATATGTTTCTATGGTAAAATACATTTTAAAGTCAACACTGTGAGCTTCTAGAGCAACTATGAGTTTCTAATGAGAAATCTAACAGATAGTGACTCAAAACCAAAAAAAGCTATTGAAAAAACACCACAAAACTGCATCTCAAAAATTAGCCCTACATCCTGACAGGATTATGGTTGGAGAAAGCCAAAGAAGTCTTCCACCTATATTACCCAACTGTTAAACCTGGTTTTGGATCTGTTATGATGATGGCATTATTGTGTCTGAATATTCAAGTTTTAGGTAGAATAAAGCCCAAGGAAAGGAAGCCATTTCAGGTGACAACATACACCCTATGTTCAAGATGTTCCCTTACTCCAAGACAATACTGCCCCCATACACACTGCTAACCTGATGCAAGAACACCATGAACACCAGGGTGAATCAAACATATTCCATGGCCTCCCCAATCACCAGATCCACTCATCATTGAACCTTTTATGGGAAGTTCTGAAGTATGGTGTGCAGAGTAGATTTCCACTTTCCTCATCTTTACAGAGCTGGAAGCTTTCTTTTTAAAGATATCCCACCAATTCAACATTTCAATAAAAACTTTCAAAGAATGATTGAAGTAGTGGAATTTTTGGTGCAGGTGTGGGCTTGTTGTGTGGATGTGGATGCAGACATGGCACTGGCTTATGTGGGTGTAGGTGTGGGGCTGTTGACCTGGGTGTAGTTGTGGAAATGTGGATGTGTGATAGGTGATCAATGATGTGGCTATAGATGACATCACACAGATTGGTGTAGACATGTTAGTGGGTGTAGATTCACTTACATGTTAAGGGATATGCTTGGATGTAGATGTACTGTAGGTTCTACCCTTGGTTGATCACTGTCTCTACACCACAGAGAGGTGTTTGGAAGACCATGAGATGGTGGCTCAGGTTCAGGCATCAATGACGAGCGAGGGCAGGTTTCTCTTCAGGAAGAACTACGCCAAATATGAATTCTTTACAAATCCCTTGGTAAGTATTCCCCCACATGTGTTTCCTAGAATGTACTTGCCTGTCTGCGGAAATGACCTATTGTTTCATTCATATGAGCACACACGTGTAAGCAATTCTGTTAAGAATTTCATGCATTTTTGTCACTTTTTGTGTAGGCTGTTAGTTTCTGAAGAGCGGAATGTAGGTCAGGTATGGAAGAATGTCATACACTATACACCATAGAGTACTCAAAGTAGAAACGCCTCCGCTCTGTGTTTAGTGTCGGAACAGGGAGGTTCACAGTTTGAACCTCCAAGCAACACTAATATATCTGTCTCAAACCGGGTTAAAGGTTGAAATGCCTAGCAGGAATTAAGGATGTGTGGTGGTTTGCCCCTGATTCCAATAATGTTACAAAAAATTGCTGGCAATTATTGCCTTTTTTATTAACCGATTGCTCATACAGGAAGTGAGTGAGTCAAACCTCTTGGGATGTCCTTGACTAAAATTCAAGTTGAAGTGGAGTTAAGTATTTTTTTTTCAAACAGGCAGTGGTGCAAAGTGAATCATCAGCACTGGGTGGAGGAATTTGTCATCGGTCAGGGGGGAGTGCCATACTCCAAGGGAGTGTGATATATGAACTGGCCGCATGTAACGGTTCTGTGATGCACATAAGGAGTTCATCAAAGTCGCTTAATGTTGTATTCACTATTTATCAGGACTGACTGAGAAAAATACATCGCATTTCAAATTTGGAAGGGCATTCTGCTCATGGCTCTCAATGGCAACGACCTAATGAACCACAGCCTTGTATTTCTCCCAAACACATTTGTCACTTGCTGTTGTCCCTTTGCTGTTCCCCACCTTCAGTTGAAAAACTTATACTGTGGTCCTGATCAAAGTAAATGGGAGTCTGTTACAAATGTCTGAGAATGTGCCCTGCTTCCTGGATGTGTCCATTCTGGGTAACTGTTTTATTGGAGAGAAGGTTGCAGTGCAGTCATGGTTACTCCACTGTTACAAAGAACCATGATGTTTGTGGTAATGTGTGGTATTTGAGAAGGGACTGTGATATTCACTGTAATAATGACAGTATTATTCAAGAGAGGATTGTGATGGATACAGACACAATAACTGTCGTATCAGTTGCAGTGATCACAGCCATAATGGTTGCGGTTATGGTCACCAACAGCAGATGACCATGATATTGGTAATAGATGCTGTGGTTTCAGAGATACGGCTGTGGTGTAATGGCCATTGTGAGTGTAGAATCAGAGAGAAGATAGTGGTATTTTGTGTGTTGATCATGACCAGTGTAATAATTTTACAACTTTCGATTAAAGTTATGGATCTGCATTGTCCTTTGCTGAGATTCTTTGATCTGTATTGAAGAATCTGAATTCATTTTATCTACAGAACTTCTTCCCAGAGCAGATGATTGCATGGTGCCAGGAGACCAGCAGCACAATTCCGCCTTCACAGCTTTTACAGGTACAGCTGCACACCGTGATTACGGCTTTCTGAGAAACAATACAACAGAATCATTCCACCTTCTTAAAATAACCAGTCTGTTTCTGTTATCTGTTTCTGTTATTCCATTTCCCGATGTAAAGCTGGAATTGGGTTGGGTCATTGTACCACTTCTACACCATGGATCTAAAATCAGCCTGGTAGTACTCATTTTCCACTGTAGAGCTGGAACCAGGCTGGGTCATGATTCTTCTTTTCCGCTGTAAAGCTGGAACCAGGCTGGGTCACGATTCCTCTTTTCCATTTTTCAGAATAATACTTGGGTGCAATATTACTATTTGTTGAGCAGTATCTTGAGGATAGCCTGTCTTCATGAATCAGTGAGAAATATACACGTGACTTGTGATAAAATGAATACAGTGTATGATTGGCAGCTCTGTGAGGTAAAGACTGACTGTCACACCCAGATCCTGTGGCTCGTTGTCACTGTTGGACTCTCCAGAGACTTCACAGTCACAGTCGCTCTCGACTGAGTATCACAGTCAGAGGGAATTAGGAAGTGTCTCCCTCAGTAATGCAGGAATCAAACAATGATTCAATGTCAATATTATATTTATGAAATGAAATTACTTTGCAAGCCCATGGAAATCAAGGTGCAGTCTTTAAAAGGTATACACTTCAGTCAAGAATTGTCTGGTTTATTGTGTAATTTAATAAATGATAGTAAATATTTATTGACATAAAATCCAGAAATTTCCAGGACTTTAAAAATGTGGGGAAAAAGATTCCCCATAGAATTAGTTTTTGAATGTCTTTTACTTCTATGGGTGGGTTCAGTTCTCAGGAGCCCATTCTAATTCATGATGGACTTGTGTCATATAATATTTCACCAGTATCAATGTTTCCTTTTCCTTTCAGAACTTCTTGAACTCCAGCAGTTGTCCTGAAATTCAGGGCTATCTGTATGTGAAGGAGATGGGTAGGAAGTCCTGGAAGAAACTGTATGTGTTTTTAAGACGGTCAGGGTTGTACTTCTCAACAAAAGGAACATCTAAGGTATGAAAGTAAATCAGATTTTTTTAATTCATACAGGCTTTTTCTTAATGACTTTATTTTCTGTTAGATACAATTCAGGTTGTATTTCACAGGGAATTTTAAAGTGGAACCACAAGTGTAGCTTTTGGTGTGTAGGCACAGTGGCCTGGTTTTCTGGTCCCCTTTAGGAGACCACATGTTGTGCAGCTGGCCTCCATAGTCTGTTAATGGCATTAGTCCTGAAACTCCATGTTTCAGTGAGTGCTATCAGCCATGTCATTTCTTCTGATTGCCATAAAATGACATAGTCGACTAACTCACAGGAGCCCAGACACCTGCAATTGCTATCAGACCTGGAGGACAGCAATATCTTCACTGTGATAACTGGCAAGAAGCTACACAGCGCACCCACTGACTACGAGTTCTGTATAAAGGTAGGTTGAGGCATCACTCAGTTTAAATGTTTGAGCAGGAAACATCTCACAGTGCATCCTTACAGTGTACAAAGGTTTTAACTTCATTGCTTTGGCTGTGATGAGACACTTGTGAAGTGGAGAACCTGTGAACTAGCAACAGAGATGAAGAGCCTCTTACTCCCAGCTGAGCCTGATTAATCCCGCACGCCCATGTGTGGCGACCGTGGCCGTCACTCTGCATCGACCCACTTTCAGATGTCAAATTAATTAAAAACAAATCGTCCCATAAAATAGGAACCCCTCCCGTCTCTCCTCAAACCCAAGCCCTGCTAGCCCGCATCCCGCTGCGGCCCTTATCCCCCAGGATGGGGATCAGCTTCAGAGGGGTCAGGGACTTTGACCTTCCTGCATCACTCCACCCACCAAATCCCACAATCCCACAATCCTCCTCAGTGGGTGATTTAGCCACGCCCCCCCAGGGGCTTTTGGGCTGTGGAGAGGAGCTAAGTGGTGTTCAGAAGCAGGAGTTACCATTAGCCTGATGGAGAATTGTGGTCCTGCTGCATATGTGAATATGTGCTTGGCCTCTGTGTTTTGATGATGTTGTGGATTGGTTTATTATTGATGTTTTGATTAATTGATTCAGTTTTATTGAATAAGGCTTTCATTTAAACATGAAAGTCTGGTCAGTAGTTTGTTCTGACAGCAGCTGCCCAGGCAAAGAGCAAAACTATATGCTATACAGTAAAATTAGGCATTGGAAATATTTTTTAGACTATCATTGTCACGCCCATGTAAAATACATTCCCATCCATCTGGGTCTGTAGCTGGGTGATGCATTGGAGGTATGTGTAGTTGCCAGTAGCATCACAGAAGTGGGGAAAATTTAATTTGGGGAAACAAGAATGCCTGTTTTTGGCTGTCTGAATTGACAGAGACATCATTGGAACAGGTGTACTGAGAAAGGAGCATGTCAACCTTCAGAAAGGCTGGAACTCTCAACATAAAAATGGACTCCACAGTTTTTTGACAGCAATAGATGCAAGAGTAAAAGTTTAGGAGGAACAATTTAACAGAGACTATAGATAATTAGTGGATTCAGCTCAATTCAATTTCATTTTGTGTTGCCCAGAGGATAGCTCATTTGGTCTTTGCATCATAAACAGAACACAAAAACACAGATGTCATATTCAAAACAGACATCTAAAAATAACATACAGATAACTAATCAGACCATCTGACAATAAAATATTATATTGTATTGTGTCTGGAGTGTAATGAAAACACCTTGTCTGTCACGAAAACTACGCTTTAGCCTGTATGTTTGTGATACTCTAATCGCAATTAGAGCAGAAGTGATCTCATATATTTTCGCTTTAATCATGTGCTTATTGGTGGATTGTTCAGCTGGTGTTTTTGTTTTGATTGACAGCCAAACAAAGTGCGGAACGAGGGCAAGGAGTTGCGGATGCTGTGCGCAGAAGACGAGCAGAGCCGAACCTGCTGGATGACGGCGTTCAGACTCTTCAAGGTACAGAACGTGAACAGGACAAAGCTTCTTTGAGAAGGGGCCAGGGAAACACAGTATCAGTCCTAAGTAAAAGCTTGATCATCCCCTTAAATGAAGTCTCTGAGCCTTGTTAAAATTCTGAAATCTGTGTTGGGGGTATAGCGCCCCCTGTTGGTAAGTGGTATTAATGCTTCAGCAACACACAATGTGTAAGGATTGTGATGAACAAAGTACAGTTCTTGGTCTTAGGGTACTTCTTCATCAGTAATTCATAAATAATATGTTTTTACATTCCATGGAACATGTTATGAATTACTATAGTCCCTTCTGTATCAGAATCAGCTGTGTATCGATTTGTATTAGTTTGTGCGAGTATGATTACCTGCTCAGTGAGCCTTTTTAAACCATCCCTGTTTAGTTTAGCCTCATTAGAGATGTTTGAATGATTTGGCACTGTTGGTCTGCACATTCACATCAGCACATTGATCTTAAAGAATCCTAAGTAGAACACTATGTGCCTCATTAAAATGGTCTTTTTAGCTGTTTTCTATAAGGGCATTAAATTATGATTTAACATGATGGATTCTCCTGTGCTTTCACCCCTGTATTATAATGGGTTACCAAATTAATAGACAATAATACTGTGAACATGAATACATGTAAGAAAAGATGATGACTCTCTGTCTAAAATCATTTCACTTTATAGTATGGAATTTTGCTGTATCAGAACTACAAGATCCCCCAGCAGAGAAAGACACTATTGTCCCACTTTTCCACGCCTGTGGTAAGATCCTGTTTCTGATATGCAGTGGTTACATAAGGGCTGTAGAACAGTAATTAGAACTGTGTGTTAACACAAGCTAGGTACAGCTAGAAGGTGATGTGGCGATAAAAATAAAACAGTAAAGATACACCGTTGTTGCTGTCTTGGGGTATATATGACTGAATATGAGAATATGAAATAATGAAAGTTTGAATATCCTTAGGGGCAAAGGTATGTGAACATTTGCATTGAGTGATGACTTTGTGATCTGCTTGAGCAGAAATAAGTTCAGCTAATCAAATTTCTATTAATTAAATAATCATTCATTGAGAATTTAATTTACATCTACATTTAAGTTTAAAATTTGTAAAGGTACTGACCATTCCAGACGTGTTCACAAAGTTTTAAGTGGTATTGTCCTATGATTTTCATACTTAATTGGTTGATCAGTCAGTCAGTAACAGTAGGGATTTTTTGTCTTATCAGTTGTGTTGGTCCAGTATACCAGCTTTGCGTTTGGTCTGACATACTCTGCTGTTACTCTGTTCTCCTTCCTAGCGGAGTGTGTCAGAGAACTCTCTGGTTGCTATGGATTTCTCAGGGACAATTGGGCGGGTGATTGCCAACCCTGTAGAGGCTCAGAGCGCTGCCATGGAGGAGGGACATGCATGGAGGGTGAGCACTGCCCTGCCCCAAGTCTGTGATATCGCCCGCTGAAGTGGCGGTCATGTAGAAATCTGATCTGAGGTTATGCGGAGGTAGGGAGAGGAAAGGGGTTCCCATGAGCCCTTTACATTACTCTCCTGAAGCATATGTTTGTGTGGTGCATGATGGGGTGTAGAGAACTATTGATAAGAAAATGTAGAAATGGCTCATAACCCATACTGCTGATGAGAAGGAGGACAGAATCCACCCTGTGGATGGTGGAGGATGTGGCTATGGCACAGCGGGTCGCTTTAGTGAACGACACGCAGTGTGACTGAATATATGGTATAAGCCCTGCTGTGAGTCCTATCCACTCAGACGTGTTTTTGTCTGTTTTTCAGAAGCGGAGTCAGAGGATGAACATTCTAGGCAGCCCCAGTCCACTCCACACCTCCTCTCTGAGCACGGGTGGGCATTACTTCAGAGATGCGCACACTCCCGCTTATCACCCGGGACACTGAGCTCTGCATTGCGTGGGTAGCTCATTGTGACAAGTTTGTAAGACCTAAGACCCGTCTCTTTTTTTGGCTCAGTTATTCACAGAACGCAGCTGTGGTTTCACGGACGCATCACCAGAGAAGAGTCCCACAGGATGGTCATGCAGCAGGGCCAGGTGGACGGGTAAGACTGAACTGATCACATGCGCATCCCGCTGTACGGCAGGACAAACTGATGAGATGAGATCGCGGTGTGCTGGAGTTCCATGGCTGTGTCTCCTGTGCTCCTCTCCTCCAGGTTATTCCTCCTGCGCGACAGCCAGAGCAATCCCAAGGCGTTTGTCCTCACTCTGTGCCATCACCAGAAAATCAAGCATTTCCAGATCTTACCAGTGAGTATTCCCTCTCACAGCACCAGACATAATGTAGAAATGATGTACAGGTGAGCTAAATATGAGTTATACTTTATTACAAGAATTTCCCAAATAGCTAAAAATACAGTGAATGTGAAAATTCACCACATCTTAAATGTATGTTTGTCAGTTTGTCATAGCATAAAAGTTGAATTGTTATTTAAAAACTGTATATGAGAAATTGGGGTTTTTTTTTGCTTAATCCTTAATGCTGAACGTTATAAGTATCAATTGTCTTGTCTGCGGCGCCACAAAGAAACACAGTGCTGAATATGTAGGTCCTGAGATAATCCCTCACCTCTCTGATGGTCTTTCCGTTGACTCCTCAGTGCGAAGACGACGGGCAGGTGTTCTTCAGTCTTGACGACGGATCCACCAAATTCACCGACCTAATCCAGCTGGTGGAATTCTACCAGCTCAACAGAGGAGTTCTGCCCTGCAGACTCAAGCACCCGTGCACTATTGTGGCCTTATGACCGGACTTTGCCTAAAAACAAACTGGATTTTTTTTCTGTTGTTGTTTTTTGAAAATCCGACATATCCAGTCATCTGGTGACACGCAATAGGGACCCGCCTGTGGGAGGGACTCACCAGAGGGTGGGGGGCTGGGGGTGGGTCTTCACCTTCACAAAAACCTTGCTTGTAGTTGCCAGTAACCCCTGACATCTTGTCAAACCCAGCAGGATGGTGTCATTACCAAGGCAACATCATCAACAAGCTACTGTTTCGGCTCTAGTGGGAAAAGACACAAGATTCAAATAGCAGCTAGGAATTTTGCTTGGGTTACTCTCCATTACTTCTAGATGAAAAGCTGTTTACTTATTTACTTTCTATGTTAGAGGATTATTTTTGACGTTTCTCCTCCCCCCTGCTGACCTGAGAATAGTCCTCTGAAGCTGAAAATGACATTCTGCAAACGAAGCGACATTCTTCACCCTCCATGCGAAATCCCTCTCGGTTAATTGGATTGTGAGAAAATCTGGGCTGAGACTAATCCTCGATCCCAGGGAAAGTATGGGGCGACTCCCTGGGCCCTCAGCCCATCTGTGGAGCTGCTCCCCACAAACTGGCTCGGGGGGTTGGGGCGACGGGGTGGGGGTGGGGTGGGGGTTTTGGCTAAGAGGAGGGCTCTCATGCTGTTCTGAATGGGTGTCCAAGTTATTTATTCCGTTGTCACATTACTGCAGCATTTATACAGGTTCTGAGTATCTGTCCTCCTCCTCCTCCTCATTTATTGAGCTTTTCCATCTAGGAATATCATATTCTAACTATCATTCACTTCTAGGTCCCCTCTGCCCCCAACCTTCCAATGGTGATTATTCAGTCTGCTTTTATCCGTGAGTGCAGGTCACCTGTGCCCCAGTCAGGGGGGGCGGGTGGGGTGTGGTAATCTGCCTACTGAGCTCCCCCCTCTGTCACAGGACACAGAGCTATAACCACTACGTCCCGCTAACACACTGCTCTGACCTCAGTTAGGAGAGACAGGATGGATTAGAGGGATGTGCAGGAAGCCACTCCTCAGTGGTCTAACCGGTGCACCGGGAATTCCGCTGGAACTGCAGCGAATGCCAAGTTTGGGTGCTTCGTGTTCCCATATTCCCCCGTTCTGTCTGAATGGCGAGCACATCAGCCTCAGTGGCAGTAGGGAAGAGCGCACTCCGGGGTCTGGCAGAGTGGACAGGAACGTCCCACTGCCCTATCAGAAGATTTGACCTCTGTGTGAGACCATGAAGAAAGAGCCATCTTTTTACTATCTGCAATATGTATGAAGCTAGTGAGAGAAGAACTACGGTAGCCACACTAACAAAGCGCTCCTTAGGATGAACATTATTTAAATGAAATGCAAATGACTCAACAATTTTAAGTATTGTTTCAGCAATTGTATTTATTTATCTGGATTTAAATAATTACTTGAAATGTAGGTATTTTTTCTCAGCGCTGTTCTTTTTGTTTTCATCAATTTATTGAACCTCAATTTTTTTATATATAGCTAATTTTCAAATTTCATTTTTAGATTAGGTTAAGCTGTTTATTTCTTTTATAGTTTAAACAGTCCAACAGACTTTTTGTTTGTGACAAACATTTCCTATGAAGCAAGATTTAAAACTCACCTGTCTCACCTGATGACGGTTCTAGTTTTCTGACTGTATGTATCAGTAAATCTGAAAAATAATCTTAGTCATGTCCCATATTAAAGTGTTTCTATAAAATGTAATTCTGTGGCAGGTTAAATTACACTCAGAACCTCCACAGCCCAAAAATGTTCAATCCCACATCACAAATGTTTGTACATCTCATCAAGTCATTTCATTACGGGCTGTAGTTATCATTGTCCTTACATGGATTTGAGTTTCAGAATATTCTGAGACTGTTCACAGGTGGAGCACACATTTTGTGAATGTCCTGATAAAGCCTGCTGTGTATAACAACGCGTTTCTGGCCAGCTGGTTCTTAGCGTTTCAGCACATTTCACGATCTTGTCTCAGATGGGATGGAAGGTGAATTCTACCACACAATGCAGATACTTTAGTTACACATTACATGGTTTTGCATCAGGTCCCGTTCGGCAGACTGAAAAATGCACATGCACTCATTCTCAGTTAACCTATATGCTCAGAAACAGCATAAACGCTACCTGTTCTATGATTCACGGTGGAGTAGAGCGACACAGATGAACCAGCGCCTAAAATTCCATTCAATAAGTGCACGTCTATTCAAGACAGACCTTTTGAGTTTGGAACAGGCTGAATCATTTTTTTAATTTTTGCTTCAAAAACTGAATTGCTCAGAATTATTCATGTGTATGATGTCATCATTAGGTATAGTTTTAAGAAGTTTGTTCATACATGGCGTGGGCATTGTTCTGTTCCTGCAAAATCCATCTCACCTGATTGATACAGTCTTTGTGGTCAGAATTCTAGTTGAACAACACTGTTGGCCAGAATTCATTCAGCAGAGACAGTGATTGTGTTCCTGATTGGTACCATCCTTAGCTTTATAATGCTAAATGCCACCGTCATAAGACCCATGAACATATGGATATATAGTTTAAGTATCTGAAACTATGGAAAACGTGTAACATTAGATGCAACACTGTATTTTAGGTTACAGATCACTATATACAGCATTTTGTTTTTAACTACATATAAAATGAAGAAACTTGATTTATTTTAGTTCATTTTTATAATTTGGTTATGTGTACATATTAAGGTTATTGTTTACTCTTGGCGTTTGTCACATAAAATGACCCTTTAAGAATATATCTGTGTTGTTTAATTTAAGCTGGTTTTTTTTTAGATCTTAAACTGGACCCCTGACATGCATTGTTACAAACTGTTTAAGATGATCTTACACCTAAAACCCAAATTTATAAGCTCATATCCATTAAAGTTGTGAAATGCTAACAATCTTGACATCATAAAAGTAAATTGTTGGTTATTAGTTTTATGATTTCTAGGCAGAACACTTCTCTCAGATCAATGTCTCACTGCAGTTTACCGTTCATGAGCATCACCTCAACGCATTACCTACTGGTTCTAAGTGAAAACCCAGTGTAAAGAAGTGGACTCATTTTTTCTTGTTGAAGTGACATGAATGGAACTGGGCTGCTCAGGGTTGAACATTAGGCCTGTTGAAAACCGGTCTTTGAACAGTGTGATATGATGATTATTGTTATTTTTGTTATCCATGCATCATGTAGTTAATTTGAACTAAGAAGACACCAAACCCTTATCGCCGTTTGTTTTATTTTCTTGTTGTTTTAGTGCTTAGTTTCCTTTGAGAACATTTTCCAAAAACCACCAGTGTTGTACGGTACAGTTTTCTTTCTGTGAAGTTGAATGGAGCCTAATGTTAGCAAGTGCCACCCCACACCACACCTCTCTCCAACCTCGCACCAACCTCCAGCTTATAATTCCACCAATCATCCCACCCTTTCCCAGTCCAGGTTTTTGTGTATACAGTCACAATGCAAGATTTAGCCACTGTAAAAAGGAGAATGGCAAAACATATATAATATAATTTCAGGGAATGCAAAAAAAAAACCTTTTATCTCTTTTTAAGAGGTAAATCTTGTATTCATAATGTGCTTTGCTTCGTTATGTAAATAGCTGAATGGCTTATGAATCTTAATTGTAACCTTTTCAGGTATTTTTGTACAAACAAGGGACTGATATATTCTGTTTATTGTAATTAGAATAAAACATTAATACATTGCTTTATGTTTGAAGCTGTACTGGTGTTATGTTTTAGAGACCGAGGGGGTTCTTACAATGGCCTGTCTTTGGTATTTAGACAGGCTATGTGGGGGAAATTCTGTGCTCCATATTCATGCTAACTGTATGAGAGAATTTTAAATTATAGACAGTGGTTCTCAATTTATACTGTAGCATACATATTCTAAACAAGGAATAAGTCAGTTTATGGGCCATGGTCTACAGGTACCATTGTACCTACAAAAATATTACTGATAAGATTAAAATTACACTGAGGTTCATTTGTCCCAATTTTCTATTCTTACGTATAATTTTTAAATGGAAAAATAGATATGCATATAAATACCTAGACAATAAGACAACACTATGTAAAAATGTGAACTATTTCATATGCACAATATAAATCTATTTTTAAAAGCTATTGGCAACATAATCAGAATGAAAGGGAGTAAAACTGATTGGACATAAGGAAACAAGCTGTAATTGTTTCTGCGGAAAAGGCTATACGTAGTCTCAAATGTCATTAAAGCATTTCATAAGGTTTCACTTTGTGGTGTTGCAATCAACCCATTGGGTATCAAACTTGTCTGATTGACTGTTGATGGCTCTTCTAAAAAAAGGAACATGTGCCAGTCACTCAAACTCCACTAGGTGGCAGGCTAATTCTTCAGAGGGTCACAGTATATTCTTTTGCCTGAGAACACCTTTTATAGCAAATGATTACCTTTTTATAGCAGGCTAACTCGGTAATTTACCCAATTTTATGTCATGTGAAAATTGGATAAATTTGAATCTGTGACAGATTTGTGAAACAGCAACTAAATTTAAGTTCAATTTTAAAATGTTTGAAGACAAGACCAAGACAAGAATTCAAAAACAAATCAAAGAAATTATGGTTATTTGTGTTGACACAATTTGTTGTGTCAAAGAAAAGGCAAATAAACTGGGTACAATAACAAATGCATGTGGGTAATTATAGGGATACAAGAAACAGAGCTGAGCGTTGCAAAAAGGTGACATTTTACATTTTTATTGTTTCTCAAATATGTACTTGTACAGAGATATTTACAGTGCAAAGTACAAAGTAAGTCAGAGACAATAGTGCCTGAAGTCTGTAAGGGAGATAACGTCCCAAGTGCCAAAAATCTAAATACACGATAGTACAAGGACCCAGTAAAGAATCTGCTGAGAGAAAAAACAAGAGCAACAACAATATTAATCATACAAGCAGTAATTGAAAGAATGGCAAATTAGAGGAGGTAGACAGTCGAAGGAGGAGCTTCCTGAGAAGGTAAATCTTCACTTTTTGCTTGTAGATGGTAAGAGACGCTGTTGTTCTGACCTCCAAGGGAAGGTCACACCTCCAAAGGATGCAAGAGCAGAACACGAATGTGATGGGGAAGTGCACTGAAGAGGGATGACAGCAGGCGTCCCAAAAGAAGTGGAGCTGAGAGATCTGGCAGGCATATGGGGTCTGATCTTTTCAAGATATGCTAGATCTGTTCAGTTTACAGCATGGTAGGCAAGCACCAATGTTTTAAAATTCAGTTTGGGAGTGTTTGCGGAGTTGTGGCATTCTGGATGAGCTGTAGGCGTCTAATAGCAGGTGCTGGAAGAGCAGCAAGGAGGGAGTTGCAGTAGTCCAGGTGGGAGAATACTATTGCTAAGCCTAGTATTTAGGTAATCTCTCGATGTTGTATGAAAGGAATTTGATGCTCTCAAGAGGCTCAGTCTGTTATCAATCATCATAAGATTCTTCATACATGATGTCACCAGGGTGCCCCCTAAAGAGATGGAGAAGTCCAGGAGGGCAGATAATGAGGGTAAGAATATAATCCCTCTTCCTTGCCTGGGTTTAGCTTAAGTTGGTGGTTGTCCATCCAGCTGCAGATGTCCCTAAGGTAAGCAAAGATTCAATGAAAGACCTGTGCATCAGACAGAGAGAATGAGTTGTGCATCATTAGCGTAGCAATGATAAGATAAACCATCAGCAGAGATGATGTGCCCAGGAGAGCAAGTGTAGAGAGAGAGATTAGATGGAAACTCATACCTGGGGAACTGCTGAAACTAGAGGACTTGGTGCTGACACCGCTTCACCAAGGCAACTTGGAAGGATCAACCAGAGAGGTAAGACTCAACCCAGTCTGGAGCCATGATGCGGATCCCCACTGCTGTCAGTGAGGACAGGAGGGTGGAATGGTTAACAGTGTCAAAGGCAGCAGAGAGGTCCGGCAGAGTCAGGACTGAGGAAGGAGAGGCTGCCAAAGTGGCATAAAGAGACTCGCTGACATAGAGGAAACAGGTACAACTAGAAGACAAGAGTCAAGTGGAATGCTAAACACGCTAATAGCTATGAAATGGCTTTTCAATCTAGCCCCCAGTTAATTCTAATATAGGCTGCTCCTAACAAAAGTACACGCCCTGCTAAAGCTAATTTGAAGAGTAGCAAATCCCAAGCAATTATGCTGTCAAAACTACAGCTTTGGGTCAACTAAATTAACTAGCTACCACAATTACAATGCAGTTGGTATTATATACAATTTTATTTTAAAGTATAAAAATAAACTAGATTTTAGAGCTTCTGAAGAACCTCTGAGTTTGCATGTAAATGCACAGTTCAGTGTGTAATGTGATGTATATTTATGTATTGTCATACATGGCGTTATGTACGTATGTTAAGGGGCAAAACAGGTCTTCTCTACAGAAAGACAAATATGGTAGACTACGATGACAATGCATTGCATGACCAGGGTATAAGTATGGTAAGGGTGAATTTAGTTGGCAAGATAGCATGGGTTAACATGGGTAAGTAACATAAATCAGGTAAAGGTTTATTGGATGATGATGATTACTATTATATATTACTATAAATATTATATTGCTGTTGATAATAGGACTGGTATTTGTTTATTAAGTTATTGTTTTATATACTGTTATAATTACATCACTATTGATGGATCGTCATCATTCTTGATGTATTATTATACACAGCTCATAAAAATTATACAAATAATAGTAGTATTACAATTCTAGCTTGGTGTGCTTCACCATACCTGGAAGACATATGTTGTCATTCTTTTGCTAGTAGTAGTAATGTAGAATAGATGTATTGCTATAAGAGTTATTATTATTATTATTATTATTATTGCTGTTGGTAATAGTAGTAGAATTTGTATAATCAGGATTCATGATTAATGTATATTCATACACAGCAGTGCATAATAGTAGTACAAGAAGTATTGCAAGTCCAGCTAGTTGTGCTTCATCATACATGTAACTGTACTATGGTCATTCTATTAAAAGAAGTAGTCTTTAATGCATTACTGATTTATAGTTATTGTAAGATGTGTCATATGTTACAGGTCTAGCTAGTTGTGCTTCATCATACATGTAACTGTAATATGGTCATTCTGTTAAAAGAAGTAGTACTTAATGCATTATTGATTTATTGTTATCATTACATGTGTTAAATATTTAAAGTGATCAGATGATCCATTAGTTCTAGTATCAGAGTGAGTTCGCACTGCCTGATAATGGAATGCTTCACATGCAAAATAACTAGGCAAAACAGCTCAAACTAGCAAAAGATACAAATACAAGATGAATCAAACTGAATACTAAGCACACTATTGGTAATGAAATGGATATTTAGCCTGCCCTAGTAAAACCTTCTGCAGCTCTGCACACCTGAAACATATGCACTCAGGCACTTGGGTTTAAATGGAATGGAATAACATTCAGAGACAGTTCCATAGAGCAGCTAGGTTTAATGTCTCTCCCTGTGTCTGTGACACTAATAGGTAGTTGTTTTGTCTTCTTTGAGCTGTCAGGGCATTGAAGATGTTTGCAGGGACCTGAAATGAACTGAAAAATAACCTAAAGCTCTTACAAATGTTTAATTTAAATAAATATGCTCAACTAAAGAAAATAGTTGTTTTATAATTTTTCCACAAAAACAACTATTATTAAAACAAATATTTATTCTTTCATAAAACAACTTCTAAATATGTATTAGATGAAAATTAAAAACATTAAAAAATATGGATTCATATTCCTAAACATTTCATGAGGGAAATTGTTACATTATGCATTAATATGATTCCAAAATGACTAACAGAAGCCCAAAGTTATCGTGGTCAACATGGTTAAACCCCTTTAAATTCTGGATAATAACGAAGCAGTTGTTTGATTCAATTACGTTTTTATTTGTCCAATTCAACAATAGTTACTTTCTTTTGTATTTCATTTTATCAAATCACTATTTTTCTTTAAGTTAAAACTATAATCATCCCATGTTTAGCAGTGACCAAGTCTGCATTAACTCCTGATAAATCATTACTTTGTCTGCATCTGCTCTGCCTGTCTCAGCTGCTCTGGCTGCGTCAGCTGCAGGCTCAGTTCCCATTGGCTGTCTGAAGAGGGCTCTCAGCGGATATAAGTGGGCCTGCCTTGCGTGCACCGTACAGTTGTCTGAGGACTGACGAGGAGCAGGACTGTTTCTGCGCCATGACAACGTGAGTACCCCCCCTCTCTCCATGCTTGTGGCAGACCTCGCTTTTGGGGAGGTCCAAAGGGTGGCACCAAGGCTGGAGCATAGATGCAAAGGTGCCGCAAGGGACACAGAGTAGATAAGACACTTGTTGACATGGGGAAACATAGTAAGCTATGTCTAAAATAGAGTGTACATACACTGATTGTGATGTAACTCTCATAAAAAAAACTGTTTACGCAGACTGTCTCACAAAGTGCTCAGGAGAGCATGACAGGTGTTGAGTTTTCTATGCTTTATTGTTTCTGTTCATATTGGAGCCACTCCTTTGTTTGTTTCTTTTTGGTGTTTGATTATGAATGCTAACTTATGCCTAGCATATCTTTTCAGTGGTGAAACAAAAGTGTAGTTGATCTCCACAACGTTTCTCTTTCCACTACAATGCTGAGACATTACAACCTTTTCCGCTGCTGACACAACAGTTAAATGTAGCGGGCTTAATGATTGCTTTATGTGGCCAATTTTCTGCAGGGAGGTAAAGACTTATCTATAAACATCCCCGCGCAGTTTTATAGCATTTTTTTTTTAAATGTTTCAACCCGGCTTTAGCCACTGATGTGTGGTCTGTGCAACCTTGCTTGTCAGCCTGAGATTACCATCCAATAAAACAGATTAAAATGTGTGAAAGGGTGAGAGAGAATGAGAGAGAGAGACAGAGAGAGAGAGAGAGAGAGAGGGAGAAAGAGGGACAGAGAGAGGTGCTGACTAGCCCCCAGGCACAGGGGCAGCGAGACTCTTACATGCAAGCACACTGGTGACCTGAGGGGCTGTCCTCAGACATCCTTATCTGAGAATGATGGCTTGCTGTATGTAATTGTGTTTACAGACAGGCTATCAAATGCAGTGTCGACCCATGAAGCCAGATTACCGACATTTGCATTAGCTAGTATTATTGCGGATTAGATGGAGCAACAGTTTACCTTGTAGAGTAGGACACTCACCTTTCTCCTCCACCACAACACATCCCTGACCCAGAGGCAGAAAAATGAACACTGAGAATCAGAATCAGAGGGTGCTGCATTTGCAGCAAGATTTTTATTAAAATATATCACACACAAGCAAACCAACCTCAAAGTGCAATAATTTAAAAAATAAAACTACAGGGATGTATTTAAATACTGTAGTAGACTGACAGAATTTTGAATTCTTTTGCTCTATGCTTGTACTTATGGTACCTGGAGCCAGTTATGAATGTTTTAAGTAGTAATCACAGTTGAAGACAGTGAGGAAAATGCTTAGGTAGGATGCATAGTTGAAATGGATTGTTTAAAATGGAATTAATACCAGTGATGCTCTTACAAGTACCCCAGAGCAGAGTCAATGCAGTTACATTAAGTAATGCTGTGTTTTGTGTTAACACCTTATCTCAATGACAAGAAATGATCACAGAATTCATATCTGATTGTGAAATTGATCTAATTGACAAATAACTACTAATGATTCTAAGAAGTTCACAATGACATGTTCTGTCCAACATAATTCTGTACATGCATGCTTCCTGGAATTTTCTGACATCAATGTGTACACCACATTCTTCATGATATGTATTACTGTATAAGCATATTAGCAGGGATTTCTGAATGGGAGCTGTGTATGGCTCACTCTCTTCCATGAGATTACTGGGAGCTGAGAAGTGGGGGTGATTTTGTATTAATTTGTAAGTGAAGTATGTGGACATTGTACTGTTAACCAGGAAAGAGCACCAAGAAAACAGAATCGCAATGTCCTTTGAGGACTCTTCCTGCAGTTGTCAGAGGCGAGAGCCAGTGAAAGGGTGGAATGGGCTGTGAGCGGGCAAGTGGACGGGGCACAGTTAGGCTGTGTGTGACAGCAATAAACATGGCAGCTGTAGCCTTACAGTGCTCTGTGGAAAGCTGAAGGTAGTGATCAGAGAAAGGTTTCAGTGCTAATCGCATTGTTTGTGCATACATGTGATGCGTATGTGAATGTATGCATTTTTATTATTGTTAGTCTGTATTATTTCATAAGATTGTCTATAAGAGATTGAATGGTTCAGCCTGGAGAAGGTGAGTTTGAGCAGGAGGACAGTCACCCAGGGGTGAGATGGGTACACTTAGGTACACCACAAAGAGCCTGGCCTGATGAGTGGGAGGACCACACCTGAGGAAGGCTTAACAACATGTCTGTTATAGTGACATGAAAATCCATGTGAAGTGGAATCAGGTGTAGAGGGAGGAGAATATCAGTCCAACCATTCAGCCTTTCAGTATTTCTGGGGTTTGGGGGGCAGAGCCAGAGATTTGGCATGAGTTGTTGACCTGTTAAGGAGAACCAGGATAGGGTAGGACTGGAGTTTCACAGCTCTGCATCTGTGTTTGACCATAAAGGAGTGTCACAGGTCACAGAAAGCCTTTAGTGGAGGTAGGCAGAGCAGACTGGATATCAGTCACCGAATCATGGGGCTCTTCTCCTTGAACTGACTAGCTCCGGAGCCAGATGGGCTTGGGTTCTGGAGATGTTTTTCTGCTGGAAGAACAGATGCCTTAACTTAAAGAAATACGAACAGATGCCTTAACTTAATTCCTCACTAAGGGACTTTGTGTGATTTCGAGGTCAAAGGTTAACTGATTCTCAACAGAGCCGTAACCACAATTGTTTATGAAGACCAAAGAAGTGTTCAGAGAGTGGGTACAAGTGGTGGACAATACTATTGCTGTGGGTCCCATGCCAAATTCACTAATCCATCCTACTGCTTAAAATGTCTTTCTCCTGTCTAGTGAAACAGTAGTAACTCAAATATTCATCCTTCTCAGCTTTGGGATGGACGCTGCAGAGTTCAGAAGGAGAGGAAAGGAGATGGTGGACTACATCGCCGACTACCTGGAAAACATTGAGCAGAGGCAGGTTTATCCTGATGTGCAGCCTGGATACTTGAGGTCGCTCATCCCAGAGGAGGCTCCTGAGCAACCCGACTCCTACGAGGATGTGGTCAGGGACATCGAGAGGGTGATCATGCCTGGAGTGAGTGACTTATGAAGGCCTTTCACATGGAGCCTCAGTGCTCCTGTAGGTAGCTGTTCATGGTGCAACACGTCCCTCTGATATTCCAAAAGGACCAAGTGACAGACCACCACAATCATGTCACATGTGAGATCCATCTCCTCTGTGTTGTCACCTTTCGAATTTTCACCTTTTGAAATGACTCTAAACAATTCATACTTCATGGCTTTCTCTTGCACCTAATAATTTGTGCAGTAGGATTTAAAAAAATACATTTTGAAAGATTTACAGTTTTATCGAGTAGCACAAAGCTATGAGTCTTTGAATGACTCAACGTCAAGGCTGTAAGGTTTGCCTCATTACCTTTTGAGTAACAGTTTCCACAAAAAAATCTGGTGAATGAGGTGTCATTAAAGAAAACTGGACAGCCATTACAAGCTTCTTGAAACCTCAATGTTTCGTCACTGCTCAATCATGTCGTGCTTTGTTTCTGTTCAAAGTCCTTAGTCTTGTGTTCTTTAACTCTGACACAGAGGTCTCCTTGGGGTAATAATTAAGCTGGTCCTGTAAACTACCCAGTGTGATGTACTCACATTTAGCTCTTTACCACTTCATACTTTAATAACCAATAAAATAAAGACAGATACTCATTAGTGAGGCTTACTTTTCCAATTGCACAGGCCCTCACCCGTTTTTATACAGAACAGTCATTATCCATGACGTACACCACCCTTGACTCACCAATAAAAAAACCTGATCAAAGTCCATTCATCCAAACATCCAAATATCCTGTCCAGTCATTTGCCCACCCCATCCCCCACAACTCACACGAAGAATACTGAGATAATGAGAGGCACTACACTATACTAAATAACATTCTGCAAGTTATTTATCCTGCAGCTTTTGTATTTTATTTTGTACACACATTGTTTGAGATAAGGATGAATATGCGTAAACCGGATTTGTTCTGCAGCTTTTGTGTTTTATGTTTACACAAATGATTGAGATAAGGATGAAAAGATGGCTAGCTGAATTATGGACAATAGGATGCAGACTAACGCTACCCTGTGCATGTGCCTCACCTGAATTGGTTTAGTAAATACTCTCCTGTAAAATAATCTGAGGGTGACACACAATAATTTATTGCCCAAATGATTAAATGTCATTACAAGACTGTGTAATGATAATACTACTGCTGCTGGTACTACGTCCACAACCAACAACAACAACCATGATGATCATTGTCTCAGGCAACATCTACTATGGCTAATATAAGGGCACAAACATTATTACAAACATATTATCGTTATTATTAGTTGTAATAGCATATGGTTATAAATTTAGTGATTCAACTTGTATCTTTTTGTATTTTGTGTTGAAAGTTGTGAATGAGCAAAAAAATCTTTATCCATCTAAAAAGGATGTCTTTAAATGCAAAACAGCAGCCTATACATGGTTAATTGCGATTTAGTAAATAGTCAAAACTCGAAAGTCTTAACCTGGCACAGTTCAAACCCAACAATCCTATCAGTGAGGTCAGATTTAGGATTTAATCATCCTGTAGTCAAGCTAAACAATATTTTTTCATGACTATGCCATTTTTTTTAATTGCATGAAAATTTTGACTGATCACATCTCAGTGTGGTAGATTTTGCTGCAAAATCTTCAACAGAGAAATAGTGATGCACAATGTAACTCTGTGTACTATGTAAATGATCCAGCATTCTTGTCTTGCAGGTGACACACTGGCATAGCCCCTACTTCTACGCCTACTTCCCTACTGCCAGCTCCTACCCTGCCATGCTGGCAGACATGCTGTCTGGTGCTATCGGCTGTATTGGCTTCTCATGGGTATGTGTCTCCCCTTCAAGTTTACTGCACATCCTGACCGTCTCAGGAAGAGGGTGGCCTAAAATATGATTGGACAAATCAGGATAACATCTGGTTTAAAAAATAACATGATGCATATGCAAGGATAGCATGTGTTTTATTACAAAATTGCTTCATGGTTTACAGGCTGAGGAATGAAGAGTAAATGAAGTGTAAGTGTGAACGAGCTGTCAGTGCATTAGCTTGCCCTGATTTTGGAGAGTCTGACCATGTCTTCTCTGATGTCATTCCCTTGCGATAGGCTGCCAGCCCAGCCTGCACAGAGCTGGAGACTGTCATGCTGGACTGGCTGGGTAAAATGCTCAATCTCCCAGAGGACTTCCTGGCTGGAACTGCTGGACAGGGAGGAGGTGTCATACAGGTGAGATGTGGGGTGATCTACAGAGACACTGACACAGGTTCCCTTATCGCAGATAGTTTTCATTGTCCTCAGTTTTCAATCATCAAGAAGCACAACAAGAACTAAATCATTGTAAGACAGAAAAAAGAGAAACCGTATGTATTTGAATGTTAGATATATAAATACTGTCATTGAACATAAGAAAGGTAGGTTTATGTAATATTTACCCTTCGACAGTGTCAATGTTTGTTAACAGTATGTTTCTATTTTAACAAATAAGACATTAATGTGTTCATGAACAAACATCCTGCATGGTTTGACTTGCATATTAATACCAATCATAATGGTTAGTAAAAAAAGTAAGTACTTAAAATGAAAACTGTATGTTATTATTGATACCCTCCTTCAACACGTTTCCCACATACATTTGCAGTACGATGCTGTGAAAAATATTTGACATTTCCTCAACACGTTTGGGCAATTTAACAAACTGTTAGAGCCTCTGAATGTCATCTCTGACAGTAATTGACTTTAATTTGTGTAGACCTTGTGTTGCTGCGTTGGTGCTGGATAAAACAATCAGGCACTATAACCTCTGTCTGAGAGCAATTTGTCTGAAATTGATTTCTCGTCTGCTGCACAACACTGACAAATGGCAGAAAATTGCCTTTTTACTTCAGCATTTACTGTTAGGTTGTGAAGGTGGAGGAGAGGTGTGCAGAGCAGAGCTCACTGTTCGTTAAAGGGTGCAGAGAGGACACTCCGAATGGGGGTCATCCGATACAGAAAAATTCAGACTAATGACAGATCATTTAAACCCTTTCCTTTGTGGGAAAGGCGGAGCCATGCTCTCTCCCCGTTTTGTTATCACCTTGCTTTTAAGTGTGTTTTGCTATGGCAACAAATGGGATGCTTGCCTGTGGCACACTGAATGAGAACACAAACAGCTTTGAGCCTTTTCAAAGGGAAACACATCCATGTAGGGGGAAGCCATAACCAAACAAATTCAGAGATCATGACAAGACATGACATGTTTTTGGGAAATTCGTAATATGTCCTGTTTGAAAATTTGTGAACCTATTCTGCTATTTGTTTTGTATTACTCCCAGGAGGAGTCAATCCATAGCAGTTAGTTTCTTTATGGGCATGCCTTCATAGATATTCGAAGATAGTGTTAACAAGAGAAGCCACTAGCATTGCCAGAAAAAATGAATATGACAATGCAACATGGCAGGTGTTAGAAAGTATCTTGTGAAATTGGGTTGTTATTTAATTAAATTTTAGTTATTAACGAGAAGCTGAAGCCCTGCGTGTGTGTGCATTGTAGGCTTTCATAAGTTTACACATGGCCCTGCTACTTTTCATCATTTGAATTGCTTACTTAAATATTGATGTAGGTAAATATTAAATAATTGTGAATGTCTGTGGAAGTGATAATGATTATTACTACTAGTAGTTGTAGTAATAGTGGAATTATAATTAGAAGAACAGAAGTATGTGAAGTTCTTTGAAATTCTCACAATTCATCCTTCAAAATATACTTCTGTATTTGTACTGACAGCGGAGACTGACACAGGAAAAATGTCCTTAGTTAACCTATATTTCTCATATCGTTAAAAAGTCACACACCTCATGATTCTGTCAGTCTGTATCAAACTGTTCCATCAATAACATTTTTTCTCCCCGGTACACTTGTTGCTGTCCTGATTTCTGATTTGCCATTCTGGGCAGAATTTCATTCAATATCTCCAACATGCAAGACTGAAGATTCCTTGGGGATTGTCAACAATGGAATTGATTTTGAACAGCTGATTTTAAGGGGATGTTTTAACTTGGATGCTTACTGACAGAACCAACATCAGGAATTACATCAATTTCCATCATTTTGAAAAACAAAAAAAGATTCATAAATAAGGATCAATTTCAATAAGTGCCAAAAATTTTATAAATTAGTGCCATGTCAGTTTTGTGAAGATCCCAGTTCTCTGAATGACTGTCTCACTGCAGGGCACGGCCAGCGAGGCTACACTTGTAGCTCTATTGGCCGCTCGCTCCAGGACTGTCCGACAGATCCAAGCCCAAAGTCCAGAGCGCACAGAGACGGACATCATATCAAAACTAGTGGCCTATTCATCTGATCAGGTGAGAAAACACCTCCATAATAAAGTCTGCAATGAGATGTATGTATTAATTAATTGGATAGGAATAACTGTCAACTTTTCATTTTGACTAATAGTTAAGGTTAAAGTGTGTATTAGGCTGTTATGGTGATCAGGTTTTTAAAAAATCTGTTAAAAAACACAGTATGGTGCCTCCTAAAAAAATGACTGCATTTACATTATAAATTATAAAAATAAGGATAAAATGTAGGTGCTGAAGTTCAAACAGATTCATAATGCCATGATATTTCAATTTTAAGCCTCTGCTCTGGGAATTTGTGTCTAGCTTTAAACTGTGTGCTGATTTAAATTCAACCTTTTCAGCATCAGATACCTGCATCCATATAAATGCTCAATCAGACCTGTGGATTAAAGTGTTTGCTTTAAGAGATGTCACATTATCTGAGTGTGTGTGTGTGCGTGCATGTGTGTGTGTGTTGAATGTTTGCATATTTGAATGTATGGGTATGTGTGTATGTGTGTGTCTGACTATCTGTTGTGTGTGTGTATGTGTGTATGTGTGTGTGTGTGTTTGCCTGTTTATGTTTGTGGCTCTGAGGAGCTGATCAGTGATGGAAAGTGACAGGTCTCTTGCAGTCTTTCCTCACAGCTGATCCGGGTCTGAGCGGATACTCCTGGGGGCAGACATGACCTTTAAGTAGCACCGTTAACCTTTTTTGTAAATACAAGCTCCTCCTGTATGTACAAGCTCTGAAGAAATTCTTCTGTTATCTCGAACATAATTTTTGTTGTTCCTTTCTGAAGGTTGAAAAACTACTTTGCAGCCCAGATTTTCATGTATGCAACTTCACAAAATTGTATCTTGTGGGAACAAAGAGTATACTTAACATCTGACTAACCTCCTCATACTGTGTCCTAAAATGATAGTTTGACGTTGTGACGTTTTTCTCAGTGTTCAGAATGATTCAGTGTGTCAGGTGTATGTCCCAGGGCAGGTGCATTTTCCAGGCACGTGATTGGCTGTTTGGAATATCTCCACACAGGCTCACTCTTCAGTGGAAAGGGCAGGTCTGATCGCCGGAGTGAGGATGAGGAAGATTGCCACGGATGAGAAGTTTGCGGTCCGAGGAGAGACGTTTAGTGCCATGTTGGAGGAAGACAAGAGGAAAGGACTCATCCCTTTCTATGTAAGAAACATGGATGAACCTTGATCAGCATTGTATTTTTAATATTTATATCCAGGTACAATGAAAAACACTCAACATGAAGACACTAAACTCTCAGATAAACCCTCCTACAGCAAAATAACTCTGGAAAATAACTCTATGGTCCCAATACTCTGATGTTTATCTTCTGATACATGTGCGTCAGCCTTCTGGACTCAAAATTAGTCAGGCACTCTTAAAACCCACAGCCTATAAAGAACAATGGCAGCCCAAAGTTCACATGAATATTCACTCTACTTCTGTGGCAATAGCCTTTCATGAAATGCACATACGAATGACGCTTTCCTCCTCTCTTCTCCTGCGTCTCTCTGGGGTCTTTATGACTGCTGATGTTGTTTGTAAAGGCTGCGTCTGTCGCCTCTAAATAAATCTGAATCTCATTACTCTACGGCTCTGCTCGCAGATCTCTGCATTTCACCGAAATGTCCAGTGAGATTCCCTGCAGGGAGAGAGACGTGTGAATCACATGGATGACCTGAGCTGATTCACAAAGAGCTTGTTTTAAGATAACGAGAATCAAGGAAACAAATGGCACACAGAATTCTGTTGTGTCCTGACAGCTGCACCTGCTCTCTTTACTGAGGCACAGAGATTCCACGTGTCGCTGTAAATAATACCAGTAAACTGACAAAAGAGCCTCTTAAACTCAATAAACCTGACACAGAAGTATAATTGCCAAAATATTATACATATATTATATATCTCCTAGTATGCTTAAGTAGTTAGCATTGATGGATTTAAGCCATGGGTATAATTTATTTATGTATTTTATCTATATGTATGATAGGTTATAAATTGTAGCTATTCAGTAAGAATTTGTTATCTAGTAAAATGCAACCAACTTTTTAGATCAGGTGTCGTGTAATGTTTTTAATGAGACACTGGCCCATTGTGAGTGTACATTAGCTGTTGTGTAGTGGAGTAGGCGGGATGTTGTATACTGTCTTTAATGAGATGCTGATTCTCATTGGTCTTCAGTTTTGCGCCACACTTGGCACCACCCCATCCTGTGCCTTTGACTGCCTCACTGAACTGGGCCCCATATGTGAGTATGACCTGTGTGAGACGGTGACTCAACTAGCTGTACACCAGTATTTCTACATCTACTGTATGTGTGTCCCTGTGTGTATGCTCTGAGGACATTGTGTGTAAAAGACAGGCTGAGTTCTTGTGATATTGGTGTGAACACTGTGTCTCATGTTTGGACATTTTTCTGAATGAAAACATGTCACTTTGATAAGGATAAGGATTACAGTAATAGCTTCATCTAAGCGTACAAGTCATAGTTAATACCCACTTGTGGATACAGGGATTATATAATATTAACACTAATACCAATGTGTGCTACTATCAATACCACAATAACAGCTACTAATACTAGCAGGATGCAGTGTGCTTGTGTATTTACACCCTGCTCAGTGATTTGTCCTGTCTGCTCCAGGTAATGCAGAGAAGATCTGGATGCACATTGATGCTGCCTATGCTGGAAGTGCCTTCATCTGTCCAGAGTTCAGACCTCTTCTGAACGGCGTCGAGGTGAATAGAACAGAACTGCATTATGCAGTTAGTTTATTACGATTTCTACAATGCTCATATTTTAAAAAGATACACAACAAAAGTCTTTGAAAGCCTGTATAAAAGTTTTGATCAACCAGCCACTACTCTGGCCCAACCTCCAGAGTGATTTTTGCTGTTATACTTACAGTTCGAAAATAAAATAATAAAATCAAAGACTAATAAATATGATTCGTCAGGCTGTAGCATTTAAATGGCGAGAGTGATATGTCCCGGTGTGAATAATATGCCATCGGTTCAAAATTAAAAAGCGTCAAACTGCTTTTGAGGTGCGGCATGTGTGCTGCTGTGCACCGAGTGAGAGGAGATAAGACACAGCTAATTTCCTGAGGAGTGGATGGACCTTTAGATAAATCTGCTCTCTGTGTCAGAGAAAAATCCCATTTTATTAACGATGTGAGTTCAAACAACGCAGGAGAGGCTGTAAAAGAGTCGGTCTTTATCCCCAGAGAATGGCCGCAGTCAGGGGTTTCCTGCTGTTCCTTTGGTTGCTAGGAAATGCCCAGTGGACAGGACCCCGCATCCGTCAGCATAGCAACCAGTTGTCAATCCATGTCCAGAGCATCTCCGATATAGCCTGTTTCCTGTTGCTTCCTCTGTCTCAGACGTTGCGGATGGATGGAGAGGATATTATAAAAGCGATAGCGAACAAAAGCAAAGAGATTGGACTGAAGATATTTTTGTTGTTTCACATCTGAAATGCTCAATATGAATACAGTCCTATTTTTATCCCTTATTATAGTCATTATACCTTGTCTGTATGTTTGCAAAATCGCTTAGGAGGTAGTACGCAGCCTACTGAGTTTAGTTTAATAAAATAATTATATAAATTGTTTAATATAAAGAATAATATAAATATTTTTCGAAAGTTTCAGCAAAAACCAAGAATAGCAGAGATTGTGCTTTTCAGTGACTGTCAGGGGGTTGATGTGGGGAAAAAAACAATGCTCAAAATGTTACATTTATTCTCAAAATGTATGTTAGTAAACTCACATTACCTTGCTGTTCAAGATGATTTATAAGGTCTGATATGCAAGTTGACAATAAGCTGATTTATTTTCCTCTTAATTACTCCTGCAGCTAACAATATCGTATTAATCTTTCCTTGGTACCAAAATATGATTAATTTCCATTTTATTCACTTGATAGGCTATCTTGACTTCCTGCAGTTAGTAACGCTGAGCGGTGTCAACTTTTGGTAACGCTACATTAACTAGCTACCTGATTTGCTGTCTAAACTAGTCAGCAAGTGCTTGTAAATGCTAATGACATTAATGTCAGTCAGTGAGTTTTTGATCTGTCAAATTGTTTCTTGTTAAGTTTGCAGACTCGTTTAACTTCAATCCTCACAAGTGGCTTTTGGTGAATTTCGACTGCTCTACAATGTGGTAAGTGGACTATGGGCAAAAAGAGTACAACATGGATTCAGGCTAGTACATGAGGTAGCGTATAAAGCAGTGTTATAAGGACATAGGCCGACAATCACATAATTTATTGACGACAACAGCTGATGTCTGTTTCATATTTGTGAACGTTTTCATCAGTTTTCTTCAGGGAGGAATCTGGTACTAGTCACCTGGTAACTCAAACCTACATTAGCAGTCCTATAGTTCCAGATCCATATTTGTAACCCTTACACCATATTAAGTCTATTCCCAAATGGAAAAGTTTACAGTATGCAAGTATCTGAGTAAAACGTCCCTCAGAATGAAGGTACAAAAAGTATAATGATTAATAACTCTCCTTCCCGTTATCTCTGTGCAAGTGAAAGGTCACCTGACCACAGTGTGTGGGAGGGAATGAATGAAAATAGTCCTGGAGATGTAGAGAGGTGGAGAGGCCATTGTTCATTCAGAGGGGGGATTATATGGAGTGTAATGGCTTAGTCCCATCTGCCTCCTGTTTCATTACCGAGCAAACACGGCTCCACACACCCCGCTCCTTCATGGATCATCACAGCCATTCAGCCGGCTCAGCTGGGACAGAAACGCACAGGAAACGCATCATGGGGTAGGAGGTGACATGTCATACTGGCAGCACCCTCACCTGCTCTGATGGAGGGAGCTGATGACATATATGTTGTGGCGCTCTGTTTGATTGTTAAAACTTAAAAAAAAAACAAATTCAAGTGACAGAGAGGAAGAACTGTAAAAAGGACAGGAAATTTGAGGGCGAGGTGAAGCTTTTTACTTGAGTGATCAGAAATGTAGCCAAGGCGTAGAGCACAGAGTGTTTTGCTGAATGGAACTGAATGTGCTTTCATTTCTGACAGCATGTATTCAGCACTTGGCAGGTCTGTGGCCTGTTGATGTTGATACAATATGCTCTACAGGAAACAGCCAGACACAGATGAATGAATCTATAATATTGCTATACATACTGGAGGTATGATACCCCTGAAAACCTCTGTGTTTATCATAATGTCATAAAACATTCAAATCTTTTAAGAGAGCATATGTTCCTGTGCAATACATCCTCTCCCCCTCCCAAATGAACAACTTCCTGATTTCACCTACTGGGCAAGAACTAACTGCCCAAACAATTAGCACATGTGGGCAACTGCTTCACCAACACATTCAGACATGACTCATGAGTTGTAGCCATTTATATAAGTGTTATTAATTAACAAGGAAGTGTTTTTAGATATTGCTCATCCTATCTTGTAAGGTCATCCTAAAGTCACCAGTAACGTTATCAGGTCCTGTCACATCAATAATCTGTAAATAGATGAATGTGAGGAAGGTGAGCTGCAGTGTTGATCAACGCTGAACGTGACTGAGAATGACACGAGAAGTGACGATCTTTGTCATGGTGGGTTGTCCCTCAAAGGCTAACACAAGTCATTCAAAGGTAGATGTACAGCTTGATGCCTCAGTGCAGCTTTCAGTGCAACAATTTCCCCTGTGACCTTTTCTAAACTGTCCTCAGATCAGTCTGGTGCAGGATTAATAGGATTATTTACCAGGTGATCCTGTAGATAGAATCTCTCATCTTGTTTCACCTGGCAGCCTCCTGTTGTCTGGGTAGGATTCAGTGCTTCACAGAGTGGTTTTACTCTGGTGTCACAAAATCCCCTGTAACTAATTAGGGGAAGCTCATCAAAAACTGGAGCAAAGTTAAACCCATTGCCTGTAAAGCAGAAAATCCTACAGATTAATGACTAATGCTTGCAACTCCATTGAGAAAAATGCTGCAATCTCTTAAATTTGGTAGAGATCCAAAAATTCTTTGAGGGAATTTAAAATAAACAAAAGTGGTAAAATGAGGATATGCCCTCAGGTTTAATACTCCTGTTGGATTTCCGCCCATTCTACTCAACATTCTTACCATTCTATGTGAGAGCGAAATCCGCGTGTTCTTTTAATGAAGCAATTGGGAGAAGATATGTGGTCATTAAACCATAGTTTTATGAAGCAGTAAATGAATAAAGCATACAGAGCTCTGGGTCGAGATCCTCCTGTCCCTGACAAACAACAGAGTGTGTCAGCTCGCGATGTCTGACTGACTATCTGTCCCTGACCCAGTCTTTTTATAATACAGAACATGGTATAGTTTCCTTGGGCTTCCTTCTGACCGGCTCCTTGATCTGACTCCTATCTCCATTCACGCCCCTGTCGTCCGGCAAGTCCTCTTGGCGACATGTGGTGGGCCCTGTTTTCTAAACAAAACTTACACAAACCATCTTGCACGTACACAAACCCTCTTACACTTACACAAACCATCCTGCACTTACATCAAACCTTATTTTCACACACACATGGTCATCGCGCCCCTGTCCTTATGCCATCCTCCTATCTGCCATTGTCGTCTCCCCCTTTATACTATCAGTACATAACGTTTTTCCTTCTTCCAAAACATGCCTATTCCCTTAATCAATATGTCCTTGTGAGTTCCTCTTATCCTGTGTTCCCATTATTATGTCTCTATTTACCAGCCCTCCCCAGTACTTTTCCACTGTTGTTCTGTAATGTTCCTTATTACCCAAATATCATTGCATAGCACACTATTTTATTTTGCAAGCTTATCATAAATGATTCACATAACATTTTATTGCATATGTACACTTCTTCCCCACCACCCTCTGTTGCCTAGATGTTGCTTTTTAAATTCACTGTATATCTACACTCCCAAACCAGTTGATTAACAGCTGAATCTCCCCAAATTTTGATTTAAAGTGGAAGAGTCTTGTCTGTCTTTTCTTTCATCTGTCTGGTCGTCTGTCTCTCTGCAGGGTGAAGAAGCGAGCTGACATCATCGGGGCTTTTAAAATGGATCCTCTCTATCTGAAGCACGATCATCAGGAATCAGGTGGATCATTTCACCTTCAGATTGTTCTTAATAATGAAATGAAATGTTTGAAGGAGATGAAATGTCCTGTATGGACTATGAGTGTTTTGAGGTAGGACCTCATGTCACAGAACAATCTAGCTTCCCTGCTGCCTTTACCCTGCTAGCTGGACACTGGAATTAGTTACCTTTTGCCACAGCTATCATACATGCCAAACAGCCCACACATGGTCAAACACAGGAAGTGTAGCAGGATAAGCTGTAGCTTTGGTCCTAAAGCAGAACTGAGGAAAGACCTGAGACGGAGGTGTAAGTCACACCATGACTGGTCAGTGTAATGTTGAACTGCTCTCTTCAGTGCTGGAGGGGAGGTGAATGAGCATGGCTAGAAGCCCTCTCACCTCTGCATGCTGATCTGCTTCCAGGATTTTACACTGTTTCACTGCCAGTTACAAATGGTACAGAATGGTAGCTCTGAACCCTAACCTTTGACTCAAAACTGGAAACATTGTCTGTCCCTCTGTGCTGAATATAGACACACTAAGCTGTGTCTGTCCTGTTCTGAGCTGAGAAAACTGCTCCCTTTCCGATTAACACACTCACAAATGCACACACATACACATTGCTGTCTTTCACCCTCTTTGCAATGAACAAAGAAACACTCAGTTCACACTGAGCACAGAAGTATCCCACTCCCCTTCTGTACTGAGCACAGAGACACTCATCTCCCCCTTCTGTACTGAACACAGAGACACTCATCTCCCCCTCTGTACTGAGCACAGAGACACTCATCTCCCCCTTCTGTACTGAGCACAGAGACACTCATCTCCCCCTCTGTACTGAGCACAGAGACACTCATCTCCCCCTCTGTACTGAGCACAGAGACACTCATCTCCCCCTTCTGTACTGAGCACTGAGGCACTCATCTCCCCCTCTGTACTGAGCACAGAGACACTCATCTCCCCCTCTGTACTGAGCACAGAGACACTCATCTCCCCCTCTGTACTGAGCACAGAGACACTCATCTCCCCCTCTGTACTGAGCACAGAGACACTCATCTCCCCCTCTGTACTGAGCAGAGAGGCACTCATCTCCCCCTTCTGTACTGAGCACAGAGGCACTCATCTCCCCCTTCTGTACTGAGCACAGAGACACTCATCTCCCCCTCTGTACTGAGCACAGAGACACTCATCTCCCCCTCTGTACTGAGCACAGAGACACTCATCTCCCCCTCTGTACTGAGCACAGTAGCACCCTACTTCACCTCACTGTGATGCACACAGAAGCACTGAGCTTATACCTCTCTGTACTGAACACAGAAGCACTCAGCAGCTGTATCTATATTTAATGCAGGGGAACTCAGATTTCCGTATGCACTGAGCACAGAGGCAAACATCTGTGTCTTTTGTCTTTGCTGATGGCTCATCAAGGTGCTGACAGCAGGACAGAAGTGGGCTTTATCCTGTTCCTCTGTGTGGTGGGTGCTTCTCTCTGGGCTCACAGTAACTGTGTGTCACACAAACGATGTGCAATAACAGCCAAACCAAATTACAGGGTATTGCTGAGGCACAAGGCTTTGTGGGAAATTAGCAAAAGCGCTGCAGGAGATGCCAGCTGAAAGGAGGAGGTGTTTATGATGGTGAACGCTCGCACAATCTTTAGTGTGGACCATTCTGCTCTGGGTTATTGCTAATAATTACTCATCCTGTACACCACAAATTTCATGTCAGTTTTCACACCTGGCAATTTATAAACTAATATTGTGAGAGATTATTTTTAATGTGACTGTCATGTATAAGGGATATTTACCATTCTCTGTCCATTTGCAGGGCTGGTCACGGACTACAGAGTAAGTACAATGATAATTGTAGTGTAAGCATGTTTCTTTATGTTTGTCTGTCTGACTGTCTGGATTTGTAATTTGGCTCTTGAATCATTCTTCTTCTGGAGAAATTAAACAGAATTGCTGGCTGAACCTGGGTCAGTCTGTCAGAGGGATTTATGTTGATAGTATTTTTAAATGTCGCGTTGGCCAGGGACTCTGTAGCTGTGCCCTGGGGGTCTTATGGCTGCCTGTGACGTTACATTCAGTCAGCAAACACAAACCAGTCCTCCCATCTCTGATAAACCAGCAGAATTTCAGCCTAAAGTGAATAATGAGGTTTAGTCCAATCTGTTGGAGATGGGGGAGAGAGGAGGGGCACTGCCTGTCAGGTCTAATGACATCATTTCCTCTCCACAGCACTGGCAGATCCCGCTGGGGCGTAGGTTCCGCTCTCTGAAGATGTGGTTTGTGTTCCGCCTGTATGGGCTAAAAGGACTGCAGGCATACATCCGAAAGGTAAAAACCCCTCCTGGCTGCTGTCAGTCACAATTCACTGTCTGTCTATACTCCTCATACTGGACACATTAATTCAAACCCATCACCGTTAGTAAAGCAGCACCATGGTGTATGGTTATCATCCCTGCCATAGGGTTTGTTTCCCTGTATCACTAGAAGTCCAGAACAGACCAAGATTTTGATAATCATACTGCCACCTAGTGACCACATTTGGAATTTTCTGATATACAATGTGAGAAATTCCACCATCATTCACCAAAACTGAAAACTAGACGTCCCTTACACATCTTCTTCTGCTCTTTGTCTGACTTCACAGCATGTGGAGCTCGCCAAAGAGTTTGAGCGTCGGAGTTCGAGAGGACCAGCGTTTCGAGATCAGTGCAGATGTTGTTCTTGGCCTGGTCTGTTTCAGACTAAAGGTACAACAGCTCTAATTTTTAACTGTACAGTATGTGAGCTGAGAGGGCAGGCTGCACTGACCCTTTCACATTGTTTTATTTCCTAAAGGGGTCAAACGAACTTAATGAGACGCTGCTGAAACGGATAAACTCTGCCCGCAAGATCCACCTTGTACCTTGCCAGCTGGCTGGCAGATTTGTGCTGCGCTTTGCCGTCTGTGCCCGAAGCACAGAGTCTCACCATGTTCAGGAGGCCTGGGCCCACATTGCTGAGATTGCCTCTGAGCTTATGCAGGAGCTGCAGCACTAACTCCAGTCCACAAGGGGGCATCGCCCTGTCATCGCTGCATCTGAAAATCTTCACTGCCGCTCAGCTGTGCGTGTGTCAGAATGCCAGTTTGTGCGTGTATATGTTTCTGTGCATTTGCACATGTGTCTTTAGGTTTTTTTGTGTTTCTATGCTTTAACTGTGAATTGTTTCCTGTTTGATAAGTCACCCTCTGTTTAGGGTGCATAATTCAGTGTTTTTTAAAACCGCTTTGCTTTTGCTTAGGATGAATCACTGGGCTCAGTAATACACAGTGAGTGAGTCAGGGTCCTCAGAAGACAGTGGAGATGTAACAGCAGTTTATCTCCACCCACTGAAACCCCCGTATCATCCTGCTACCCAGAACTGCTTAGTTTGGCAGCTCTTCTCACATGATGTGGCCTGGTTAGTGGATGCAGCCAGACTAGAGTAGTTCTTCGTAGCATGTGGTCCATGTCAAACTGAGTAACTATCACTGTCTCAGCTCTGAGCCTGACCAATCAGGTTTCAAATACTGGCTGCTCAGGATCACCACTCCCCCTCAGGGTTTGTGTGTGCACTGCACATCTCTCTCTCCTCTCATTTTTTCCCTCTCTCCTTTTAATCCGTCAAACTGCTAACCCTTCCCATGCCCTCATAAGGGTGTGAGGGGTGGGATGTGACGCTGCTGGGGATAAAAGGGAGGGATGTGGTTCGTATGGCCCAGGAGAGAGAGGGTCAAACATGGCAACCCCACATGCCTGTGGTGAGTCAGTGCTGCTGTTTCTCCTGCTCCATGTGAACAGGTGGCCATTATTGTGTGTCTTTCTGTGGATCCAGAAACCAAAAAATATGGAAAATCACAGCTGGATTAGAATATGCCAAAGTGATAAATACCTACAGTTCCCTTTTCTTGAGATTCAGTGAGTGATCTTTGTTCCCTTTACACATTTTAGCCAGTGAGTTTAAACACTCATCAGTCCCTTCCAGAGATTCAGATAGAGTTTGAATACTTGTTGAGATTCATTAAAAAAGGTTTAAGTACTAAGTGTTCCTTTCCTGACAATCAGATACCGTGTAGACATGCTCAGTCTCCCCTTTTCTTACATTCAGACAATGATCATCTCATTCAATCCCCAACTATTGCTTCTCTCATCTATTAACCCCTGCAAGCCGGTTTCATTAAAGATCTCCTGGAGGTTATCTACATATAAAAGTCTTCAAAATCAAGGACTAAAACCAGTAATGGATACAATAATCAAGTGTGTCATATATTTTAAGTCCTTGTGAAAAGTCTAATCTCTATGTGTTTTACACTCCTGTGAGGGCAGCATTTATAGGCTGATATTGAATATTTTAATTATTATTTGTTATGATACTTCAAATGACAATGGTAGCACCCCCTTTGGTGTATTAAGCAGTGTAAATGTAAAGCAGCTGAAAATGATAATTCCAAAACTCTGAGGCCTCCAGGAAAATGTCTTACTTGTTATTTTGGATGCATCTCAGAGATATACATCCAATATTTAATCTATCACAGTCCTTTCTTGTGATTGTGATTTTGATTTTATTCAGGTACATGTTTTTTTTATTCTATTTAGGGCTTTTTAAAATTTAAAGATGACAGGCCGGGAAGAGATGCAACATTTTTGAACTTATGTAAAACAGAGTGGCTTCAGGTGAGTTCTGCATAGTGAATACACGTGTATTTGTGTTTACACACATTCATCAGGTGATATGCTTGCTGGTGTGCAATGGGATGTCTTTATCTGTGCTTGGTCTTCTTCACTCCTCCAGATACTAGATGCCTGGTAACCGGGTCAGTTTAACGTTAAGTGAAAATTGTGTTGAATAATTGTTGCACTGTGCATATAAAAACCAGGCTTACAGTGCAGCTGGGTACAAGTGTCTTAAGGGGTTTGGGAGTCAGAGCTTTAGATATATTTATTTATGGGTCTGTTGTCCTCGGTTTGAATTCAGATAAATGTGGACTATATTTATTTGTTTTTCACTATGTATTGCTTTGGTGCTTTCCTGTCTATGAGACTGAATAAATGTGCTGTCAGTCAAATCCTCTCATCTGAAAGTTCTGTTTAAAGTGTGCAATAGTTTACTTTACCTTCACAATTTGGACAGAAGACACTAAAATCATCACAGCGCACAGTCTGATAATACATAGTCCACAATCATCGACCATGTGCTCTGGAGTGGTTGACTGTGACATATTGGTCTGCAACAGTGATCCACCTGTGGTCACAGCCTCTCTCCTTAAGGGGATCTTCCCCATTGTGACACCAGGGAGGAAGGGCCTGGGGACACTGCTGCGAAACCTTCACCGGTCTGCCTCTGCCCCTCTGAGAGGCTGTTTGATATACAGACTGTTCAAATAAATCTTTGCAGTTTCCCAGTCAACAGGAAAACTCTGAAAGCCAAATGCAAACCTTCCACATGACACCTGACACTGTCATCTAAATAAGACTTAATCGTGTCCACCGTCTGATCAATAAAGACAAACCAATAACACATTCAAAGGCCCTAAACCTATTGTCGAAAAATTCAAATAGTATAAACAAATGGTGCTGACTGAAGAAAACAAAATTAGCCAAACAAAAGTACCAAATTTTTCATTGGGAAATACTGAGAGACGAAATAAACTAAGCAGCGTAGGCAGAAAAGAAGAAGAGCCTCAAATCCAGCAGGTTTGGCTCTTCCATGGACCGACAGCTATTTTCGGGTGTTTTATGTAAATCTTCACATTTTCAAAACTATGAGCCAGAATTGGACCAGCATTGATCCTGTTAAAGATCAGAAGATTCCAAAACAACAACCAGCAACTTTCAATCCTCTCATCACAACACTTTCAGCATTCATGTATACTGTAAGTAGCATGTTATATAAATTCTCATAAAATATTCACTTACAATGTTATGATGAAATGGTGACTAAATAATGCTATACTGACTAGAAAGTCTTGCAAGGCTAATTAACAGGTCTGTAACTCTGCAACTTTAATCAAAAGATTTTATTTTTTTATGAGAAACAGCTGAGATGGTCAGTAGTAAGGTAGGCTGACAGGGACAACTGGTGTATTTTTGTTATTTATCCAGAGCCTTCCAGTGACGAATTGGACCAATGAAATTGGCTAAATATATCAAGTACACCTGGTTTACCTCTTAACCAGGTGTATTTGATATGTGTATGTGCGTGTGTGTGTGTGTGTGTGTGTGTGTGTGTGTGTGTGTGTGGTGTGTGTGTGTGTGTGTATATATATCTTAGAGCAACATGCATTTAATTTTTATTTACCCTGCTCCCTTCTTTTATGGTCCCTTGCCATGCACCCAGACACAGCCAGAGAGGGACAAAGGGTCCTTCTCCCTCATAAACACCTCCAACCCAGTGATCAAAGGGGCAACAGGCTTTTCAAGCTTGGCAAGGAGCAGAAATTTTTCAGAAATTAAAACAAACCACTTATTTTTTAAAAGACCACATTTACATAGCCCTCTGGCCATGAACTCACACAACCTGTAAGCTTTCCTTCAGGCTTATCTCTTTGTTTTATTGGACTGGATTTGTCAAGATTCAAGAAAGTAAAATGCCTTTTTTGTGATTATTACAATGTCTAGAACATGTATATTTAGTTATTGTGGAATACATTCATCAGATTTGAGTTTGAGCTTGTTCTGTCTGTGTTGCATCATATCTGGGTGAGGTTGGTAGTCAAAATAGCATGTGCACCTTCCACATTACATGGGGACATTGCACTTCTCACATGTTCACATATGGAAACAAATACTGATAGAAATATGTCTTGATATGATGATTATTATTATTATGACTAAGTTCTAAATTTGTTTTCCCAGTTAAAATTTTGAGTTTAGACCAGAATTGAATAAATGAATACATTATTTATGGTTGTAATACTTGAAACTCTATCTGTAGCTGTATTTTAAATTGTATCTGTATCTTATCAGTTAAAAAATCTTTATTTTCAATAAAAAAAAAAATAACTGATCCTGGTCTTTTATGGGCTTTGTTTGTTTGCCCAAATAGCTGTTTGTTGCATTAGGCAGAAACAGGTTCTGAATGTTCTGGAATGTTGCATTTTTCAGGGACAGGTGAGAATGGGTTAGCGTGTAACCCTAGTGCTGTATGTGGGAGTGCAGGAGCTCTGGGGGGGATACATGCATTCCCTTTAGTAAAATTAGTAGAGAGCATAATAGGCTAGCCAGATAAAATATACACCAATACAAAGGACTGAGAAACAATACAAAAACTGAGAAAAAGATTGGCATGTACCTGAAGATTCCAGTCTCTGTTTAATACATTTTGGTGTCAGTAACACAGTAACACAGACAATGACATTAAGGAGCCTTTTGAATGCTCTGAAGAAACCATCCTCAGGTGATAGAGTCAACCAAACAAGGTCTCAGCCAAGAGGTCATCTCTACACCCCCCACTGGATGTACACAAAGACCTAATTGCACATTTGCCAGTGAAAAGAAAAGGAAGAGGAAAAGAACTGTCTTTGGGACTAATATATAACACCCTAAGGTGCCTCCAAAATGTAGAATCCGTTGACAAACATGTTCAGCCACAGGGGGCAATCTCCTCTCTCCCTCTGGCTCCTTCCCCTTCTAGAGCGTTTGTGTTTGTGTTTATGCCTGCATGTGTTTGTGTATTTTAGGATCATTCTACACTTCTATACCCCAATAATAATCACCTTCTTTGTATTAATAAAGTCACATGACAACGGGAGTGCATCTCAATACAAAAGCAAAGCCATTCATGTGCAGAACAGCCGGTTCCTCTCTGCGAACTCTCCTCCCTAAACTTGCATATGTTCATGTTTGGTGTCATTGTGATGCTCGTAAAGAGCTGATCACAGAAAGTTTTATACTGAGGGGATATCTTTTGCATTCCAGTTGTTTAAGTTTCAATATAAGTCCAGGATAAAACTTCAGGCAGTCCCCCACCATAAAATGAGATATGCGAGGACCATAGAGAGGAGGGGGTGAGACCCTTCTTAAGTTGGGCCTGGAACAGGTCTCATTGCTCAGTGCTTCTGCTTCATCTTCCAGTTTCATCATTGCCCAAGTTTTCTACCGCCACTGCTGGAAGCTACACATTTGGGATTTACTTTGCTTTTTGGTTTGGCTGTATTCCTCAGGAGAGACAAGTATTGGCCAGGTAATCTTCATTTCTTTCATCTGTGATCCTAAATTTTTCTGTTTGTTCTTGTCTTGGTGTTGTAATTGTAATTATCATTTAAACATTTTAAACTATTTCATTTGCAAGTGTATGCATATTTCTGATAAAAGTTGATCCACCAGACTGCTCATTTCTATAAACAAACTTAGTTATTTAGTTAATAGTTATTACCTTTAATAGTAATTATTTAAGTAAACCAATTTTAACTTATTATCTGTTTGATTAGGTGAGGAGTTTTAGTAGTTAGTGTCACTAGTGTTCGGTATTCAGAGTGCCAGACGTTAAACGAGGGCTGTAATTATTAGAACACCCTGGATTCAGAGAATCGTTATTTTTCTTAAATCCTCACTTCCCCGAAAGCTTCATACTGCTGTCACATGCTATTTTTTGCTTTGTTATTAATAACTATTAACCTAAACTATGGAACTATGAGTCATAATTGACAAGAAGGAAAAATCGCTACACTTCAGCATTGGCTTGGCATTTTCAAATGTTCTTTGGTTCAAAGGGGAGTGGTGGCTTTTACTCAGACAGCCAGGCACTGTTATGATCAGTCCAGTCAGTCAACCACACCCCATCCGTCCTGCCAGTGCCGGGTCAGTCAGAATCTGCAGAAGTAAAGAGAGAGATATGCTTTTTGTTAGGACATGACTTTAGAACGACACAGTTTAATAAACATTATTCTGTGCAATGTTTGTATTCTTTTCAATATATAATTATTGATATCAGATTAAGAGTTGTTTGTGTGCACTATGTATATTTGAAACTCATATCCGGTCAAAAAGGTGATGGGGGGGTTTGGGAGGGTTTTTCTCTATTGGCCGTCTTTTTTTTTCAACCAAAGAAAATGGTGTCCTGTCTTCCCACGCAAACAAAAAAGGGCAGAATTGGGTTTAAAAGAGAAGAAAAGAAAAATGGCTTGGACTGGGGCATGGTTGGTGGTGGCCAGGACATCACCTCTCAGTTTCCACCTCATTGTGCTGATGCTGGAGGCATTCCAGTAACAATATCCATTAAGGAGATATTATCCCAGTCCCATGTAATCAGTCCCACACTAACATTATGTGGACTGTACAAAAGTTGACAATGTACCTCGTCAATCTATCACCATTAGCTATCTAACCATCCTTGCGAGTAAACAGAGCACCAGAGTCACTGCTTTTCCGGACTTCATAGCAACACAGATGAGTAAACTTAAGCTGACCTAAGACCAAATATCAACAAATTTTTCCACAATCATTTTTATTTTTATTTTGTTATTTCACAGTTATGGATATACTGTTATTTCACTTTTCTTCGTCCATAGTCCCACAACTTGTTCATCACAGAACTCTTCTCCCAAACGCTCTATTCTATGAAAGTGTACATGTGCTTCCTTTACAGAAGATAGCACAGAGGCAAGCCACAAAGCAAATATTATTTAAATTATTTAAATCTAATTCCATAAAACAAATATTTGAAGGCATCTACAAATACATCTCAATAACTTCTATAAGTTGAAGTTATATTTAAAATATATTTAATGGTTCCTAGACAGTCAAAAAGGGAAATTACTTCATTTTGCATAACAATGATACCAAATTATTAACAGAAAAGTTAACAAGGACAGTTTAAAGCCCCTCTGAATTAAGTGTAATAATTCAACAGCTATATGATAAAATTCAGTTTAGCTATGTCCAGTTTAACAATAATGACTTTTTAAAGTATGCATTAAAAAATAAGTTAATTCTTACGGAGTTATAAATGCATCCACCCCGTGTTTACCAGTTGGCAGATTCTAATGAACTCCTTTTAAATAAGCACTCCATCCACATCTGCTGCACCTACTATAGCTGTTTCAGTTGCAGGCTATTCTCCCATTGGCTGTTTGAAGAGGGCTCTCAGCAGCTATAAATGGGTGTGACTTGCATGCACCTTACTTGTGCACCTTACTTTTTTCTGAGGACAAACGAGGATCAACGCGGCATGGCAACGTGAGTACCTCCTGTCCTGGGGTGGTGTTAAAGTGGGACATGTATTGTCAGTTAAATGCCCCAGTGGTCCATAATACTTTGTATGATATGTATGCAAATTTTTGCAGTTGTTACTGTAATGTTAATGATGTGTAGTGTAGTAGTGTAGTTATGTGTCAGTCCATGCAATTTGTAGCTGTAGTCTGTGAGAAAATTAAGGTTCTGTGCTTCTGATCTGATCTGTTTGAGAACAATAAGGTTAAAATATTACATTAAATATTACTAAATACAGTATGAATTATTATAACACAACTTTTGATTTGCATGTAAAAAAAATAAACCTAGCAATAATTAGCTGTAATATGCAAAGTAGATTGTCATGCTTACAATTTAGCACATGCCCCAGGATGAAAGTTACTTTAACTTAAATTACCATTGACATTGGAGTATTGAATTTTAGGTATATAGTGGTGATCTGGGGGTATATTCCAAGTACATGGTTTAGTGACTAATCCAGATAAGTTAAGTCAGAGTAAGTGGTAAACCTCCTAAAAGAAGAACCCTTTGGCTGTGTTTTGCTAGGAGAATGAAGCCATAGGGCTCTTCTTTTAGGAGGTTTACCACTTCCTCTGACTTAACTTATCCAGATTAGTCACTTAACCATGTACTTGGAAAACCCCCGTTTTAAAGTTGGTTACCATTATGCTCCTCATTCTCGGACTTGGTATACCTCACAACAATGCTATAACATATAGTGTATTAGATACAACATTATTATTATTATTATTGATATTATTATTATTATTATGTTCTCTATAACAGCCAAGCTATGGGTGTGATCAGGTGTAAAGGAAGTAAAATGTCAGGTCAGCTATACAGCCTGTGATCCAATAGATATTACTTATCTTCCTCCACTGTTCCAAAAAGGTAGGAGATGAGATTTTGCCTCCTCCACTTGCCTCCTCCGCTCCTCCAAACAAAGGATCCATCGATGTATCCTACCATGAAAGTCTTTTCACATTCCTGGCGACATCATTGTGCTCATGACCAGTCTTATTAAAAGACCATCCCACAGAACATTTTGATTGGCTTAAGTATCCTAGAAATCTGTTGAAGTTACACGACTTCATCAATAGCCAAGGTTGACTTTGATGACGGTCTAATCAGATTAGCTGTTCCAACATCCGTTTCATCTCCTCTTTTCCTCATCTCCTCCACTCATGTCCTCCCCTCCTTTCCTCCACATACTTCTGGGGTAGGAGGTGAGTGAAGGAGATGAGGAGACAAGAAAAAGTATTGGAATGAAAAACCCTTTGTATGAGTGGTTTTAGCAGAAGAACAACCAGTATGCATGGGTGCTGTAAGACATGGCAGACAATATGGTTTCTTTAGGTCCCATGTCAAGTTCACTAATACATACTTCCCCTGCTTTCTTAAATTCCCTTCTCCTGTCTTAGGATGGTAATAGCTCAGATAAACTTACTCAATAACTCCAACTTTCTCTTAATTTTGCACAAATGAACTCTCCCTTCCTCTCAGCTTTGGGATGGACGCTGCAGAGTTCAGGAGGCGAGGAAAGGAGATGGTGGACTACATCGCTGACTACCTGGAAAACATTGAGCAGAGGCAGGTTTATCCTGATGTGCAGCCTGGATACTTGAGGTCGCTCATCCCAGAGGAGGCTCCTGAGCAACCCGACTCCTACGAGGATGTGGTCAGGGACATCGAGAGGGTGATCATGCCTGGAGTGAGTGACTTATGAAGGCCTTTCACATGGAGCCTCAGTGCTCCTGTAGGTAGCTGTTCATGGTGCAACACGTCCCTCTGATATTCATATAAGATCCATCTCCTTTGAGCATTGTGTTTTCACCTTTTGAAATGAATGTAAAAGTGTTCATACTTGCCAAACAGCAGTCATGTGTTCCATTGTATGTAGCAAAGTGGGACTGTGCAAATGCTGAAGGGTTGAGAGGTAACACACCTCATTTAGCTAATCATTTACCTGTGGCCCTTGTGTCATTTAAATGTGGATTGAATTTATTGCTTAGAAAATGTTGATGTAAATGATCCAGTGTTTTTTTCTTGCAGGTGACACACTGGCATAGCCCCTATTTCTATGCCTACTACTGCACCGGTAACTCCTACCCCTCCTTGCTGGCAGACATGCTGTCCGCTGCAATAGGCTGTGTTGGCTTCTCATGGGTATGTGCTCTCCATTTCGTTTTCTGCTCTCTCTCTCCCCCACAAAGCTAAGCGATTATAATTATGGCATCCCCAAAGCATTTCGATTTCAACCATTAATCCTTTGAGCAGTGAAGCGATTTCCAACATCCAATGAAGGGAATGGCTTGAAATATACTTGGCCATTCCAAATCAAGAGAACAACATTTTAACAGGATAACAAAATGCACAATGCAGTATAATACAATACATTATGCAAGGATAACTTTTCTGGGGAAAGGAGTGTGAATTAAGTTAAATTCAGTTCAATTCAATTTTTATTTGTGTTGCGCTTTTTAAAACAGGTTGTCACAAAGCAGCTTTACATTATATCCCTGGCCTGAAACCCCATCAGAGCAAGCCAAGGCAACAGAGGCAAGGAAAAACTCCCTGACAAACAGGAAGTGACCTTGAGTAGAACCTGGCTCAGAGGGGGAGCCCATCTGCTTCTGGCTGGTGCAGGGGGTACAACAGTTAGTAACATAACTCTTACTAATTCAAATGATAATTGAAATGTTAACAGGAACAACAAGTACAATAACAGTGATAATAGCAGTTTAGGTAGAATAACCAGATTTGCAGTATAACAGTAAATATGGTAAGTAGGGTCCAGTTCTTGGCACAGGGAGGGCGGGAGCCGGGCTAGACAGGAAGATAGCTGAGCCAAGGGCTGGGCTGTGGAGAGAAAAACTGAGTAAACCATCGATTAGTGGATGGTAAAATTAACTGAGGGAAAAACAGGGAAACAGGAAAGGAGAGAAGGGGGGAAAGAGGTGCCCATGTGCAACAAGGAAAAAAACCCAGAAGACTAACACTGTGGCAGCATACCAAAGAGATGTAGGGCGTGGGATCAGCACAGTCATGAGGGTGATCCTAAGGCAGTTGACACCAGACCATGGCAGAGCAGTTTAACACAGAGTCTTTATTCCATGATGTAGTGACAGCAATGACCACTCAGTTCCACCAGATACTTCCTAACCATGGTAACACTTTTACCCACTCTTGGAACAATGAGAAATCCAGCATTTTGGGAGCAAAGTGATCACTGGGGGATATAAGGGTGGAGAAGATCCTTGAGGTAGGAAGGGCTGAGCCCATTCCTAGCCTTAAATGTGAGAAGTAGTATTTTGAAGACAATGCGAAACTTAATGGGTAGCCAGTGAAGAGAAGGTAGAACCAGCTGGAGGAGCTTCAGGGAGGCATTTCCACATTCTGATAAGAGGGTATTACAAGAGTCCAGTCAAGATGTAACAAAAACATGGACTAACTTTTCTGCATCCTGAGCTGGCAGAATTTTCCTGATTTTGGCTATGTTCTTCAGATGGAAGTAAACAATTTTAGAGGTGTTTTTTATATGTGTTTCAAGGGATAACTCAGGATCAGTAATGATCCCAAGGTCCCTGGTGAACGCACTTGAAGCCACAGAGACAACATCAAGGTGCAGATTGATGTCAGAGAGCCTGCTCCTGACGGACCCAATAAGCAACAATTCAGTTTTATCTGAATTTAGGAGGAGAACATTTTTGGCCATCCATTCCTTTATATCTTTGAGGCAGGTTTCCATTCCCAGGAACGCATCAGGGTTAACTGATATGTACAGCTGAGTATCATCTGCATAACATCAGAAATTAATGCCGTGTTTATAGATAATATTGCCAAGAGGTAAAATATACAATGAAAACAACAGAGTTTGAAGCATGGATCCTTGTGGTATTCTGTGTCTTACGCTAGATGGATTTGAAGACTCATTGTTAATATGCACAAACTCTCATTCTGAGAGGTAGGACCTGAACCAAGAGAGGGCATGTCCATTTACGCCAACAATATGTTCAGGTCGGTCAAATAGAATATGACAGTCAATTGTATCAAAGGTTGCTCTTAAATCTAGGAGCACAAGTATGGAGATACAGTCATTGTCAGTGAATAGAAGGAGATCATTAAGCACTTTGGGCAGAGAAGTTTCAGTGCTGTGATGAGGTCTAAACCCAGACTGAAATACTTCAAGGATGTTGTGGGCCCAGAGAAAGGAGCAGAGTTGTTTTGTTACTGCCTTTTCTAAGATCTTTGAGAGAAAAGGAAGATTTGAAATTGACCTGTAATTAGATAGGTCATTTGGGTATAGATCGGGCTTTTTGAGAATAGGCTTGATAAGTGCTACTTTGAAAGACTGAGGTACCAGGCCAAATGTAAGGGAGGTATTGATAATATTTAGTAAGGGTTTGCCAATTTCAGGTAGCAGCTGTTTCGTGTTGGAATCATGTTGGTATAGGGTCTAGCATACAAGTGGAGCTGTTGCTAGAGTTGACTAAGAAAGAGAATTCTTTGAAATCAATGGGTATGAAGGAATCTAGGCATTGAACTGGCCTAAGAGAGAGGTTCGCTGTATCGGAGACTGAAGAAGCTAGGTTGGAGACAGGAGCAGAGGGAAGTTTTGCTATTGCATCTCTGATCTTTATGATTTTGCTATTGAAGGAATTCATAAAGTCATTACTACAGTGAATTTTAGGAATGCAGTGGTCAGCCGATCCACTGCTTTTAGTTAATCTGGCAACAGTGTCAAACAGGTATCTGGGATTTCCCTTATTTTCCTCTATAAATGCAGAAACACAGGAGGATCTATCAGCTGAGAGGGCACTTGTATAGCTGAGGACGCAATCTTTCCATGCCATAAGAAAGACTTGTAATTTAGCTGAATTCATTTTCTTGAAAGCTTCTGTGTAGTCTGCTTAATAGCACATGTTTGGCCACTATACCATGGTGCAAGCTTTTTCTTTAAAAAGAAGTTTTTTCTTTTTAAGGGGTGCAACAGCATCTAGTGTTTTATGCAGAGTAGAATTAATGCCATCCACAAGTTTAATTTAGTTTTAATATTAGCCAGATTTGGGTTAGAGCTAACATTATGGAACTCATTATTGCTCTGATTGTACAAGCCAGGGAGAGCATGAATAAAGGAGTCGGCAGTAACAGAGGAGAGGAGAGAAAAGTTTGGGTTCTGAGTGTATATAACAATCTAATGGCAGATCGAAAGCGATAAGATAATGATCTGACAGAATAGGATTGTGGGGCATAGTTTCAACATGGTTGATTTCAAAGGCATATGTCAGAACAAGATCCAAGATATGGTTCCAACAATGTGTTGGCCTACAAGTTGAGATAATCGAATTGATTCAACAATATTCAAAAAGGCTACTCTGAGAGGGTCACGTTCCTTGTAAAGATGAATATTAAAATCTCCAACTATCAGAGCCTTATCAGAGCCTTATCAATGAGGCTGGACAAAAAGTCTATGAATTCTGATAAGAAAAGGATATAAGGCCCTGGTGGTCTGTACACTATTACAACAGATTAATTGCTGTCTTGCAACAATGCGCACAACTAATTACTAGCAGGTCAAATGAATTGAAGGTAAAGTCAGGTTTTAAAGGTCGCACAGAGCTAGGAACTGTGTACAGCAGGAACACCAGCACCTCTACCAGTAGATCTGGGGACATGAGTGTTATTGTAGCTAGGAGGGGTTGATTCATTTATGGCAATAAAGTCATTTGGCTTTAGCCAGGTTTCGGTTAAACATAGAATATCAAATTGGTGATCAGTAATTAACTCATTCACTGGTGTAGCCTTAGGTGTTCGGGATCTTATATGTATTAACCCAACCTAAAGGGCCATTTGTTTGCAGGTATTCAATACTGACTTATTCAGTTTAATTTTTATCAAATTTTCAGAGCAAGTGCCTCTAGAGCACTTAAAGTAGTTTTTAACTGAAGTTAAACAGAAGTTCTGGGATCAATGAATCTTAACTTGAGTGGTTGTTCAGGTAAAAAAAAAAAAAAAAAAAAGCAGAAGTCTGAGTAGGACAGAAAATCTGCTGCCTGGCCTTGGCTTCGGTAAGTTATGGTGTGGGGTGTTTAAGACTATGAGCCAACTTTTTAGAAAGAAGAGCTGCACCCTCCTGAGTGGAGTGGGTTCCATCTCTTTTATAAAGAGCAGACCTCCCCCAAAAGGTTTACCGTTGTCTAGCCCATGCTGTTGTTGGGGCACCACTCAGACAACCAATGATGTAGTGACATTAGGCTGCTGTAGATCTCGCCACCTCACCACATGGGGATGGGACCAGAGAAACGTACAGAATCTGACAAGTGTTTTGCAAGCTTACACACTGACTTAATTTTTATTTCCGATTGCTGCATTTGGACATCGTTTGCGCCGACGTGAATAACGGTTTTAGAGAATTTACGATTACCGTTAGCCGGCACTTTCAGGTTTGCATTGATGTCGGTAGCATTGGCCCCAGGAATACAGTTGACTATGGTTGTTGGAGTCTCTACTTTCACATTTCTTAGAGTAGAGTCGCCAATTACCAGAGCTCTTTTCACAGGCTGCTCAGCTGGTGTGTTACTGAGGGGGCAGAACCTGTCTGAAATGTGAATCGGGGGTAGGTGGTGCACCGGGGGTTTATGTTTTTCCTTATTTTCCTGAACCGTAAACCACTCGCCTTGCTGGGAAGGCTCTACTGGGGCTGAGCTAGGAGAAAGGCTACCTGACACATCCGGTACTGAAAAAGACTCAATAAACTCCTAACTAGCTTCGATCCTGTGTAAGGTGTGGATGCGTGCCTCTAACTCTGCGACCTTCCCCACCAACCTAGCATTAACCTCACACTTATTACAGGTAAATGAAGTGTAAGTGTGAACAGGCTGTCAGTGCATTAGCTTGCCCTGATATTGGAGAGTCTGACCATGTCTTCTCTGATGTCATTCCCTTGCGATAGGCTGCCAGCCCAGCCTGCACAGAGCTGGAGACTGTCCTGCTGGACTGGCTGGGTAAAATGCTCAATCTCCCAGAGGACTTCCTGGCTGGAACTGCTGGACAGGGAGGAGGTGTCATACAGGTGAGATGTGGGGTGATCTACAGAGACACTGACACAGGTTCCCTTATCGCAGGTAGTTTTCATTGTCCTCAGTTTTCAATCATCAAGAAGCACAACAAGAACTAAATCAATGTAAGACAGAAAAAAAGAATGTTAGATATTCTTTAATATCTAACCATGATATAAACCAGGAAGGGGGGTGGCTGGGGGGGGGGGGGTGCTTGGGGGTGTTGTTGCACCAGGGGCCATGATCCTTCCAACCAAATGTTCTTCTTTTTAGAGGGGCAGCCATGTTGAGAGTGCTTCTCCAGAATATCACTTGACTGGTTAGCTAATTGGTTCAATTATATAATTAATTTCCACATAAGTAATTTCCACAAAAACTGTTTTTAATGGTCTGGAATATTTTTGCAATGACAGTATTTCCAAATTGAATTGAGGTATGCTTGAGTTTTTCTTACCGCTAGAATTAAGCAGGCATCAGTTAGTCAGATCCTAGCAATAAACGTGAACTTATCCATTCTGACATTCATTAAGAAGTTGTCTTGGGTCTGTTTGCCTTTTTGGCAACCATATACCTCAAAATAAAGAGTATAATTGCCAGTTGTGCTTGTCCTTGTTAAATCTACTGCTTGCTGTACATGTACTGTACTTCCCATTTTGGCAGTTCTATGTTTAAACTTATTCGGTTTAAAGCTTGGATCAGAAGTTTAAAAAATTGTGAATGAGGGTCTTATAATAATAAAAAGTAGTGCCATGTCAGTTTTGTGAAGGTCCCAGTTCTCTGAATGACTGTCTCACTGCAGGGCACGGCCAGTGAGGCTACACTTGTAGCTCTATTGGCCGCTCGCTCCAGGACTGTCCGACAGATCCAGGCCCAAAGTCCAGAGCGCACAGAGACGGACATCATATCAAAACTAGTGGCCTATTCATCTGATCAGGTGAGAAAACACCTCCATAATAAAGTCTGCAATGAGATGTATGTATTAACTGAATAGGGTTGTCAAATATCTGTCACCTTTTCATGAAGGTTAATGGTTAATGTTAAATCATGCTTTAGTTTACCAAGTGATGAAATTTTAAAAAATCTGACAAAACAATATGACTGCTCTTAAAAATAACTGCATTTAGAATATGACATATAAAGGTAAGTATAGAATTTAGGTGCTGAAGTTCAAAAGGATTTATAATGCCATGATATTTCGATTTTAAGCCTCTGCTCTGGGAATTTGTGTCTAGCTTTAAACTGTGTGCTGATTTAAATTCAACCTTTTCAGCATCAGATACCTGCATCCATATAAATGCTCAATCAGACCTGTGGATCAAAGTAGTGTCTCTAAGAGAAATCATATTATCCTGAATATCCTGAGTGTGTGTTTTGGCAGAGTGTGAGGATGTGTGTGCGTACATGTGTGTCTGACTATCTGTTGGCTGTGTGTGTGTGTGTGTGTTTGCCTGTTTGTGTTTGCAGCTCTGAGGAGCTGATCAGTGATGGAAAGTGACAGGTCTCTTGCAGTCTTTCCTCACAGCTGATCCGGGTCTGAGTGGATACTCCTGGGGGCAGACATGACATTAACGCGCCACACAGTTACCACAGTTGAAAGGTGTATGTCCCTGAGCAGGTGCATTTTCCAGGCACGTGATTGGCTGTTTGGAATATCTCCACACAGGCTCACTCTTCAGTGGAAAAGGCAGGTCTGATCGCTGGAGTGAGGATGAGGAAGGTTGCCACGGATGAGAAGTTTGCGGTCCGAGGAGAGACGTTTAGTGCCATGTTGGAGGAAGACAAGAGGAAAGGACTCATCCCTTTCTATGTAAGGAACATGGCCTAATCGTGCTCTGACTTATACCTTGCTAATGTATACCACTAACTATGTCTTCTCTATTTATGCATTTGATTGGAACAGGAAGGATTAAAACTTTACTACAGAACTATAGTAGTGAGTTGTACAGTAATTTCCTGTTGTGTAGTGGAGTAGGCGGGATGTTGTATACTGTCTTTAATGAGATGCTGATTCTCATTGGTCTTAAGTTTTGCGCCACACTTGGCACCACCCCATCCTGTGCCTTTGACTGCCTCACTGAACTGGGCCCCATATGTGAGTATGACCTGTGTGAGACGGTGACTCAACTAGCTGTACACCAGTATTTCTACATCTACTGTATGTGTGTCCCTGTGTGTATGCTCTGAGGACATTATGTATATGTAAGTTAGATGCTAAGACCTTGTGTCTGAAAACACATTTGTCTACAGTTCTAGTGAGCCAGCAGTAGTTAACAATAGCTGATTTAAGGGTGGCACTGCTGTTGTACTTCAGCTGAATTGCTTCAGCAAATACCTGCAAATTTACTTGTTTTGTGAATAGAGGGTGATTTGTCCTGTCTGTTCCAGGTAATGCAGAGAAGATCTGGATGCACATTGATGCTGCCTATGCTGGAAGTGCCTTCATCTGTCCAGAGTTCAGACCTCTTCTGAACGGTGTCGAGGTGAATAGAACAGAACTGCATTATGCAGTTAGTTCATTATGATTTCTACAATGTTCATATTTTAAAGAGATACACAACAAAAGTCTTTGAAAGAAATAAAAGTTTTAGATCAACCAGCCACTACTCTGGCCCAACCTCCAGAGTGATTTTTACTGTTATACTTACAGTTTTAAAAACTGCACAAAGAACAAAATCAAAGACTAACAAATATGATTCGTCAAGCTGTAGCATTTAAATGGCGAGAGTGATATGTCCCGGTGTGAATAATATGCCATCGGTTCAAAATTAAAAAGCGTCAAACTGCTTTTGAGGTGCAGCATGTGTGCTGCTCTGCACCGAGTCGAGAGGAGATAAGACACAGCTAATTTCCTGAGGAGTGGATGGACCTTCAGATAAAGCTGCTCTCTGTGTCAGAGAAAAATCCCATTTTGTTAACGATGTGAGTTCAAACAACAGAAGAACTAATAAATATGAGTCGGTGGAGTAGCTGAAGCTCTGGGTGTCATTTCTTCCATAGCATATTTCAATAATGGTCTCATTGTAGATGCAAGATCAACTGCAAGATCAACTGTCCCCCCAAATAACCGAACCCAAATTATAACTTATAATTAAATTCTTTTTTTCCTATTTCATGTGAGATTTTTGGGACTTGAAAAAAGAGATGGTTATTACATCTAAGAACACAATTAGGATTCTGTGGGATGAGTAGCTCTTGTAAATAGATAGGGTAGTTGAAATTAATACATTTGAAAAGAAAGTAGTACCAGTGCAGCTTCCGTCTATTTTCAAGAAAAAACCATTGCAGTGGAGTACATCATACGGTGGTGAGTTAGAACGTGACAATTCACCTAATTTCACCAAATATCATCTACTTTTCTCTGCCATGTCTATGATCTGGCATGAAAACGCTGATGGCACTCAATCAGAGAGCAAGCGTTTTCAACTCGTGACATTGTTTCTTGTTCAGTTTGCAGACTCTTTCAACTTTAATCCTCACAAGTGGCTTTTGGTGCACTTTGACTGCTCTGCCATGTGGTAAGTGACAGCAAAAATTATGGTATCAGGCTTTGCTTCCCCCAAAAAAATGTCTTACTGCATGGGTTTATTTGGTTATTAAACAAAAAAAATGACAGTGACTAAGAGGAAAAAGCTGGGCAGGAAGTGAGAGAGCAAAGACATTTTACTTGATTAACTGGCTCGAGAGGACAGGTCAGTGGATTGATGTGTATTCAGTTTGGTCCTGTGACAAGGTGCATTCAAATCAAGCATTCTGTGTTTAACATAATATTGTGAAACATAAAACTCCATAAAACTTAGAGAGAATAGGTTCCCGTACTACACATCTACTTTCCCTCCCAAATGAATGACTTCCAGATTTCAGACCATAAGTTGCCAGTTCGCGTTGTATGTGATGAGAGTAGGATGAGCTGTAGAGTTTACCTGCACTGAATGTCACTGAGAATGAGACAGGAAGAGGAGATCTTTGTCATGGTGGTTTGTTCCTCAAAGGGAAACAAATCATTCAGGGGTAGATATGCAACTCAGTGCCCTAGTACAGGTGACAGAGAAAGCTTTTCTACAGTGACCCTTTCTAAACTGTCCTCAGATCAGTCTGGTGCAGGATTAATATGATTATTTACAATGTGATCCTGTAGATAGAACATCATTGTGTTTGTGCCCTGGGTAGGATTCAGTGCTTCACAAGGTGGTTTTACTCCGGTGTTTTGAAATCCCCTGTAACTATCTGTCTGTGTTTCTGCTGCCCTGCAGGGTGAGGAGGCGATCCGATGTCATCAGGGCTTTTAAAACAGATGCCCTATACCTGAATCATGATCACCAGGACTCAGGTGGACCATTTCACATTCAAATAAGCCTTTGAAAAACATTTTTGCAATCCTGTTGATGATTTTAGCATGCATCACACTTCAACCCCCAGGATCTATTAACTTTATCATCCATGACCAGTCCAGCTTCCCTACTGTCTCTTACCTTTTACCACAGCTATCATACATGCCAAACAGCCCACAAATGGTCAAACACAGGAAGTGTAGCAGGATAAGCTGTAGCTTTGGTGCTAAAGCAGAACTGAGGAAAGACCTGAGACGGAGGTGTTAGTCGCACCATGACTGGTCAGTGTACTGTTGAACTGCTCTCTTCAGTGCTGGAGGGGAGGTGAATGAGCATGGCTAGAAGCCCACTCACCTCTGCATGCTGATCTGCTTCCAGGATTTTACACTGTTTCTTCACTGCCAGTTACAAATGGTACAGAATGGTAGCTCTGAACCCTAACCCTTTGGTTTGAAGTTGAACACACTGGCCCTCTTTCATGAAACTGTAAGGCTGCATATAGTCATAAGCTGAATCTACACTCATTTAACTTACCATTTATGATTTTTAAATTTATCATAGGCTAAGATCAAATCTTACAATATTCCTTATATATCTACTATTGTATATTTAAGCCCAAACATTTTCGTTAATAGACATAAATCAAACATAATTGAATTGCAAAGATTTCTGTATGCACTGAGCACAGAGGCAAACATCTGTCTTTTGTCTTTGCTGATGGCTCATCAAGGTGCTGACAGCAGGACAGAAGTGGGCTTTATCCTGTTCCTCTGTGTGGTGGGTGCTTCTCTCTAGGCTCACAGTAACTGTGTGTCACACAAACGATGTGCAATAACAGCCAAACCAAATTACAGGGTATTGCTGCGGCACAAGGCTTTGTGGGAAATTAGCAAAAGCGCTGCAGGAGATGCCAGCTGAAAGGAGGAGGTGTTTATGATGGTGAACGCTCGCACAATCTTTAGTGTGGACCATTCTGCTCTGGCTTCTCTGCTCTGAATATCAGAAGGGTCATCATCATTTATTGGGCATCCTATATTTCATATCAGTGTTTGTGTTTGGCAGTATATATATTTATTTTAAGAAAGATGATTTTTGGCTGTCATTTTTAATTTATATTTGTTTTTGTCCATTTAAAGGGCTGATCACCGACTACAGAGTAAGTACCATCATGCCTGTATTTTCTGTGTGAGTGTGTGTGCATGCGTTTCTGTCTTTCTTTGTTATTTAGATCTTGAGTTGATATTCTTTGCCAGAAATTAAAAAGTCCCTGTCTGTAAAGGTTGGGCAGGAGTTTCCTTTGCTGGCTGAACCTGGGTCAGTCTGTCAGAGGGATTTATGTTGATAGTATTTTTAAATGTCGCGTTGGCCAGGGACTCTGTAGCTGTGCCCTGGGGGTGCTTATGGCTGCCTGTGACGTTACATTCAGTCAGCAAACACAAACCAGTCCTCCCATCTCTGATAAACCAGCAGAATTTCAGCCTAAAGTGAATAATGAGGTTTAGTCAAATCTGTTGAGATGGGAGGAGAGAGGAGGGGCACTGCCTGTCAGGTCCAATGACATCATTTCCTCTCTACAGCACTGGCAGATCCCGATGGGAAGTAGGTTCCGCTCTCTGAAATTATGGTTTGTGTTACGCCTGTATGGGCTAAAAGGACTGCAGGCACACATCCGAAAGGTAAAAACCCCTCCTGGCTGCTGTCAGTCACAATTCAATGTCTGTCTTTCCTCCTCACATTAGAGACAGCATTAAGTCAGAAGTCACTGAAATCACTGAGGGGAGGAATGGGATTTATCTGGCCTCACAAGACTAGAACAACTTTAGCGTCAACATTATTAACAAGGCTCCATATGAATGACACACCAGTCTTACTTTGAGAGTCTTTTGTACTGTCTAAAGCTGGTCCTGTAAGGCTTGTATTAGTTATCAAAAAACCAACACACACTACAGCTCTAGAGGACAAGAGTTTCTTAAACATGTAAACCATCACTGGAGACCATCAACAAAATGTTTTTCAGAGAGAACTATCTAATCAAATGTGTCTCTTTGTTTAATGAGAAATGATTACATCAAGATTAGCTTTGTCAACTGAGTTATAAGCATCCTGGACCATGTTCTTACTGCATAGACATGTAGCTTGTGAGATGCAGAAAGCTCCATTTGTTGGTTGGGAAAAGATGGTACCAAAGGGAGTGTTAAGAGAAATTGGTGCTACATTTGACAAAGGAAGATCTGAAAATGATTTAAGTTGTAATGCGAAGATGACTTTTGAGTTGGTTTCCTTGTGTCACCAGAACAGATTTCAACAATCATGCTGCCACCTAGTGATCACAGCTGGAACTTTCTGGAATAGAGCATGTCAAATGCCACTGCTATACACCACAGATGAAACTGAACCTTCCGGACATACAACCCTTATTCCTCTCTCTTTCTATGATTCCACAGCATGTGCTGCTCGCCAAAGAGTTTGAGCATTTGGTTCGAGAGGACCAGCGTTTCGAGATCAGTGCAGATGTTGTTCTTGGTCTGGTCTGTTTCAGACTAAAGGTACAACAGCTCTGTCTAACTAATTTTTAGCTGTACAGTATATTAGCTGAGAGGGCAGGCTGCACTGACCATTTCACATTGTTTTATTTCGTAAAGGGGTCAAACGAACTTAATGAGACGCTGCTGAAACGGATAAACTCTGCCCGCAAGATCCACCTTGTACCTTGCCAGCTGGCTGGCAGATTTGTGCTGCGCTTTGCCGTCTGTGCCCGAAGCACAGAGTCTCACCATGTTCAGGAGGCCTGGGCCCACATTGCTGAGATTGCCTCTGAACTGCAGGAGCTGCAGCACTAACTCCAGTCCACAAGGGGGTGCTGCATGAAAATAAATATATTTATGTGGAAAATCTGTCTTTAATTTCAAACATTTACATTTACTTTTTAGTATAGGCTTTGTCAGTGCAACTTTGTTCAAATAACTTGTTAAAACCTTGTTAAAATAACTAACAAATAAATCTTGTTCTAACTCTGAGACCCAAGTAGCCTTAACATAAACATTGTTTTACATTTCAGCAGGATTTAAATAAGCAAAGCTATGTTTTGTGTGCTGTCTCATTGGACAATCAAGACAGACATTTCCAAACCCATTTTGTGAGGTATGACAACACTTGCATTTTTGGACTAACAGACAGACCGACAGTGACATGGCAAAATAAGTCCACACTCTAAATGATTATGCAGCATGGAGAGCTTCAGCACACAAAGTTGCACACCACAGCTCTACCAGAGGTGCCCTTTGGAGATAAATTTATACCTGAATACAGATGAGGACCTTATGGTTAAGAAGGCACAGAAATCTAGGTTTCTACTATAGTGTTACTTTTCACTATCATTTCACATACAGATATAATGAGAAGCAGCTGAAAATGACTGCTGATCAAACTCTGGCTTGCACAGGTAGGCCTGCATGTTGCCTACCAAGTCTCTGAAAAGAATATGAAGGCTGGGTAGGATTTTGGCTAGAATGGCAAAATAATAACCTTATGTTTTCCTTTTTATTTTATTTATTTATTTTCCAAAAATTGACTGAAATGGGTTTTCTGGTTTTTGGCTGTCCTTGAAAATAATTCAATCCATAGTTGAATTATTCATGTTTATGTTGAATAGCTTAACTATTTTTTTTTTTTATTTATTTATTTTTTTTTTTTTTCAAAAATGAGACCCTCTCAAGTTAGAGGTAGTTTGGTTAAAATGTGTTCAACTTTGAAATTCATAAAAAATGTTAGGTTAAGGCCACATTTCCATCTGCTGAATCTTTCATCTATTAAAAATGTTCCATCGTGACCAAGATCAGCTGAAGACGATTGCCAACAGCCTGGAACACAATTTGAATGAGTGAATGACATCCATTGAGACACCTGAAGCACAGGTTGGTCAGTGTTGGAATAAGAGTCATGAATCAGGGATGAAGTGGGAAGTGTAAAAGCACATGACATTTAGGCTACATAAATAAATACCATCTCTTCCTGTCAAGAAAATCAAAAATTGTAATTTTCTGGTGTCTCCCAGGCTTTTAAATGAAATAAAATTCCATTCCATTTATATTCTTGCCACTGAAGGCCTTGATTTTGAAGCCCCTTTTCTCTGTCATTTGAGCCATCTAATGTAACTGTTTCTGGCTGCCCTCTGTGCCTCATTAACCATCATCTTCATCCTAGCGAACATGTTTCTCTGCCCTGACTTCCAGCTGCACTTATTTCCCTTTAGTCTCTTTTCTCTTATCCACCTATTTTTGGAGCTGTTGTAGGAAGTTCATGAGTAAGTAATTAGGTTTACATTCATTGTCATGTTCATATATGACGCAGAATTTGAAACATACGTATAGGTTATTCCTGAATGACTGGTTCCAAAATGTGAACACTGCACACATGAGAGTAGGAGAAGTTAGTGCTAGACAGAACGTCTGTCTAGAAAAGTGTTTCCTTTTAAGTCAAGTGCCTCATTTCACTTGCATGGCGAACTAAATTAACTGGATTCATTTGTTGACAATTTGTTGCAACCCCAGGGCTGGCACAAAATAAATATATCTAAATCCAGATATATATTTATAAGTTGACTGTACTTACTATTTTTCAGTAAATTCCAAATGCATAAGCATTCCTTCTTAAAAGCCCTGCAACTAAAAGATTACAGTTTTATTGTACACCAATTCAGTCATTTACAGAAAATGAAAAGGCCATTTACCCAGTTAAATGTGAAACTGATGGCTGTTAAGTATGAACTACGTTTTATTACATAAAAGTGAGGGACAATAATCAAATCCTCCAAATAAGTCAAACCTGTTAATAACCATGGCAATAGTTTATTTTCCATTATGACTTACAATCCTTTGTGACTTACAAGGTATTGCCATTTGCATACAAAGAAATGCTTGTGGGTCATAGTAGAGAATGAACTGAACTGGGTTTGAAAAAATAGAACATTTTGCAAATTAGTTGCACTAAAATAGCTTCCACATCTTTGAATTTCTTAGTTCTTGCTTGCTCCCTCCTATTGCTTGTTTCTGCTTGCAGTTCAGCTTGTGAGACAGTAGTAATGGTAGTGCCCCTTCCTCTCAGCTTTGGGATGGACGCTGCAGAGTTCAGAAGGAGGGGAAGGAGATGGTGGACTACATCGCTGACTACCTGGAAAACATTGAGCAGAGGCAGGTTTATCCTGATGTGCAGCCTGGATACTTGAGGTCGCTCATCCCAGAGGAGGCTCCTGAGCAACCAGACTCCTACGAGGATATGGTCAGGGACATTGAGAGGGTGATCATGCCTGGAGTGAGTGACTTATGAAGGCCTTTCACATGGAGCCTCAGTGCTCCTGGGAGTGACTGGTACTTACAAGGCAATATTCCTCACTCTTGTTTGTGACATGTCTATCACATCTTAATGTTGCTGAAGGTGCTGCAGAATAATGAGGACTCAAAATTAAATAACAATAAAGTAAATGATACCTTAGTATACCAGTGTAACTGTAAGTTGGTCTTCTCTCACAGGTGACACACTGGCATAGCCCCTACTTCTATGCCTACTTCACCACCGCCAGCTCCTACCCCTCCTTGCTGGCAGACATGCTGTCTGGTGCTATTGGCTGTATCGGCTTCTCATTGGTACGTATCTCTTCTAGGTTGATGCTCTGTCTTTCTCTCTGAAAACCAAATAATAATACCCATGTCATTTATGACTGTGTGATAAACAACTGAGGTGATGGGAGGGGCCTATAATACAAGAGGCCATTTTGAACTGGCATAAAAATACAGATAGGGGATAAAAGCTGGTCTGAAAGAAAAATAAAACATGCTTGCAAGGATAGCCTGTGATATGTGAATATTTTTTCCTAATGCTAAGCAGTCACAGGGCTTCCCCTTCAATGTCCTTAAAGGTGAGGATACAGAGGTCACAGTTTGCTGTGACTGATGTTGTGTGGTATTGGGAAACTGATGCCATTCCCTTGTGATAGGCTGCCAGCCCAGCCTGCACAGAGCTGGAGACTGTCATGCTGGACTGGCTGGGTAAAATGCTCAATCTCCCAGAGGACTTCCTGGCTGGAACTGCTGGACAGGGAGGAGGTGTCATACAGGTGAGACACTGACACAGGTTCCCTTATCGCAGATAGTTTTCACTGTCCCCAGTTTTCTATGGATAGATAATCCAGGAAAATAGCAGGAATTAAAGTAACTGATTTAAGGGTTAGAAACATTCAATTTGAATGTGTGTTTGTATGCAAGTACTGTCAGTATGCTTAATAAAGTTAAGTGTGAATAATATTTATGACTCTGTGTAGGTGATAGTACTGTATTTTACTGTTGTGTTTATGAACTTGGTGCATAAATCTTGAAGTTATATTCATTCCCTTTTTTAAAAAGGCTGTGTTGTGGTGCCTGCTGGTGGCTCAGGCAGAGAAGACACTTGGCAGAGAAGCAAGTGTGAGCCCTGAGACTTGAGACTGGGTTCAGTCAGTTGCTGCCTCACCAACTCAGACCGCTGGGCCGTCATGTCCGGGATTCAATCAAACTCATTTAGCCACTTTGATGGCAAATGCAATTTAAACAAAACAGACTTTAGCAGAAAGTTTTATGCAGATCCTGTGGCATAAGCTCCATAGTGTGGAGGAAGTGGCCGAAGGTTTGTGTTGTCAAGGCAGCAGTTGGCCCACAGAAGTGCCTCAGTGCTCTCTGGCACCCACTGCTGGTCAGGTTGGGTGTCTGAGAAGAGGGAAAATCAAGGATAAAAATGAAAAACAGTTGTGCTGTGAAAGAGAAAATAGTGTCTTATTTTTAATACCTCACTTTAAAATGTTTACCATACATTAAGATGCTCTCATCTGACATCTGCACAGCATGTTCTGGCCATTTGGCATTTAGCTGAATTAGATGGAATCATTTCAGCTGCACTGAATGTCATCCCTGACAGTAATTGACTTTCATTTGCGGAGAGTGTGTTTCTGTGCTGGTGGTGGGTAAAACAATCAGGCAGGCTATTCTCTGGCAGCGGTTTGTCTGACATTGATTTCTCATCTGCACTGAAAAACAGCAGGAAATTACTTTTTACTGCAGCGTTTTCTGGTGGTTTGTGAAAGGGAGGAGAAGTGTGCAGAGCAGAGCTCGCTGTTCATTAAGGTTGTGGAGAGGACGCTGTCCCTATGGGATGTTTGATGCAGGAAAACGCTAGCTGGAGACTGATCATTCCATGCCTGCCCTTTTGGGTGAGGTGGAGCCAAAAGCACAAATAAAAAAAGAAATTGAAAAAGACTAAATTCTACTGGCCTACAGTACAGATGCATCACAAAAAACAAAAACCTGTGGTCCTGAAGTGCAAATAAAAAGAACAAAGTGAAAATACAAAAACATCACACAGCTGTTCCAAGCCAATATCACTGCAAACACTAAAAATTAGATTTAATTACACCAAGAATTCTATGGACAGGTATCTGTAGAATATATTTCCGTAATCAAGCCACCTTTTTGTTCTTTCATATTGCATCTGCATCTCAGGGTCACAAATTATTATATATTTATGATTAGCAATATTTCCCATGCATTTTCCTAGTTTGCAGTTCATGCTCAAGTTTAGCTAATTTAGTGTTTTAGGATTATAGGAATGTCTTGGGATAAGGCCCAGCGGTGCAAGAAAGTGAGTGAGAGTCTGGAACTGTAGCAGCATGTCAGTTTTGTGAGGTTCCCAGTTGTCTGAATGACTGTCTCACTGCAGGGCACAGCCAGCGAGGCTACACTTGTAGCTCTATTGGCCGCTCGCTCCAGGATTGTCCGACAGATCCAGGCCCAAAGTCCAGAACACACAGAGACGGACATCATATCAAAACTAGTGGCCTATTCATCTGATCAGGTGAGTAAGCAACTCCAAAATGAAGTACAAAATTGACCCTATTCATGTCTTTAGTTTCTTATTTAATATGTACTGTCAGCTTTTCCTACAGATTAGGAAAAAAGATGCCAGTCAGAAAAACAGTGTATTTAGAATATAGCATGAAGCTAAGGACAAAATGCAGGTCCTGAAGTTGAATGTCTAACACTATGAAAATGGATGTTGTTGAAAAGGTAAGGTTCTGGACTGAGGACATTTTATCCAGCTTTAAACTTTGTGCCATTTTAAAACTTTTCCAGCATCAGATAGACATAACCATAAAATACTCAAATGTGTGCATTGTGAATGTATCTGTGTGCTACAGATGTGTGCTACAGCTCAGTGGACTCATTTAGCATATTCTTTGTTCTCACATCTGAATAACCTCCTCACACTGTGACCTGAAATGATAGTTTGACGCTGTGGCGTTTTGCCCAATGTTCAGAATGATTCAGTGTGTCAGGTGTATGTCCCTGGGCATTTTCCAGGCACGTGATTGGCTCAATATTAGTCATTCTTTCACATACCTGCCTCGGTCATACTGCTCATATGGCCTGTAAATACTGATGGCACTTAGAGAGCAAAAGAGATTTTTTGTAATTAAATTATTTCTTTAGTTTGCAGACTCCTTCAATGTCAGTCCTCGTAAGTGGCTTTTAGTCAACTTTGACTGCTCTGCCATGTGGTAAGTCAACTACCTACAACCTATACCACGTTTGCATATCAGAGGGTGTGTGGAGGTTTGCTTTTGGGTAGAAATCATTGAGGGCAGGGCCATGTGCACCTGCCTCATTTTGGGGTGCTGAGGGAGCAGGAGGGGTATTGTGTGAAGATCAGATTCAGTGAAGTTACTGTCCTATGTGTTGATGGGGACAGAAAAGATGTTCAAAGTGTCAATAACAACACTATCTGGCCTCAGCCATTTTCCCAGAATTCAGACCTGGGGGTGTGAGGTTTAAATGATGGCAAGAATAGATAGAGAAGACCCACAGGTTGAACTCTTGTATTAAATGTTTGTATACCAAAGCAAAGACTGCAGTCTCTATTAGGTGACCATCTAAGAACACTAAGCTGGTATTGCATTTTTCCTTGCACTCTGTGTGTAAGTGAAAGGTCACCTGACCACAGTGTGTGGGAGGGAATGAATGAAAATAGTCCTGGAAATGTAGAGAGGTGGAGAGGCCATTGTTCATTCAGAGGGGGGATTATATGGAGTGTAATGGCTTAGTCCCATCTGCCTCCTGTTTCATTACCGAGCAAACACGGCTCCACACACCCCGCTCCTTCATGGATCATCACAGCCATTCAGCCGGCTCAGATGGGACAGAAACGCACAGGAAACGCATCATGGGGTAGGAGGTGACATGTCATGCTGGCAGCGCCCTCACCTGCTCTGATGGAGGGAGCTGATGACATATATAGCGATGCTTTTTATTGCATCTAAAAATAAAAAACAATACATTTACAGAGAGGACATTTTTAAACAGGACAGGAAGCACAAACGAGAGAGCTGAAGTGCTTCCTTTGAGCCATGTGAAGAGGCTTTCTTGCGAACACTGCTTTGTTGGGTGGGACCATATGTGGGTTTTCCTCTGACAGTATGTATTCAGCACTGGGCAGGCCAAGCAGGTTGATGTCGAGTCAATATTCCCCCCTAGAGTCAACAAGAAAATCCATCTAGATTGATTTTACTGAGATAATATACCACTTAAAATCAGGATTCTGTGTTTGACATTATGAAATAACATTGAAAGTATCTTTCCTGAGATATTAAGTTCCTGTTATACATACTCTCTCCCTTCTAAATTAATCAGTTCCACAGTTCCTGCTTATTGGGAAAGAATTAACTGTCCTGAAAATTACGAGATCAGGATTTTCAGGATGACCAATCCAGCTTCCCTGCTGCCTTTACCCTGCTAGCTGGACACTGGAATTAGTTACCTTTTGCAGGTGTCTATATAGGCAAATTAACCAGGTAACAAGTTTGTTGATGTATAATGGGATCTCTTTGTCTATGTACAGAGTTTTTCATTCCTGCAGATACCAGCTCAAACATTAAATAACAGTTGTGTTACCTAGTTGCATTTATTTGAGAAAATGAAGCATTTGTTTTGCTGGGTGCAAGGACTCTTCAAAAACGATTTGGCTCAGATAACACTAATCCTAATACCTCATCCAAGACAAATGTCAGTGATCAGACACTTGGTGGTGCTATAAGCATGTTGTTAAAAAACTCTAAAAATGAGCTTGAGTTTCAGGGATTCTTCTTTGAAGAACCAGTTTTGTCTGAAGTGTCCATAAGGCCTGCCCTGGGGCTATTTTAATTTGGCTCCAGGTCTTTCATGCTTGTACCTTTCAGCAGTAGTAGCATTTGTAGAAGGTTGCAGAAGTAACCAGAGTATAGGCATTTGATAATACAGGAGCAGTCATAGTACCAGTTCTAATAATAATCATAGTATAATACAGGTAGTTATATAGCATCAGTTGTAATTATGGTTAGTAGTAGCATTGTATTTGTAAGTCTGGGTATGTGTTCTGACTGACTGTGAAGGTGATCTTATGGACCAGCTTAGGGATGTGTGGTACAATAGAATAATACATGCATTGCATTATTCAACTATCTCTATCCCCTTATATCTTAAAGTAACATTTTAATAATAAGACATCTGTTCAACTAGTTGAAAAATGTCATTGACATTGTTGTGCTGACAATATAACATGTACGAATGACTGGGAGGTTTTATTTAATGAAGGCAATTTGCAGTCTCGATAAGGAAAAGGACAAATTATTCACCAAACTGCATGCAAATCAGCAAAGTGGCTCAAGAGGAGACACTCTGCATATATAATTAGTACAACATGGCAGAAATAACACAATGTTTAGCAAAAAAAACACAATGTTTCGGCAAGAGAAGAGCTTTTATCAGTTTCATACTGTGCTTTAATGTGGTTCCTTTTCAGTCTGTGAATGAGGGCATAAGACAGGGAGTAATACAGGGAGTAATAAGGGTTTCTTTCAATGCCCCTAGGCCCCGGGGCCCTGAGTGATAAGTTACCTGGCCCCCTCTGCCCAGCCTGGGCCCCCACATCCTTATCACTCCCCACTGCACTAGCAGGGCTACAGCCTCTGGCTGCAAATAATGCTATTTCATTTCATAAATCCACTAGAATTTAACAATATTACTACTATTATTAAAGAAATTCAGAGCCCTGGCAATTTGTTTAGGTGTGTGTGTTTGTGCGTGTGCAGGTGTGTGTGAGAGAGAGAGAGAGAGAGAGAGATAAAGAGAGTGTGTGTGCTTGTGCAAGTGCTTGACATACTCCATGTTATGTGAAATCTGACCGGATATGAGAATATGTGTGTGAAGAGATAAGGGGACGGGATTTTTGTTGTGTTTCGCATATGACAACATCAAAATTCTGGACATATTGCTGTACATGTACCTACAAGGTAGATTTTTAATCTGAGCAGGTTTATATTTTCACGTCTGAAATACAAAGTGCTTTACAGAAGCATATTAATGAATAAAACACTAAGGTAGGCTGGTATCATACAGGATGCCATATATGATGCCCTACAAATTCATGTTACATACAGTATATAATGTACCCATACATGTGAGTATGGATTCAAAAATCATACCCGCCCCATCATGTCCTGGCCATTTCATCCAAGATACAAACTACAGTATTCTGTTACTGTTTAGTGAAAATGTAGAGATGTAATCAGATCTGCATTTTCATTTCTGTGTCAGTGCATGTGTGTGCTGTTTATGTTCAACATCTGCATGTAGGTTCATTGTTTATAAATTCAACCACACAGCTTCTCATGGAACACTTGTGTAATTGGTTTTATAACTCTCTTCAAGCTTAAAAAGGGAAGAACTTCCAACAACGATCCTGACCACTAAATGGGTTCAGCCAAACTAAAGGATCAATGCGTAAACACAGTAATGGCTCTGCAAACCAATACAATACTAAAAGAAACCCTAACAAGATCTTTAAGAGGTTCCTGTCGGTCTGAGAAGGGTTAAGCATCTGAATATGGAGTCAGACAGTCCTGTGATAAGTGAAATCATACGATAATGAATGGAGAGGTGCCTTTTTTCATTCATGGTAAACATCATTCATAAAAGAACAAACAGTTGCAATTTACATTACAGATCAGTAATAACAGGGTAATATCTATGTAATTCTAGGGAAATTAGACATTTATTTGAGTTTCATGTAGTGACTAGTAGTAGTTCCTGATGTAGCATTTCTAAGTCAGTACTAAAGTACATGAGTATTTTTCCACTTTTTCACTCATGACTAGTAAATGCAAATGATTTTCAACCATTTTAAGACAAAAATCATGAATTACAGAGGCATCATATTTTTCCACCTTTAGGAGGTAAAATTATATAGTCATGTTTTTTCTTGATTTTTGGTAAAAAAAAAAAAAAAAAAAACTGTTTTCCCGTTTACTTTCTTTGGAGACATTTCTGATGACTTTTCTATCAGAAGCAGTGAACACACATGATTTTAAGAGGGAGTATGACATATTTTTGGGGCAATTCATTATTCATTTTTTTGAGGAAGGACTATTGTCTTGGGTATTTGGTTAATTTTTGGTGAAATACTATAATACCGTTTTTCCCAGTTTTCCATTTTCTTACCTTGAAACCATTTCTGTTGACATTTCTATCATAAATAGTAAATGCGTGTTATATCCTTTTAATTGTAATTGAAATTACATAGTTATTACCCTGTTATTATAATTAGTAACATAAAGTGCTGCCAAACCAAATGAAGCACCTTTGTCTGTTTGAAACAAGAATAGACAAACACTGAATGTCCACTGAAGATGAGACGTAGCATTTCCTGAAATGTGTTATTGGATTTCATTTTTTTCATCCCAGGGTTCATTATGGATCCAGGTAGATTTGATCAGCTGAAACTGCCCACACAGTTTACCGCCCAAAGTCAATCTCAACCATGTAAAGCCAGATGAGCCGAATCAAAGCATAACTATTGAACAATACGTAAAAACCAAATAAGATCTACATCTGGTATAAGGCAAGCCAACAAAAGAATTTAAACCCACACTCACACAGTTGTTGTATAGTCTTGATTTATTAGTTGTAATGAGAATGAAAAAGAGCAGCAGTCATAATGAATTCATTTTCAACTATGCCTTCATTAGCATTCCCTTGTGACTGCTGCAGCTTATTTCTCATTGAAATAAATCAATACTACATGACAATGACTTAAGAGTGGGTTTACATAATCTCATTAAATGTACTTCTGACCCAGCATCCAAGGACTTTTGTTTTCACTGTTGTTTTCACTCATTTTGAGTTATTCACTGCCAGCAGCCCCCCCACCCCTACTTTGCTCTGTCCTATCACACTGCATCCCTAGAAAAATAATCCATATTTTTTGTACGGCAGTTTTCCTTCTCAGGTATTTCATGCTTTAAGGCTGACATAATTAGTCAGTCTGCTCACTTGGTGGCAGGTCTGAGTTTTCAGAGCGGGAGATGCTGGGTCTGGTAACACCGGATCTCAATTTTCTAGAATACTTATGTTAAAGTACTCTGGTGCTACTGTTGGAAATATGCAACCTGATCCATGAATCCTGTTGCATTTCTTGAAATGTTCTGATCTCAGCTCATCTTCTGTTGGTATTATTAATGTACTGTCTAGGCTTCGTCTATATGATGAGAAGCTGTTGGTTCTCCAGGTGTGCCAGAGAGCAGTGCTGTCATAATGCCTTACAGCCATCTTTTTCCAGAAACATGATTCCATCTCAAGCTTCTCAAACTGCACAGCTTACATTTGCACAGCCGAGCTAACAACACCTCAGTTCAGTCAACACTGTGCCTCAGCTTTGTCCTTCTCAGCTATGAGCCTGTTCTTTTATTTTTTTTTAATAAAAAACTGTTTTCCTGTTATCTGTGTCTCAATATTCATTAGAGGGCAATGTTTTGTGGTATCATTCTGAACCGTATGTGCTAGTGTGCGTTTATGGTGCTCTGACCCTCTATTTTACCACTTTTGATCCAAATATTGGGTTTCATTTTTTCCTGGTCAGTTCAAGTTGTTAACTGTAACTGTAAGTCTCCACATCTGAGAGGTGTAAAATAGAAATCTTATCTAATTACAGCATTTTATTTGTAATAATGTGGTTATGTTCATTTTGTCTTTTTCATTTTCTCCATCTGAGAAGACATTTGGCTCACTACATGCTTTGGTGTGATACTCCCAAGGATAATGTGTCTCCATGGGCAATGTGGTGATGCTTTTATTCCGTCCAGCAGTTTGTCCCCTACCGAAGAAACGTTTCCCGTACTGCCCTGAGCACCATTGGTTGAAATGTGAAACACGAGGTAAGTGATCCAAACATGTTTTTTTGAGGTAGCTGCCTTCTGCAAAGGATGTGGTGTTGGAAATTGTTTAAGCATCGATTTGCAAATCCACAGCCATGGGCACATCCATTTGCTGTTGCGTTAATAATTCTGTAGCGCTAACTGGCTCTTTCCAAATGGAGGCTTCTCTAAGACCCAGGCACAAAGTGCACTTTTCAAACAGTCCCTGCTCATGCAATCAGAGAATGCCATCACTGAGTGGAGGAACATTTATTGCCTCTGAGAGTATCTGGTTTCAAACCACATAAACACCAGTGTGTATTTTTTTTTTTTTGCATTATTTTCCTCTGAGGAACAAAAACCTTCTTAAAGCTCTGTATTACATAGTCAAGTTAATGGAATATTGGTCCTTATGACAGACCATGGGGAGAAGTACAGTATATGCTGAGGAAATGGAGGGATGGTTAAATTAAAAAGCAAAGCTTCTTGGCTCCAGTACACCAGAGCAAAATTAAGGCAGACTGCCTTTTAAACAATCACTGTGACATGTTTTCTAAGATCATGTCCCGGTTTGATTTGTTTGCCCTAACACCACTGTCGCCGTTGTCACCTCAGGTGACATCACTGGTAGCAAATATTTACGATAGGACTGAAGAGATGACAGTAGTATTTATTGGGCTTAAGGCTATGTATAGAACACCAAGCAATATCATGACAAGGTGCCCTGATCCTGCAGGTTGTTGTCCAAAATATTGGAGTGTTTGTAACAGTAAAAACAGACTTTTATCTTTCAATTCCCCACGCAACATTACAGCGTATTTACATGAGGTGTTGAACCAGCTTTATTAATTGTTGAGATTAATTGTTGCATCACTAACAGTACTGTACAGTAATGAAATTGATCAGCTTCTATTGAAAAGACAATTAAGGACATAGCCTGTTCTTTAATAGCATTTAATACATTTATAGAAAAAAATAACTTGTAGATGAAAATAAATTATGACTTAAGGCACACCACACTGTAATTTACCTAAACAACAAAAACAGAGCTGAAGCAAACTACCACAATATTTAAAACTCAAAGCATAGTCCCACCAAAGGAATGTTGCTTTGAAGTGTATGTTTTTTTTTTTTTGATGTTCACACACAACACAAATTGAACTAAATGTATCTTATTTCCTAATTAAAATGGACCAAGGTATTCTGTTTGATTGGATTTTACTGATTGGAGTTCAAGAATATGATAGATTAGTCTATGGCCATGCCTTCATATTCTCGACCTGTCCGTGATTCCTTCTGCTAAAGTCATAGCCCTACGGTATGTATGAAGATGTATAAATATTTAATATAATGTAAAATATTTATACATACTGTAGGGCTATGACTTTAGCAGAAATGTATACATATTTAATATAATATAATACATTTAATAATATTTAAATAATGTATAAAGAATTAACCCTGTCTGCCTTAACTACAGTAATATATTAAAATAATTGTCTTCAACAGCGACACGTTTCTGTTTCCCTGTTATAAATCTCTCCCCTCTACATGTTTTTTCATTATGTGTTTTTTAAGCCATCATCATGAGAGATGTCACTGGCTTTATTTAAGGGCAACCTCATTTATAAAGCAGGCCTACAACAACACATTCCTGTGACATGTCCCAAATGTGTTCTTTCATCTAATGTTATTGATGAAATCGTTTTAAGACATACAACACAATTATTTCTAATTATCTGTAATGACAGACATTCTGTAACTTAAAGAAACAGAGTAATTAAAATGGGTTAACACAGACTTTTTATTTACATGGTTATATTACTTCTGGTTTGGCGCCAAACATGGCAGAAGCATTGTCTGTCTTCAGCACATTTTACATATTTTATAGATGTTTTTTGATTGCTTCAAGGATTTGTGGATTTGAACCAGGAAATACGACAACTATTGTGAATCTGAATTCTGAGTGTTAACAATCTGAAGTACGGGTGTCCTGAACTTGAGGGTGTGAGCTTCTCTCAGCCTGCAGAGCTCTCACGTCTGGCTTTGCAAATCAAATAGTGAGGGTTTGCCTTTCCGCCTCCCTCAGACTAACGGGTGTCAGCTCACACGCACACGCGGTTGCTAAAAATACTTTCATTCAGCTCACAACGTGTCAGGGGAAAGGGCATGCATTAGCGTGGGTATCATAATGTCTATCGCTGTGTTCAGGTCCTGCCCAGAGTATCCCTGGCAACACCCAGCGTCGCCAGTGTCTGCCACAGCATCTCCACTGATGGGGACAACTGGTGAATCACTGTGCCATGTAAAGCAGTTGCAGATGTGGAGAGATGACAGCTGTTCTCACATGCAAAGGACTCATTTCCCATAAATCCACCCAGGCTCATTAGCATGGCATTCTCCAAGGTTTCCAGAAAATGCCTTAAAAAGCACAATTAACAATGACCTTGTATTGCTTACTGCTGACTTGCAAGAGAAATGAAAGAAGAAAAAGCAGTTAATTGCTTGAAAGCCTCTTCACTTAAAAACTGGATGTTAAAATAAAATCCATAACTGTTAAAATATTTTTGAGTGGATTGCCTTCAGTGAGGGTTGATGAGTAAATAAGTTTCTGCTGTTAAGTCTCTGATTCATGAGGAGTTATTTTTCTGGGTGCTTTTTATAAGCACTGCTGTCATTCCTCCCTGTCATACAGGTACTCTGAGACACGGCCATGCTAGCTCCACATAATGACTGTAATCATGTGCTTCCCAGGTGTGTAAAACACCACTCGCAGGTACTGTTCCACTTGCAGAGATTAGCTGTAATCCTGGGATACAGAATACACAGTTTTCAGCGGCGCTGCTATGATGCCTGCTTTGGAGACTTATTTTGCAGACCACTGACAGACGAGTGTGCAGGGAATCTGTCCATAGTGGGATTTCTTATTTATTCTTGGCAGCCACTCTAATCCAGCCTGGTCTACATACCTACATATTTATTTATTACCCAGCTGATTCTTACTGAGCTCATTGTTCAAGTGCGTACTGGCAATTTCTCCATCTGAGAAGTGAGCCTGCTGTCCTGGTTACAGATTCATTTGGGCTTTCATACAGTGCACAATGGAATCCTACTGGCTCTACAAAGCTGTGTGTTGCCCTGCATTATTGTTGTTTGTTTGTTAACTGAGAACTGAACGTCACTTAAGAAACATAAACTCACTTCCTAGTTGAAGTGATCTAGGTTGTCTTTGTAATCGGAGGTGAGAAACTGTGAGGGGATGTAGTGGACTTGGTATGCTGTTTCTGCAGAACCCAAGACTAAAGGCCTAGGCCAGGATGCAATCAGCTTTTGTCCTTAACTTTCACTTCCAATGAAATGAAGGTTCTGCTTTTTCTCTTCAAAGGCAATTCGCTGATCGCCAGACTATGACAGTGAAGATAAAAATGAACATTTGGCTTAATTGTGAGCCAAAGTTAAAGACAAACACTGATTAAATCCCGGGACTGGTTTATTTTTCAACCTCAAAGACTGTCCTTAAAGAGCTTGTTAATGATTAGCTCTGTCTCCAGTTATGTTTTGCCATAGGGAAGTGGACTAACCATATAGAATCTTGTGGAATATAACTTCTGTTCTTTCTTATGGCTTGCCTTTATTTGGATTACAAATCATGCACTGAATATCTTATACTGGATTTGGACCCTTTCTGGATATCTGTTTGGATTTCTTGAACATGGCATTTAAAAACTGGTGGTTGGATTCAATCAAAAACATCCAGTCTCATTATGTCATCTGCAAGTCAGTCAAAACAGCCTTTACATTACAGCATCACTGTAGAGTGTTTTATATTTTATTGGAGACAAGCAATCATGCACTTTGGAACGTTCTGTTTATTGTACATTAGAACATTATATGGCCTTTAAGAGATTAAAGCTTGTTTTGATGGAATTGCATTTGTCATTTAGAGATGGAGTGCATTTCTTTGAGTCCTGTCGGGGATTTCTGATTCACTAAGAGGCATTAATGAACAGTGTGTCAGCATTTTGAGCGCTAGTGTTTGTTTGACTTCTTCATATACGCCATTTGCATCTCATGTCCCCATTTCTATTTCTAAAAGCAAGATTAGGTTGGGTCGAACTTTACTAAACATAAATATTAATATTACACTAAAATTATTTAGTGTTAATTGCAACTGTCCCTCCCAAAATTGCTCCTGTTCTACCCATCAATCACAGGCACTAAAAAGCATGGTTTACAAAACCTTGGTGCAAATGTTATTTCACATCGTAAAACAGCGCCCGAGGTATCCAAGATAACTTTGTAAGAAACAGTCATGGATAATAACAGCAGCCCAGGTGTGGACAGAGAGACTCTTCTTTTCTTTGAGACAAGGGAAATGTGGCATAACTTTACTAGCACTCAGAAAGTAGTTTTTTTTCCCTGAACATTTCAATCATTAATAAAAAAAAAACAGTAAGTCTGACAAACACTGGGTTAATTTGTGTCTGAATGCTATAGAGATTTTAAATTAATAAGTTCTGTGTTGATACGCTTTTGCTACTATAGATCATATTTGTTTGTAACTAAGAGTTCTGATGAATTCATTGTATGCTTATGTTATGATCCCATTGTGGTCTGATGTATTTGAGAAATGTAGAATAAGGAAAACATTCATTTGTTCTGTGTGGATTTAGTGATGCGTGGTGAGCTAATCATACTGCAGACTTTGAATGAATAAGTGGCCTTGTATTTATTCCAGTTGTATTTCTTAATAAATCACACTAAGCTATTAGTGTAATTATATCAAGAGTCACAGTGGAGTTAATAAGACACTATTCCAACATGCATGCTTTAATCAGCAAGCTAATATGATATATTTGCATACAGACAAACATTTTAGTCACTGATAATAGCGTGAAATGCATTACCAGATGCTAATATCCATAAAAAAGATAAATTCCCACAAGTATTCAATGGCTTATTCAGTGGCTGGTTTAATTTCATTTATATAGGAAATGAGTGTATTAAAACACATTGGCATTATAAATGATCTAATTTGGTCAATCCACATCAGAAGTATACGGCCAAGTATAATTACAAATGAGGATCATCCTGAGGTCAAAATATTGGTTTCAGTGAGAAAATGAAACAGCTCCAACCAAATTTTTGCCCCATACCGTTTGAATTATCCGCCTTCGTGATTTCAGATAGAACAATCATGGGGTCGTAAATTTCACATTACAACTACTACATAAGTATAATTACAAATGAGGATCATCCTGAGGTCAAAATATTGGTTTCAGTGAGAAAATGAAACAGCTCCAACTCAGCTAGGGTCCTTTTTTCATTGTGGAGCAGCGTAAACAGTAGTTGTAGGGCTTCCTTCAAATTTTTGCCCCATACTAGTGAGAGAAGCCACCAAGTTTGAATTATCCTGAGATGGGAGAGACTGTGCATATAGCAACTGCTGCCGGGTTCTTCACTGATTTCAGATAGAACAATCATGAAGGGTCAAGTGGAAGAAATTCTTTTCTGATGAGACATTACAACTACTACATAATTTCTGTTTTCGATTCCCATACAATTGCAAGAATGTACATATGTTTGACAATGATCCAAAAATTTCAGGAATGGTTTAAAAGAAAGCTAATGTCATGGTGATGAATGTCTTGAATTGACAGAGCTTGAGCAGTTTTGATGCAACATTGGTGCAATACAAGGCTGATTGAGACTTTCAGATTCAGTGCTGTGACACTGCTGACATGCAAACAATTATTTTTATTTAAAATGTTTCATTAACATTACTTTGAAATCTGCCCTTAGATTTGATTGATTAAAACAACTTATAATGATAATAGACAATAGACTTTGACATATAGCATAGCCATTATTTGAATGAAATGTATGTGATATTTTCCAATAATTCTGCTATCTTTGTCTTTGTGAGTGAGTCACATTGAAATGTATATGACATAACTGCCATGGTTTTTGTGAACAAGCAATCACAACTTATGCACACTTACATATCCTTCAGTGTACTGGCAGGCCTGAATATCCATAGCTCAAATACTGTAACTGGCTAACAACAGACTTGAATATCCGGCTGAGCCATATTCATGCCTTTCACGCACAATTCTGTAATCTGTGAACTCAGAGGGATAAACTTAGAAGGGAGGGAGTATGGCAATTGTACACTTCATACTTCATGTTGAAGGCAAAAAGGGAGTTTGAATCCTCAGTAAATGTTCACAGGTTGGGACTCGCCTTTGCAACAAGACAGGCCAAGTTATTCTTTCCAATACGTGCAATGGAAGATCCACAGTAAGCCTGAAACCTTTGGTTCCAGTAAAATGTTAAACCAGTCGCGCTTTGCCAGAGAAGGTAATTATTTAGACATTCCCACGCATCTTAATTTGATTTGCCTACAAATATAATTTCACCTCCACTTCCATGCCTCAGGTTTCCTGTCCATCTCGATGTTCATTTTACAAGGGGTAGACAAAATAATGTCAGTACAAAATAAAAAGGACTTGTATTTTGAAGTTAACTGAATTGACATTAAAAAGGAGTCAACACGTGTACTTGATATTAATGTCAATATTAAATACAAATATGTTTCTGCTCTAAAGGCATTTTTAAACTCTTGAATAACTGAAAGATGTCAAATGGTTTGCTTCCAAACTACAGATGTGTCAATCACAGAAATGAAAATAAATATTTAATCAGTCAAGGAGAGCAGTGTCAAACATCATGACAGCATAAAGCAAACAAGGAAAAATGAGAAGAGAGCAAAACAGGTTTGAAAGTTGTGTCAGAAATATGGGATTTAATCAAATGTCTCCCCGTCCTCCGAAATCTTCAGATCTAAACGTCATTGAGCCTTTCTGGGATTGGGAATCCCATTTCATTTTTTTTTTATTAGGAATGTAATTAAAGGTTTTTTCATGCCTCAAAACATTGCAAAAGTAATGCTCCATTTTTTACATTGCTTTTCATGAGGAGACTTGACTATTATAATGTTAATTTCTCATTGTTTTCCAAAAAAGATCAGGTTTAGGTGCACCTAGTCTGAAACCATCTATTATGAATGAATAAATAATACCAAAACATACCTTTTAATGATTGGTTTTCAGTAACATTTATTTATATTTATTTCAAGTCAGACTCTACTGTGCATTGTTTCTGTATTATTTATTGCATTAACTGCCTTCTTAGCTCCTCCACATTCATTGCTATGTTATTTTTGTTCATGTATGTATGCATCTATGTTTTTATGTGCAGCTCTGTGTGTGAGTCTGGGTTTGTGTGTGCATGTATGAGAGAGTATGGAAAGTAAGTCTTATCTGATAACCAATGAGGAGGGGTTCTTTACCAATGACAGCCAAGTAAAGTAATGGGAGGGGCCGGAGGAGGATGGGAGGGGCCAGGCCATTCTGATGTCAGTTCTGCTCTCAGCAGGGCTGAGTTCTCCCACACACACTGATCTGCACGGACTGCTTGATCCAGAGGAGCAGCCAGTGATTCTACCTCCTCTGAGAAAGGCGCGCCACACGGAGACAGGTAAGGACATTACTCTCCATTATATTTTTGCATGGAACTCATGAATGACTGCTCTGTAGGGCAGTAACTACTGTTAAAGGTGAAACCTAATGTTAAAGGTTAATACTGAGGTAATTCACTCTTCAGTTATCTCTACCCTCATCTGTCCACAAGCTGTTTCTTCAGATGCTGATTCTTTTGGAATTTACAATCCAAAGGTAAATGTGCCCCAAAGCCGTTTAGTCATCCACCGGGAATTCTTGAAAAGATCTGTTATATAATACATGTCAGTCCTTTTCAAAATGAATTATAGTACATTTTTCATTCAAACTATGATTTATGTATGCACTTATTTGCTTAAATATTTGTTTATGTCAGCTTGTGGTACTCAAACTGTGGGACTTGGGGGGCATTATTTGGATATTGGTTGGGCAGCTATGGATCAATCACTCACTATCTTGACAACATAAAAACTGAGGCTGTGACAGGAAGTTCAGGACCTCAACAATGATGGGCGCAGACAAGAGACCCAAACAAAATCTGATCACTTTACAGAGCTATTCAGTACAGAGTGGGGGGTTCTTTAAATATTTTCTGATGACAGGAGTAAATTAGCAGAGAGACAGAGGGTGTGCTGTTTATCCTAATGACCATGCTGCCAGGTGCTGCAGTTTATAGCAGAAAAGTGGAACAATTAGCCACCGAGTCAGGAAATAACCTCACTATGTATTGATTTTCAAATGTCTCCATTGTCAATGTTTTACCTTTTTAGTTTGTTCAAGTTAAGAAGAGATGGCTCCATATTTATATAGTCCACATTTCCCACATTTCCATGTTTATATCCAGTATTATATTTATTCAATCTCAAGCCTCAGGAATAGATTTTGAAAGATTTAACGACAAACAAAATTTTAAGAAGTAGGGGAGAAGTTTTGCCGTTGTGTACAATGGGATTCTGATCTACCTGTGAGGCTAGCATTGGAGATGAGCCCTCCCCCAGCTGAACGGCCGAGGCATCAGTTTGAAATAATGGCAGGAGGAGGGGAACTGACCTGAGACAGAGCTAGAAGCCAGTGGTGGGGTGGGTGGGGTGGGGTGGGGTGGGGTGGGGTGGAGGTGGGGTGGAGGTGGGTGACGTAGTGGACACTGAAATGGCAGATTCAAAACAGGGCATAGATATCTTTATGTCCTTTCAGTGCTGGTGATTGGTGAAGAATACAAGTGGTCAGACATCATGTTTATCTGTGACTGAACTTTCGTTTCATTCCCATTATATACTATCATTGGTTTTGTCTATAGCCTAATGTGCAATCTCTGTCGATAAATTAATTCATTGAAATCATTGAAAATTGATATTATCATGTGTTGAATCATCAAGATAATAATACATTTTCCAGGTAAACTGTAAGTAATGACTGCAGTTACTTTATCTACATGGAGACACAACACAGGGAAGGAAACTATAGAGCTTAGTGTGTTATCACAGTGAAATTTCCCTTTAAACAGCTCATCCTACAATATCATTAATAGTAATGCATGTGATCTCTCCTAAATAGCCCTTCATAAACAAACCTAGACAAAGTAAGTTGTCTTACAACAGTAGCACAGTACAAAGCATAACATCCTTTATGTTATCTCCTCTTCTCTTCTTCTGCAGAATGTTCAAAGAATTACCAGCAGCATTGGTAGGGTTGACCTGTCACCACAATGTCTTTTTTCAATGTGGGAAAGCACAGAGAAGCATGCGGTTTTTCTGTAATTCAAACAGCTATACACATTAGTGGGTAGCCAGCTGCCACTCCTCTGCACTCTGTAGACCACTGGCTGAGTAGTCTTGATGCAGTTTAGCTGGGGCAGGCAAACTGCATCCACATAAATGACAAGAGAAGCCCATCTTTCCTGGTAAAAGCGGAGCACAGTAGAAAATGAAAGTCCTACGCCCTTGTCAATGTTATAGCCAATGTGCTGCCAAGCTGGTTTGCCGGCTACACTTCGAACTGACATAGTTCGTCCGATTAAGAAAATCAAGGAGGAATGTTGACTACATTAGTAGATACGCAAGTTGAATTATGTGCATTTTATATGACTTATTGTTAGTGTTGTTGTTATAATATGCATTGTTATAGTTATATTGGGAATATTTTGATGTCCTGTTTGATATGTTATCAACATGAGGAGAAATAGCTTCAGCTATATTTTTGTGCCACATAAGAGCTTGTGTTTGGCTCTAAAAACTTTCTTTCCCAGCATCCCTCTGGCCAGTCATGCACTAGTATAGTCCACATTTGATGCCAGTCCATGGGGCCCATCCACACACGAGAACACCACCTCAACATGATGTCCCATCTATCAGCCCTTAACTGAATACACAGTTTATCATTAATACCTTGAAAAAATCCCTGTTGTACTACTGTGCTGTCCATACAGAGAAGTCCATGAAAAAATAACTCAAGCAATCTCAGACAAACATTTATAAGTATACACTGCACATGATTGATGTTTTAAGTGATGCTTATTCCTACGGTAAACGATTTTATGAATGCATTGCACTCCTGTGTTTGTGATCATCTCAGCAAATTTGCGTCTTATTATGGTTTACATGTTTTTTAATTATACATCTTGGGCTTTAAAATATTACATCTGGCTTTAAAAATAGCTGCATGCAGTAATGCCGTTATGTGTGCATTTATAAACTCATACTGACAGGTGGCTCAGAATCAGCATCTTTAACTTCTCATAATGTGTCTGAGTCCGTTTCCATGCGCAAATAATGCCTCCTATCTGGTGGTTATGATGAGCCGTGCTGAAATAACAGCCTTCGGGAGGCGGAATGCTCCCCACCCTACCTCCTGTGTCATCTCTAAGAAGAGAGATGACCCTGAGAGAAATATCTCAAAACAGTCTTGTAATTACAGTGCACGCTAGCAGAGGCAAACCGGCTTTTAGGCAGAGCACCTTTGCACTCACTTATCTTTCCTTGCCCATTTACCCTTGAGAACAGGGAACCCCAAAAAGATCCACACCTGTGACAGAAAGTGCACAGGTAGCCACAGTGTCCTGAGTCTACTAAAGGGCTGCATTTCTGAGAGTTGGCTAAGGACACTAACTGTCCATTCACTTAACATCTACAGGTGTTTGTTGATGGTATCTCATATTGGATTGAATACAATGTGCAATTAAAATAACCTATTCAGCTGTGTGTTACCTTGCCTCATAATTTCATTTTCCTCATCATTTTTAACCACAATGACTCCTGTATTACCATCAAATATAAATGAAATCTCATCCACATTCATGTAATTAGAAAGAGGTTTGTTTTTTTCTGCTGTGTTTTGTTATTGATTTGTCATTCCTTTACTTATCATTTCTAACTGTATCTGTGGTAGAATGACAAAGTTTATGAAGCAAAGTTTGAGTTTAATTATATTAAGTACTCCGAAGAGAGATAATATCTCATATCACTTCCTGATGGCTACAAAGATTAAGCGGTAAATCGACCACAGCTATATTGATAAATAATCAAGTGGATGTGTGCTAACATACGCATGAGTGGAATTTTAGGTTGAAATAGATGCAGGCAGTGGAGATGGCGTCATGACCAGCTGTCATGACAACCTGAATTTGTACTGAAGTTTGACTCTGTCTGCCCAGGAATGGCATCCAGGCTTGCAGCTTCCCTCGCGCTGCTCTTCCTGCTGGGAAGCGTGGCGGTTCTTATCGCCGTGGCCGTCGTCCAGGTTCACAAGACGAGCTACGAGTCCGCAGGGATGAGGGTGAGACTCACTGAAAAATCACAGCACAAAAACTTCCCTATTATATCACTAGAGTACAGTACTCTTGCTCATGCAAATATACTATGAGAGAATGAGAGTGAGGTGGGGGTGCCCATGGAGATAGTGAGTTTCCATGGAGTGTCTCACATGAAGGTCAATCCCCAATCAGAAGCACCCACCTTTACCTTTCCAAAGTCCTGGCTTTATACCTACAGTCAGTCATTCACAGATACGCATCATATGTAATTTTAGACAATCAACCCTGCTCCAGAACAGGCATAAGGTGTGTTTGATCTTGTAAGCTACTGGACAGGAAAATCTTCCCTTGAAACGGCCAAAACCTCTTTGCTAAATTCCATGACTAATTTGTGTGCTAAAGCTGCAAGCCCATAGTGAAGTAACTTCAAAGCTTTTGAAATAGATTGGCACCTTCGGATCCTGTCAGTGCATGCATATCCAAAAATATGTGAGGGTGGATCTCAGAGACATGTGCTTTGGTTTCCGTTGAAAAACAGACTCTTTCACTTCCCAGAATTACGTAATACTGAGAGTATCATTTCTCATGGAGAAAGAATTTTGGAAATTCTCATCCAGTACGTTGTAAAGACAGTTTAATAGCTACCTCAGTGTTTATGTACACTTAATTCAATCACCTTCACTGAATTATAATGGGTGTTTGGGAAAAAAGCTGATTAAAATTGGCACCACCAAAGTGAGGCAATACTAATCACTTAGTTTGAGAGGTCTGTTAGTAAGGCTGTCTTTACGGTATATTTTCAGTCTGGTTTAAGTTTCAACTTTTGCAAAGCCTAGTAATGGAGAAAGACACATAGTTATGTACTGTTCAGGTTACACTATCACCAAATATAGTTTGAAGATATTTCTGGTGTCCACATTCCATGCAGCTACAGTAACAGGTGTGTGTACACTGAGCACATAATCTATGAGGGGCACAATAACTTGTTCATATAGCTTGCTTGATTAACAAATTTATCAATAATCGGAAAAACAATCCATTGACATTCAATCCCAAAGGTTTTTCTCCTCTTTTCCCTTGTTCAGTCAGACAATGTAGCGAAAGACAAATCCAAATGGAATTCATTCAAATCAATGTAATAATTTAAAAACTAAAGTATCACAGTACTAACACTGGGTACAACTGTAGGATTATAGGACACTAAGTATATAAAATAAAGTGTAGCTTTTTCTTCAGTACATAAAATATAATATTCCTTTATACATTTTCAGTTTTTAGAGGAATGCAGAGTCTACATACTCTATGTTCCCTTCATGAATCTCCTGATGCCCAGGGGAGTTTTCCAGACTGAGAGCAATGTCTGTTAACATAGCTGATAACAGCAGCTCAGCTCAGACCAGACCTAATCTTATCTATCAGCCGCTAGAGTGCAAATTGCACCCTCTATTGAATTATGTTTTTAATGATTTTGTTGAGCGGATCTTGGGATTTGAAATGAGAGAATATATGAAGTTTTTTATGAAATTTCTTTGCCTTTGGAGTATCTCAGATTGAGAATACACAATGATGTTGCTGATCTTTGAACGTGCATCTTGTCTGAATGACTCTACTGGTTTGAAGGTTTGCGCAAGGCCTTAATATGGAAAAACATCAGATATGTAAAATGTAAAACATTTATAATTGAAGCATTTGGTGACAAGAACAAGAATATCACCGTGTATGAGGCCTTGTGTGTTGTGTGATGTGATTTTTTTCTTCATGCAGTACGGAATGGTGCTGGACGCTGGCTCATCTCGCACCACGCTGTACCTGTACCAGTGGCCCGCTGAGAAGGAGAATGACACGGGCGTGGTCAACAGAAATTCAGGTGCCTGGTTGAAGGTACGGGCGTGTCAAGTAGGAGGAAAATCCCTGCTCAGGAGTTTATCTTACAAATGCTCAACATGACAATCACAAGGAAATCTTTACTCAAAAAAGGACATTCAATTGTAGGCTATATACCTTTAGCAGATACTTATACCATGGCTTCATTATTCCTTTAGTATCATGGCTATCATTGTACTTATTATTACTTATGCATTTGCCCTGCTGAAGATTAACTGCAGCAATTCAAACACTCATTTTACTCTAGGGTGCAGTCATTCAACTAGCTTCGTTGCTGCTGAAAATGTCATGTGTATGAGCCTCCAGTGAAGAGAGCCATGTGGTGTAATGGTGATTAGACAGATCAATACTTGTTTCCTGTGGGTAAATTCCCCTGGCTGCTTTTTAAGAGACAGCTTCTGTTCCTGTTTTTTATGGAGGATGTGAGGAGCTCGTGTCACCCACAGTCCTGTACGTCACAGGAGAATTAGAGCCATCTCAGCTGTAAAGACTGTCACATGAATCGGTCATATGCTACTCCTGAATGTACAGTGTGTCACCTGCTTGCAGCATTCGCTTCTTGAGCATTGGAGGGTGTAATTTCACTGGGTGTCCTGAACGGGCACTGACCTGGTTCTGTCTTTGACTTGCAGGTCCTGGTATCTCTAGCTTTGGCCAGGACTCAGCTCAGGACAATAAAACCTGGATCTCATTGAAGGACTGTGTGAGTCAGGCCACAGCGCATGTTCCTCCCTCCCTGCACAGCATCACTCCCATCTTCCTGGGGGCAACAGCGGGCATGAGACTGCTGAGGTAACAACCCAGCCCTCACATTCTTCTGATACCCCTCTCCACAGAGTGTCACCATAACCCTTCATACTGCTCTCAAGCACATGTACTTATGACCTAATAAATGGCCTTATGACTGGACCAAGTTTATAAATCAGACATTTTATATGCTGTCTTGAGATGCTGTCTTGTGCACATTTAACATGAAATAGCTAGACAAACTGTCATTGATGCCGCTGACACTTCATATCAAAGATCAGCTTATCGGTTACATCTCTGTGATTATATCCAATTATATCAATTTCTGCCTTTATATTTTAAAGACTAAACAGAGTTACATCAGCATTCTTAACCCTTTTACTGGTCATGGAAGAGGATTATAGTTTTAATAGATATGTGTAATAGAATCAATGTGAATAGAGAAGCCTTTCCTTAAGGAAAAATTAGCCTTACACATAATGACCATGGCCACCTCTAGAACCCTGATACCTTTGTCTCCATGGTTACTGCATAAAAGTGCTGGACAGTGACTGTACCTCGTCTCCCTTTCATCTGTGCTCTAGATCTCAGGATGAAGTTGCCTCAGAGGAGATCTTACGGGACCTTAAGAGGTACCTGCAGAGCTTACCTTTCAACTTCCACAATGCGTCCATCATCTCTGGAGCAGAGGAGGGGCTTTACGGCTGGATCACAGCCAACTACCTGATGGGAAATTTCTTGAAGGTCAGAAGACCCTTACACTCATAGCTTGCAATTCTTTTAATCAGAGAGACCGCGCTCTGTCACCACAGTATTTCTTACCATTCCAAAAATGGCCTTACTCTGTCTCAGATAATAATATTAGCTATCCGTTTAAAAAATTGATGATGTAACTCTGAAAAGGCCTCCCAACTAATGTAGAGTTGTCAAAACACCAGGGGAATATTCTTAATAAGAAGTAATATTTCAGTTCCATGTTTCATCCTACATAAAACAAAGGACATCTGTGTAAACATTTTCCACAGTGAGCAAAAATCTGAGTGCTGTGGACAGCCATAATTGTGTCTCATCAGCCAGTTAAGAATAGGAGGAACTGAATAACCCGCTTATAACACAATATAATGATGTAATCTATGTCATTTATCAGTAAAGGATGTTAAGGGTCCTTAAATAGATCAAGGTGTGCCTTGTGGCAGGTCTATAGACACAGCTCATGGCTCATAGCTTAAACGTAGCTTTTGACGTAAATATTGAAATTTTGCCAATGTGGCTGGGAGGTCTTAATTATGTCTTTCCTTAAAATGGCTTCATCCTTGCTGTTCCTTCTGCCATGTTAATAAAGTGCGAAGATGATGAGCTTTCAGTGAGTGTGTCTGTTCCTTCCTGCAGAGTAACCTGTGGAACACATGGGTACGTCCCCATGGAGCCAAGACCATCGGTTCTATGGATTTAGGGGGGGCATCGACCCAGATCGCCTTCACTGTCCCCTTGGACGAGGGTGTCAGTCAAGAGGGGTACACACGGGTTCGGCTCTACGGTTACGACTACAACATCTACACCCACAGCTTCCTGTGCTACGGCAAGAACGAGGCAGAGAAGAGGGTTCTGGCCACTCTGGTCAAGGAGCAGGTGTGCTGCTCCTTCTCTCCTCTTTCTCTCCTCTTTCCCTCCTTATTGTGGATTGTTTTTTTTTTTGCTGTTTTATTTCTAATGAGTGGCCTGTAAATTGTGCGATCCTCAGCTATCCTCTGAGAACGATGATCAAGGTTTTATTGTAAGTGGCTCCTGCAGGTCCAGTGTAATTAACGCGCTGCACTGTCTGTGCCTAAGAAGTCCATTACTGCCCACAGCCTCACGGAGCAATGGCATCCACCGTGCTGTGCGGCTCGCGACGCCGCTGGCTTTGAGAAACCGGACAGAGCATGCATTAGGGGATCAGGGTATTGATTGTACAATTTCAGCGTTTTTTTTTTTGCTGCCTTTCGGATAAAATGCCTGCGGTGCACAGTTCTGGGGCCTGTTTTATCTGACAGCTGGCTGGAAAAGATTGTCTCCAGTTGGACAATCAAAGTGAATTAGGCTTGTTTGGCCTTGGATGTACTAGCTGCTTAAGCTAAGTATTTAACAGCTTGGTCACTACTGGGCTGTAGAACTAAGTTGTTGTTAGATTATGTGTTGGTGATGCAGACTGTGGACACTCCTCCTACTAGACAAATAAAATCCAGTTAATAAAACTTCAGATAAATGTCTAAAAAATCCAATTTAGAGACTGCAGTAATTAGCTGCAGAGTTGTTCTGGTTATTGTCCTGGTTACTGAAGCAGGCTTAGCTGGAATTGTAAGTAGTTCAGTTCTGCTGCTGCAGATTTCTCCACTAAGCAGCTATTGATGATATCACCTACCCAGGACTTACCTGTGTTGGTATGACGCATCATAGCAGCTCTGGACCTGCAAATGTGGAGGCAATTGTGAATGTGTTTCCCTTTTGTGTGTACGAATGGTGTACTTTCTTTAAAGCAAAATGGCTGGCTGACTGGAGAGAGGTGTTTTGAATTTACATATGTTATGTGGTTAAAATGGGTCTCAACATACTCATAAAGGAGACTAAATGATGTGCTATGGGTAGTTTGTAGCGCACTAAATCATTAACAGACCCAACTCAGGGTGATCTCATAAAATGTGCTGCTTAAAATCATTTCATCTGTCATGAATTTGAGCCAAAAAAAGATTACAAAAAATATGAATGAGGTATTGTACCTGGAAGACCAGCTGGTTTATAAATGTATTTCTGTGTCACAGAATAATTCAACACTGATGCATCCCTGCTTCCCTGTGGACTACAGCATGAACATGTCTGCCTCTGACATCTTTGACACCCCCTGCACTGAGCAGCCACGAGACTATGACCCTGCCAAACAGTTCCTCCTGGTGGGCACAGGCGACCCTGCAGCCTGCAGAGCCGTTGTGCTTTCCATATTCAACTTGGCGTCCTGCCAGGGCCAAGCCAACTGCTCCTTCGATGGCGTGTACCAGCCACCTCTGTCCGGAGACTTCCTGGTGTGGACACAGCTCTCCCACACAGCAACACACTGAATCACATATACAATAAAAAACCACAGAACGAATACAAAACCATAACTTTGACGCACTGGTATTTCATAGTTTTTACGCTTCAGATCAACACAGATCTGGAATTGATTGGTTTTAAGAGAAGTGTATCACTCAGATGGGCACAATCAAAGTAAATTGAACATTTATATCGCTTGTTGTTCCACCTGAAATGTGTTTTCACACGTGTTTTACATCACTTAAAAGTTAGCTTCACCCAGTTAGCCTTCCAGCTCCCTCAGGCGCAGACTCATGAGGTTGCATGACTCTGAGTGAATGTGTGAGATGCAGACTCACACTAACACCTCTAACATGTGTGCTTCACAGGCCTATGCTGGGTTCTATTACACTGCTGCAGCTCTGAAACTGGGAAGCTCCTTCACCCTGGACAACTTCAACTCCACCGCATGGGAATTCTGCCAAAAAAACTGGACAACTGTGAGTCCCTGCAACACGCATTATGATTTTAACCTTTAAAGAAACATAAAACCTTTTACAATCTAGAAACCATCTAGTTCCATAAACACACCATGCTGTTGCCCATCATGCATCACCAGGAAAACCGCTGCTTGTGGGACGCCCTGTATAGCATTTCTCCCACCTCTGCATCTGCACATGAAGCTGTTTTTGTAGCTGCAGGTGCTGCTGAAGTCTCATTTCTGTGACAGTGAGCTATGGGAAACATTTTTGGGTTTAAATGCTAGTCAACCCTCTGTAAGGTTTACACTGGAGCTTGACTGTATCAGGTTACATGAAAACTCAACCTAAATTATGCTCATCAGTTAACCAAAAACTCAATTGCTTACATATTTATTCAAGCACAAAATCATCAAAACAACCTGGTTGTTAAATGCTTCAAAACATTTGTATTACATTTTGCACAATAGTAATAGCGAACAGTGGACTTTCACCTGCTTAAGAGTCTCTGAATGTAGGTTTACCTGTGGGTTTTATTTATAGTCAAAAAGGCTGGACCTAGATATCTGAATCCAGAAAACTGATACATTTTTGTTGAACTAAAGTGGACCAGTTCCTGGTTTTATTTCACCAAAAATTGGCTTATTTGCATAGCGTTGCTGGAAAACTGGATAATAAAAAAAACTGGATAATAAGGATTATACGCTTTCATATTACTCCAACTGAAAGCACTGTGCTGATAGCTTCAGAACCCAAACACAGGTGAATTTTTAGTTTGTGTGCACTTTCATTTGCACTGTAAAGCAAGAGGTTTGACTCACAAAACTACAGAGGAAGAACATGTTATCCAATGGCAGTCATCAAGTGTGTGCTATGAATTGGCAAAGTACAGCTGTGTGTGGCAGTCACACATATAGGTCTCCATCAGACTTAGCAGCTGGTGGGTAATTCTCAAAGCTGTGCTGTTAGTCCCTTTTCTTAATCAATAATGTATAATAACACACAAAATCATGTCTTTTTGAACAGTCAATAATAATACTGAATTTAGTCCAGATGTTGGACATCAATCCCAAAACTAAGGGGTGGACATGTATCTAATGTGTGAAATCTGTTTCTATTCAGCTTACAGCAAATTATAAAATCAGGGAGAAATTCTTGAAGTCTTACTGCTATTCCGCGCACTATGTGTACTCTCTGCTTGTTGATGGATACAAATTCACTGATGAGCAATGGAAAAACATTCAGTTTAAAAAACAGGTGAGTCCTTCGTACTGCATACCATTCTACAATCACAATTATTATCTCTTTCCCCTGAGGCAAAAAAAAAAAAAAAAAAGAGACTGTCTAGTAAAACTGAAATAATACTCTAACCTAAGTAATCAGTTAGATTAGCAATACTAGGGTGTATAAAGTATCACTGATATTAATACAGTAAATTTCAGCTTTTCAAGTTTATGCAGAGATAATTATCCATAAATGCATGAATTTACTGCCCTCCGTTACTTAACTCCTACACCTATAATATGATGCTACTGCTCTCCAGTAACAGCTCATATATTGGCTTTCAATTAAATGCTCTATGGCCCATTCAGGTCATTCTAGGAAAATTTGTATTGTTTTAGTTTTGTTTTTCACAACATGAAACTCAATCTAAACTCTGCCCGAAATGCTTTATTTTATCATTGTCATGTTTCAATTTAAGTGAGACTTGACTGAGGTATATGTTTATACAGTATTTGTATTTTTACTTCTTTATACATTTGTATTGTTTTGCTACAAAATAGTTTGTTTATCATCTTGTAAAAACCTGGTGAGAATGAATTAACTTGGTGGGAGGGGATGAAAAATTACTCACTAACTTCTGTTTAATAGCAGTCATATTAGTTACAGACCTGTCAGCTTAGTAATTCATTGAGAGAGCATTTTGTTCCCGTAGCACCAATGGGTGATGTCCGTTTACATATTTCTCCATGAACTACTGCTCTATACTATCTCTAAATGTATACTGTATACTTTTGCTCTTTGTTCAAAATGAAGGGACACTTTCAGTGTATCACTGAATTATGTTGAAAAGGTTATCATAACCACAAACCCACATGCTTTTCAGGGTCAGAGTGGAGAAAAGGGTAGAATGAGAGAGGGACCTGTCAGAATTTGAAAGTGAATGTGTGAATTGAAGACTAAGAGGGTCATGCATGACCTTCCTTTGAAATAAAAATGTTTTATTTATGTGATTCTGAGTCATGACACATGCCCCCCTTCTTGTCCCCCAGGTGAAAGACAGCACTATAGCCTGGTCTCTAGGCTACATGCTCACCCTCTCCAACATGATTCCAGCAGAGGCTAAGCTGCTGCAGCTGCCCATGAGTAACTCTGTGTTTGCCGGCCTTCTGTTCATGTTCTCTGCTTTAGCCATTCTTAGTCTTATGTTCCTGATCATTTCACTGGTGCGTGCTTGCTACTAAAATCCACCAGGGGGCAGTGCTGCAATCTTAAGACTTGTCAGCGAAGTCTGCCTGGCAGCTTAGCGGTTCACCAGAGCAAGAGGGAGAACTGCATATTGATTCATCAGGGGGCCACTAAAACAGAGTGAAGGAGCACTGTTTTTTCATTTGGTTTACAGATGAAAGAGGGCAAGAAGCAGTATGCCAAAACACAGTTCAATTGTAACACATAATTACCTCTGTTTGGTGCCTTTGTGTCTTAAACTACTGTGTTTGCACTAGAAGGAAAAATCTGGTTATTGGATATACATTTGTTGTAACTTGATGACAGTGGTATGATTGAGAGCTTGTTTTAAAACATTGTTAATGTTATACACTTGTTTATTCCAGGGTGTATGGTAGTAAAGACCAAAGATTTTCATAATTTTGTCAAACTGTGATCCAAGAGGGGAGAAATGGCCTACCACGGATTCAGTTTTGTTGTAAAGAAAAACAGCATGGTAGAATGATCTGTGATGAATTTGAATGTCTGCGTGCCTGTTTCATGCTTCACCGCATTGTATTGTATTATATTTCTTTGGATAACAGATTTATTTGTTTTGCATTTCCATGGTCCAATTTATGTCTGCAAGGTCTATATATACATTTTATTTGTATGTATATGGTGTATATCAAATAAAGAGATGGATGATTACTGATGCCTGAATGGCAGATCGATGCGTCCAATCTCAAACTCAGTAACCTTTAAATATTCAGGCATGCCTGTTTAATAATTGGTTGTGCAAAAAAAAACAGATGTAAAGAAAATATTACAACCTGGCTTCCCTGTAGAGAGAATACTCTATTGAGATTGTGTCATATCTTCAGACTTGCATTCCTTTCATTCAGAGTGTGGAATCCTCTCCCCATTGGTCAATGTTAGCTAACATAAGCACAAAACATAAAGCATTCAGCTGCCTAAAAAAACTGGAATTTGAACCCGTTTTCCTGAAAGGGACACTACCACATGGATTTGGAGTCTTTGGCAGAGAGCATGCTGCCAGCCATGAAATTTCAAATCAAATTTTGACGTTTTATTGGGGTGTAATGCACATGTAACATTTGCATGACTGTAACACCTTACTTATGAAGAACATGGAAAAGGAATGGTTTAGAAACAGACTTCGGAAACAGATGATCTCATTTGCAACTAGCATCTGCCAGCAGAGGGCACTGTTGTGCCAGTGGACTGTGGTATGGAAAAGGCAGTGATAGGCTCGTAGGGGGCACTCTTATCTCAAGTAAAGAAAAAAAAAAAACATCCTTCGAAGACAATAAAGCATTTACCAGTATGTTTAGCCTCGACTAGACAAGGATTCCCACCGTATGTCTTTAATGTCCCAAGTGTATGTTTTAAAATTGTATGAATACTTTATTAAAATATTGGGTCTAAGTTAAGAGATGATCGATCTGCTTTAGAAATCCAGGACACGCAAAGAATTCATTTGTGATGTGTCAGATCCAGAAGCCTGCAGTATAGCTGTAGACAACCCTCTAGAAGCTGTCACTGTTATGGCCGATATGTTTATTTCTGCCACACAATACTAGATAAACTTTTTTCGGTGAGCAGTCCTGCTTTCGTTTACCCAAACTGCCACAAGATCAAAAGCAGCTGTGTTTATTGACGTGTTTTATTTACAATAATTGCTGCCAGAAATAGAAGCATTGTGAGGATTGGCTTAAGGGCTTCTGCATGAGTGTTTGGTCTGATAAGTCAGAAAAGAAAACCGTGCTGCACTTCACTTATACATGATGAACAAATGGCACTGATGAAAAGTCCCATGAGAAAGCATTCGTTATCTGAAATTAAACTGCTCTTCTCTCCTGGCATTCTTACTGTCGGCCTGACTCAGACAGTCTGGCCTTGTTACAAGAATAGCCAGAGACAAAGCATATTTTCATAAATACACACAAACACATGTGGCAGGATAAATGGGGTAGACAAAATAATAGAAACACAAGAAATATACAGTTATTTATCAAAGTAATAAGACATTGAGTTGCCCTTTGCCTTCAGAACAGCTTTGGTTCTTCTTGGAATGCCGTTTGAGATATTTGACTATCCTTCAAAAAGGAAAGCTTTTAGTTCTGTGAAAGATGAATGAGGTTGAAATGCACTTTACGGTCCAGAACTTCACAGAAAGCTTTAAAAGACATTTATATGTGGTGATTGGGGGGGTCATGCAAAGTTGTCTGACTTCAACCTGGTGTTCATGAACCTACTGTTGAGTCTGTTAGCAGTGTGTGTGGAGGAGCAGTTTCAAGAAACAATATTTGCATCATAGTGTGCTTCCAGAGTAATAACTGGACCCAATTACTCACAAAAAAATGGCTGCCCATGCTATAACAGATCCAGTTTCCTCTAGTTTTCTCCAAACAGACCCATCCGGATTTAAGAGAAAGAGTAAAACATGAATCATCAGACCACACTACTCCCTTCCACTGCTCAGAAGTTCAGGTTTATTTATTACAGCATTGTTGTTGGTTGAATGTAGTTTCCAAATCACAATCCTAAATTACCATAAAAAATAGCTTTGTGGAGTTGATAGTGCACATACTGGGTTTGGTCATTTGAGGCAATTTTTAAAGTTATTGTTTTGTGGTTTTAAGCAGCTTTCCTGCTAAGTTTTCATCTATATGAATCATTTTTAATTTGATAATTCCCCCTTGGCTCCTTACTTTGTGTGCTCAGATTTAGATCTAACTGGCAAGAGAAACTCAAATGCTGATGTGCAATTGGTCATGGGTAGCTATATTGTGCCTATGAAATATTAAGCATTGATAACACAAGCCTGCCAGTCCTTGCAGAGAAAACAAATTGGAGGATTGTGTTCTCTGTTTCTCCTGCTTTGATTCCCTGAAATCTCATCCCTCCCTCCCCCCATCTTGTCATTTATTTTGTGTTGACTCCTGCCATGAACTCCAGCTCCATTTCACACAATGAATCCTTGTCAAGGAATCAATAATGATGAAGGGCAACAATGGGAGAAATGCAGGAAAACGTAGCAGCCACTGTTCATTTTGCTGCAGCTCACACTGGTTGCAGGATCCAGCTAAAAGGTCTTAACACATGTAGGCAATGTAATTGGGATGACGTGGAACAGAACATGTATTTTCATTGTTTGTAACGCGGTATTCTGAGACAGTCCTTAGACCAAAGGGTTCCACCCCACCCCTTCCCCACTGTAGATGTGTGTGTGTGTGTGTGTGTGTGTGTGTGTGTGTGTGTGTGTGTGTGTGTGTGTGTGTGTGTGTGTGTGTGTGTGTGTGTGTGTACCCCTATAATACATTAAAAGAGTTTAAAAATACAGCAAATCCATCACAAACCCCTGCTTTTCCTGTAATGTTGTTAGAGGTACAATTTGAAAGTATAATGTCAGAATAAATCCATATTCAGGGTGACTTGTATACTTTTCAGTGATTATCAATTGGCCATTGATGTGTCCAGAAGTAATTCAGATTAGTCTCTTATTCAAGGGTTACAGTGTTTCCCTGTGATTTAGCTCTCTAGTTATGAACAAAAATGCATGTGCAATTGCACAGAACTTGGGCTATGGGCTAAGAGAAATCATTTTTCATGTTTGTTTGTTTGTGTGGATCATGTCTCTGATGCTCTACCATACTACTACAGACTTTATGAGACTGTCATTTTAGTGTCTTAAGCTTGCCCAAAAAGGGCAGCTAATACTATGCTTCCTTGAAAGCCATGTGCACGATTCATTTACGAAATGAAAGTGGAGTGATTGTCTTACTCGCCATAAACTAATTTCCATAGATCTACTATTGTCACAGCTCACTATACTATGCATGAGGAGAATTGGACGTGTGTGAAATAAAATTATCATTACATTGAAAAGCTTATTACATATAAAGAACAGTTGATAGTACATCCAGGCATATGTTGGTAAGATTCAAGTATGTTTCGAAGCTGAAACGTGGAATAGCAATCCTAAATATTTGGCAGCTGTTAACTCATGTTATTAGGAAGTCGGTCTGAGTGTTCTCAGGTTTCAGTGAATTCCTGCACCAGTCGGCAGAAAAACTGAGGGCTTTTATTATGAAAGAAACTTTTCGAAGTGAACAAACCTCACGGGAGGGACGGCTGGTTCTGATTGACTTTGCGGCTGCGAAAGTAAGAGCGTAACTTTAATCCGCTCTCAACTGTGCTGGTGTTCCGGGAAAGTGTCCATCGGTTATTTGCTTCAGCTTAAAAATGTAATGTATTGCACTATGTATTCCCCTGTTCAAACACTCATACTGTACCTTACATTGTAACTGCATTGGTTGCACTTCACTTATTCCAAGGTTAGGAAAGGTAATGAGTTACCGATGGCTCGTGGAAAGTACAATGGAGATTAAAAGTTAAAGAAGGACTTGCAATGCATTTTTTTGATGGAAAAGATTGTTGTTGCGTGGATCTTGAAACTCAACGTGCTCAAGTGGAAGTGAGGGGCATGCGAGGTGCTTTTGGGGCTGAATGATGCCCATCCATGCGGAGATGAGCAGAGTGAACGGGACCTGTGTGCAAGCGAACAAACCGTAGAGGTTAACCTTTAACCACAGCAAAAAAAAGGGACAATGGTAAGAGGTATTTTTATGCACACATTCTGTTTTTATTTTAATAATGATACAGATGATTAAGTTCCTGAACTCCCAAGAAATACTGAACTGCATGGTCGCGTGCACTTAAAATACAGCTTGCGCGAAATCGAACCGGACCATGTGTTGTTATTTTCAGGTGTCCATCAGGCGCAAACAATTGAATTTACTTAAGTAAATATAATCACCATGCGGTAAGATTAACAAAAGGTTGTCATAGTTAATGCGATGCAACTGCAGAGACAATTCACACCTGGCTTCGCTTATAGTACGTGGCATAGAGAAGAATCGATACGGCGCGTAGTGTCGAGTATAGTTCTAAAACAATACGTGTCACATTTCACATTCCCGGTTTTTTCCAGATTGCTATTTTTATATGATTGTATTGTCCAAGCATATCTGCATTCTTTACAAATATGTTTACACTTGTAGAGTTTGCGACTTCTTTCCATTGTAACTTTAAGATATGTTTTGTGGGAAAGTCTTACTGTTGTGGTTTTGAATGCATGCTGTTCTGGTGAGTTTGCAAAATGCGGAGTGCTCAAGTAGACTCATTTACAGTGTTTTGGCGCATTCGGTGAGCAAGAGAGCAGTGATTTCCTGAGATGTTTGTCTGTTGTGTTTCTGTCATGCTAGCGCCCAATGGGAAAAATAAAATCACCTAAAACCACACCCAAGATGCCTCAAAATTAAAGGGAGGGGAAACTGAGGCGAAACAAAGTGTAGGGACTATGGTACCTCCTCGTTCTTTTCGGTTATAGTAATAGGTAGTGGTGAAACTCAAAAGCAGATGTAGAAAACCCATGAGCTCGCACATCAAAATGAGTCTCCGCTCTCAGTAAAAGTTCTTCGCGCGTAATATATCCAGTACAGCATGTCCTGGCTTTGATCAGAATAAGTTTAATTTAGAGCTGTTTGAATCGTAAGGTATATTTTTAAACCAGAGGACACTATAGGGAAAATTATCGATACCGTTGTATTTACGGCACGAGACTGTCACCCATCTGAGAAGCGCTACCAACAGAGCACTGATTTCATGTTTTGTAACCTGTGCGTCCTTTTGGGAAATTCGTGCGTTCAATCCTTCAAGCAAGAGCTTACTCTACTCTGGCGCTCCTGATAAAATTCCAGACATACAGGAAGTTGGGGCATAACTCTGAATAAGCCAAGAACAACCAGACCTCTTTTCAGTTATTGCACATATATGTAATTAAGAACTGAAATGAATCCTAGTCACTCTTGTTTCAAAACCTTTTTCAGTTATTAATTATATATAATAATTGTTATTATTGGCATACATATAGTTAAATGCTTTCTGCGTGCATGTAATTTTTTTTTGAAGAATTCTGGTCTGAACCTTTTGTATGTGACAATAAATGCTGTGACTGAAGTAGTGGACCCTTCACTAGCAGGTGATGGTTCTAACATTTTGACTTTGTGCACGCTATCTTAATTGCTCTTAAGTTATCTAAATGGGTTACATCATGTCTAAAGACTCTGTAAACACATTTATGATAACGGCACCCGAGGCATCGGCAGCTTCCAGGGCAATAAATACAGTAATTGTAATAATTGATTTACAACTGACAAAGCATGCTCTCCCCAGGGCCTCAAACCAGATAATCTGCCGTGCCACTACTGTTCAAGCTGAAACATTTTCAAATGTATGTTGTGAATATTTTTGAATGGGTGTGTCCAAGGAAAATGCTTAGGTTGCAATAAATGTTCTGTACTGTAATAAAGCACTGGAAACTCCTTTTGCCAACCGAAACCACCTGTCTGTAGATGTTAGAGAGTATAAGGTGAAGGAGAGCATGAGTTGACCATTCATCTAGTCTATAGCATCTGTGTGCCCATCCACCCAGAGCCAAGATTATGGAACATCAGAGCAGCATGGAAAAATAGAGAAAGACAAAGTTTCAGCCAAAAAAGCACAGCTAAGGGTCTTGATCTCCTTTTATCACAGAGGGGGAAATGGCCTGATCCATACTGGAGTCTTTAACCCAAAGACCTTGGCTAGATTGAGCATGTGCGGAGGAACCTGTCCTTTGTCTGACATGAGCTTCTAGGCATCATTGCTCACTGAGACAGATAAGATGCTCGGGTGACTTGTGTTTACAGCCGGACCCTTGGCTCCCTGAACTGTGGAAGCAAAAGCAGTGTGGCTCAAATTCCACAGTGATATCAGGTCTCGGAGCAGAGCAGTCTAAACAGGCCCAGGTTCCTGAAAGAGACAGGGTGGAATGTTAGCGTTTCAGAGTGTGACGTGCGACCCATGTAATGCCCTCTAGCTGGAGATGCACATATAGGATTATCAACTGAGTCACTTTTTTAAACATGTAAAAACATTAGCAGTAGACATAAATTAATGGTTGGTAGCTTGTAGTAGAGTTGGAGGTTTGGCCTTGGCTGAATCCAAATATATTTCAATTCCAAGGTAAGTTTGTGATATACTGTATATGTACATCTGTATATATTCCCTATGGCAGAGCGGTGGATCTATAGTTTGATTTGTGAAACAACTCGACCTCTGTATAACCCTTCACCTTCCTGTTTCCCCAGAAAAAAAGACAATGACGAAGGAAATAACAAAATAAATAATTCCCGCCTCACTGCGTTTCACTGTTTCTAACGAGGTTTACATTGGACAGAGGAGGCTGTTTGGAGTCTTTGCCAGAAAACTGAGGCCTGTGTGTGTTTTTTTACTAAGAGCTGGTCAGGACAGATCTGGCCTTCGGAGTTCTTTATGAGTCCTGTAAGCTGTGGGTCTCCATCTTTTTCCCAGAGCAGGAATGTAGGGCTGATGATGTCAGGTTTCTGTCTGCTTTTGAAAGAGGATAGGAGGATAAATAGTGGGGAGCTTGTGTCTGGTTTACTGAATGTGTTTGCTGGAGGAAGCTAGCTGGTGTCCAGAGAGAGATATGACAAAGGAGAAAGCACTCAGCAGCGCCCGTGGGGAGCAGCATGCCTTCTGAGAGGAAATCAGATTTTCTGTCAATGAGCAATAATGGAAAGGACAGTTTTAAATTTAATAAGGTTATATGGAATTCATGAATCAGGCCATTTATGTTTACCATGCAAGTGCTCAGATTCCATGGAAATCATGCAGAATGTTGAGCTTGAGGGTTTGTTTTTAGAGGATCATTTTTTCGCTCTCATTTTTTCCCCTCTGTAACTGCCATTAGAATAGTGGTATTAAGTGTGATGAATTGGACAGAATAAGAAATGATACCAGACCCAGTTTCCACAGCTACATGCTGTGGAGGCATGTAGTGATGGATTTCTATGACTTGGATTGGAGTACCAAGTTTGTCTTTTCTGTTTTACTGTTTATGGGTCTACCTCTAAAGCTGGAATGAGGGAATATATACTTTGGCACTGTTTAAAAGAAGAGCTGCAACCAAAAATGAAGGATGGTTTAAAGCATTGTTCGCAGGGTATCTAAAAAGTTTGGATTCTGAAATACCAGTGAAACCTCTTATAGCGTAATAAAGAAGCAGTTCTGCACAATGCAAGACTGGTGCCAGAGAGAAGCTGTCTAGGCAACACCGATGGAATAGTCTGAGGTATTCATAATGTCTTTGTGTGATTATGAAATCTGAAAAGAACAGTGCTGTTTTTATGTGTCATTATTATTAAACAGATTGATAAATTCAATGCATGTGGATATTTCAGATTTCAGCTGTTGGCAAAATGTCAGCACTCCGCAAAAAAGTATAGCGCAACAGAGTGATATGCATTTTCTGTTTTTGGATTCACACGATTTATGGTGAGTCTGAATTGCACAGAACATGGCATGCCTGAGTACAACAGCAGCTCTCCTCTGGGGAATCGAGTGCACAGCTCACATTAGAGCCGGCGGATGACTAATGTCAGCATACAGCAGGAAAGTGACAGATAACTCCACATGTGCGCTCAGCTGAGCACTGACATTCTTTCACGTACAAAATCTTACACGTTTGTTTTCCTTTTGGAAGACATGTTCCAACAGTGTCAGCAATGATGTCTCACTGCTTCTGAATCAGATAAGGAAGGTGTTCATGGAAATAGGTATTTTTTTCTTATGTGAAAACAATTCTAAATGGATAGTTCACCCTGAAAAATGTAGATGTCTGTGATGTCTTATAGAGCGCATCTCTCCACAGTATCTGTGTTCAGTTTTGAGCAGTTTACAAAATAGGACTCTTCTCAAATCAGATAGTAGCCTGTGGGTGAGGTATAATGTAATGTAAATGTGTTAAAGCTTTATTCATCTATCTATCTATGCCTGTCTGTCTCTCTGTGTGTCTTTCTATTTGTTTATTTGGTATTCTGAAGAAGCTTTTACTGTTGAGACATCATCTATAGATGTAAATATATTTTGAAATGAGGCCTTGTTGAGCCTCTTTCGTGGACTACATGAATTAGGACACAGATGCTGCAGAGCAATGTGGATGAAATTGCTTTTCTCAAGATAAGAAAATAAATTAACAGACCTGAGCCATACATTTAATTCAGCTTCCTGGTTGAGGCAGCTGAACTCTTATCTCAGAGGTTTAAATGACAGTGATTTCGTAGGGTCGTGGGAATTAAGCAGCTGTTAATGTCAAGTTTTGATTTACCCCTGAAGTGAATTCAAAAACAGAAGCTGGGCCAAAGCACCCATTAATAACATTACTGACACAAAGATCATACCCATCACTTGCTCCTCCCTTTCAGCCGTTCTGAAATCTGTCTCCTGTGGTTTCAGAACATGTGTTGTGCCTGTTTACCTGTGTGTATGCACATATGTGCAAGGAAAGTCTTTTCCTTGTTGCTGTAGCTGTTAATGAAGGAAGTCACACATTTCTTTTCTCCAAAGACAAATAATTAATCATCATCCTACTGTTCTTTTCTCAGTAGCTCATCTGAGTCTCACACTCTATTTTGTGCACTGTCACGCAGAGTGAAGGTTATGTGAGTGACAAATTATCGCTCCAATTCCCAGTGACTTGTTTTGGCTAGTTCATCTTCTGCACAGGTGGAGTAATCTGTAAATGTTACTGTGAGCACTGTTTTGTGCACATCTTAAACTGAAAGCTTTAGTTTTGTTTCAAATATGTTGAAGTAGTGGATAATTGGATGTCTTGACACCGTCACCTTGAGATGATTGGTACTTGTATAGACCACCACAGTCTAACAGAGTGTTAGATAGAGGGGAACAAACAGCCACTAACACCTGACCTGAACAACTTTCAAAAAATGTATTCATTATTCTGTCTGGTGTAGCACTTGTCTCATAGCATTCATTAGCCACATTTTCACAGCCAATTCGAGGAAGAACATTAAGTGAGATCTTGCCTATAGCCTCACACCAAAGACCCATACTGCTAGCCCATCGTCTTGTTTTATGTTGTGCCTCAGAAGTGCCATCATGACCACAGATCAAGCCCATTCAGTACCTCCTTTCCTATATTGTTGTTCTCCCAATGAAAGAGAGCTGTGAGCGTCTGTGTTTTGATAACCAGCTACCCATTATAAACCCCCCACCCCCAGCCTTCACCGTGTCCCTTTACCTGGACTGGGTCATGAGGACCCAGGGGATTATAATTGCCAAAAGCATGGGTTTCAGGCGCCAGAAAGGTGCGATTGCAGTACAGCCGTACCTCAGCAGACGCTGTGGAAAAACAACATCCACTGGTATGCACTAGCTCCCTGTGTGCAGCTGAGTAAATGTGGTGATTGAAAGTCTAGCTTTGTTTTGTCTCACTTTTGCGCCTGTGTGCAATGACTGATGTGCATAACAGGATGTGCATCTGTGTATCTCTTCCCAATGGACATGTAGCCCCCAGGGCTACATGTTATGGTTCCCCTCTATGAGATTCTTTAGGAGCATGAGTGTGTACATTTTCTTCCTTGGTGAACCTGAGTCACTAAACTGTGTAGAAATGTTTGATTTGATCTTTCCGGTAGTGACTGATTGAACTGAAATACTCCCATATTGGGAGTCAGATGTTGACAGCAGTCTAGAGGTTTCAAAGTGCATTTCCTTCCAATCATGCCCAATTACAGTCACAGTGATAGACTTGTCTTTGTCCTCTTGTGCCACAGTAGTTTATTGTTTTTTCTGATGGGTTCTTCAGTTTCTCACAAAGCTTGTGTCACAGGCTGTTGTCTGGTGATTTATTCATTTCTCTCTTTTGTTTTGCACTTTTATTCTTTGGGATGCTTTGGAGTCAAGTTTCGAAGTTGTGAAACAGTGAATCTATTTGAACTAATTTATGCTGCTTCACAGGAAAGGTAACAAAACTCTGAGTCTGAATATTATATGTATGTAAGACAATCCCCTTTAAAATAACTAAATTTGCCAGCAAGTTAAAATGAGGAAAATCATTTGGTAATTGTCATCGTTGGAATCTGCATAAGTTTATTCTTTCAGTGGCAAAGCTAAGTTTCCTTGTGTTTGTGTGTACAGTAGGTATGTGTAGATATAAGAATAACAACATTAAATTGCTACTGATATTCTCTTGAGTGCATATTACTGTTTGGGTCTTTCTCTTTATTTTTCTATTAGAAGGTGGCTTGTTTTGAGGGCATGGAAGGTCATCTCTCTTGAGGAATGCACCGGAAGCATGTGGTGAAGGTCCTTTCTGTACTGAGACGTGTTTCTTTTCTGTAGTGAAGGTTCAGCTTCCTGTTGAGATGTGAAGCTATTCGGAGTTACATGGACCTATCTGGATGACTAGCATCTTCCCCACTGAGACTAAAGGATGTACATAAAAAACAGATTCAGTTTCCATATTGTCTACTCATATAACTGTGCTCTACATTCAAGACTTTTCCTTAAATTTTATCATACAGCTGTTTACTATTGTCATTTCCACCTTTTTAATCATTATTTACAGTATATCTATTATTGTGTTAAAGTTTTGTAGCATTCATTGCTTGCTTGGTTGTATACACACGTTTATCAAAGTGCATGACTAAGAATGTACTTTTTCCACCTGGAGCCAAGGCCCAGCACCACTGCTTATATAAGAACATAGACAGAGGTTAATTACAGCGCACTATCCATCTTTATCCTTACGACAGTTAGCCATTTCTTTGCTCTTTCCTGTTTTACTTATTTATTTCCCATAATTCCCCTGCTCAAGTGGTAAATTGAAAATATAGATAGAAAAGAAAGAAAGAGAACACCTGCTGTCTGAGGAGACCCAGAGTACATTAGCATTCCCTGCATGGTGTTGTCATGGCTAGAGGCAGTGGGATGTGGAACAGAGCCAAATCATTTGCAGTCGGAGAGGTGAAACATAATGGCTGCAGGTTCGAGGGTTTCCTTCCTGCCGTGGGACACACTAAAATAACAAGCGTGGAGTGGAGGGCAAAACAGAATTGCCATAAGGTTGACTCACACTGGACAGAACGACCTTGGAGCCTCTCTACACAGCAGGAACACTTTGTACCTGCAGACCCTCTGTGGCCTGCGCATGCCACCCTGCAGCATGCTCTCTGATTTCAGCCAATCCCAACATTCAGGTCTGTGTATTTTAATCAGCGCAATGTTCTCTGTGTCATTTCACAATTCATCTTTCCACACTCCATAAGCTGTCTCTCAACTCCACTACATTATTCTGTGGAGTCAGAAAGGTGATGAAGGAGAGTGAGAGACTGAAAAATGAGAGTGTTTGATAAAGTACATATATAGTACGATATAGTACCTCAGGACTGCACCTTAACAAAGAGTGAAAGTCTCCCCCAGTGTTGTGGAGATTTATGGAGGGGTTATTGTAGGCAGTTAGTCTTCCTCAACTGCTTCTCCTGAAAGCCCAGCCCCTCCGTTCAGCACTGTGTGAACTGCCTCATTAGTCTGGGTGGAAGTGGTTGTTAGTAAGTACTGAGAGCTCCAGGCTGGGCTGAGGTTGAGGGCTTTGGGGGGTCCAGGATGGGCTGTAGTCAGGGTTTTTCTCCGAGCCTCCCTAACAGGGCGATGTTTACCTGGATGTGTGACTGGAGAACTGCTAATACCCTCTCCTCCAAGTGACAGAGCAGGAGGAGCACATTACTGCTTTCCTCTAGGCTGCCATATAGACCAAATACTTTTCATAAAGTGCTTTCCTGCTGGCTCCTGTGATCTACTGTCTGGCAGTTTTCTGCCTGAATTCTCCCTGTAAGATATGGGACTGTGTTCATCATTGCCACTTTAGTGTTCACACACTCACACTCACACACGCACACACAGCTTATGACTGCAACGCTGCTAATTTAACCTCGTACCTTAATTGTAAATGTGCAGACAAGAGCTGCTTTTCTCTTCAGCAAGTTGTTAAAGCAAAAAATTGTAAAAATAGCAGGACTGACAGATTGTTTGTAATCATTGCAGGACTAATTAGGATGATAACAAAATATTTAGTGTATATAAAGATAATATTTAGTATACTTGTCAGTGTTTTGACTGTCAATGCTTTTTTTAATTGTCCAAATTGCCTTCCTCAGTCTTTGGAAAAACATGGTCAAATGTTTTGCTCAACGATCTTTTTGCTTTTTTTTACGTATTGCTAGGACCAAAGGATGGCAGGTTTTCTTTTAGCTGAGCCAGTTTCTGCTGTAGCCCATTTATTTGTATGATAATGCAGACCAAGATCATGTGGTTGGTGCGCAGAATTCAGACTTTTCTGCCATGTAGAGTGAGCCCAAAGGATACAGATACACCAGCTGCACCACTGACACAGACGTGTAAATATTGAACAGTTCTGGTCTGTGGCTGCAACCTCATTTAATGCCGTAGTCTCGTGTATGGAAATCAGTACTGTGCTTTCAGCTGGGCGCTTGATCTCTGTCTTGCTTTTTATTGCTTATTTTCATATTTATATCTGTCATATGTTACCTCCATAAACCAATTAGTTAATTACACAGCCATTCTAGAAAAATGTAATCAAATACATTTTAAATGCTGAAGCATGCAAAAATGTTTTCTTGGTTGATAATCATGGGGATTTATTTGAGTGTGTGGAATATAAATACAGTCAGTAATGCAATAATTTTGATGCAAAAATAAGGGAGGTTATCAATCTTGTGTTAAGAATACCTCTCCTGATTACTGCTCACACAGACATTTCAGTAATTACAGCTCAGTTTATCTTACCACAAATATGTAGTATATGCAGATATGTAGTGCATACACACATGAATATGCATACATAATAGTGAGCAGGGGAGGATGCAAGTACAATTTGGGAGATGTATGGGGGCTTCTAAAGGACTCTCCATGTTAATACTCTAAACGAGGATTGTAGCCTGGTCTGCACTGGCATACTGTCGATAGGCAAGCCTAGTTTGTGTTTGGCTTTTTTGGAAATGCGTTTGGCAGGGTTCACTGTGTATCACATCAGTATTCCCCAGAGTCTCTGTCATGCTGCCCAGTGCTCTGTTTCCAGGAGGGCATAAATACTTTGCCATAGCCTGTTGGAGACAGAGTGAGCACATTGGAGGAGACAGAAGTGTAACTGCTGCAGTGGGTGGAGAGGCCAGGCGGTAGGAGGCCTGACCTTGGAGTGATGGCATGACGAGAGGTGACAGACTGCTGGGCACAACCGTGCCAGTGCCAGTGGTGTGGTCCAGTAAATTTAAGTGTGTGGCAGCCATCAGGTCCCGGGGGACAGTGGTGGAGGAGAGGGCATTGCACATCGCGGCACAGCTCCTCATGATCTCATAGTTCAAATTATGCTGCACCAGAGATGTACACATTTTGTACTTTCATTAATATGAAAACATTTAAAGTGCATTTGCAACTTGAATATGAACAGATCTTTATTTAAGATTTTTCATGAGAATTTCAGCTCTTTGATGTACTGGTGCACACAGCTGTACTGCCTCGATCCCATTTTGTGAATCGTAAAAAATAATTTTAACATTGGCTCGCTGTCTTGCTATGGGAAAGAATATTGGACAACTAAGTAACCATGTCATTACGTCAACATACTTTCAATAACAAGTGAATTAATTAATATTCAATACAGAATGGACGCACCCAATCATTTACATTGCCAAACAAAATATATCTTATATTATAATGATATAAGGATGCAGTTTAAATGAAAGCATAACTGGTTTCTTTAATATGATGGATGGTGTTTGGAGCACTGTCAGTTGAGCCCTTTTCAAAAAGCAGTGAAAAGTGAAGTGAATTGGGCTGCCAAAAAGCAGAAGAGGAAGGACACTTCATAAGCTACCGCTTGATGAAAGACCTTGCGACCTGCAGTGGAGGGCACATCACAAGATCAGAGCTGTCAGTTCCTTTGTGGCTATAATAAGTACTGGCTTGGAGGACCGATATTCTGCTCTCAAAGGGAGACCATTTTTCATTGTTTCTATGATTTTGCTTGGCCCAGCTACTTTGGAGATGTTGACTGCAATGTTTTGGAAGAGTGTTTTCTTTTTGGGTTGAAATTATAGTGTGTATAAAGACAATTAAGCAACGCCAGCTCATTTCTCTTTTTTTTTTCTTTTGGTTGGTGAGCCTATGATTTTTTTGTTCGTAAAATATAAAAATATAAGATTGCCAAAGGATAAATGTAGACTGGAATCTTTGTCATGGATGGAAGTAGAGTACAGACGAAGCATCTACAAAGGTTTGATAAAATGTGTACCAATGATGGAATCATTTCCAATGGCAAAAGCAGAGAAGGGGGAAGAGGGAGACGGCTACTAAAAACAACAGGGTGAAAGACAGAGTCTGAGAGAGAGTGAGAAAGACAGGACAAAAACGAAAGGCAGGAGAGAGGATGAGTACATTTTTGACAGTATTTAATTAATAATTAAACCAGTTTATGATAAGTGTTAAAAGGACCCACTGGCTTTGAAAATTTAGCCTCAGTTTTTACAGTAGGACTGTAAGAGGGAGATATGTATGAGTCCACTCAGTTCCATGGTCTCCCTGTCCTCCAGTCTCTCTGTGTTGGAGTGGGGCTGTTTCAGGTTGAACCCCTGACCGTGGGCTATGCCTGTGTAGTGAGGGCCTCTCTCTGACCTGCATGCCACTGTCATCTGTGCTGCATTGGGTTTTTCCTGGTGCCACAGTGGATCATGTTTCAGCAAAAAGTCCTCTAGACCTTCAAAACTGCAAGGGAGACATTCTTTGCGTGGAGCATAATGGAATCCTTTCAGTGTGGCAGACCCTGTGAAGCCATAAAAACTGAGGACTTTGAGGAAGAGATGGCACTATTCTGAAACATTCCATCCCAAATTCAATGTGAAATGCGAACTTTAAACTGCATTATAGACATGACCATTATAATACAGTGTTTCCAAAGCATTTAATTTAGAATCAATTTTCTGTAACCTGAACAACCACTTTCTATAAATGACCTCTAAAGGGTAGTGACCATTTACAAACAAACAAAGGAAAGGCAAGGAACAGTACTTTTGTTTTTTTTTTCGTTTTTTTCTCTTCCTAGTTATGGCAAAATATCTGCTTGCTGTCCCTCACTATGTGGCAAGCAGAGCTACAGGCTAGATGGCTGCAAGCCTAGCATTCTGGTCCTCTTCTCACAGTAGAATTCCCTCCCTATTCCTGTCCGCCATTTCTTGCTGACAGAGGACCAGGTGCAAGGGCACCAGGTGTGTTTCACTCAGCCTGAGTATGAGCTGGGCCTCTGGGAAAAGGGGACATGTTTTAATGAAATAACTGAGAAGGAGAGAACTTTAGACAGAAAGTGCATTTGGATAATTTCTTGCTCAAACAAACCATGGAATGTTCTTGGATATCTACCAGTGCTGAAGACTGTGGTTTTGAGTCAGCCAACATTTATCATTCAATTTAGCTTGTAATTAAATGGAAATCATCTTCTCTCTTTTTGCTCAAGAAACCATTATGTGAGTTAATTTTGGTGATCACTGAACTTGCAAAACTGTTTCTAAAGAATAAAAAACAAACACTTGAATCCAAGTTTAATGTTATTCATTGACTCAGACTAAATTCTGATTGAATCCTGGCCTGTATCTAGCAACTGAGAAGCCTGGAGGAATTGAGGAAAAGTTGTTCCTCTTCTATAATTTTTTTAATTTACTGCTTTGAGCTGAGTAGTAAGAGTTGAGATCCATCTAATATTTAAACTAGAAAATGAACATGTTTCCAGCATGCATTTCCAGGACAAAGCCCAAATGACTGATGCAGTTTTTCTTATAAAGCTATTTTTCAGCATCAGTTATCAATGATATATTTAGCCTATTATGGGATGATTTGACACTTTGCAGAAAAGCCAGCATCTAACCACATCTGAAAATAATTATCCTATTAATACTTAATCATGCCGACACTTCAGTCAAGACAAACAGCACTGGAGCGTGTATGCTTGGGTTTTCAGTTCAGCCGTTTCCAAGTCCTGGTCCAGCCAGCTGGAACACATCAGCACACCGATTTGAGTTCTGGAAACTTAAGCCAACACAATGCCCAGCAAAAATTGAAAGCTGTTTGTGGTGATAATGGACAAGCCTCGCTAGACTCTGCCGTCTCAAAGAACCAAATGGGTTCAGTGATAAAATCGTTTTGCTGAGGCACATTTGCATCTCGGGTGGGTCTGTTTGAACAATTAGGCAGACTATTAATGATAGAAGTAGTGTAACACTCCGTTTCTTTCTTTGAAGGTTCTGTTTTCCATCAATCACTGAATAATGCAGTATTACCAGCAGTTACATTTAAGCATGAAGATTATTTCTGTCTGTCTGATCAGATCCCTGGGCTGATGGTTCTGTCTGTCTCACAGGCCCTCAGACTGTGGTTGAAGCTGTGCTGCAGGCGGCGGTCATTGGTGGCCTTCCTGTTCCTCTTCATCCTGTCGGTGGTGATGATCAGCGACCTCCCGCCCCTCCCAGAGGAGAGCCACAGCCTGTCCCAGCGAGGCCTGCGTTCCGCTGGACGGGACTGGCGCTGGGATCCCTCAGGGTCGATCCATCCTCTGCCACCGGATCCACACCAGGGCTTCAGGAAGAGACGCCAGGCCAAGGAACCAAAGGAGAAGTGGAAACACCAGTCAAGAGGGAGTGAGGTCCAGCACAGAGGGAGCGGGGTTCAGTATGGGGCGAAGGGTAAGAGCAGAGGGGATGGGGGCAGAGTCCCGCTTAGGGAGGGTGAGCATGGAGGAGGTAGCATGGTAGGGGTCCAGCACAGAGGGCATACAGTCCAGCGCAGAGCAGAAGGTGCAAGGGGAAGAGGCCCTCAAAGAGAGGGTGATCATGGGGATGGGGTCCAGAAACAGGCAGAGGGTGCCAGGGGAAGAAAGGGTGAAGGTGGGAATGGTTCCCAGCACACTGGAGGTGGAATTCAGCCCAAGATTAAGAGACAGTCCAACCATCAAGCTCATGTGAAGAGCCAGAAAAGCAATGGCACCGCTGGCCGGAGTCAGGGCATCGCTGCAGCTGTGCCCCAAAGCCACAGAGAGAAACCGCCAAACCAGCAGAGAGCTGACACAGAAAACAAACACGGTGATGGCAGAGATACTGTCATCTCTGTTCAGCTACCTCCACCCAAACAGCACTCACAAGGAGTGAGCAAAGCAAGGGTTGGGGTTTCTGTTCAGAGCCACTCCGAAAACCACAGGCCACCTATTCATGCCAATTCTGCAGATGAGCGCAGTGGTAAGGGGCATGCTGGGAAGACTGGGAAGACTACAGACCACAGAGACTCTTGGAAACATGGCAGCCTGGTGGAGCACATGGAGAATAGGGATCCTCATTCAGTGCTCCAGGAGGAGAACCGATCCAAGGGGGGGGTTGAGGTTGAGGTGTTGAGCTGGTGTAAGAAGCTGAGTGAAGACATGTTGGCAGGTGGGGGGAACCGAAGCATACGCTTCTCAGCGAAGCCCCTGCCATGGCTCTCCACGGAGGACATGAGGAAGATGGAGCTGCTGTCGAGTGGTGTGGTGGTCAGTAAAGCTCGAGTGCCTCCCATGGGCAGGTCCTGCAGGTGGGCCTCGGTGAGGGCGAAGCCGCCCAGCAGCAGGAAAACACGGGAGCCGCTGCCAGCAGGGTCTCTGTGCCCTGATCAAGCGCCCAGACGACTGGTTCGAGGTCTTTGCTTTTCATCTTGACAGGGTGCTGGGCCTGAACAGGAGTCTGCCTGCGGTGTCTAGAAGGTTCCATAGTGAACTCCTTCCATACAGGTACACCAGTGGCTCGGCCCGGCCCATCGTCTGGTGGGACCCTGACATTCAGCACCTGGCGGATGATGACAATGATCAGAACTCCTTCCCTCTCACCTGGCCACAGTACCAGGCCCTGCTGAAGGCTCACTGTGGCACCAAGGGAGCATCAACAAACTCCACATCCTGCACTGGTGTTCACCACTCAGAATGGGGGAGACTGGCACTGTTTGACTTTCTTCTGCAAGTAAGAGTACTATTCACCTCATTCCCATTTCCCCCATTGTATTAAAGTCATATAAATGTAATGAGATATGTAATATACATTATCTGAAAAATGTAATTTGATGTAAAAAAGAAAATATCCAAACTAAAAGCTACCAAACTGCTGATATCACTGTAATAAAGAGTTAGGCAGAGCTTTGGTCACTCCTGATTGGTGGATGCAAATTTAGGTATTGTTGATATAGGTAATGCGATCTTGAAATATTAAATACCAAAACTTAGTTGGCAGTAATGGGCATTTAGTCAAATGAATGAGATTCCTCATTAAAAATTAAAATGTGCACATTGAAAGTATTCTACTAAACCTTTGCTATCATGGAAGGTCAAGACTATAGATTTTGGTTGTAATCAATACCTTAAAACAAACCTTTCAAATGTTACTTTTATACTCTGTCACTTAGGATAAAACACATGCTTCCCTAAGCAAAGTGTAGCAGGCCAAAGGAAGGGGTTGTCAGAGGTGAGGATGAGGCCGTCTGTTTGAGAGCTGAGCTCATGAAGTGATCACATAATTGAAAGAACTCACAGCCAACTGTTTCTGATTAAAGACCCAGCATGAGCACAGGTCATAACTCTCACCGGAGCGATAAATCTGCTTTATTACCACATAATTAATTTTTGCATGAATCACAGGTGAGGGTATTGTAGGTCATCCTGTGGCTTATTAAATGTACAGCTTAATGAGACATTATCTACAGCTCTTAATCAGTTTGGTTGAATTAGGAATCCAACGAAGCTGTGTTTGGAGAGTATATGAAGTTTACTTTCATTTCCTGTCAGATAACTATGAAAGTTTAATTGACCGTCAAATTCCGCTTTCTCATAAGTCTTTTGAATGGTCTATTGCTCATTATCCAACAAAATACTGACACAAGGAAAGTGTAGTTTTGGCTGGTTCACTGGAAATATGGGATTCATAGCTCTGTGTTCAGTCCCTCTTGGTTGTCAAACATTTGGAGCTTGTTTTTTAAGTGGTTGACAATGTGATTAGAAGGTTGGTGTGTGCATTACAGTACATGTACATATCCACAAACCCTTACGCACACATGCATGTAACTACACACACACAAATGCACATGCACGCTCACACATATGAACGTGTTCGAGGAATTTATGCACACACACACACACACTCACACAAACACACGCAAGCACACAGTGTCAGAATTCAGGTCCATGCAGCTCAGTGTTGGAGAGGTGTTAAATGATCAGGTAGGAACAGGTGTTCCTGAGTCTCAGTCAGTAATTTGAGTCTCAATCGATCTCCATTAGCTGTTGGCGATTTTACAGCTATCGACCAGCCAGAGAAAGAGAGAGAGACCTAGAGAGCTGTCCTTTGTTATTCCCCTCCTGCAAACATAGGGCCAATTGCATCCTGTCTGAAAGCACATCATCTTTTCACCGCTTCTCTGGTTTTCCCCTTCCTTCTCAGGAACACAATGTGTTATGCTTCCCTGCAGAAGGATTACAATTCAAAGCACATTCCAAGTAGCCGATAAAAAACTGAACATGTGCCTTATCTACTTGTGCCCTTGGCAGATTGATAAATCATACGAAATTACTTTCTTATATATTTATATGTAATATATATCATCTAATGATGTGGTGTGAAAGCGGGGTCATTTTTATTCTGTAAAAATGCAAATGGCAGTTGATACATCCTGTTCCATGGACAACACAAAGTACCTCACACAGTACTTGGTTTGTACAAGGTACTTTACCCTTTACCTTATAGGGTCACCCTATGCATTTCCATCCTTCACATGCAGATTATTTAAAAGCCTCCTATGACAATAATGTTATTATTATCTACATTATAGTTGTGCAAACAATAATAATCTACTTTTGGTTAACTAGCACCCTTTACAGTACAAAAAGCAATAACATTTACATTAAATAGAAAGAAGTTTAAGTACCTCCAGACAATTTTTGATGTGATAAAATAGAATTTAGTACAGCCAGAAAGGAATAGGGGTATATATTCTCACAGATCCTTACTTCATATGGCTTTCTTTTTTGAAGAAAAATGTAGCATGAAGCTGTTAAAAAAATATTGTAGCATGGTGTGAAATTACAAGAGGGGCCTTCAGGTAGTGCATTTGAGTCTCACCCCATCTCTTTTATGTATTTTGAGAATAGAGAAAAGCAATATGTCAAGTAACTGTCATTTAAGGGTTGCCCTCTTCAACCATCCCTTTTAAGGCCCTGAATTGAACAAGTGCACTTGGCACATATAACACTGTGACCAATATGTAATGGTCTGTGAGTATACCCATTTCTTGACAGACTTATCACCTTGGACAATGCAACCTAGCCATAGATGATAGGTCACAGGTTTGCAAGCTGATGAAGCTTATTTGCCCCCTCTTGTAATGATGGAGAAAGGTAAACTCATTTGAGCCAATAGGAAAAGGCATTACCTGAGAGGTAGTTACCCGTTGTATAAAATGTTTCGGTCTATTCCGGTCAGGGGAAGTATTTAAAAAGAGGGTCCCTTACTGTTTCTGCTTCACTCTTTTTTTCCCCGTACCCCACTGCCATCTCTTGTTCTTAGCAGGTTGTCAATTCCCTTGTGGTTATTTACAGTGTCAACATGCAAGCTGTGATAGACGTGTTCTCTCAGGCTCCCTGAAAGCAGGCTGTTGATGCAGGCGGGTGAAATGTAGAAGGGAAGTGTGAAAGCATGAAGCGCTAGAGATCTGAGAAAGCATCTCACCTCAGTCAAGAACGTACCTCCAGTTTAGCACCCAGGGTAACGTAACATAGGCTCAATGTAGTACACACAGCGTAGAGCAGGCTCAGTATAACTACATCCATAATAGCAAAACTAGTGAATGGGATGCATTCATTCATTAATCTAAAGGATGTAGGCCTGATGCAGTGTTTTCAATGTGAAAATGTGTGGAATGATTCATGTATCATGCAAATCCTTGGATTTAGATAATGACCTTCTTTCTCAGTCATAGCTGTTGACATGAACAGAAAGTATGGTACACACAGATGACACACACACAAATATAAACACAGAGCTCTGAAAATTATTTACACTAGAAATAGCACTGAGAGTAATTTACACACTGTAATATATTATATTCACAGTATTCAGCATTCTCTGTTCAGGCAATACTGAGTACTTTACTCACACAGCAATGAGAGTAATGAGTTCTATACCCAGATCACTCAAAGTAATATATTCTACTACTGGCCCCCTCAGGGAGGAACTGTTCTCCAGTTAAGGAAGAACCTGCAGGCCCATTGCAGGAGCTCTCATTATAAACTCACACAGACTGTGTCAGGAGCCAGCTGCTTTGCCATAAGGTTCAGGACCTTCAGCCGCACTGAATTCCAGCCTGCAATCTCAATCCTCTGTGACCCCAGCACTGGCCTCTCCACAGGAGTGCTTCGTGCCTGTGTGCTAGAGGAGGGAATTTGTGTTCTTTTGAGGTTGTGTGGTCTTTAAACCCTGCCTGCTCCTCTCTGACACCTCTGTGCAAAGAGAGCCTCTCTCCCTCCTTTCTGCTTTTTTCCCTCTTTATCCTCCTCTCTCCCATCTTCTGTTCATTGTATCTGTCACTTTTTCTCCCATCTCTTTCTCACTGATATTGCACATCTCCTTCAAGAATCTCTTTTTTCCTTCCTCTCTTACTATGCGCTATAAAATTTTTTAAGAGTTATTTAGCTTGAAACGCATATATTATGTCTGTTTATTATTTGGTTGTTGAAGATGAACTCAACCAGGTTAATTCTGTGTGACACCTGTGTTTAAATTTCCTCCCTTTTTGCTCTCAGGTGAGTGACCGACTTGACAGATATTGCTGTGGGTTCGAGCCTGACCCCTCCGAGTCCTGCGTTGAGAACCTCTTGCGAGCAAAGTGCAGGAGCCCGAAAGATCTTGTGCTTGTGCACATTCTGGTAC